>CM051239.1:93914425-94621925 GCA_027917425.1 Gastrophryne carolinensis
CGAGTGACACGAATTTATTCCTACCTTTGTTGAATCGAGCCCATTGTTATCATGCAAAAGAGTCTGGATCTCACTGACCTGGAACTCAATGGGTCAGGGGAGGGTGGTAGTATGGGGGGAGAGGAAAAGCAGGAAAATGAGGCAGCTAGCTGGATAACAGTTAGAAGGCAGGGTAGGGGTAAAAGTTACAGGGAGGCTAGCCCTGAACAGGCACCTCCAAACAAGTTTGCCCGGTTGGCAGATGAGGAGGATGTTAGCTCAGGGATGGCACAGCTGCAGCAAGACACATCTGTTGGCTCCAATAAGAAAGTGAGGGGAAATGGGAGAACAGGGCAGGCAAGACAAGTGCTGGTAGTGGGTGACTCTATTATTAGGGGAACAGACAGGGCAATCTGTCACAAAGACCGGGATTGCCGAACAGTGTGTTGCCTTCCTGGGGCAAGACTACGGCATGTAGCGGAGCGGGCTGACAGATTGTTGGGAGGGGCTGGTGTGAACCCAGCGGTCATGGTGCATATTGGCACAAATGACATAGGAAGAAGTAGGTGGAAGGTCCTTAAAAATGATTTCAGGGACTTAGGCCGTAAGCTTAAGGCAAGGACCTCAACTGTAGTATTCTCAGAAATACTACCAGTACCAAGAGCCACGCCAAAGAGGCAGCGGGAGATTAGAGAGGTAAACAGGTGGCTCAAAAATTGGAGTAAAAAGGAGGGGTTTGGGTTCCTAGAGAACTGGGCCGACTTCACAGTGGGCTACAGGTTCTTTGGCAGAGATGGGTTGCACCTCAATGGGGAGGGTGCATCTGTTCTGGGGGAGAGGATGGCTAAAAGGTTAGAGGAGTGTTTAAACTAAGCACAGGGGGGAGGGTAAAAGCAGTTACAAAGGGGAAGTTAGGAAAGAAAGTGACAGTGGGTGTAGACATGAAACTGGGGGTGGAGAGGGGGGAGGGGTTAGCACATCTAGGAGGAAAAAGGGCAATATACAAAATTATCAAAATTGTCATAAGTAGAGATGAGCGAGTAGTGAAATATTCGAAATTTCGATTCGAATAGACCGCGTTACTCGACTACTCGACCGAATATCGAATCCCATTATAGTCTATGGGAAAAAAATGCTCGACACTTGGAAATCTCAATTCGACCACTTGGAGGTCACCAAGTCCACCCTGAAACATCAGAAAATGATGCCAACACTGCTGGAATGCAACTGGGACAGCAGGGGAAGCATGTCTGGGTGCATATAACGCGCCCAAGTCGCACTATTACGCCACTATCACAGCCACTCAACAATACACTCCAAACACAATATAACTTCTACGTAAAGTGAGACAAGACAAGGAAACCTTCTTTCCTCTACATTGCCATGGACCCCAAGCCAAACTGTACAAAAAAGAAGAACAAAATTCTGCACCCCTTAAAATCACGTTGCCTAATGACAACCACAGATGGCATAGGCAAGGGGGAAAATAAATATACCCCACCCCTAATTGTCATTGTGTGTGTATGTGTGTGTGTGTGTGAGATGTGGTCAGACATGTCCTCTTGTGTCATTGTGTCACCCCAGCAGTAAGGGAAGCTTAAAGGAGGAGGTTTGTTACAGTGTGTCACCCCAGCAGTAAGGGAAGCTTACAGGAGGAGGTTTGTTACAGTGTGTCACCCCAGCAGTCAGGGAAGCTTACAGGAGGAGGTTTGTTACAGTGTGTCACCCGAGCAGTAAGGGAAGCTTAGAGCTGAGACCTCTTAAAAATTGTGTGGAGGCCCAAGATCTGAGACCTCTTAAAAATTGTGTGGAGGCCCAAGAGCTGAGACCTCTCAAACATTGTGTGGAGTCCCAAGAGCTGAGACCTTTTAAAAATTGTGTGGAGGCCCAAGAGCTGAGACCTTTTAAAAATTGTGTGGAGGCCCAAGAGCTGAGACCTTTTAAAAATTGTGTGGAGGCCCAAGAGCTGAGACCTTTTAAAAATTGTGTGGAGGCCCAAGAGCTGAGACCTTTTAAAAATTGTGTGGAGGCCCAAGAGCTGAGACCTTTTAAAAATTGTGTGGAGGCCCAAGAGCTGAGACCTCTCAAACATTGTGTGGAGTCCCACGAGCTGAGACCTCTTAAAAATTGTGTGGAGGCCCAAGAGCTGAGACCTTTTAAAAATTGTGTGGAGGCCCAAGAGCTGAGACCTTTTAAAAATTGTGTGGAGGCCCAAGAGCTGAGACCTCTCAAACATTGTGTGGAGTCCCAAGAGCTGAGACCTCTTAAAAATTGTGCGGAGGCCCAAGAGCTGAGACCTTTTAAAAATTGTGTGGAGGCCCAAGAGCTGAGACCTCTTAAAAATTGTGTGGAGGCCCAAGAGCTGAGACCTTTTAAAAATTGTGTGGAGGCCCAAGAGCTGAGACCTTTTAAAAATTGTGTGGAGGCCCAAGAGCTGAGACCTTTTAAAAATTGTGTGGAGGCCCAAGAGCTGAGACCTTTTAAAAATTGTGTGGAGGCCCAAGAGCTGAGACCTCTCAAACATTGTGTGGAGTCCCACGAGCTGAGACCTCTTAAAAATTGTGTGGAGGCCCAAGAGCTGAGACCTTTTAAAAATTGTGTGGAGGCCCAAGAGCTGAGACCTTTTAAAAATTGTGTGGAGGCCCACGAGCTGAGACCTCTTAAAAATTGTGTGGAGGCCCAAGAGCTGAGACCTTTTAAAAATTGTGTGGAGGCCCAAGAGCTGAGACCTTTTAAAAATTGTGTGGAGGCCCAAGAGCTGAGACCTTTTAAAAATTGTGTGGAGGCCCAAGAGCTGAGACCTTTTAAAAATTGCGTGGAGGCCCAAGAGCTGAGACCTTTTAAAAATTGTGTGGAGGCCCAAGAGCTGAGACCTTTTAAAAATTGTGTGGAGGCCCAAGAGCTGAGACCTCTCAAACATTGTGTGGAGTCCCAAGAGCTGAGACCTCTTAAAAATTGTGTGGAGGCCCAAGAGCTGAGACCTTTTAAAAATTGTGTGGAGGCCCAAGAGCTGAGACCTTTTAAAAATTGTGTGGAGGCCCAAGAGCTGAGACCTTTTAAAAATTGTGTGGAGGCCCACGAGCTGAGACCTCTTAAAAATTGTGTGGAGGCCCAAGAGCTGAGACCTTTTAAAAATTGTGTGGAGGCCCAAGAGCTGAGACCTTTTAAAAATTGTGTGGAGGCCCAAGAGCTGAGACCTTTTAAAAATTGTGTGGAGGCCCAAGAGCTGAGACCTTTTAAAAATTGCGTGGAGGCCCAAGAGCTGAGACCTTTTAAAAATTGTGTGGAGGCCCAAGAGCTGAGACCTTTTAAAAATTGTGTGGAGGCCCAAGAGCTGAGACCTCTCAAACATTGTGTGGAGTCCCAAGAGCTGAGACCTCTTAAAAATTGTGTGGAGGCCCAAGAGCTGAGACCTTTTAAAAATTGTGTGGAGGCCCAAGAGCTGAGACCTTTTAAAAATTGTGTGGAGGCCCAAGAGCTGAGACCTTTTAAAAATTGTGTGGAGGCCCAAGAGCTGAGACCTCTCAAACATTGTGTGGAGTCCCACGAGCTGAGACCTCTTAAAAATTGTGTGGAGGCCCAAGAGCTGAGACCTTTTAAAAATTGTGTGGAGGCCCAAGAGCTGAGACCTTTTAAAAATTGTGTGGAGGCCCAAGAGCTGAGACCTCTTAAAAATTGTGTGGAGGCCCAAGAGCTGAGACCTTTTAAAAATTGTGTGGAGGCCCAAGAGCTGAGACCTTTTAAAAATTGTGTGGAGGCCCAAGAGCTGAGACCTCTTAAAAATTGTGTGGAGGCCCAAGAGCTGAGACCTTTTAAAAATTGTGTGGAGGCCCAAGAGCTGAGACCTTTTAAAAATTGTGTGGAGGCCCAAGAGCTGAGACCTTTTAAAAATTGTGTGGAGGCCCAAGAGCTGAGACCTCTCAAACATTGTGTGGAGTCCCACGAGCTGAGACCTCTTAAAAATTGTGTGGAGGCCCAAGAGCTGAGACCTTTTAAAAATTGTGTGGAGGCCCAAGAGCTGAGACCTTTTAAAAATTGTGTGGAGGCCCAAGAGCTGAGACCTCTTAAAAATTGTGTGGAGGCCCAAGAGCTGAGACCTTTTAAAAATTGTGTGGAGGCCCAAGAGCTGAGACCTTTTAAAAATTGTGTGGAGGCCCAAGAGCTGAGACCTCTTAAAAATTGTGTGGAGGCCCAAGAGCTGAGACCTTTTAAAAATTGTGTGGAGGCCCAAGAGCTGAGACCTTTTAAAAATTGTGTGGAGGCCCAAGAGCTGAGACCTTTTAAAAATTGTGTGGAGGCCCAAGAGCTGAGACCTCTCAAACATTGTGTGGAGTCCCACGAGCTGAGACCTCTTAAAAATTGTGTGGAGGCCCAAGAGCTGAGACCTTTTAAAAATTGTGTGGAGGCCCAAGAGCTGAGACCTTTTAAAAATTGTGTGGAGGCCCAAGAGCTGAGACCTCTTAAAAATTGTGTGGAGGCCCAAGAGCTGAGACCTTTTAAAAATTGTGTGGAGGCCCAAGAGCTGAGACCTCTCAAACATTGTGTGGAGTCCCACGAGCTGAGACCTCTTAAAAATTGTGTGGAGGCCCAAGAGCTGAGACCTCTCAAACATTGTGTGGAGTCCCAAGAGCTGAGACCTTTTAAAAATTGTGTGGAGGCCCAAGAGCTGAGACCTTTTAAAAATTGTGTGGAGGCCCAAGAGCTGAGACCTTTTAAAAATTGTGTGGAGGCCCAAGAGCTGAGACCTCTTAAAAATTGTGTGGAGGCCCACGAGCTGAGACCTCTTAAAAATTGTGTGGAGGCCCAAGAGCTGAGACCTTTTAAAAATTGTGTGGAGGCCCAAGAGCTGAGACCTCTTAAAATTGTGTGGAAGCCCAAGAGCTGAGACCTCTCAAACATTGTGTGGAGGCCCAAGAGCTGAGCACTTATTAGTGCTGCAGCTACGGCTGCTTTAGTGAGGGGTAGCTGCTGCTGCTGGAATAGGGACAGAAAGACTTCAGTGGTGTATTACCACCTATATACAAAACTATATACACTCTGCTCAAAACGGCTGCTTTAGTGAGGGGTAGCTGCTGATGCTGGAATAGGGACAGAAAGACTTCAGTGGTGTATTAGCACCTATATACAAAACTATATTTTGCACTACTGTTTTGTGTCCTCTGTGCCAACAAAACACTGCTTTATACACGGTGCGTATAGGCACCATTTCACCTTCTGGCAGTATACGGCTGTATAGCCAGGTGTTTTTCTTAAAAATATTTTTTATATTTGGCACTACTGTTTTGTGTCCTCTTTACCAACAAAACCTTGTTATATACCCGGTGCGTATAGGCACAATTTCACCTTCTGGCAGTATACGGCTGTATAGCCAGGTGTTCTTCTTAAAAATATTTTTATATTTGGCATAACGCGTGGCCAAAAAAGTAAAACGTCTGAAATGCGGAGGGCTAGCGCAAAGGGACGTGGACGAGGATGGGGGCGCGGAAATGCTGGTGGGGGCACAAACCGCGTTGAAGCCAGTGGGGATACAATGCGTGCTGATGAGGGGCAGCCAGCATTACGCTCATCCAGCTTCCCTGCCTTTATGGGACAGTTATGCGGGGGGCGGGGTACACCTCTGTTAAAGCCTGAGCAGCGTGAACAGGTGGTGCAATGGATGGCCGATAACGCTTTTAGTCACTTGTCCACCACCCAGTCATCCACACAGTCTCACTCTGACCCTCCTTCCTCCCAACCTGGCCAACAGAGTCAGCCCACCCTTGACCCCTCCCAGGACCTCTTTTCGGGTCCTTTTCCAGATGTGCTGCAAGAATCCCAGGAGCTAGCAGAGGAATTTGTTTGTAGTGATGCCCAAACACTTGAGTATCCGCCATCTGCTAGTGATGTGGACCCGGAACCAGCATCTGCTATCATGAGCGATGATGATGATGAGACGCAGTTGCCATCAAGGGAGGCTGTTGGAATGTCCAGTGGGCAGGAGGAGGAGCAGAGAGAGGAAGTGGAAGAGGAGGTGGTGGACGACGAAATGACCGACCCCACTTGGACAGGGGTGATGTCCAGCGGGGAAAGCAGTGGAGATGCGCTCTGCGCATCACCGAATAAGGCAGCAAGAGGCAGAGGACAGTCCAGAGGCAGAGGACAGTCCAGACAGAGAAGGCAGGCCACAGCCAGCAGGGCCGAAGCTCTTCCCGGCAGCAGGCAGTCGCGCGAAGCTCCCCCATCGAGGCCTCGTACTTCTGTGGTGTGGAGATTTTTTAATGTTTGCGCGGATGACAAACTGAGCGCGGTTTGCGCAATCTGCCACTCAAAACTGAGTAGGGGCTCTGAGAAGAGCAATCTGACCACCTCAGGCATGCGCCGTCACTTGGAATTCAAGCACTGGGCTGAGTGGGAGAGAGCAAACGCAATACAACCTGCGCCCCGTCTTGCTGCCACTGCCTCTTCCCCTTTGTTGTGTGCTGCCACTGCGGTCCAGACCTCCAGCCAGGACACCTCCACATCTGCCTCTGCCTCGGCTACTTTGGGGCCTTCTCCTTCAGCCCCCCCCTTCCCCCGCATCTTCGTCTGCACCTTCCATCTCCTCGTCCCATCAACTGTCCATCTCGCAGGCATTCAACCGCCGGCGGAAGTACGCCTCCAGTCACCCCCAAGCCCAAGCCTTAACCTGCCTCATCTCCAAACTGCTGGCCCTGGAGATGTTGCCGTTTTGGCTTGTGGAGACGCAGGCCTTCCGCGACCTGATGGCGGCTGCCGCACCTCGCTATTCCGTCCCTAGCCGCCACTATTTTTCCCGGTGTGGCGTCCCCGCCCTGCACCAGCACGTGTCGCGTAACATCAGGCGGACCCTGAGGTACGCAGTCAGCGCAAAGGTCCACTTGACCACCGACTCGTGGACAAGCGCTTGCGGCCAAGGACGCTACATCTCTTTGACGGCACACTGGGTGAATGTTGTGGAAGCGGGGACGGGGTCGCAAACAGGGACGGCCTACATACCACCCCCGCCCAAGATTGCCAGCACAGGTTCTGATAGACCCCCCTCCTCTTCCTCCTCCTCCTCCTCCTCCTCTGCCTTAACATCGCCCTCAGCCCCTAGCTGGAAGCGTTGCAGCACTGGCACGGGGAGACGTCAGCAGGCGATGCTTAAGCTCATCAGCTTGGGCGACAGGAAGCACAGCGCCGCAGAGGTGAGGCACGCCATATTGCAGCAGACAGAGATGTGGCTGTCGCCGCTGCAGCTAGGACCAGGCATGGTCGTGTGCGATAACGGCCGTAACCTGGTGGCGGCTCTGGAGCTTGCAGAACTCAATCACGTACCATGCCTGGCCCACGTTTTTAATTTGGTAGTACAAAAGTTTCTAAAGACTTACCCCAACCTGGCAGAGCTACTGGTCAAAGTGCGGCGCTTGTGCGCTCACTTTCGGAAGTCAACTGTAGCTGCTGCTAGCTTAAAAAAAAATCCAGCAACGCCTCCATTTGCCTCAACATCGGCTGTTGTGCGACCTGCCCACTCGCTGGAATTCCACCTATTGCATGTTGGCCAGGGTGTGTGAGCAGCAGAAAGCATTGATGGAGTACCAGATGATGCATCCACGCGTGCCTCCAACTCAGCTCCCTCAGTTTGCCAACCACGAGTGGCCATGGATGGCAGACATATGCGATGTATTGCGTATCTTTGAGGAGTCCACTAAGAAGGTCAGCAGCGAGGACGCTATAGTGAGCGTAACCATCCCGCTCCTAGGCGTCCTTAAAGAATCGCTCATCGCAATAAGGGAGAATGCATTGCACACAGAGGAGACGGGGGTAGGAGGAGACGCAACGCAGGTAGACAGTCAGACCACACTTTTGTCTGCTGCTCGGTGGCAGTTGCAGGAGGAGGAGGATGAGGAGGAGGAGGACAACGTGGAGGTGGCTGTGGAAGAGGATGCTGGCGGCGAGGGTAGCAGTCAGGCTGTGTGCGTCCCATTGGTTCAGCGCGGATGGGGCGGAGAGGAGGAGGAAGAGGAGGAAATGGAAAATGATCCTTCTGGTGGGGGCAGTGAGGTCATGCCTACTCAGAGTCTGGCACACATGGCTGACTTCATGCTGGGCTGCTTTTCCCGGGACATACGTGTTGTCCGGATATTGGAGAACAAACTATACTGGGTCTTCGCACTCCTGGACCCCCGGTATAAAGATAACTTCTCCTCTTTTATTCCGGTAGAGGAGAGGACGAATCGATTACTGGAATACCAGAGGGAACTCTTGCAGAACATGATGCAGATTTTCCCACCCAGCATCGCTGGCGGCAGAGAGGAGAGTGTCTCCCAGAGTCTGACAACATCGATCAGGCCCACAGCCACCAGGGGAACACTCTCCAAGGTGTGGGACACGTTCATGTCACCCCCTCGTGCAACTTCCATCACTGCGGGGCCCGCTATCAGCAGGAGGGACAAGTATCGGCGGATGTTGCGGGACTACCTGGCAGACCACACCCCTGTCCTCCCCTATCCCTCGGCGACCTACACTTACTGGGTCTCCAAGTTGGACACGTGGCTGGAACTGTCCCTGTACGCCTTGGAGGTGCTTGCCTGCCCTGCCGCCAGCGTGCTATCAGAAAGGGTGTTCAGCGCAGCCGGGGGCATTATAACCGATAAGCGCAGCCGCCTGTCAACCGACAGTGCCGACAGGCTGACGCTAATCAAAATGAACAGCAAGTGGATTGACCCGGACTTTGCTTGTACAACAGTGGAAAGCAGCCAAGAGTGAAGTGCCATCTGTATGAAGTGCCATTTCCTCCTCCTCCTCCTCCTTAACCGCCGTAGAATTGCTGTATTAATGAAAAAAATTATGGCTCACCTCTTAGGCTTAATACAATCAATTTTTAAGAGGTCTCAACTCTTGGGCCTCCACACAATTTTTAAAAGGTCTCAGCTCTTGGGCCTCCACACAATTTTTAAGAGGTCTCAGCTCTTGGGCCTCCACACAATTTTTAAGAGGTCTCAGCTCGTGGGACTCCACACAATGTTTGAGAGGTCTCAGCTCTTGGGCCTCCACACAATTTTTAAAAGGTCTCAGCTCGTGGGACTCCACACAATGTTTGAGAGGTCTCAGCTCTTGGGCCTCCACACAATTTTTAAAAGGTCTCAGCTCTTGGGCCTCCACACAATTTTTAAAAGGTCTCAGCTCTTGGGCCTCCACACAATTTTTAAGAGGTCTCAGCTCTTGGGCCTCCACACAATTTTTAAAAGGTCTCAGCTCTTGGGCCTCCACACAATTTTTAAAAGGTCTCAGCTCTTGGGCCTCCACACAATTTTTAAAACATAGCAGCCCTAATAAGGGCTCTCAATGACTCTCTTGTCTTCTGGTTGCTGGTATATATGGTGGTAAAAGTGATATTCTGAGCTTCTGGGGCCCTGCCTGCCTACATATGAGCTATATACTGTTCAGCATAGTAGCCCTAATAAGGGCTCTCAATGACTCTCTTGTCTTCTGGTAGCTGGTATATATGGTGGTAAATGCGATATTCTGAGCTTCTGGGGCCCTGCCTGACTACATAGAATATGAGCTATATACTGTTCAGCATAGTAGCCCTAATAAGGGCTCTCAATGACTCTCTTGTCTTCTGGTAGCTGGTATATATGGTGGTAAATGCGATATTCTGAGCTTCTGGGGCCCTGCCTGCCTACATATGAGCTATATACTGTTCAGCATAGTAGCCCTAATAAGGGCTCTTAATGACTCTCTTGTCTTCTGGTAGCTGGTATATATGGTGGTAAAAGCGATATTCTGAGCTTCTGGGGCCCTGCCTGCCTACATAGGATATGAGCTATATACTGTTCAGCATAGTAGCCCTAATAAGGGCTCTCAATGACTCTCTTGTCTTCTGGTAGCTGGTATATATGGTGGTAAATGCGATATTCTGAGCTTCTAGGGCCCTGCCTGACTACATAGGATATGAGCTATATACTGTTCAGCATAGCAGCACTAATAAGGGCTCTTAATGACTCTCTTGTCTTCTGGTAGCTGGTATATATGGTGGTAAATGCGATATTCTGAGCTTCTGGGGCCCTGCCTGCCTACATATGAGCTATATACTGTTCAGCATAGTAGCCCTAATAAGGGCTCTTAATGACTCTCTTGTCTTCTGGTAGCTGGTATATATGGTGGTAAAAGCGATATTCTGAGCTTCTGGGGCCCTGCCTGCCTACATAGGATATGAGCTATATACTGTTCAACATAGCAGCACTAATAAGGGATTAAGGACTCTCTTGTCTTCTGGTAGCTGGTATATATGGTGGTAAAAGCGATATTCTGAGCTTCTGGGGCCCTGCCTGACTACATAGAATATGAGCTATATACTGTTCAGCGTAGTAGCCCTAATAAGGGCTCTTAAGGACTCTCTTGTCTTCTGGTAGCTGGTATATATGGTGGTAAAAGCGATATTCTGAGCTTCTGGGGCCCTGCCTGACTACATAGAATATGAGCTATATACTGTTCAGCGTAGTAGCCCTAATAAGGGCTCTTAATGACTCTCTTGTCTTCTGGTAGCTGGTATATATGGTGGTAAAAGCGATATTCTGAGCTTCTGGGGCCCTGCCTGACTACATAGGATATGAGCTATATACTGTTCAGCGTAGTAGCCCTAATAAGGGCTCTTAATGACTCTCTTGTCTTCTGGTAGCTGGTATATATGGTGGTAAAAGCGATATTCTGAGCTTCTGGGGCCCTGCCTGACTACATAGGATATGAGCTATATACTGTTCAGCATAGCAGCACTAATAAGGGCTCTTAATGACTCTCTTGTCTTCTGGTAGCTGGTATATATGGTGGTAAATGCGATATTCTGAGCTTCTGGGGCCCTGCCTGCCTACATAGGATATGAGCTATATACTGTTCAACATAGCAGCACTAATAAGGGATTAAGGACTCTCTTGTCTTCTGGTAGCTGGTATATATGGTGGTAAAAGCGATATTCTGAGCTTCTGGGGCCCTGCCTGACTACATAGGATATGAGCTATATACTGTTCAACATAGCAGCACTAATAAGGGATTAAGGACTCTCTTGTCTTCTGGTAGCTGGTATATATGGTGGTAAAAGCGATATTCTGAGCTTCTGGGGCCCTGCCTGACTACATAGGAGCTATATACTGTTCAGCGTAGTAGCCCTAATAAGGGCTCTTAATGACTCTCTTGTCTTCTGGTAGCTGGTATATATGGTGGTAAAAGCGATATTCTGAGCTTCTGGGACCCTGCCTGACTACATAGAATATGAGCTATATACTGTTCAGCGTAGTAGCCCTAATAAGGGCTCTTAATGACTCTCTTGTCTTCTGGTAGCTGGTATATATGGTGGTAAAAGCTATATTCTGAGCTTCTGGGGCCCTGCCTGCCTACATAGGATATGAGCTATATACTGTTCAGCGTAGTAGCCCTAATAAGGGCTCTTAATGACTCTCTTGTCTTCTGGTAGCTGGTATATATGGTGGTAAAAGCGATATTCTGAGCTTCTGGGGCCCTGCCTGCCTACATAGGATATGAGCTATATACTGTTCAGCGTAGTAGCCCTAATAAGGGCTCTCAATGACTCTCTTGTCTTCTGGTAGCTGGTATATATGGTGGTAAATGCGATATTCTGAGCTTCTGGGGCCCTGCCTGCCTACATATGAGCTATATACTGTTCAGCATAGTAGCCCTAATAAGGGCTCTTAATGACTCTCTTGTCTTCTGGTAGCTGGTATATATGGTGGTAAAAGCGATATTCTGAGCTTCTGGGGCCCTGCCTGACTACATAGAATATGAGCTATATACTGTTCAGCATAGCAGCACTAATAAGGGATTAAGGACTCTCTTGTCTTCTGGTAGCTGGTATATATGGTGGTAAAAGCGATATTCTGAGCTTCTGGGGCCCTGCCTGCCTACATAGGATATGAGCTATATACTGTTCAACATAGCAGCACTAATAAGGGATTAAGGACTCTCTTGTCTTCTGGTAGCTGGTATATATGGTGGTAAAAGCGATATTCTGAGCTTCTGGGGCCCTGCCTGCCTACATAGGATATGAGCTATATACTGTTCAACATAGCAGCACTAATAAGGGATTAAGGACTCTCTTGTCTTCTGGTAGCTGGTATATATGGTGGTAAATGCGATATTCTGAGCTTCTAGGGCCCTGCCTGACTACATAGGATATGAGCTATATACTGTTCAGCATAGCAGCACTAATAAGGGCTCTTAATGACTCTCTTGTCTTCTGGTAGCTGGTATATATGGTGGTAAATGCGATATTCTGAGCTTCTGGGGCCCTGCCTGCCTACATATGAGCTATATACTGTTCAGCATAGTAGCCCTAATAAGGGCTCTTATTGACTCTCTTGTCTTCTGGTAGCTGGTATATATGGTGGTAAAAGCGATATTCTGAGCTTCTGGGGCCCTGCCTGCCTACATAGGATATGAGCTATATACTGTTCAGCGTAGTAGCCCTAATAAGGGCTCTTAATGACTCTCTTGTCTTCTGGTAGCTGGTATATATGGTGGTAAAAGCGATATTCTGAGCTTCTGGGGCCCTGCCTACATAGGATATGAGCTATATACTGTTCAGCGTAGTAGCCCTAATAAGGGCTCTTAATGACTCTCTTGTCTTCTGGTAGCTGGTATATATGGTGGTAAAAGCGATATTCTGAGCTTCTGGGGCCCTGCCTACATAGGATATGAGCTATATACTGTTCAGCGTAGTAGCCCTAATAAGGGCTCTTAATGACTCTCTTGTCTTCTGGTAGCTGGTATATATGGTGGTAAAAGCGATATTCTGAGCTTCTGGGGCCCTGCCTGACTACATAGGATATGAGCTATATACTGTTCAGCATAGCAGCACTAATAAGGGATTAAGGACTCTCTTGTCTTCTGGTAGCTGGTATATATGGTGGTAAAAGCGATATTCTGAGCTTCTGGGGCCCTGCCTGCCTACATAGGATATGAGCTATATACTGTTCAACATAGCAGCACTAATAAGGGATTAAGGACTCTCTTGTCTTCTGGTAGCTGGTATATATGGTGGTAAAAGCGATATTCTGAGCTTCTGGGGCCCTGCCTGACTACATAGGATATGAGCTATATACTGTTCAGCGTAGTAGCCCTAATAAGGGCTCTTAATGACTCTCTTGTCTTCTGGTAGCTGGTATATATGGTGGTAAAAGCGATATTCTGAGCTTCTGGGGCCCTGCCTGCCTACATAGGATATGAGCTATATACTGTTCAGCGTAGTAGCCCTAATAAGGGCTCTTAATGACTCTCTTGTCTTCTGGTAGCTGGTATATATGGTGGTAAAAGCGATATTCTGAGCTTCTGGGGCCCTGCCTGACTACATAGAATATGAGCTATATACTGTTCAGCATAGCAGCACTAATAAGGGATTAAGGACTCTCTTGTCTTCTGGTAGCTGGTATATATGGTGGTAAAAGCGATATTCTGAGCTTCTGGGGCCCTGCCTGCCTACATAGGATATGAGCTATATACTGTTCAACATAGCAGCACTAATAAGGGATTAAGGACTCTCTTGTCTTCTGGTAGCTGGTATATATGGTGGTAAAAGCGATATTCTGAGCTTCTGGGGCCCTGCCTGACTACATAGGATATGAGCTATATACTGTTCAACATAGCAGCACTAATAAGGGATTAATGACTCTCTTGTCTTCTGGTAGCTGGTATATATGGTGGTAAAAGCTATATTCTGAGCTTCTGGGGCCCTGCCTGACTACATAGGATATGAGTTATATACTGTTCAGCGTAGTAGCCCTAATAAGGGCTCTTAATGACTCTCTTGTCTTCTGGTAGCTGGTATATATGGTGGTAAAAGCGATATTCTGAGCTTCTGGGGCCCTGCCTGACTACATAGAATATGAGCTATATACTGTTCAGCGTAGTAGCCCTAATAAGGGCTCTTAATGACTCTCTTGTCTTCTGGTAGCTGGTATATATGGTGGTAAAAGCGATATTCTGAGCTTCTGGGGCCCTGCCTGACTACATAGAATATGAGCTATATACTGTTCAGCGTAGTAGCCCTAATAAGGGCTCTTAAGGACTCTCTTGTCTTCTGGTAGCTGGTATATATGGTGGTAAAAGCTATATTCTGAGCTTCTGGGGCCCTGCCTGCCTACATAGGATATGAGCTATATACTGTTCAGCGTAGTAGCCCTAATAAGGGCTCTTAATGACTCTCTTGTCTTCTGGTAGCTGGTATATATGGTGGTAAAAGCGATATTCTGAGCTTCTGGGGCCCTGCCTGCCTACATATGAGCCATATACCGTTCAGCGTAGTAGCCCTAATAAGGGCTCTTAATGACTCTCTTGTCTTCTGGTAGCTGGTATAGATGGTGGTAAATGCGATATTCCGAGCTTCTGGGGCCCTGCCAGCGACAGCCTGTCTTTCCCTGCTGTGAGCGTCTGTCCCTCACTAAGTTCAAGCTGCTAATGCTGACGAAGAGGAAGTGCTGAGTTTTGTATATTCGAGGTCACATGGTTTTTCCAGCCAATGCGTGTAGACGCTGTTTTCGCGATGCCAGCGTCCTCCCAGGACCTGTCCCACCCCCCCTGCATGGTGATTGGTGTAAAAAACGCGCCAGGGAAGGTGGGAGGGGAAACGAATTGTGAGTGCGCCATCGCCGCTGTACTCGATCGAAATCGAGTATGACGAACAGCGTAGTATTCAATCGAATACCGGCTCGGTCGAATACTACTCGCTCATCTCTAGTCATAAGCATTTGAAATGCATGCTTACAAATGCTAGAAGCTTGACTAATAAAATGGATGAACTAGAACTGATAATAACAGAAGAACAATATGATATAGTGGGCGTAACAAAGACCTGGCTGGATGAAAGCTATGACAGTAAATTTACAGGGATACTGTGTGTTTAGGAGGGACCGTAACAAACGCAAAGGGGGTGGAGTCTGCTTAATTGTAAAATCCTCTCTACAGCCTGCTCTGCGGGAGGATATATGTGAGGGGAATGACCATTTGAGTCTGTAAGGGTAGAAATACATGGAGGGAGAAACAAAAATAAAATACTGATGGGGGTTGGCTATAAACCTCCAGATACATCCGAATCCATAGAAAATATGATGCTAAGGCAAATAAATAGATATAGCCGCTAAACTAAATGAGGTAGTGATTATGGGGGACTTTAACTACCCAGATATAGACTGGGATGCTGAAACATGTGTTTCGCATAAAAGTAATAGTTTTTTATCTAAAACAAAAGATGGCTACCTTTCCCAACAAGTACAAGCTCCAACAAGGGGGAAAGCCATATTGGACCTAATACTAACAAATGTACCAGACAAAGTAATAAAGGTACAGGTTGGGGGACACCTTGGAAGCTGTGATCATAATATCATTAATTTCCAATTAGCAGTCACTAGTAGGGATGAGCGAATCGATCCGGACGAACCCGGATTCGATCCGAATTTCAGGAAAAATTCGATTCGGATCGAATCCGAATTTCCCCGCGATTCGATCACTCGAAGTTTTCCTTTAACATCCATTCATTTACATTACAGGCATTCTAAGATGGCGGGCGGGACATGTCTGGACATGTATCCCGCGCCAGTGCAAGCTGGGGCAGTCACATGCAGCCTATCAGCAGCCAGCAAGCCCGGTGACGTCACACAGCGGTATTTAACGGCGGCCATCTTGCTTTTCCTCATTTCTCTATTGCATTCGTGACAGACAGACAGAACGCTGTGTAGCTGAGGCAGTTAGACAGGCTGGAGACAGGCTGGAGACAGGGACAGACAGGGACAGGCTGGAGACAGGCAGGAGACAGGCAGGAGACAGACAGGAGACAGACAGAAAGCCAGGGAAAGGTAGGAAAAACGGAGCTGGCTGACAGGGAGAATTTTTTTTTTTCATCCAGCCTTTGTTAGCGTTTTCAGGCTGCTTATAGTAACTAACTGTGCATATATACTGAACTGATCTTAAGTCTGCTGTGAGGCATCCCATTCTGTGACTAAAGCAGCCTCTATTTAATAGCATAATAAACATTTGCACTTATTCTCATAGAAATCAGGCCTGATAAAGACACTTTTGCTGTGCATGCTCTCTGGTTTTTGTGGCACTGGCATCCCATTCTGTGACTAAAGCAGCCTCTATTTAATAGCATAATAAACATTTGCACTTATTCTCATAGAAATCAGGCCTGATAAAGACACTTTTGCTGTGCATGCTCTCTGGTTTTTGTGGCACTGGCATCCCATTCTGTGACTAAAGCAGCCTCTATTTAATAGCATAATAAACATTTGCACTTATTCTCATAGAAATCAGGCCTGATAAAGACACTTTTGCTGTGCATGCTCTCTGGTTTTTGTGGCACTGGCATCCCATTCTGTGACTAAAGCAGCCTCTATTTAATAGCATAATAAACATTTGCACTTATTCTCATAGAAATCAGGCCTGATAAAGACACTTTTGCTGTGCATGCTCTCTGGTTTTTGTGGCACTGGCATCCCATTCTGTGACTAAAGCAGCCTCTATTTAATAGCATAATAAACATTTGCACTTATTCTCATAGAAATCAGGCCTGATAAAGACACTTTTGCTGTGCATGCTCTCTGGTTTTTGTGGCACTGGCATCCCATTCTGTGACTAAAGCAGCCTCTATTTAATAGCATAATAAACATTTGCACTTATTCTCATAGAAATCAGGCCTGATAAAGACACTTTTGCTGTGCATGCTCTCTGGTTTTTGTGGCACTGGCATCCCATTCTGTGACTAAAGCAGCCTCTATTTAATAGCATAATAAACATTTGCACTTATTCTCATAGAAATCAGGCCTGATAAAGACACTTTTGCTGTGCATGCTCTCTGGTTTTTGTGGCACTGGCATCCCATTCTGTGACTAAAGCAGCCTCTATTTAATAGCATAATAAACATTTGCACTTATTCTCATAGAAATCAGGCCTGATAAAGACACTTTTGCTGTGCATGCTCTCTGGTTTTTGTGGCACTGGCATCCCATTCTGTGACTAAAGCAGCCTCTATTTAATAGCATAATAACCATTTGCACTTATTCTCATAGAAATCAGGCCTGATAAAGACACTTTTGCTGTGCATGATCTCTGGTTTTTGTGGCACTGGCATCCCATTCCGTGACTAAAGCAGCCTCTATTTAATAGCATAATAAACATTTGCACTTATTCTCATAGAAATCAGGCCTGATAAAGACACTTTTGCTGTGCATGCTCTCTGGTTTTTGTGGCACTGGCATCCCATTCCGTGACTAAAGCAGCCTCTATTTAATAGCATAATAAACATTTGCACTTATTCTCATAGAAATCAGGCCTGATAAAGACACTTTTGCTGTGCATGCTCTCTGGTTTTTGTGGCACTGGCATCCCATTCTGTGACTAAAGCAGCCTCTATTTAATAGCATAATAAACATTTGCACTTATTCTCATAGAAATCAGGCCTGATAAAGACACTTTTGCTGTGCATGCTCTCTGGTTTTTGTGGCACTGGCATCCCATTCCGTGACTAAAGCAGCCTCTATTTAATAGCATAATAAACATTTGCACTTATTCTCATAGAAATCAGGCCTGATAAAGACACTTTTGCTGTGCATGCTCTCTGGTTTTTGTGGCACTGGCATCCCATTCTGTGACTAAAGCAGCCTCTATTTAATAGCATAATAAACATTTGCACTTATTCTCATAGAAATCAGGCCTGATAAAGACACTTTTGCTGTGCATGCTCTCTGGTTTTTGTGGCACTGGCATCCCATTCTGTGACTAAAGCAGCCTCTATTTAATAGCATAATAAACATTTGCACTTATTCTCATAGAAATCAGGCCTGATAAAGACACTTTTGCTGTGCATGCTCTCTGGTTTTTGTGGCACTGGCATCCCATTCTGTGACTAAAGCAGCCTCTATTTAATAGCATAATAAACATTTGCACTTATTCTCATAGAAATCAGGCCTGATAAAGACACTTTTGCTGTGCATGCTCTCTGGTTTTTGTGGCACTGGCATCCCATTCTGTGACTAAAGCAGCCTCTATTTAATAGCATAATAAACATTTGCACTTATTCTCATAGAAATCAGGCCTGATAAAGACACTTTTGCTGTGCATGCTCTCTGGTTTTTGTGGCACTGGCATCCCATTCCGTGACTAAAGCAGCCTCTATTTAATAGCATAATAAACATTTGCACTTATTCTCATAGAAATCAGGCCTGATAAAGACACTTTTGCTGTGCATGCTCTCTGGTTTTTGTGGCACTGGCATCCCATTCTGTGACTAAAGCAGCCTCTATTTAATAGCATAATAAACATTTGCACTTATTCTCATAGAAATCAGGCCTGATAAAGACACTTTTGCTGTGCATGCTCTCTGGTTTTTGTGGCACTGGCATCCCATTCTGTGACTAAAGCAGCCTCTATTTAATAGCATAATAAACATTTGCACTTATTCTCATAGAAATCAGGCCTGATAAAGACACTTTTGCTGTGCATGCTCTCTGGTTTTTGTGGCACTGGCATCCCATTCCGTGACTAAAGCAGCCTCTATTTAATAGCATAATAAACATTTGCACTTATTCTCATAGAAATCAGGCCTGATAAAGACACTTTTGCTGTGCATGCTCTCTGGTTTTTGTGGCACTGGCATCCCATTCTGTGACTAAAGCAGCCTCTATTTAATAGCATAATAAACATTTGCACTTATTCTCATAGAAATCAGGCCTGATAAAGACACTTTTGCTGTGCATGCTCTCTGGTTTTTGTGGCACTGGCATCCCATTCTGTGACTAAAGCAGCCTCTATTTAATAGCATAATAAACATTTGCACTTATTCTCATAGAAATCAGGCCTGATAAAGACACTTTTGCTGTGCATGCTCTCTGGTTTTTGTGGCACTGGCATCCCATTCTGTGACTAAAGCAGCCTCTATTTAATAGCATAATAACCATTTGCACTTATTCTCATAGAAATCAGGCCTGATAAAGACACTTTTGCTGTGCATGCTCTCTGGTTTTTGTGGCACTGGCATCCCATTCCGTGACTAAAGCAGCCTCTATTTAATAGCATAATAAACATTTGCACTTATTCTCATAGAAATCAGGCCTGATAAAGACACTTTTGCTGTGCATGCTCTCTGGTTTTTGTGGCACTGGCATCCCATTCCGTGACTAAAGCAGCCTCTATTTAATAGCATAATAAACATTTGCACTTATTCTCATAGAAATCAGGCCTGATAAAGACACTTTTGCTGTGCATGCTCTCTGGTTTTTGTGGCACTGGCATCCCATTCTGTGACTAAAGCAGCCTCTATTTAATAGCATAATAAACATTTGCACTTATTCTCATAGAAATCAGGCCTGATAAAGACACTTTTGCTGTGCATGCTCTCTGGTTTTTGTGGCACTGGCATCCCATTCCGTGACTAAAGCAGCCTCTATTTAATAGCATAATAAACATTTGCACTTATTCTCATAGAAATCAGGCCTGATAAAGACACTTTTGCTGTGCATGCTCTCTGGTTTTTGTGGCACTGGCATCCCATTCTGTGACTAAAGCAGCCTCTATTTAATAGCATAATAAACATTTGCACTTATTCTCATAGAAATCAGGCCTGATAAAGACACTTTTGCTGTGCATGCTCTCTGGTTTTTGTGGCACTGGCATCCCATTCCGTGACTAAAGCAGCCTCTATTTAATAGCATAATAAACATTTGCACTTATTCTCATAGAAATCAGGCCTGATAAAGACACTTTTGCTGTGCATGCTCTCTGGTTTTTGTGGCACTGGCATCCCATTCTGTGACTAAAGCAGCCTCTATTTAATAGCATAATAAACATTTGCACTTATTCTCATAGAAATCAGGCCTGATAAAGACACTTTTGCTGTGCATGCTCTCTGGTTTTTGTGGCACTGGCATCCCATTCTGTGACTAAAGCAGCCTCTATTTAATAGCATAATAACCATTTGCACTTATTCTCATAGAAATCAGGCCTGATAAAGACACTTTTGCTGTGCATGCTCTCTGGTTTTTGTGGCACTGGCATCCCATTCCGTGACTAAAGCAGCCTCTATTTAATAGCATAATAAACATTTGCACTTATTCTCATAGAAATCAGGCCTGATAAAGACACTTTTGCTGTGCATGCTCTCTGGTTTTTGTGGCACTGGCATCCCATTCTGTGACTAAAGCAGCCTCTATTTAATAGCATAATAAACATTTGCACTTATTCTCATAGAAATCAGGCCTGATAAAGACACTTTTGCTGTGCATGCTCTCTGGTTTTTGTGGCACTAGCATCCCATTCCGTGACTAAAGCAGCCTCTATTTAATAGCATAATAAACATTTGCACTTATTCTCATAGAAATCAGGCCTGATAAAGACACTTTTGCTGTGCATGCTCTCTGGTTTTTGTGGCACTGGCATCCCATTCTGTGACTAAAGCAGCCTCTATTTAATAGCATAATAAACATTTGCACTTATTCTCATAGAAATCAGGCCTGATAAAGACACTTTTGCTGTGCATGCTCTCTGGTTTTTGTGGCACTGGCATCCCATTCCGTGACTAAAGCAGCCTCTATTTAATAGCATAATAAACATTTGCACTTATTCTCATAGAAATCAGGCCTGATAAAGACACTTTTGCTGTGCATGCTCTCTGGTTTTTGTGGCACTGGCATCCCATTCTGTGACTAAAGCAGCCTCTATTTAATAGCATAATAAACATTTGCACTTATTCTCATAGAAATCAGGCCTGATAAAGACACTTTTGCTGTGCATGCTCTCTGGTTTTTGTGGCACTGGCATCCCATTCCGTGACTAAAGCAGCCTCTATTTAATAGCATAATAAACATTTGCACTTATTCTCATAGAAATCAGGCCTGATAAAGACACTTTTGCTGTGCATGCTCTCTGGTTTTTGTGGCACTGGCATCCCATTCTGTGACTAAAGCAGCCTCTATTTAATAGCATAATAAACATTTGCACTTATTCTCATAGAAATCAGGCCTGATAAAGACACTTTTGCTGTGCATGCTCTCTGGTTTTTGTGGCACTGGCATCCCATTCTGTGACTAAAGCAGCCTCTATTTAATAGCATAATAACCATTTGCACTTATTCTCATAGAAATCAGGCCTGATAAAGACACTTTTGCTGTGCATGCTCTCTGGTTTTTGTGGCACTGGCATCCCATTCCGTGACTAAAGCAGCCTCTATTTAATAGCATAATAAACATTTGCACTTATTCTCATAGAAATCAGGCCTGATAAAGACACTTTTGCTGTGCATGCTCTCTGGTTTTTGTGGCACTGGCATCCCATTCCGTGACTAAAGCAGCCTCTATTTAATAGCATAATAAACATTTGCACTTATTCTCATAGAAATCAGGCCTGATAAAGACACTTTTGCTGTGCATGCTCTCTGGTTTTTGTGGCACTGGCATCCCATTCTGTGACTAAAGCAGCCTCTATTTAATAGCATAATAAACATTTGCACTTATTCTCATAGAAATCAGGCCTGATAAAGACACTTTTGCTGTGCATGCTCTCTGGTTTTTGTGGCACTGGCATCCCATTCCGTGACTAAAGCAGCCTCTATTTAATAGCATAATAAACATTTGCACTTATTCTCATAGAAATCAGGCCTGATAAAGACACTTTTGCTGTGCATGCTCTCTGGTTTTTGTGGCACTGGCATCCCATTCTGTGACTAAAGCAGCCTCTATTTAATAGCATAATAAACATTTGCACTTATTCTCATAGAAATCAGGCCTGATAAAGACACTTTTGCTGTGCATGCTCTCTGGTTTTTGTGGCACTGGCATCCCATTCCGTGACTAAAGCAGCCTCTATTTAATAGCATAATAAACATTTGCACTTATTCTCATAGAAATCAGGCCTGATAAAGACACTTTTGCTGTGCATGCTCTCTGGTTTTTGTGGCACTGGCATCCCATTCTGTGACTAAAGCAGCCTCTATTTAATAGCATAATAAACATTTGCACTTATTCTCATAGAAATCAGGCCTGATAAAGACACTTTTGCTGTGCATGCTCTCTGGTTTTTGTGGCACTGGCATCCCATTCTGTGACTAAAGCAGCCTCTATTTAATAGCATAATAAACATTTGCACTTATTCTCATAGAAATCAGGCCTGATAAAGACACTTTTGCTGTGCATGCTCTCTGGTTTTTGTGGCACTGGCATCCCATTCTGTGACTAAAGCAGCCTCTATTTAATAGCATAATAAACATTTGCACTTATTCTCATAGAAATCAGGCCTGATAAAGACACTTTTGCTGTGCATGCTCTCTGGTTTTTGTGGCACTGGCATCCCATTCCGTGACTAAAGCAGCCTCTATTTAATAGCATAATAAACATTTGCACTTATTCTCATAGAAATCAGGCCTGATAAAGACACTTTTGCTGTGCATGCTCTCTGGTTTTTGTGGCACTGGCATCCCATTCTGTGACTAAAGCAGCCTCTATTTAATAGCATAATAACCATTTGCACTTATTCTCATAGAAATCAGGCCTGATAAAGACACTTTTGCTGGCCAAAGCCCTACTGGACCCTGCCAGGTCGATTCCTGCCCGGGGCATCCCATTCTGTGACTACAGCAGCCTCTGTTTAAGACCATATAAGCATTTGCTCTTATCATATTTGAAATTAGCCTGATAAAGACACTTTTGCTGGCCAAAGCCCTACTGGACCCTGCCAGGTCCATTCCTGCCCAGGGCATCCCATTCTGTGACTAAAGCAGCCTCTGTTTAAGACCATATAAGCATTTGCTCTTATTATATTTATATTATAAGACACTTTTGCTGGGCATAGGCTTACTGCTGCCTGCCAGGTGCACTTCTGTTGAGGCATCCCATTCTGTAACATAGCATACCCCTCTTTATTTACACTAAGCAGCTCTCTTATTTACACTAAGCAGGCCTGTTGGAGGCTGAGTGTTACTGCTCACTTTTGGTGTGCATTATATTCTGTTTTATATAGACCCACTGCTGCCTGGGGGTTCTTAAAATATCACCTACTACCACGCCAGTTAGACTATGTCGGGCAGACAAGTGCCTGGAAGTGAAAAGAGGAGTGGCAGAGGCCAAGATTCCGCAGGCAGAGCTCGCATCAGACTGGGGGCCAGTAGCAGCAGGAGTCACGCTGAGAGACCTAATCTGCCAGTATCTGCTAGCGGTCGGGTCTCCACCAGTAACGCATCTGCCGTGGTAGATTGGCTGACGCGCTCATCAACAACATCATCACAACTTACATCTGAGACCCCCAGTCTAGGGTCGGTAGGTTCCTCTGACACAACCCTGAGTTGGCATGCCCCGAGAGCAGTCCCTGTCCTCCCATTGCCTCTGTCCTACGCCGTTCCCTCCCCCAGCGACGTATCCTATGCTTTGGGTTCAGCTCCACTCTTTAGTGAGGAGGACGATCAGATACAGGAGGACAGTCAGCAGCTACTGCCCAGCCAAGAGATGGAGGTGGCTTCTTTAGCTAGGCAGACAAATAGTGATGTGGACAGTGTCGTGGGTGCTGCGAGCGTTCCAGCTCCTGCGCCAGACACTGTTGACGAATCCACGAACATCAGTGACGTACAGCCACAACCCGGTGATGATGATGATGATGACGATGAAGCCGATCGCACTTGGGAGCCGGGTGATGAAGGGGCTTCATCGTCATCATCAGGAGAAGAGGGGCGCAGGTTGCCCCGGAGTCAGCAGCTGAGGCAGCAAGGTGGTAGCAGTCAGCATGGGGGCACAATTCCAAAGGCTGGAGCCGGCCGGGGCCGGGGCCGGGGTAGAGCACCTGCTGTGCGGCAGTCTACCTTATCGGGAGGTAGTGGAGCAGGGGTTCCTGGAGTTGGCAACAGCAGCAGTGAATCAGTGAGGCCAGGGGGTGGGAAAAGTAGCTACTCGGCAGTGTGGCAGTTTTTCCTGAGGCATCCGCAGGAGGGTAACATGGCCACATGCAAGATATGTAGGCAAAAGGTGAAGCGTGGCCAGGGTCCAAATGTTGGCACCACGGCCCTGCGTCAACATATGATGCGTCACCATAAAACGACCTGGGAGAACCGAGGCTCCCAAGGGGTGGTCCAGTCTGCTTCCTCACCAAGTGAGCTCCCAATTTCTGCCAGCCAAGGCTCCAGCACCTCAGCCGAAGGCAGCTGTGCGTCACACCCATCCTCTGTCGCTCCTGCTCCTCCTCCTCCTCCTCCAAGTCATGCATCCCGCCAGCAATCCATCAGCGAAGCCATGTCCAAGAGACAGCAGTATGCGCCCACTCATCCTACGGCGCAGAAGCTGAATGTGCTCCTGTCCAAGTTGCTGGTGCTGCAGTCGCTCCCTTTTCAGGTGGTGGAATCTGCACCTTTCAGAGAACTGATGGCTTGTGCCGAGCCGAGGTGGAGAGTCCCAAGCCGTCATTTCTTTGCCAAGAAGGCAGTACCAGCGCTGCACACTTTTGTTGAACAGAAGGTGGGCCAGTCCTTGAGCCTGTCGGTGTGTAGCAAAATACATGGCAGCGCCGACATCTGGAGCTGTAACTACGGTCAGGGGCAGTACATGTCGTTTACGGCCCACTGGGTGAATGTGGTCCCTTTGCAGCAGCAACTTGGACAGGTCACGCCGCTTCGGCCTCCGCGCTCTCTGCCCATTGGGCCTGTGACACCGTGCGACTCGGCCTCCTCATCCTCCGCCATCTCCTCACCCTCCACTGTAGGCTCAAGTCTCAGTGCCCCTCCAGTCTACCATGTGTGCAGGGCACGGAGGTGTCACGCAGTGCTTCACATGGTTTGTCTTGGCGAACGGAGTCACACAGGGGAGGAACTGCTTAAATGTATTCATCAGGAAATCCAAACATGGCTTACTCCGAGAAAACTTAAAATGGGAATCATGGTTACCGACAATGGGAAGAACATTTTGTCTGCGCTGCGCCAAGGAAGCCTGACCCATGCCCCCTGCATGGCTCACGTCTTCAATCTGGTTGTCAAGCGGTTTCTGAAGTGTTCCCCCCATCTGCAGGACATCCTAACAACTTCACGGAAACTTTGCATGCACTTCAGCCACTCCTACACCGCCAAACACACCCTTCTTGAGCTACAGCGTCAGAATGGTATCCCCCAACATAGTCTGATTTGCGATGTTTCCACCCGTTGGAATTCCACCCTTCACATGTTGGACCGATTATATGAACAGAGAAAAGCCATCACGGATTTCCTGATGATCCAAGCAGATAGGGGGACTCCCCTGTGTAACTTCAATGTCAACCAGTGGCAGCTCATACGTGACACCTGCCGTTTGCTCAGGCCCTTTGAGGAAGCCACTTTATTTGTCAGTCGGCAGGATTACGGGATGAACGACGTGATTCCACTGCTTCATGTACTACAGCACATGTTGGAAACCATGGCTGGTCAGGGCACTGGAGACATGGCGTTTACATCTTACGGCCACATGAACCCCGTTGGAGCTGAACTGGAGGAGGAGGAGGAGGAAGAGGAGGAGGAGGAGTTGCCCAGCGAAACACAGTTTAGGCTTGGCGAAATGGCTGGTTTATCTAGTCAGCGGACAGGAGAGGAGGAGCAGGAGCAGCCAGAGGAGCTAGAGGTTTTTGAGGAAGGAGAGACAGAGGACCCGGGCACACCGTGGCAGTATGCAGTGGAGATGGAGACAGGTAGTCCATCCGAGTCACTTGCGCAAATGGCACGAAGCATGCTCACATGCTTGCGTAGTGACCCCAGAATTGTTTCCATCTGTCGGCGGGATGACTTCTGGCTGTCCACCTTATTGGACCCTCGCTTCCGGCACAAAATGGGGGCATTTTTTAAACCCACCGAGAGGGAGGACAAACTCAACTACTACAAAGACATTCTACGTAGGCAGTTGGCCGATGCCTATCTGCGCCATGGTCCATACTCTCGCAGGTCTGACTCGAGGGGACCTCTGCGCTCACCTTCCACTGCCATGGCCGCTGGGGGGGTTGGCAGCAGCAGCAGCAGAAGCTCCATCAGCAGCAGCAGCCTCAGTCTTCAGTCGCTAATGAGTAGCTTTCTACACCCGCATAGTGAGGCTACTCATGAGCAGCAGGAAGACCTGGAGCAGGACCTGAACCAGCAGGTCATGTCATACTTTGACATGACCATGCCAACACACCTTGAGGATCCGCTGGACTTCTGGGCAGCCAAACTTGATTTGTGGCCGCAACTAGCAGAGTTTGCCCTGGAAAAGCTGTCCTGCCCGGCAAGTAGCGTGCCATCTGAGCGGGTGTTTAGTGCGGCGGGGGCCATAGTTACGGCGAGGAGAACTCGTCTGTCAACTAAAAATGTGGAGAGACTCACCTTTGTCAAAATGAATCAGGGATGGATCAGCCAGGATTTCCACCCACCAATGCCTGATGCATGCGACTAGATTCAGCATGGTGCCACGTTTTACACTTTACAAATGGTGCAAAACATATTTATGTCTTTAGGCCATTTTTTGGGCTCCTGCTGCTGCTACTGCCAACTTCTGCCAACTCCAGGGTGTGATTCATCCAATTTTTGGGCTCCTGAAGCCAACTCCAGTGTATATTTGGGCTCCTGCTGCTACTACTGTCAACTCCTGCCAACTCCAGGGTGTGATTCATCCAATTTTTGGGCTCCTGAGGCCAACTCCAGTGTATATTTGGGCTCCTGCTGCTGCTACTGTCAACTCCTGCCAACTCCAGGGTGTGATTCATCCAATTTTTGGGCTCCTGAAGCCAACTCCAGTGTATATTTGGGCTCCTGCTGCTACTACTGCCAACTTCTGCCAACTCCAGGGTGTGATTCATCCAATTTTTGGGCTCCTGAAGCCAACTCCAGTGTATATTTGGGCTCCTGCTGCTGCTGCTGCCAACTTCTGCCAACTCCAGGGTGTGATTCATCCAATTTTTGGGCTCCTGAAGCCAACTCCAGTGTATATTTGGGCTCCTGCTGCTGCTGCTGCCAACTTCTGCCAACTCCAGGGTGTGATTCATCCAATTTTTGGGCTCCTGAAGCCAACTCCAGTGTATATTTGGGCTCCTGCTGCTACTACTGTCAACTCCTGCCAACTCCAGGGTGTGATTCATCCAATTTTTGGGCTCCTGAGGCCAACTCCAGTGTATATTTGGGCTCCTGCTGCTACTACTGTCAACTCCTGCCAACTCCAGGGTGTGATTCATCCAATTTTTGGGCTCCTGAGGCCAACTCCAGTGTATATTTGGGCTCCTGCTGCTGCTGCTGCCAACTTCTGCCAACTCCAGGGTGTGATTCATCCAATTTTTGGGCTCCTGAGGCCAACTCCAGTGTATATTTGGGCTCCTGCTGCTGCTACTGTCAACTCCTGCCAACTCCAGGGTGTGATTCATCCAATTTTTGGGCTCCTGAAGCCAACTCCAGTGTATATTTGGGCTCCTGCTGCTGCTGCTGCTGCCAACTTCTGCCAACTCCAGGGTGTGATTCATCCAATTTTTGGGCTCCTGAAGCCAACTCCAGTGTATATTTGGGCTCCTGCTGCTGCTGCTGCCAACTTCTGCCAACTCCAGGGTGTGATTCATCCAATTTTTGGGCTCCTGAAGCCAACTCCAGTGTATATTTGGGCTCCTGCTGCTGCTGCTGCCAACTTCTGCCAACTCCAGGGTGTGATTCATCCAATTTTTGGGCTCCTGAAGCCAACTCCAGTGTATATTTGGGCTCCTGCTGCTACTACTGTCAACTCCTGCCAACTCCAGGGTGTGATTCATCCAATTTTTGGGCTCCTGAGGCCAACTCCAGTGTATATTTGGGCTCCTGCTGCTGCTGCTGCCAACTTCTGCCAACTCCAGGGTGTGATTCATCCAATTTTTGGGCTCCTGAGGCCAACTCCAGTGTATATTTGGGCTCCTGCTGCTGCTACTGTCAACTCCTGCCAACTCCAGGGTGTGATTCATCCAATTTTTGGGCTCCTGAAGCCAACTCCAGTGTATATTTGGGCTCCTGCTGCTGCTGCTGCTGCCAACTTCTGCCAACTCCAGGGTGTGATTCATCCAATTTTTGGGCTCCTGAAGCCAACTCCAGTGTATATTTGGGCTCCTGCTGCTGCTGCTGCCAACTTCTGCCAACTCCAGGGTGTGATTCATCCAATTTTTGGGCTCCTGAAGCCAACTCCAGTGTATATTTGGGCTCCTGCTGCTGCTGCTGCCAACTTCTGCCAACTCCAGGGTGTGATTCATCCAATTTTTGGGCTCCTGAAGCCAACTCCAGTGTATATTTGGGCTCCTGCTGCTACTACTGTCAACTCCTGCCAACTCCAGGGTGTGATTCATCCAATTTTTGGGCTCCTGAGGCCAACTCCAGTGTATATTTGGGCTCCTGCTGCTGCTGCTGCCAACTTCTGCCAACTCCAGGGTGTGATTCATCCAATTTTTGGGCTCCTGAGGCCAACTCCAGTGTATATTTGGGCTCCTGCTGCTGCTACTGTCAACTCCTGCCAACTCCAGGGTGTGATTCATCCAATTTTTGGGCTCCTGAAGCCAACTCCAGTGTATATTTGGGCTCCTGCTGCTGCTGCTGCTGCCAACTTCTGCCAACTCCAGGGTGTGATTCATCCAATTTTTGGGCTCCTGAAGCCAACTCCAGTGTATATTTGGGCTCCTGCTGCTGCTACTGTCAACTCCTGCCAACTCCAGGGTGTGATTCATCCAATTTTTTGGCTCCTGAGGCCAACTCCAGTGTATATTTGGGCTCCTGCTGCTGCTACTGTCAACTCCTGCCAACTCCAGGGTGTGATTCATCCAATTTTTGGGCTCCTGAAGCCAACTCCAGTGTATATTTGGGCTCCTGCTGCTGCTACTGCCAACTTCTGCCAACTCCAGGGTGTGATTCATCCAATTTTTGGGCTCCTGAAGCCAACTCCAGTGTATATTTGGGCTCCTGCTGCTACTACTGCCAACTTCTGCCAACTCCAGGGTGTGATTCATCCAATTTTTGGGCTCCTGAGGCCAACTCCAGTGTATATTTGGGCTCCTGCTGCTACTACTGCCAACTTCTGCCAACTCCAGGGTGTGATTCATCCAATTTTTGGGCTCCTGAGGCCAACTCCAGTGTATATTTGGGCTCCTGCTGCTGCTGCTGCCAACTTCTGCCAACTCCAGGGTGTGATTCATCCAATTTTTGGGCTCCTGAAGCCAACTCCAGTGTATATTTGGGCTCCTGCTGCTACTACTGTCAACTCCTGCCAACTCCAGGGTGTGATTCATCCAATTTTTGGGCTCCTGAAGCCAACTCCAGTGTATATTTGGGCTCCTGCTGCTGCTGCTGCCAACTTCTGCCAACTCCAGGGTGTGATTCATCCAATTTTTGGGCTCCTGAGGCCAACTCCAGTGTATATTTGGGCTCCTGCTGCTGCTGCTGCCAACTTCTGCCAACTCCAGGGTGTGATTCATCCAATTTTTGGGCTCCTGAGGCCAACTCCAGTGTATATTTGGGCTCCTGCTGCTACTACTGTCAACTCCTGCCAACTCCAGGGTGTGATTCATCCAATTTTTGGGCTCCTGAGGCCAACTCCAGTGTATATTTGGGCTCCTGCTGCTGCTGCTGCCAACTTCTGCCAACTCCAGGGTGTGATTCATCCAATTTTTGGGCTCCTGAGGCCAACTCCAGTGTATATTTGGGCTCCTGCTCCTGCTGCTGCCAACTTCTGCCAACTCCAGGGTGTGATTCATCCAATTTTTGGGCTCCTGAAGCCAACTCCAGTGTATATTTGGGCTCCTGCTGCTGCTGCCAACTTCTGCCAACTCCAGGGTGTGATTCATCCAATTTTTGGGCTCCTGAGGCCAACTCCAGTGTATATTTGGGCTCCTTCTGCCCCTCATAGTGATGCCACTTCAACTCTCTGCAATTGTGCCGCTCTGCGATTCTATTAGCGATGCCTCTGATCTGCATGTGATATTTCTTCAAAGTATTATTTAACAAACCCAGCACGCATCCTGTGCGTGTTACAGCAAGGCTGAATGGTTTACAACCCTATTGAGGCTGTAGGAGGCTCAGAAATAGCCGTTTTTAATAGCGATTCGTCGCGAATTTATTCGGGTCGAAACGATTTTTGTCGGAAAATTCGGCGAATCAGTCGAATCGAATTTTTCAAAAGTTCGCTCATCTCTAGTCACTAGGGTGCCTTATCAAGGAGCCACAAAAACGCGGAACTTCAAAAAGGCTAAGTTTGACCAACTTAGAGATGCCCTACACTGCATTGACTGGGAAAATGTCCTTAAAAACAAAAGCATGGACACTAAATGGGATACTTTCAAAGGAATACTTAATTTTCATTGTGACAGATATATACCTTACAGGAATAAAACTATTAGACACACATGTAAACCAATGTGGCTAAATAAAAAGGTTAAGGGGGCAATAAACAACAAAAAAAAAGGCATTTAAACGTTTATAGCAGGAAGCAGGACAGCGGAAGCGTTAAAAAACTACAAAGAAGAAAATAAACAATGTAAACAACAGATAAGGGCTAAGCTGGAGACAGAAAGACTGGTCGCGAAAGAGAGTAAAACTAGCCCCAAATTATTCTTTAGCTACATAAACCGTAAAAGGTACAAACCTGAGGGTGTGGGCCCCCTGAAAAGCAAGGAGGGGACCCCTATAGAGGGAAATGAGGAGAAAGCAAATTTGCTTAACAACTTCTTTGCTTCTATATTCACAAAAGAATTTGACATGCCGAGTGAAATGCAGGGGAATAAGCCCCTCCATTAAATGTCACTGGTCTAACCAAGGAAGAAGTCCAGCACCGTCTCAAGCAGCTAAAAATCGATAATTCACCGGGACCAGATGACATACATCCTCGTGTTTTAAGGGAGTTATGTACAGTAATAGACAAGCCATTATTTCTAATATTTGTGGATTCCATAACTACAGGGTCTGTTCCGAGGGATTGGCGCTTGGCAAATGTGGTGCCAATATTCAAAACGGGATCTAGGGGAGAACCTGGGAACTACAGACCGGTAAGCTTAACATCTGTGGTGGGCAAGCTGTTTGAAGGTTTCTTAAGGGTTACTATCCTGGAGCACCTTGGGAAAAATTACCTTATTACTCCATATCAGCATGGATTTATGAGGAATCGCTCCTGCCAGACAAACCTAATCAGCTTTTATGAGGAGGTAAGTTCAAGATTGGATCAGGGGGAGTCATTGGACATCATATATCTTGACTTTTCTAAAGCATTTGATACTGTGACACATAAAAGGCTGGTACAAAAGATGAGAATGCTTGGACTGGGGGAAAACGTGTGCAGATGGGTGGGAAATTGGCTTAATGATCGGAAGCAGAGGGTAGTTATCAATGGTACACACTCAGATTGGGTCACTGTTACTAGTGGAGTACCACAAGGGTCAGTTCTGGGACCAATTCTCTTCAATATATATATATATATATATATATATATATATATAAATGACATTGGGTATGGATTAAACAGTAAAGTCTTAATCTTTGCAGATGATACTAAGCTGAGTAAAGTAATTAAAACAAAAGAGGACGGCAGGCAGCTACAAACAGATTTAGGGCCTTATTTATCACTGGCTAGCGCCAGGTAGTGTCTGACGAGCGCCAGGTACCGCCAGCTATCGGCGGCTACCGACTCAAGTACGCCTGGCGGCGGTCACAATGACGCATTTATCAAGCAAAATGAGGCTAGCGCCGGCGAGAGCGACGGCTAGCGCGCCATTCATCATGAAGCCGTCTGGACCGAACAGCGCCGCTGCAAATTCCTTCACAGCGCCAGGTATGAGCTGTCGCTCCCTGGCGATGTCCAATGCATTTCAATGGAGCAATCTATAATTAATCATAATTAATTGGTATTATTTTTTTAATTTTTTTTTTTTAATGTCAAAAATTCGGAGACCACTTCTGCAATGTTAGGATTTATTTTTAAGTAAAAAAAAATTTTATAAAAAATTTGTGCAGAATTGATCTAACAGGTCTGATATTAATGTATTCATCTTACAAAATGATTCCAAAAACATGTATAATGTTACAATCAAAAAATATGGTTGTTTAGGGGTTAAAAACTAGTTAACACCCATCGTCGCCAGCGCTCTGGGGTTTAAACAAGGAATGGACAGCGACAGCAAATTCGGAGCGTGATTTGTTAATGAATATGAAGCTAGCCGTTCGCTCTGGCCATTCGTTGTCAGGCGCTCACATACAACGCTGAACCTGTGAAACAGCGACCCCTAAGCCCGTATTCAACATTACCGCACACCGACTGAGTCGCTGTCAACAAGCTAACGCCGGCCAAGCACAGTGAATACTAGCTGGCGCTGAAAAAATCACGCTACAGTCGCTCATCTGTCGCTACCTGGCGCTATTAATGAATCGGCCTCCCCGATACATTGGAAGCATGGGCAGTTAAATGGCAAATGAAGTTTAACACAGATAAATGTAATGTTATGCACATGGGAAGGAGAAATCTGTGTCATGATTACACACTAAATAAAGAAACACTTGGTAGAACAACAATGTTCTACCTAGGGACCTAGGGGTTTTAGTTGACAATAAGCTCAACTGTAGTAATCAATGCCAGGCAGCTGCTGCCAAAGCAAATAGGATCATGGGGTGCATCAGGAGGGGCATAGGTGCTCATGACCAGAGCATAATTTTACCCCTGTATAAGTCACTGGTCAGACCCCATATGGAATACTGTGTACAGTTCTGGGCACCTGTGCTTAAGAAGGACATATCAGAACTGGAGCGCATTCAAAGAAGGGCAACAAAGTTAATAAAAGGAGTGCGGGGGCTGAAGTACCCTGAAAGATTGTCCAAGTTAGGTTTATTTAGTCTAGAAAAAAGACGATTGAGGGGTGATCTAATAACTATGTATAAATAAATTCGGGGTCAATACAAAGATCTGTCCCACAATCTATTTATACCCCGGAGTGTAACCATAACCCGAGGGCATCCACTAAGGTTAAAGGAAAGGTGCTTTCTCCACCGACATAGGAGGGGATTCTTCTCTGTAAGAGCAGTGAGACTATGGAACTCGCTGCCAGAGGAGGTAGTAATGATGGATACAGTAAAAACGTTCAAAAGAGGCCTTGATGCCTTCCTGGTATGTAATAACATTTCCAGCTATGGCTACTAGACCACTGGAAGGAGTTAAACAGGCTGAACTGGATGGACTAAAGTCTTTATTCAGCCTTACATACTATGTTACTATGTTACTATGTCATTGGTCTAGGTCCGTTGGTGGAGGAAAATTTACAAGCGCATCCTTGATGCTCTCTGACAGGCCCACTCGGTATTGGCTACAGGGCAGGATCATTCCACCTGGATTCTACCGCCCACCGGCCGATTTCTGCGCAATAATCCTCCGCCGTGTTCCGCCCTTGCTTCAAGGCCCGAAGCCTGTTTTCGGCCGTAGATTGTTGGTCTGGGTCCGCATACAATACACCCATTGCAATGAAGAAGGCCGTAACTGAATGTAGGGCGACATCATTAGGAGGCAAACTAAAGGCCCAAGACTGAGGGTCCCCTTGTAATAAAGAAATTACCAAGCCCACTCGCTGGGTCTCGGTGCCCGAGGATATGGGCCTCAACTTAAAATAAAGTTCGCAAGAATTCTTGAAATTGGAAAACTTGGCACGATCTCCAAAAAAAATTTCTGGTAGCGGAACTTTCGGCTCTGATACGTGAGGTGGTACAGAGGATGCAGGAGCCTGCCTGGATTCTTGAGTGCCCACTCTTTGAGCAAGTTGATTAATAGCGGTGGCATTAGCCTGTACTTGCTGTACCAGGTCATCCATGTTTTTTGGGCCTGTGATAATGTCACGCTCGGGTAACTCCAGCCCTCCAGGTAAGCCCTCAACCCCCAATCTCTGCAGCCAGCTTCACCTGTAGGAGCCCCCGCTTCCCGGGACGCAGAATACGCCTGCCCGGGATCGGTTGCCCCCAGGACTTCAATGGCTCAAAGGATGAGAGTTTACTGGTAGGAGGTCTGAAGAACCAATGACTAGAGCGAGTTAGCAGAAGTCCAGAGACAGGCCAGAGGTCGACACCAGGAATTCAGAGATCGCAGGGGTACAGATGGATGAGGCAGCTCGAGGTCGGGATACAAAGCAGAGGTCGGCAACGGAGGTCAGATAGAGATTGGTCGATTCAGGCAGGGGTCGGCAACAGAGATCAGATAGAGATTGGTCGATTCAGGCAGGGGTCGGCAACGGAGGTCAGATAGAGATTGGTCGATTCAGGCAGGGGTCGGCAACGAAGATCAATCACGGAAATAAAGACAAAGCTAGGTATAAGGCGCTATCACAGGCACTGAGCAACTGACGGAATGAACCTTTATAGGGACAGCCAAAATTGGGGAAAGGGGAGAGAGCGTGATAATTGGTGCAACTTAAAACTAACGCACAGATAGGCCAAAAACCAAAAGGGGCGTATAGCCCAAAATCCCCCTATCCATTGGCCCAACCCCAACACTTAGGGCTCATTGGCCCTTAACAGCTCTCCTCCGGCGGCCGCGCTGAGAGCTGGGCCGCTGGAGGGCATAAACAGGATGCTCGCGTGCGAGCACGTGCATGGAAGCCGGGCCCGCCGGCTGAGGAGGAGCAGTGCGCTAGCGCGCCAGCAGGGACAGAAGCAGCCGGCCGCTGCGGCTGCCGGGCGGGCGGCTGCGCGATGGGGACACCGTTGGACCGGGAGACAGGTAAGCGAATCCTGACAGTAGTGTGATGGTGTAATAGGACTTTCTCTGTAGGTGTCTTTAGTTCTCTGGTGCTCCCACAGGACAAAAGGTGCACCCAGAGAACAGTCACATTCTCAAGAAAAAAAGCATGAGAATGACACTGTCTAGGAAGACAATGAAAGTCGATGGCAATTTGTATTACAGTGTAAAAAGGAATAAAAAGTTCACTACTCTTCTTAGGAATAAAGAGGAGTAAAAAAGTGCCATTGACTTTCGTTGTCTTCCAAGCTGGTGATTCAGCATTAGTGACATTCTCAGGCTCTTTTCTCATAAAGTGAATTTTTTACTACCATGAGAATTTTTTTCAACCCTTATTGAATCGAGGCTTCTTGGGTCTACATTTTTTCAACTTTATTATTTAGAAAATCAAATTGATTTATTAATAAATATAAAATGAAATAAAATATTATAGTATAGATGAAACCAAGAATAATCCAAATGAGTCCTTAGCACAATGAAAATACAAAAGAGCACCCTTGGTATTACAACTGGGTTACTGTTCTAACAAATTTCTTTCATTAGTCATTTAAATATCTGCTTTCATTGCACAGCCTTATTGTTGCTTTTGTCAGTTTATTTGGCCTCTGCCTGTGCATATTATTATTGTTACTTTGTATAGTGCCGTCTTCTTCTGTAGTGATGTGTGTTTTATGGAAGCAGCTTTTACTACCTCAGTTTGTTGCTATTGCCAATTGTACACCAAGATCTACAAGAAGAGAGATGTGAGCCCTGTACACACAGAACACTGCTTCTGGGCATGTGTAAGGTTGAGTGGAGCTCCCTTCCCTCAGTAGCAACCATAGAAGCTGTGTGTACAGGTCTTGGTGTACAGGTGTCAAAAACAACAGATTGCAGGTAGCAAAAACTGCTTCCTTAAAACACACATTTGCTATATTAAAAAATACTAGATAAGCTCAGCACCTTGATGACGTTATTTTGTCGCACAAAATATAAACTTTAAAAAATGCCATGAAACGGAGGAGCCTGGCTAGTGTGAGTTTTGTAGGTTAGAATTCTCTGTGAAACTGGCATACATGTGCACTTCTTGACACAGGGAAAGCCTTGAAAACCTCTTTTTGAAAGGGCTGATTTAGAGATACTTTCCAACTATTTTTTTTTCCTGAGATATCCCCTCCATGTGACTAAGGACGTACTGAAGGGGAACTACGTGGACATGATTTCCTAGGGGGACTCTCCCCCCATGTCCTTCTCCTTAAGTGACATCACTTGGGGAATTCCACAAAGGCTACTCCTCTGTGGTATGAAAGGTTCCTTACGAGGCAGGTCCCGCACTAGCTTTGCTGGCCGCCAAGGGAGAAGAACATGTGTCCCCCTCACTATAAATGCCTGTGGAGCGACTGCAATAGTCGCTGCTGGTCCAGAAGGAATCCCCTGACCAGGGGACCTGCTGAGAAGATGTCGTCTGGTTCAGTCACATATGAAAGAAGGTGCAGTTAATGTGAGTTATTTTTTTATTTTAAAACTGTATCTTCTTTTAACTGTACAACTGTTTAACTGACCCCTATACCAGTTCACATGCAGTGGTGGCTGGCATTTCATCTGCCAGTACTGGTGGGTGGCAAGCCAGATGATTAGATCCAGATCCTTCCGGTATCCAGGATGGGGCAAACAGAACCTAATTGGCAAGATCCGGCAAGTCGAATCTACCTTTGGATCAGATCTGAAGCCCATCATTACTCATTTTTTATAACACAAGACAGCAAGAACGTGATGATATTATATTATTTCCAAAACGGAAGATCTTTGATGATAGATAAACTCAACAAACCATAATTATTTTATTCTTTTCTAGATCAGGAAGTCTGATTCTAGATACGTTAAAATGCATTTTTAAACTAAAGTGAAAAATTTACATAAAAAACATACAATTAACTTAAGGAAAAGGAAGTGGAAAGGGAGGAGTTAGGGAAAAAATAAGTCATAGGAAACGTGGTAGGGAATGGGGAATAACATACCCTGTTCAGAATCCAACCTAGCACGTTGGTTCTAAGTAGGGATGAGCGAATCGATCCGGACGAACCCGGATTCGATCCGAATTTCAGGAAAAATTCGATTCGGATCGAATCCGAATTTCCCCGCGATTCGATCACTCGAAGTTTTCCTTTAACATCCATTCATTTACATTTACAGGCATTCTAAGATGGCGGACGGGACATGTCTGGACATGTATCCCGCGCCAGTGCAAGCTGGGGCAGTCACATGCAGCCTATCAGCAGCCAGCAAGCCCGGTGACGTCACACAGCGGTATTTAACGGCGGCCATCTTGCTTTTCCTCATTTCTCTATTGCATTCGTGACAGACAGACAGAACGCTGTGTAGCTGAGGCAGTTAGACAGGCTGGAGACAGGGACAGACAGGGACAGGCAGGAGACAGGCAGGAGACAGACAGGAGACAGACAGAAAGCCAGGGAAAGGTAGGAAAAACGGAGCTGGCTGACAGGGAGATTTTTTTTTTTCATCCAGCCTTTGTTAGCGTTTTCAGGCTGCTTATAGTAACTAACTGTGCATATATACTGAACTGATCTTAAGTCTGCTGTGAGGCATCCCATTCTGTGACTAAAGCAGCCTCTGTTTAAGACCATATAAGCATTTGCTCTTATCATATTTGAAATTAGGCCTGATAAAGACACTTTTGCTGGCCAAAGCACTACTGGACCCTGCCAGGTCCATTCCTGCCCAGGGCATCCCATTCTGTGACTACAGCAGCCTCTGTTTAAGACCATATAAGCATTTGCTCTTATCATATTTGAAATTAGCCTGATAAAGACACTTTTGCTGGCCAAAGCACTACTGGACCCTGCCAGGTCCATTCCTGCCCAGGGCATCCCATTCTGTGACTAAAGCAGCCTCTGTTTAAGACCATATAAGCATTTGCTCTTATCATATTTGAAATTAGGCCTGATAAAGACACTTTTGCTGGCCAAAGCACTACTGGACCCTGCCAGGTCCATTCCTGCCCGGGGCATCCCATTCTGTGACTACAGCAGCCTCTGTTTAAGACCATATAAGCATTTGCTCTTATCATATTTGAAATTAGCCTGATAAAGACACTTTTGCTGGCCAAAGCACTACTGGACCCTGCCAGGTCCATTCCTGCCCAGGGCATCCCATTCTGTGACTAAAGCAGCCTCTGTTTAAGACCATATAAGCATTTGCTCTTATCATATTTGAAATTAGCCTGATAAAGACACTTTTGCTGGCCAAAGCACTACTGGACCCTGCCAGGTCCATTCCTGCCCGGGGCATCCCATTCTGTGACTACAGCAGCCTCTGTTTAAGACCATATAAGCATTTGCTCTTATCATATTTGAAATTAGCCTGATAAAGACACTTTTGCTGGCCAAAGCACTACTGGACCCTGCCAGGTCCATTCCTGCCCGGGGCATCCCATTCTGTGACTACAGCAGCCTCTGTTTAAGACCATATAAGCATTTGCTCTTATCATATTTGAAATTAGCCTGATAAAGACACTTTTGCTGGCCAAAGCACTACTGGACCCTGCCAGGTCCATTCCTGCCCAGGGCATCCCATTCTGTGACTAAAGCAGCCTCTGTTTAAGACCATATAAGCATTTGCTCTTATCATATTTGAAATTAGGCCTGATAAAGACACTTTTGCTGGCCAAAGCACTACTGGACCCTGCCAGGTCCATTCCTGCCCAGGGCATCCCATTCTGTGACTACAGCAGCCTCTGTTTAAGACCATATAAGCATTTGCTCTTATCATATTTGAAATTAGCCTGATAAAGACACTTTTGCTGGCCAAAGCACTACTGGACCCTGCCAGGTCCATTCCTGCCCAGGGCATCCCATTCTGTGACTAAAGCAGCCTCTGTTTAAGACCATATAAGCATTTGCTCTTATCATATTTGAAATTAGGCCTGATAAAGACACTTTTGCTGGCCAAAGCACTACTGGACCCTGCCAGGTCCATTCCTGCCCGGGGCATCCCATTCTGTGACTACAGCAGCCTCTGTTTAAGACCATATAAGCATTTGCTCTTATCATATTTGAAATTAGGCCTGATAAAGACACTTTTGCTGGCCAAAGCACTACTGGACCCTGCCAGGTCCATTCCTGCCCAGGGCATCCCATTCTGTGACTAAAGCAGCCTCTGTTTAAGACCATATAAGCATTTGCTCTTATCATATTTGAAATTAGCCTGATAAAGACACTTTTGCTGGCCAAAGCACTACTGGACCCTGCCAGGTCCATTCCTGCCCAGGGCATCCCATTCTGTGACTACAGCAGCCTCTGTTTAAGACCATATAAGCATTTGCTCTTATCATATTTGAAATTAGGCCTGATAAAGACACTTTTGCTGGCCAAAGCACTACTGGACCCTGCCAGGTCGATTCCTGTTGGGGCATCCCATTCTGTGACTAAAGCAGCCTCTGTTTAAGACCATATAAGCATTTGCTCTTATCATATTTGAAATTAGGCCTGATAAAGACACTTTTGCTGGCCAAAGCACTACTGGACCCTGCCAGGTCCATTCCTGCCCAGGGCATCCCATTCTGTGACTACAGCAGCCTCTGTTTAAGACCATATAAGCATTTGCTCTTATCATATTTGAAATTAGGCCTGATAAAGACACTTTTGCTGGCCAAAGCACTACTGGACCCTGCCAGGTCGATTCCTGTTGGGGCATCCCATTCTGTGACTAAAGCAGCCTCTGTTTAAGACCATATAAGCATTTGCTCTTATCATATTTGAAATTAGGCCTGATAAAGACACTTTTGCTGGCCAAAGCACTACTGGACCCTGCCAGGTCCATTCCTGCCCAGGGCATCCCATTCTGTGACTAAAGCAGCCTCTGTTTAAGACCATATAAGCATTTGCTCTTATCATATTTGAAATTAGGCCTGATAAAGACACTTTTGCTGGCCAAAGCACTACTGGACCCTGCCAGGTCGATTCCTGTTGGGGCAACCCATTCTGTGACTACAGCAGCCTCTGTTTAAGACCATATAAGCATTTGCTCTTATCATATTTGAAATTAGCCTGATAAAGACACTTTTGCTGGCCAAAGCACTACTGGACCCTGCCAGGTCCATTCCTGCCCAGGGCATCCCATTCTGTGACTAAAGCAGCCTCTGTTTAAGACCATATAAGCATTTGCTCTTATCATATTTGAAATTAGGCCTGATAAAGACACTTTTGCTGGCCAAAGCACTACTGGACCCTGCCAGGTCCATTCCTGCCCGGGGCATCCCATTCTGTGACTACAGCAGCCTCTGTTTAAGACCATATAAGCATTTGCTCTTATCATATTTGAAATTAGCCTGATAAAGACACTTTTGCTGGCCAAAGCACTACTGGACCCTGCCAGGTCCATTCCTGCCCAGGGCATCCCATTCTGTGACTAAAGCAGCCTCTGTTTAAGACCATATAAGCATTTGCTCTTATCATATTTGAAATTAGCCTGATAAAGACACTTTTGCTGGCCAAAGCACTACTGGACCCTGCCAGGTCCATTCCTGCCCAGGGCATCCCATTCTGTGACTAAAGCAGCCTCTGTTTAAGACCATATAAGCATTTGCTCTTATCATATTTGAAATTAGGCCTGATAAAGACACTTTTGCTGGCCAAAGCACTACTGGACCCTGCCAGGTCCATTCCTGCCCAGGGCATCCCATTCTGTGACTACAGCAGCCTCTGTTTAAGACCATATAAGCATTTGCTCTTATCATATTTGAAATTAGCCTGATAAAGACACTTTTGCTGGCCAAAGCACTACTGGACCCTGCCAGGTCCATTCCTGCCCAGGGCATCCCATTCTGTGACTAAAGCAGCCTCTGTTTAAGACCATATAAGCATTTGCTCTTATCATATTTGAAATTAGGCCTGATAAAGACACTTTTGCTGGCCAAAGCACTACTGGACCCTGCCAGGTCCATTCCTGCCCGGGGCATCCCATTCTGTGACTACAGCAGCCTCTGTTTAAGACCATATAAGCATTTGCTCTTATCATATTTGAAATTAGGCCTGATAAAGACACTTTTGCTGGCCAAAGCACTACTGGACCCTGCCAGGTCCATTCCTGCCCAGGGCATCCCATTCTGTGACTAAAGCAGCCTCTGTTTAAGACCATATAAGCATTTGCTCTTATCGTATTTGAAATTAGCCTGATAAAGACACTTTTGCTGGCCAAAGCACTACTGGACCCTGCCAGGTCCATTCCTGCCCAGGGCATCCCATTCTGTGACTACAGCAGCCTCTGTTTAAGACCATATAAGCATTTGCTCTTATCATATTTGAAATTAGGCCTGATAAAGACACTTTTGCTGGCCAAAGCACTACTGGACCCTGCCAGGTCGATTCCTGTTGGGGCATCCCATTCTGTGACTAAAGCAGCCTCTGTTTAAGACCATATAAGCATTTGCTCTTATCATATTTGAAATTAGGCCTGATAAAGACACTTTTGCTGGCCAAAGCACTACTGGACCCTGCCAGGTCCATTCCTGCCCAGGGCATCCCATTCTGTGACTACAGCAGCCTCTGTTTAAGACCATATAAGCATTTGCTCTTATCATATTTGAAATTAGGCCTGATAAAGACACTTTTGCTGGCCAAAGCACTACTGGACCCTGCCAGGTCGATTCCTGTTGGGGCATCCCATTCTGTGACTAAAGCAGCCTCTGTTTAAGACCATATAAGCATTTGCTCTTATCATATTTGAAATTAGGCCTGATAAAGACACTTTTGCTGGCCAAAGCACTACTGGACCCTGCCAGGTCCATTCCTGCCCAGGGCATCCCATTCTGTGACTAAAGCAGCCTCTGTTTAAGACCATATAAGCATTTGCTCTTATCATATTTGAAATTAGGCCTGATAAAGACACTTTTGCTGGCCAAAGCACTACTGGACCCTGCCAGGTCCATTCCTGTTGGGGCATCCCATTCTGTGACTACAGCAGCCTCTGTTTAAGACCATATAAGCATTTGCTCTTATCATATTTGAAATTAGCCTGATAAAGACACTTTTGCTGGCCAAAGCACTACTGGACCCTGCCAGGTCCATTACTGCCCAGGGCATCCCATTCTGTGACTAAAGCAGCCTCTGTTTAAGACCATATAAGCATTTGCTCTTATCATATTTGAAATTAGGCCTGATAAAGACACTTTTGCTGGCCAAAGCACTACTGGACCCTGCCAGGTCCATTCCTGCCCAGGGCATCCCATTCTGTGACTAAAGCAGCCTCTGTTTAAGACCATATAAGCATTTGCTCTTATCATATTTGAAATTAGCCTGATAAAGACACTTTTGCTGGCCAAAGCACTACTGGACCCTGCCAGGTCCATTCCTGCCCAGGGCATCCCATTCTGTGACTAAAGCAGCCTCTGTTTAAGACCATATAAGCATTTGCTCTTATTATATTTATATTATAAGACACTTTTGCTGGGCATAGGCTTACTGCTGCCTGCCAGGTGCACTTCTGTTGAGGCATCCCATTCTGTAACATAGCATACCCCTCTTTATTTACACTAAGCAGCTCTCTTATTTACACTAAGCAGGCCTGTTGGAGGCTGAGTGTTACTGCTCACTTTTGGTGTGCATTATATTCTGTTTCATATAGACCCACCGCTGCCCGGGGTTTTTTTAAATATCACCTACTACCACGCCAGTTAGACTATGTCGGGCAGACAAGTGCCTGGAAGTGAAAAGAGGAGTGGCAGAGGCCAAGATTCCGCAGGCAGAGCTCGCATCAGACTGGGGGCCAGTAGCAGCAGGAGTCACGCTGAGAGACCTAATCTGCCAGTATCTGCTAGCGGTCGGGTCTCCACCAGTAACGCATCTGCCGTGGTAGATTGGTTGACGCGCTCATCAACAACATCATCACAACTTACGTCTGAGACCCCCAGTCTAGGGTCGGTAGGTTCCTCTGACACAACCCTGAGTTGGCATGCCCCGAGAGCAGTCCCTGTCCTCCCATTGCCTCTGGCCTACGCCGTTCCCTCCCCCAGCGACGTATCCTATGCTTTGGGTTCAGCTCCACTCTTTAGTGAGGAGGACCATCAGATAGAGGACAGTCAGCAGCTACTGCCCAGCCAAGAAATGGAGGTGGCTTCTTTAGCTAGGCAGACAAATAGTGATGTGGACAGTGTCGTGGGTGCTGCGAGCGTTCCAGCTCCTGCGCCAGACACTGTTGACGAATCCACGAACATCAGTGACGTACAGCCACAACTCGGTGATGATGATGATGATGACGATGAAGCCGATCGCACTTGGGAGCCGGGTGATGAAGGGGCTTCATCGTCATCATCAGGAGAAGAGGGGTGCAGGTTGCCCCGGAGTCAGCAGCTGAGGCAGCAAGGTGGTAGCAGTCAGCATGGGGGCACAATTCCAAAGGCTGGAGCCGGCCGGGGCCGGGGCCGGGGTAGAGCACCTGCTGTGCGGCAGTCTACCTTATCGGGAGGTAGTGGAGCAGGGGTTCCTGGAGTTGGCAACAGCAGCAGTGAATCAGTGAGGCCAGGGGGTGGGAAAAGTAGCTACTCGGCAGTGTGGCAGTTTTTCCTGAGGCATCCGCAGGAGGGTAACATGGCCACATGCAAGATATGTAGGCAAAAGGTGAAGCGTGGCCAGGGTCCAAATGTTGGCACCACGGCCCTGCGTCAACATATGATGCGTCACCATAAAACGACCTGGGAGAACCGAGGCTCCCAAGGGGTGGTCCAGTCTGCTTCCTCACCAAGTGAGCTCCCAATTTCTGCCAGCCAAGGCTCCAGCACCTCAGCCGAAGGCAGCTGTGCGTCATACCCATCCTCTGTCGCTCCTGCTCCTCCTCCTCCAAGTCATGCATCCCGCCAGCAATCCATCAGCGAAGCCATGTCCAAGAGACAGCAGTATGCGCCCACTCATCCTACGGCGCAGAAGCTGAATGTGCTCCTGTCCAAGTTGCTGGTGCTGCAGTCGCTCCCTTTTCAGGTGGTGGAATCTGCACCTTTCAGAGAACTGATGGCTTGTGCCGAGCCGAGGTGGAGAGTCCCAAGCCGTCATTTCTTTGCCAAGAAGGCAGTACCAGCGCTGCACACTTTTGTTGAACAGAAGGTGGGCCAGTCCTTGAGCCTGTCGGTGTGTAGCAAAATACATGGCAGCGCCGACATCTGGAGCTGTAACTACGGTCAGGGGCAGTACATGTCGTTTACGGCCCACTGGGTGAATGTGGTCCCTTTGCAGCAGCAACTTGGACAGGTCACGCCGCTTCGGCCTCCGCGCTCTCTGCCCATTGGGCCTGTGACACCGTGCGACTCGGCCTCCTCATCCTCCGCCATCTCCTCACCCTCCACTGTAGGCTCAAGTCTCAGTGCCCCTCCAGTCTACCATGTGTGCAGGGCACGGAGGTGTCACGCAGTGCTTCACATGGTTTGTCTTGGCGAACGGAGTCACACAGGGGAGGAACTGCTTAAATGTATTCATCAGGAAATCCAAACATGGCTTACTCCGAGAAAACTTAAAATGGGAATCATGGTTACCGACAATGGGAAGAACATTTTGTCTGCGCTGCGCCAAGGAAGCCTGACCCATGCCCCCTGCATGGCTCACGTCTTCAATCTGGTTGTCAAGCGGTTTCTGAAGTGTTCCCCCCATCTGCAGGACATCCTAACAACTTCACGGAAACTTTGCATGCACTTCAGCCACTCCTACACCGCCAAACACACCCTTCTTGAGCTACAGCGTCAGAATGGTATCCCCCAACATAGTCTGATTTGCGATGTTTCCACCCGTTGGAATTCCACCCTTCACATGTTGGACCGATTATATGAACAGAGAAAAGCCATCACGGATTTCCTGATGATCCAAGCAGATAGGGGGACTCCCCTGTGTAACTTCAATGTCAACCAGTGGCAGCTCATACGTGACACCTGCCGTTTGCTCAGGCCCTTTGAGGAAGCCACTTTATTTGTCAGTCGGCAGGATTACGGGATGAACGACGTGATTCCACTGCTTCATGTACTACAGCACATGTTGGAAACCATGGCTGGTCAGGGCACTGGAGACATGGCGTTTACATCTTACGGCCACATGAACCCCGTTGGAGCTGAACTGGAGGAGGAGGAGGAGGAAGAGGAGGAGGAGGAGTTGCCCAGCGAAACACAGTTTAGGCTTGGCGAAATGGCTGGTTTATCTAGTCAGCGGACAGGAGAGGAGGAGCAGGAGCAGCCAGAGGAGCTAGAGGTTTTTGAGGAAGGAGAGACAGAGGACCCGGGCACACCGTGGCAGTATGCAGTGGAGATGGAGACAGGTAGTCCATCCGAGTCACTTGCGCAAATGGCACAAAGCATGCTCACATGCTTGCGTAGTGACCCCAGAATTGTTTCCATCTGTCGGCGGGATGACTTCTGGCTGTCCACCTTATTGGACCCTCGCTTCCGGCACAAAATGGGGGCATTTTTTAAACCCACCGAGAGGGAGGACAAACTCAACTACTACAAAGACATTCTACGTAGGCAGTTGGCCGATGCCTATCTGCGCCATGGTCCATACTCTCGCAGGTCTGACTCGAGGGGACCTCTGCGCTCACCTTCCACTGCCATGGCCGCTGGGGGGGTTGGCAGCAGCAGCAGCAGAAGCTCCATCAGCAGCAGCAGCCTCAGTCTTCAGTCGCTAATGAGTAGCTTTCTACACCCGCATAGTGAGGCTACTCATGAGCAGCAGGAAGACCTGGAGCAGGACCTGAACCAGCAGGTCATGTCATACTTTGACATGACCATGCCAACACACCTTGAGGATCCGCTGGACTTCTGGGCAGCCAAACTTGATTTGTGGCCGCAACTAGCAGAGTTTGCCCTGGAAAAGCTGTCCTGCCCGGCAAGTAGCGTGCCATCTGAGCGGGTGTTTAGTGCGGCGGGGGCCATAGTTACGGCGAGGAGAACTCGTCTGTCAACTAAAAATGTGGAGAGACTCACCTTTGTCAAAATGAATCAGGGATGGATCAGCCAGGATTTCCACCCACCAATGCCTGATGCATGCGACTAGATTCAGCATGGTGCCACGTTTTACACTTTCCAAATGGTGCAAAACATATTTATGTCTTTAGGCCATTTTTTGGGCTCCTGCTGCTGCTGCTGCCAACTCCTGCCAACTCCAGGGTGTGATTCATCCAATTTTTGGGCTCCTGAGGCCAACTCCAGTGTATATTTGGGCTCCTGCTGCTGCTACTGTCAACTCCTGCCAACTCCAGGGTGTGATTCATCCAATTTTTGGGCTCCTGAGGCCAACTCCAGTGTATATTTGGGCTCCTGCTGCTGCTGCTGCCAACTTCTGCCAACTCCAGGGTGTGATTCATCCAATTTTTGGGCTCCTGAGGCCAACTCCAGTGTATATTTGGGCTCCTGCTGCTGCTGCTGCCAACTTCTGCCAACTCCAGGGTGTGATTCATCCAATTTTTGGGCTCCTGAAGCCAACTCCAGTGTATATTTGGGCTCCTGCTGCTGCTGGTGTCAACTCCTGCCAACTCCAGGGTGTGATTCATCCAATTTTTGGGCTCCTGAAGCCAAATCCAGTGTATATTTGGGCTCCTGCTGCTGCTACTGTCAACTCCTGCCAACTCCAGGGTGTGATTCATCCAATTTTTGGGCTCCTGAGGCCAACTCCAGTGTATATTTGGGCTCCTGCTGCTGCTGCTGCCAACTTCTGCCAACTCCAGGGTGTGATTCATCCAATTTTTGGGCTCCTGAGGCCAACTCCAGTGTATATTTGGGCTCCTGCTGCTGCTACTGTCAACTCCTGCCAACTCCAGGGTGTGATTCATCCAATTTTTGGGCTCCTGAGGCCAACTCCAGTGTATATTTGGGCTCCTGCTGCTGCTGCTGCCAACTTCTGCCAACTCCAGGGTGTGATTCATCCAATTTTTGGGCTCCTGAGGCCAACTCCAGTGTATATTTGGGCTCCTGCTGCTGCTGCTGCCAACTTCTGCCAACTCCAGGGTGTGATTCATCCAATTTTTGGGCTCCTGAGGCCAACTCCAGTGTATATTTGGGCTCCTGCTGCTGCTACTGTCAACTCCTGCCAACTCCAGGGTGTGATTCATCCAATTTTTGGGCTCCTGAGGCCAACTCCAGTGTATATTTGGGCTCCTGCTGCTGCTGCTGCCAACTTCTGCCAACTCCAGGGTGTGATTCATCCAATTTTTGGGCTCCTGAGGCCAACTCCAGTGTATATTTGGGCTCCTGCTGCTGCTACTGTCAACTCCTGCCAACTCCAGGGTGTGATTCATCCAATTTTTGGGCTCCTGAGGCCAACTCCAGTGTATATTTGGGCTCCTGCTGCTGCTGCTGCCAACTTCTGCCAACTCCAGGGTGTGATTCATCCAATTTTTGGGCTCCTGAGGCCAACTCCAGTGTATATTTGGGCTCCTGCTGCTGCTGCTGCCAACTTCTGCCAACTCCAGGGTGTGATTCATCCAATTTTTGGGCTCCTGAAGCCAACTCCAGTGTATATTTGGGCTCCTGCTGCTGCTGGTGTCAACTCCTGCCAACTCCAGGGTGTGATTCATCCAATTTTTGGGCTCCTGAAGCCAACTCCAGTGTATATTTGGGCTCCTGCTGCTGCTGCTGCCAACTTCTGCCAACTCCAGGGTGTGATTCATCCAATTTTTGGGCTCCTGAGGCCAACTCCAGTGTATATTTGGGCTCCTGCTGCTGCTACTGTCAACTCCTGCCAACTCCAGGGTGTGATTCATCCAATTTTTGGGCTCCTGAGGCCAACTCCAGTGTATATTTGGGCTCCTGCTGCTGCTGCTGCCAACTTCTGCCAACTCCAGGGTGTGATTCATCCAATTTTTGGGCTCCTGAGGCCAACTCCAGTGTATATTTGGGCTCCTGCTGCTGCTGCTGCTGCCAACTTCTGCCAACTCCAGGGTGTGATTCATCCAATTTTTGGGCTCCTGAGGCCAACTCCAGTGTATATTTTGGCTCCTGCTGCTGCTGCTGCCAACTTCTGCCAACTCCAGGGTGTGATTCATCCAATTTTTAGGCTCCTGAGGCCAACTCCAGTGTATATTTGGGCTCCTGCTGCTGCTGCTGCCAACTTCTGCCAACTCCAGGGTGTGATTCATCCAATTTTTGGGCTCCTGAAGCCAACTCCAGTGTATATTTGGGCTCCTGCTGCTGCTGGTGTCAACTCCTGCCAACTCCAGGGTGTGATTCATCCAATTTTTGGGCTCCTGAAGCCAACTCCAGTGTATATTTGGGCTCCTGCTGCTGCTGCTGCCAACTTCTGCCAACTCCAGGGTGTGATTCATCCAATTTTTGGGCTCCTGAGGCCAACTCCAGTGTATATTTGGGCTCCTGCTGCTGCTGCTGCCAACTTCTGCCAACTCCAGGGTGTGATTCATCCAATTTTTGGGCTCCTGAGGCCAACTCCAGTGTATATTTGGGCTCCTGCTGCTGCTGCTGCCAACTTCTGCCAACTCCAGGGTGTGATTCATCCAATTTTTGGGCTCCTGAAGCCAACTCCAGTGTATATTTGGGCTCCTGCTGCTGCTGGTGTCAACTCCTGCCAACTCCAGGGTGTGATTCATCCAATTTTTGGGCTCCTGAAGCCAACTCCAGTGTATATTTGGGCTCCTGCTGCTGCTGCTGCCAACTTCTGCCAACTCCAGGGTGTGATTCATCCAATTTTTGGGCTCCTGAGGCCAACTCCAGTGTATATTTGGGCTCCTGCTGCTGCTACTGTCAACTCCTGCCAACTCCAGGGTGTGATTCATCCAATTTTTGGGCTCCTGAGGCCAACTCCAGTGTATATTTGGGCTCCTGCTGCTGCTGCTGCCAACTTCTGCCAACTCCAGGGTGTGATTCATCCAATTTTTGGGCTCCTGAGGCCAACTCCAGTGTATATTTGGGCTCCTGCTGCTGCTGCTGCCAACTTCTGCCAACTCCAGGGTGTGATTCATCCAATTTTTGGGCTCCTGAAGCCAACTCCAGTGTATATTTGGGCTCCTGCTGCTGCTGGTGTCAACTCCTGCCAACTCCAGGGTGTGATTCATCCAATTTTTGGGCTCCTGAAGCCAACTCCAGTGTATATTTGGGCTCCTGCTGCTGCTGCTGCCAACTTCTGCCAACTCCAGGGTGTGATTCATCCAATTTTTGGGCTCCTGAGGCCAACTCCAGTGTATATTTGGGCTCCTTCTGCCCCTCATAGTGATGCCACTTCAACTCTCTGCAATTGTGCCGCTCTGCGATTCTATTAGCGATGCCTCTGATCTGCATGTGATATTTCTTCAAAGTATTATTTAACTAACCCAGCACGCATCCTGTGCGTGTTACAGCAAGGCTGAATGGTTTACAACCCTATTGAGGCTGTAGGAGGCTCAGAAATAGCCGTTTTTAATAGCGATTCGTCGCAAATTTATTCGGGTCGAAACGATTTTTGTCGGAAAATTCGGCGAATCAGTCGAATCGAATTTTTCAAAAGTTCGCTCATCTCTAGTTCTAAGCAATCTGTGCCAGGGCCATTTTTTTACGTGTTTGAATAACCCATAGACTGCTGTTATTTTCAAAATGTATTGCTGAATCGCCAAATCACTGAATCAGGTGACAGAGCAGCCTCTGACAAATAAAGCTGCCTAGACCCTGAAAACAGAGGATCAGGGACCCCAGCAATGGTACGAATGGCTGGGAGTACAACTTAGGAATGAGGACCAGAAGCAGTAGTACAGGTGTGGTCGGACGTGACAAGAGCTGACAGCAGGACTGGGCACTGGTCGTGGTTGGATGTGGCAATGAATCGGCAATAGGCTTGGCACTGTACATGTGTTTGTATAGGATACAGATACAGTATATGAGAACATTAGATATAAAATGTATTTGTGAAGGATACACACCTGGCCTGTCAAGAAGAGCGGTCACCCTGTGGCAATGTCTGAGGTGTGGAGCATGGTGGAGTGCAGTCTCTAGTTACTTTCTGTTGCTGTGCACCAAAGCAAAAGCAAAAGACTCCACATCATAAAAACAGCAATGGCATTATCCTTGAAGAGCAGGTTACAGTTGCAGCAGTTCACAAAGCGCTTTCAATAACAATACATATTTTGTACAGCGAATATTACACTCCTTCCTTGCTTAAAGATGGTCACAGATGAACTTCAAGCAGGACTTTAAAGAGGACCAAAACCCACGCCCCCAAATCTATAAGGTTCCCGGGCCACTGGATTCCTTCCCCCCGGGGCATCCAGAATTGGGATTTGGGCCCAACTTTGTGAAACCCCCCCAGGTAGCCCGGAGACTCACCTTCGTTCCCAGTCCAACGGCGCATGTGCGAGATGCGGGGGCATCCCTGCTATCCCTTTAGCAGGGCGCATGCCCACGCCAGGCATTTGTGAATGGCCAGCGCAGGTGCACTCCCTGTTAAAGGGTAGTGGGGGATGCTGCCGCCAACGCGCTGATTGGACAAAGAGGTGTAGCAAGACCAGGAAGAGGTGAGTTTGTTCGAGTGACCTGGGGGAGTTCACACTGCGGTGCCCGGGGGCAAGGACCAAAACCCAGGATAGTCAAAATCCTGGGTTTTGGTCCACTTTCACTGATTTTGAGTCCTAAGATAACAGTTCCAAACTAGGGCCCACAAGGCTGGCACTCATCTTCTACCTTCTAAAGGACCACTCTCTTCTATTGAGGCTCTTACTGTCAGTGTCAGCTCCTCTGTCACAATCAATCACACTTGTTCTCCAGAAACCCGATTTACTAGAGAGTCATTTTATAAACAGTATCCGATCCGTTTCCAATACTGTATAAACGTACTCCCTCTCATGTTTCACATGTTAGGCCACACTCTCAGTATGTGTATGGGTCCCCTTCCAATCCTACTCAGATCTGGTTCCAGACACTTCCTGTTCTTCAAGTCTTTTCCTTCATTTCTTGAAGTCAAAAAAATGAAATATTAGCAGATTACTCATCTATAGCCCCCTCTGGCAATCCGTGATGTAAGCTATTTGAGAGGGCTTAACCTCAAGCAAATGTTGTGAAATAGCATGTGGATGTTGCGCTTTTGAATTGCATGGGAGAGGTGATCTTGCTATACACCTAATGCCCCTACTTCTCAGTCCCACAGTCAAAATTGCCTTAAATCTCTGTATAATCATCCCTTATTTCTAGACAGAAGTTGTAATCTCAGGTTTAACAATTCATCATTGCTCTGCTCACAGCAGGGATGTCCTAGATACATTGTTTTAACTGTCCGAGTGCTCTGCGGTGGCCGCAGCCTCGGGGTACATGTTGATATATAGTAACAGCTTCCCTCTCACACACATAAAATTCCTTTGCAAAGCAGCTTTTTAGTTAGTGTGTGTCTCTGTGTAACATAACAGACAAGCTGCCCTGTGTTATATATATCGCTCTCAGTTTGGTGTGGGCTGCTGCTGGCACAGCTCCCCCTCTTATGCTCTTGTGTCCAGGAGCATTGTATCTGCTTGCTATTACACAATATCTGCAAGGAGTTAAAGGAGCACTATCGCAAAAAAATGGTAAAAATCCATATAAATATGCTGGTTGGTGGGAGGAGGGGTCACTTATACACCCAACATCAAGAAATATCCAGCCAGGCTTGTTTTTATTTAATGGAAGCAAGAGGAAATCAGGGGGGCAGTTTCTGTTTCCCCGACACACTCAGACCTGGCACCCCTGGATTTTATTCCTACCACAATTTGGGTGTATTAGTGATGCCTCCGCTCATTAGCCAATGTGTTTTTATGAATTTTTAATGTTACACAATTTGTGATACACCTCCTTTAAGCTTTTACAAACTGCCACCTTTTGTCCTAAGCTCTGCCCCATTCTGCATTTATCTATCCTTACAGCAAATTGCACTTATTAACTAAAACCTATGTAATTCCTGTCTCTCCCAGTCTAATATTGACTACAGGAGGGTTCTAATCCTTCCTAGCTCTAACTAGCAGTCACTAACTGTCACAAGCCCTTGCGTAACAAAGATGTAGGTACAGATACATCTAGGGACAAAAGAAAACATTACACAATATAAACATATATCTATTAAAATGTACATAGATGATGCAGTATACAATAAATATATTGCAGATGTCCTTATTAGAAAAGCCCTATTGTGTAAAATACGCGTTTGCTACGCTGAGTAAAATTAAAACTAAATAGCGTTAGAAAAAGAAAATCACCAGATGAATTTTTGTGAAAAATAAAAGCGCTTTGTAAACAGAATGATTAGAGCATGTTGTTAAAAGGTAGGCTATGTGGGCGGACCAGAGCGCGTGAATAGAATGTGCTCCTATATTGGCCATTATTGCATGCTGCCTAGTGGGTGCTTTGCAGTTATTTCAATGAGCGCTCCAGGTGTTTGTCAAACAAAGGGCAAAATGTATTTGCGGCATTGTGACTGCACACAGCTACCACGTCGGCACTCTGTGTGTTAAGCATTTTCAAATCTCCAGTTTTAAAGAAACCTTTGGCAAGTACAAGATACGAATCGCAAAGCAACTGAATCATGCCTTTACTCCAGGCATGTCAGGGGGAAAATCACTAAAAATGTTGACACTGCTTACTGTTAGGACAGGGACCCTGGACCCTTTAAACTGGACCTTCAGCATCATTTAATGAAAAGCCCTTAAAAAAACGATTCCCCAGCATCGGAAATTAATATATTTTACGTTTTTAGTCACTTTTTATTCTTTCACCCAATAGGCTGCAACTCTGTTCAGCACTTTAGGATACAGGCGTCGCCATCTTGCCTCAGAAGAATCACATACTGAGGAGAGGACAGGGGGCGCAAAAATGCAGGGGGGTGAGTTATAGAGTATATAAACAGAGCAGAGCTGGGGTCAGGAAAAAGACAGAAATCCCAAAATGCAGAGCAGCAAAATCAGAAGACACAGCCTGAGACTCCATGGGCTGCCATCTTGGATGTTTAAAGGCTCAGAAAATGCAGTTGATGCAGGTAGGATGATTTTTAATGTGGGTAATCTGTATGTACAGGGCGGGGGAAACATATAAGATAGGCTGTTATTTAGGGTCAAGGTCCGGTTTAACACCCATTCTATTTACATTATCATTTAAAAGGCCAATTCCAGGGAACCATAATATCGCTTCCTCAGTTTGAGAATAAAAAATGTTATGCAGTGCCTGCTTGTTGAATGTTTATTTTGGCTCCTCTTCACTCCCATCATAATTTTGTCTCATGACTGTGGCAGCAGAGGATCAGCAGAGGAGAGATGACCTTTGATGAGGTTGGAAGTGGCCCTGCGCTCACAGTGCTCATCTCTTCCTGGATCCTGGCTTGGGAGATGGTGCTAAGGTAGAAAAGGAGGGGCACAGGTAAGTGCAACTAAAACTCATATGGGTATTTATAATAAAGCTGGTCTATCTAAAAGAGATTCAGCTGGCCATGTCAAGAATTGGCCCAGCGTGTAGGGCTACACCTGGTAATGCTCTAATTTTTTACCATTAGAAAAAAACTTTTGTTGCTGAGATGTACAGTTAGGATAGTTTACTTTCTCTTTCTCACATGCAGAGCAGAGGAAATGTAATGTAGTGCTTGTGTACAAGCTGAGAGGAAACTGGGGCTGGCTCTTCATTACAGGAAACAAAGGATTTGTATTTGTTGACCATCAAAGCAGAGCTCAGGGGGAGGGGAACAAATCAGACACTGTAAATCTTGCACCAAGCTGCACAGAAGCACCAAAGACAAATAAAAAAACATTCACTTAAGAGGTGGGGAGGCTGAAGGTTTTATTAACGCCTTGCATGGACAGTCCCTTTAAACTAGTTTGGTAATGCAGATTTACCCAGGTTTATGTGCTTTTACCTATTTTGATTGTATGGCAAATAAAACAGGTAGATCTGGTAATCAACTGGGAGACTGCTCCCCTAACAGCCCAAATTGTATCTATGCTGCAGAAAAAACTTAAATAGACAATTGAGAGTCAGGGGAAGACTGAGGCCACAAATCAGCTCTTCAGAGCAGTGCTGGTGTAAATAATGGGCCTTTATGGAAAATCAATATTGTTAATAATGATGCATATATATATATAATATAGGAATTAGAGATGAGCGAACTTTTGAAAAATTCGATTCGACTGATTCGCCGAATTTTCCGACAAAAATCGTTTCGACCCGAATAAATTCGCGACGAATCGCTATTAAAAACGGCTATTTCTGAGCCTCCTACAGCCTCAATAGGGTTGTAAACCATTCAGCCTTGCTGTAACACGCACAGGATGCGTGCTGGGTTAGTTAAATAATACTTTGAAGAAATATCACATGCAGATCAGAGGCATCGCTAATAGAATCGCAGAGCGGCACAATTGCAGAGAGTTGAAGTGGCATCACTATGAGGGGCAGAAGGAGCCCAAATATACACTGGAGTTGGCCTCAGGAGCCCAAAAATTGGATGAATCACACCCTGGAGTTGGCAGAAGTTGGCAGCAGCAGCAGCAGGAGCCCAAATATACACTGGAGTTGGCTTCAGGAGCCCAAAAATTGGATGAATCACACCCTGGAGTTGGCAGGAGTTGACACCAGCAGCAGCAGGAGCCCAAATATACACTGGAGTTGGCTTCAGGAGCCCAAAAATTGGATGAATCACACCCTGGAGTTGGCAGAAGTTGGCAGCAGCAGCAGCAGGAGCCCAAATATACACTGGAGTTGGCCTCAGGAGCCCAAAAATTGGATGAATCACACCCTGGAGTTGGCAGGAGTTGACAGTAGCAGCAGCAGGAGCCCAAATATACACTGGAGTTGGCCTCAGGAGCCCAAAAATTGGATGAATCACACCCTGGAGTTGGCAGAAGTTGGCAGCAGCAGCAGCAGGAGCCCAAATATACACTGGAGTTGGCTTCAGGAGCCCAAAAATTGGATGAATCACACCCTGGAGTTGGCAGGAGTTGACACCAGCAGCAGCAGGAGCCCAAATATACACTGGAGTTGGCTTCAGGAGCCCAAAAATTGGATGAATCACACCCTGGAGTTGGCAGAAGTTGGCAGCAGCAGCAGCAGGAGCCCAAATATACACTGGAGTTGGCCTCAGGAGCCCAAAAATTGGATGAATCACACCCTGGAGTTGGCAGAAGTTGGCAGCAGCAGCAGCAGGAGCCCAAATATACACTGGAGTTGGCCTCAGGAGCCCAAAAATTGGATGAATCACACCCTGGAGTTGGCAGAAGTTGGCAGCAGCAGCAGCAGGAGCCCAAATATACACTGGAGTTGGCTTCAGGAGCCCAAAAATTGGATGAATCACACCCTGGAGTTGGCAGGAGTTGACACCAGCAGCAGCAGGAGCCCAAATATACACTGGAGTTGGCTTCAGGAGCCCAAAAATTGGATGAATCACACCCTGGAGTTGGCAGAAGTTGGCAGCAGCAGCAGCAGGAGCCCAAATATACACTGGAGTTGGCCTCAGGAGCCCAAAAATTGGATGAATCACACCCTGGAGTTGGCAGAAGTTGGCAGCAGCAGCAGCAGGAGCCCAAATATACACTGGAGTTGGCCTCAGGAGCCCAAAAATTGGATGAATCACACCCTGGAGTTGGCAGAAGTTGGCAGCAGCAGCAGCAGCAGGAGCCCAAATATACACTGGAGTTGGCCTCAGGAGCCCAAAAATTGGATGAATCACACCCTGGAGTTGGCAGAAGTTGGCAGCAGCAGCAGCAGGAGCCCAAATATACACTGGAGTTGGCCTCAGGAGCCCAAAAATTGGATGAATCACACCCTGGAGTTGGCAGGAGTTGACAGTAGCAGCAGCAGGAGCCCAAATATACACTGGAGTTGGCCTCAGGAGCCCAAAAATTGGATGAATCACACCCTGGAGTTGGCAGAAGTTGGCAGCAGCAGCAGCAGGAGCCCAAATATACACTGGAGTTGGCTTCAGGAGCCCAAAAATTGGATGAATCACACCCTGGAGTTGGCAGGAGTTGACACCAGCAGCAGCAGGAGCCCAAATATACACTGGAGTTGGCTTCAGGAGCCCAAAAATTGGATGAATCACACCCTGGAGTTGGCAGAAGTTGGCAGCAGCAGCAGCAGGAGCCCAAATATACACTGGAGTTGGCCTCAGGAGCCCAAAAATTGGATGAATCACACCCTGGAGTTGGCAGAAGTTGGCAGCAGCAGCAGCAGGAGCCCAAATATACACTGGAGTTGGCCTCAGGAGCCCAAAAATTGGATGAATCACACCCTGGAGTTGGCAGAAGTTGGCAGCAGCAGCAGCAGGAGCCCAAATATACACTGGAGTTGGCCTCAGGAGCCCAAAAATTGGATGAATCACACCCTGGAGTTGGCAGGAGTTGACAGTAGCAGCAGCAGGAGCCCAAATATACACTGGAGTTGGCCTCAGGAGCCCAAAAATTGGATGAATCACACCCTGGAGTTGGCAGAAGTTGGCAGCAGCAGCAGCAGGAGCCCAAATATACACTGGAGTTGGCCTCAGGAGCCCAAAAATTGGATGAATCACACCCTGGAGTTGGCAGGAGTTGACAGTAGCAGCAGCAGGAGCCCAAATATACACTGGAGTTGGCCTCAGGAGCCCAAAAATTGGATGAATCACACCCTGGAGTTGGCAGAAGTTGGCAGCAGCAGCAGCAGGAGCCCAAATATACACTGGAGTTGGCCTCAGGAGCCCAAAAATTGGATGAATCACACCCTGGAGTTGGCAGAAGTTGGCAGCAGCAGCAGCAGGAGCCCAAATATACACTGGAGTTGGCCTCAGGAGCCCAAAAATTGGATGAATCACACCCTGTAGTTGGCAGGAGTTGACAGTAGCAGCAGCAGGAGCCCAAATATACACTGGAGTTGGCCTCAGGAGCCCAAAAATTGGATGAATCACACCCTGGAGTTGGCAGAAGTTGGCAGCAGCAGCAGCAGGAGCCCAAATATACACTGGAGTTGGCCTCAGGAGCCCAAAAATTGGATGAATCACACCCTGGAGTTGGCAGGAGTTGACAGTAGCAGCAGCAGGAGCCCAAATATACACTGGATTTGGCTTCAGGAGCCCAAAAATTGGATGAATCACACCCTGGAGTTGGCAGGAGTTGACACCAGCAGCAGCAGGAGCCCAAATATACACTGGAGTTGGCTTCAGGAGCCCAAAAATTGGATGAATCACACCCTGGAGTTGGCAGAAGTTGGCAGCAGCAGCAGCAGGAGCCCAAATATACACTGGAGTTGGCCTCAGGAGCCCAAAAATTGGATGAATCACACCCTGGAGTTGGCAGAAGTTGGCAGCAGCAGCAGCAGGAGCCCAAATATACACTGGAGTTGGCCTCAGGAGCCCAAAAATTGGATGAATCACACCCTGGAGTTGGCAGGAGTTGACAGTAGCAGCAGCAGGAGCCCAAATATACACTGGAGTTGGCTTTAGGAGCCCAAAAATTGGATGAATCACACCCTGGAGTTGGCAGGAGTTGGCAGCAGCAGCAGCAGGAGCCCAAAAAATGGCCTAAAGACATAAATATGTTTTGCACCATTTGGAAAGTGTAAAACGTGGCACCATGCTGAATCTAGTCGCATGCATCAGGCATTGGTGGGTGGAAATCCTGGCTGATCCATCCCTGATTCATTTTGACAAAGGTGAGTCTCTCCACATTTTTAGTTGACAGACGAGTTCTCCTCGCCGTAACTATGGCCCCCGCCGCACTAAACACCCGCTCAGATGGCACGCTACTTGCCGGGCAGGACAGCTTTTCCAGGGCAAACTCTGCTAGTTGCGGCCACAAATCAAGTTTGGCTGCCCAGAAGTCCAGCGGATCCTCAAGGTGTGTTGGCATGGTCATGTCAAAGTATGACATGACCTGCTGGTTCAGGTCCTGCTCCAGGTCTTCCTGCTGCTCATGAGTAGCCTCACTATGCGGGTGTAGAAAGCTACTCATTAGCGACTGAAGACTGAGGCTGCTGCTGCTGATGGAGCTTCTGCTGCTGCTGCTGCCAACCCCCCCAGCGGCCATGGCAGTGGAAGGTGAGCGCAGAGGTCCCCTCGAGTCAGACCTGCGAGAGTATGGACCATGGCGCAGATAGGCATCGGCCAACTGCCTACGTAGAATGTCTTTGTAGTAGTTGAGTTTGTCCTCCCTCTCGGTGGGTTTAAAAAATGCCCCCATTTTGTGCCGGAAGCGAGGGTCCAATAAGGTGGACAGCCAGAAGTCATCCCGCCGACAGATGGAAACAATTCTGGGGTCACTACGCAAGCATGTGAGCATGCTTCGTGCCATTTGCGCAAGTGACTCGGATGGACTACCTGTCTCCATCTCCACTGCATACTGCCACGGTGTGCCCGGGTCCTCTGTCTCTCCTTCCTCAAAAACCTCTAGCTCCTCTGGCTGCTCCTGCTCCTCCTCTCCTGTCCGCTGACTAGATAAACCAGCCATTTCGCCAAGCCTAAACTGTGTTTCGCTGGGCAACTCCTCCTCCTCCTCTTCCTCCTCCTCCTCCTCCAGTTCAGCTCCAAGGGGGTTCATGTGGCCGTAAGATGTAAACGCCATGTCTCCAGTGCCCTGACCAGCCATGGTTTCCAACATGTGCTGTAGTACATGAAGCAGTGGAATCACGTCGTTCATCCCGTAATCCTGCCGACTGACAAATAAAGTGGCTTCCTCAAAGGGCCTGAGCAAACGGCAGGTGTCACGTATGAGCTGCCACTGGTTGACATTGAAGTTACACAGGGGAGTCCCCCTATCTGCTTGGATCATCAGGAAATCCGTGATGGCTTTTCTCTGTTCATATAATCGGTCCAACATGTGAAGGGTGGAATTCCAACGGGTGGAAACATCGCAAATCAGACTATGTTGGGGGATACCATTCTGACGCTGTAGCTCAAGAAGGGTGTGTTTGGCGGTGTAGGAGTGGCTGAAGTGCATGCAAAGTTTCCGTGAAGTTGTTAGGATGTCCTGCAGATGGGGGGAACACTTCAGAAACCGCTTGACAACCAGATTGAAGACGTGAGCCATGCAGGGGGCATGGGTCAGGCTTCCTTGGCGCAGCGCAGACAAAATGTTCTTCCCATTGTCGGTAACCATGATTCCCATTTTAAGTTTTCTCGGAGTAAGCCATGTTTGGATTTCCTGATGAATACATTTAAGCAGTTCCTCCCCTGTGTGACTCCGTTCGCCAAGACAAACCATGTGAAGCACTGCGTGACACCTCCGTGCCCTGCACACATGGTAGACTGGAGGGGCACTGAGACTTGAGCCTACAGTGGAGGGTGAGGAGATGGCGGAGGATGAGGAGGCCGAGTCGCACGGTGTCACAGGCCCAATGGGCAGAGAGCGCGGAGGCCGAAGCGGCGTGACCTGTCCAAGTTGCTGCTGCAAAGGGACCACATTCACCCAGTGGGCCGTAAACGACATGTACTGCCCCTGACCGTAGTTACAGCTCCAGATGTCGGCGCTGCCATGTATTTTGCTACACACCGACAGGCTCAAGGACTGGCCCACCTTCTGTTCAACAAAAGTGTGCAGCGCTGGTACTGCCTTCTTGGCAAAGAAATGACGGCTTGGGACTCTCCACCTCGGCTCGGCACAAGCCATCAGTTCTCTGAAAGGTGCAGATTCCACCACCTGAAAAGGGAGCGACTGCAGCACCAGCAACTTGGACAGGAGCACATTCAGCTTCTGCGCCGTAGGATGAGTGGGCGCATACTGCTGTCTCTTGGACATGGCTTCGCTGATGGATTGCTGGCGGGATGCATGACTTGGAGGAGGAGGAGCAGGAGCGACAGAGGATGGGTATGACGCACAGCTGCCTTCGGCTGAGGTGCTGGAGCCTTGGCTGGCAGAAATTGGGAGCTCACTTGGTGAGGAAGCAGACTGGACCACCCCTTGGGAGCCTCGGTTCTCCCAGGTCGTTTTATGGTGACGCATCATATGTTGACGCAGGGCCGTGGTGCCAACATTTGGACCCTGGCCACGCTTCACCTTTTGCCTACATATCTTGCATGTGGCCATGTTACCCTCCTGCGGATGCCTCAGGAAAAACTGCCACACTGCCGAGTAGCTACTTTTCCCACCCCCTGGCCTCACTGATTCACTGCTGCTGTTGCCAACTCCAGGAACCCCTGCTCCACTACCTCCCGATAAGGTAGACTGCCGCACAGCAGGTGCTCTACCCCGGCCCCGGCCCCGGCCCCGGCCGGCTCCAGCCTTTGGAATTGTGCCCCCATGCTGACTGCTACCACCTTGCTGCCTCAGCTGCTGACTCCGGGGCAACCTGCACCCCTCTTCTCCTGATGATGACGATGAAGCCCCTTCATCACCCGGCTCCCAAGTGCGATCGGCTTCATCGTCATCATCATCATCATCACCGAGTTGTGGCTGTACGTCACTGATGTTCGTGGATTCGTCAACAGTGTCTGGCGCAGGAGCTGGAACGCTCGCAGCACCCACGACACTGTCCACATCACTATTTGTCTGCCTAGCTAAAGAAGCCACCTCCATTTCTTGGCTGGGCAGTAGCTGCTGACTGTCCTCTATCTGATGGTCCTCCTCACTAAAGAGTGGAGCTGAACCCAAAGCATAGGATACGTCGCTGGGGGAGGGAACGGCGTAGGCCAGAGGCAATGGGAGGACAGGGACTGCTCTCGGGGCATGCCAACTCAGGGTTGTGTCAGAGGAACCTACCGACCCTAGACTGGGGGTCTCAGACGTAAGTTGTGATGATGTTGTTGATGAGCGCGTCAACCAATCTACCACGGCAGATGCGTTACTGGTGGAGACCCGACCGCTAGCAGATACTGGCAGATTAGGTCTCTCAGCGTGACTCCTGCTGCTACTGGCCCCCAGTCTGATGCGAGCTCTGCCTGCGGAATCTTGGCCTCTGCCACTCCTCTTTTCACTTCCAGGCACTTGTCTGCCCGACATAGTCTAACTGGCGTGGTAGTAGGTGATATTTAAAAAAACCCCGGGCAGCGGTGGGTCTATATGAAACAGAATATAATGCACACCAAAAGTGAGCAGTAACACTCAGCCTCCAACAGGCCTGCTTAGTGTAAATAAGAGAGCTGCTTAGTGTAAATAAAGAGGGGTATGCTATGTTACAGAATGGGATGCCTCAACAGAAGTGCACCTGGCAGGCAGCAGTAAGCCTATGCCCAGCAAAAGTGTCTTATAATATAAATATAATAAGAGCAAATGCTTATATGGTCTTAAACAGAGGCTGCTTTAGTCACAGAATGGGATGCCCTGGGCAGGAATGGACCTGGCAGGGTCCAGTAGTGCTTTGGCCAGCAAAAGTGTCTTTATCAGGCCTAATTTCAAATATGATAAGAGCAAATGCTTATATGGTCTTAAACAGAGGCTGCTTTAGTCACAGAATGGGATGCCCTGGGCAGTAATGGACCTGGCAGGGTCCAGTAGTGCTTTGGCCAGCAAAAGTGTCTTTATCAGGCTAATTTCAAATATGATAAGAGCAAATGCTTATATGGTCTTAAACAGAGGCTGCTGTAGTCACAGAATGGGATGCCCCAACAGGAATGGACCTGGCAGGGTCCAGTAGTGCTTTGGCCAGCAAAAGTGTCTTTATCAGGCCTAATTTCAAATATGATAAGAGCAAATGCTTATATGGTCTTAAACAGAGGCTGCTTTAGTCACAGAATGGGATGCCCTGGGCAGGAATGGACCTGGCAGGGTCCAGTAGTGCTTTGGCCAGCAAAAGTGTCTTTATCAGGCCTAATTTCAAATATGATAAGAGCAAATGCTTATATGGTCTTAAACAGAGGCTGCTTTAGTCACAGAATGGGATGCCCCAACAGGAATCGACCTGGCAGGGTCCAGTAGTGCTTTGGCCAGCAAAAGTGTCTTTATCAGGCCTAATTTCAAATATGATAAGAGCAAATGCTTATATGGTCTTAAACAGAGGCTGCTGTAGTCACAGAATGGGATGCCCTGGGCAGGAATGGACCTGGCAGGGTCCAGTAGTGCTTTGGCCAGCAAAAGTGTCTTTATCAGGCCTAATTTCAAATATGATAAGAGCAAATGCTTATATGGTCTTAAACAGAGGCTGCTTTAGTCACAGAATGGGATGCCCCAACAGGAATCGACCTGGCAGGGTCCAGTAGTGCTTTGGCCAGCAAAAGTGTCTTTATCAGGCCTAATTTCAAATATGATAAGAGCAAATGCTTATATGGTCTTAAACAGAGGCTGCTGTAGTCACAGAATGGGATGCCCTGGGCAGGAATGGACCTGGCAGGGTCCAGTAGTGCTTTGGCCAGCAAAAGTGTCTTTATCAGGCTAATTTCAAATATGATAAGAGCAAATGCTTATATGGTCTTAAACAGAGGCTGCTTTAGTCACAGAATGGGATGCCCTGGGCAGGAATGGACCTGGCAGGGTCCAGTAGTGCTTTGGCCAGCAAAAGTGTCTTTATCAGGCCTAATTTCAAATATGATAAGAGCAAATGCTTATATGGTCTTAAACAGAGGCTGCTGTAGTCACAGAATGGGATGCCCCGGGCAGGAATGGACCTGGCAGGGTCCAGTAGTGCTTTGGCCAGCAAAAGTGTCTTTATCAGGCCTAATTTCAAATATGATAAGAGCAAATGCTTATATGGTCTTAAACAGAGGCTGCTTTAGTCACAGAATGGGATGCCCTGGGCAGGAATGGACCTGGCAGGGTCCAGTAGTGCTTTGGCCAGCAAAAGTGTCTTTATCAGGCTAATTTCAAATATGATAAGAGCAAATGCTTATATGGTCTTAAACAGAGGCTGCTGTAGTCATAGAATGGGATGCCCTGGGCAGGAATGGACCTGGCAGGGTCCAGTAGTGCTTTGGCCAGCAAAAGTGTCTTTATCAGGCCTAATTTCAAATATGATAAGAGCAAATGCTTATATGGTCTTAAACAGAGGCTGCTTTAGTCACAGAATGGGATGCCCTGGGCAGGAATGGACCTGGCAGGGTCCAGTAGTGCTTTGGCCAGCAAAAGTGTCTTTATCAGGCTAATTTCAAATATGATAAGAGCAAATGCTTATATGGTCTTAAACAGAGGCTGCTTTAGTCACAGAATGGGATGCCCTGGGCAGGAATGGACCTGGCAGGGTCCAGTAGTGCTTTGGCCAGCAAAAGTGTCTTTATCAGGCTAATTTCAAATATGATAAGAGCAAATGCTTATATGGTCTTAAACAGAGGCTGCTGTAGTCACAGAATGGGATGCCCCTGGCAGGAATGGACCTGGCAGGGTCCAGTAGTGCTTTGGCCAGCAAAAGTGTCTTTATCAGGCCTAATTTCAAATATGATAAGAGCAAATGCTTATATGGTCTTAAACAGAGGCTGCTTTAGTCACAGAATGGGATGCCCTGGGCAGGAATGGACCTGGCAGGGTCCAGTAGTGCTTTGGCCAGCAAAAGTGTCCTTATCAGGCTAATTTCAAATATGATAAGAGCAAATGCTTATATGGTCTTAAACAGAGGCTGCTGTAGTCACAGAATGGGTTGCCCCAACAGGAATCGACCTGGCAGGGTCCAGTAGTGCTTTGGCCAGCAAAAGTGTCTTTATCAGGCCTAATTTCAAATATGATAAGAGCAAATGCTTATATGGTCTTAAACAGAGGCTGCTTTAGTCACAGAATGGGATGCCCTGGGCAGGAATGGACCTGGCAGGGTCCAGTAGTGCTTTGGCCAGCAAAAGTGTCTTTATCAGGCCTAATTTCAAATATGATAAGAGCAAATGCTTATATGGTCTTAAACAGAGGCTGCTTTAGTCACAGAATGGGATGCCCCAACAGGAATCGACCTGGCAGGGTCCAGTAGTGCTTTGGCCAGCAAAAGTGTCTTTATCAGGCCTAATTTCAAATATGATAAGAGCAAATGCTTATATGGTCTTAAACAGAGGCTGCTGTAGTCACAGAATGGGATGCCCTGGGCAGGAATGGACCTGGCAGGGTCCAGTAGTGCTTTGGCCAGCAAAAGTGTCTTTATCAGGCCTAATTTCAAATATGATAAGAGCAAATGCTTATATGGTCTTAAACAGAGGCTGCTTTAGTCACAGAATGGGATGCCCCAACAGGAATCGACCTGGCAGGGTCCAGTAGTGCTTTGGCCAGCAAAAGTGTCTTTATCAGGCCTAATTTCAAATATGATAAGAGCAAATGCTTATATGGTCTTAAACAGAGGCTGCTGTAGTCACAGAATGGGATGCCCTGGGCAGGAATGGACCTGGCAGGGTCCAGTAGTGCTTTGGCCAGCAAAAGTGTCTTTATCAGGCTAATTTCAAATATGATAAGAGCAAATGCTTATATGGTCTTAAACAGAGGCTGCTTTAGTCACAGAATGGGATGCCCTGGGCAGGAATGGACCTGGCAGGGTCCAGTAGTGCTTTGGCCAGCAAAAGTGTCTTTATCAGGCCTAATTTCAAATATGATAAGAGCAAATGCTTATATGGTCTTAAACAGAGGCTGCTGTAGTCACAGAATGGGATGCCCCGGGCAGGAATGGACCTGGCAGGGTCCAGTAGTGCTTTGGCCAGCAAAAGTGTCTTTATCAGGCCTAATTTCAAATATGATAAGAGCAAATGCTTATATGGTCTTAAACAGAGGCTGCTTTAGTCACAGAATGGGATGCCCTGGGCAGGAATGGACCTGGCAGGGTCCAGTAGTGCTTTGGCCAGCAAAAGTGTCTTTATCAGGCTAATTTCAAATATGATAAGAGCAAATGCTTATATGGTCTTAAACAGAGGCTGCTGTAGTCACAGAATGGGATGCCCTGGGCAGGAATGGACCTGGCAGGGTCCAGTAGTGCTTTGGCCAGCAAAAGTGTCTTTATCAGGCCTAATTTCAAATATGATAAGAGCAAATGCTTATATGGTCTTAAACAGAGGCTGCTTTAGTCACAGAATGGGATGCCCTGGGCAGGAATGGACCTGGCAGGGTCCAGTAGTGCTTTGGCCAGCAAAAGTGTCTTTATCAGGCTAATTTCAAATATGATAAGAGCAAATGCTTATATGGTCTTAAACAGAGGCTGCTGTAGTCACAGAATGGGATGCCCCGGGCAGGAATGGACCTGGCAGGGTCCAGTAGTGCTTTGGCCAGCAAAAGTGTCTTTATCAGGCTAATTTCAAATATGATAAGAGCAAATGCTTATATGGTCTTAAACAGAGGCTGCTGTAGTCACAGAATGGGATGCCCCGGGCAGGAATGGACCTGGCAGGGTCCAGTAGTGCTTTGGCCAGCAAAAGTGTCTTTATCAGGCTAATTTCAAATATGATAAGAGCAAATGCTTATATGGTCTTAAACAGAGGCTGCTTTAGTCACAGAATGGGATGCCCTGGGCAGGAATGGACCTGGCAGGGTCCAGTAGTGCTTTGGCCAGCAAAAGTGTCTTTATCAGGCTAATTTCAAATATGATAAGAGCAAATGCTTATATGGTCTTAAACAGAGGCTGCTGTAGTCACAGAATGGGATGCCCCGGGCAGGAATGGACCTGGCAGGGTCCAGTAGTGCTTTGGCCAGCAAAAGTGTCTTTATCAGGCCTAATTTCAAATATGATAAGAGCAAATGCTTATATGGTCTTAAACAGAGGCTGCTTTAGTCACAGAATGGGATGCCCTGGGCAGGAATGGACCTGGCAGGGTCCAGTAGTGCTTTGGCCAGCAAAAGTGTCTTTATCAGGCTAATTTCAAATATGATAAGAGCAAATGCTTATATGGTCTTAAACAGAGGCTGCTGTAGTCACAGAATGGGATGCCCTGGGCAGGAATGGACCTGGCAGGGTCCAGTAGTGCTTTGGCCAGCAAAAGTGTCTTTATCAGGCCTAATTTCAAATATGATAAGAGCAAATGCTTATATGGTCTTAAACAGAGGCTGCTTTAGTCACAGAATGGGATGCCTCACAGCAGACTTAAGATCAGTTCAGTATATATGCACAGTTAGTTACTATAAGCAGCCTGAAAACGCTAACAAAGGCTGGATGAAAAAAAAAAAATCTCCCTGTCAGCCAGCTCCGTTTTTCCTACCTTTCCCTGGCTTTCTGTCTGTCTCCTGTCTGTCTCCTGCCTGTCTCCTGCCTGTCCCTGTCTGTCCCTGTCTCCAGCCTGTCTAACTGCCTCAGCTACACAGCGTTCTGTCTGTCTGTCACGAATGCAATAGAGAAATGAGGAAAAGCAAGATGGCCGCCGTTAAATACCGCTGTGTGACGTCACCGGGCTTGCTGGCTGCTGATAGGCTGCATGTGACTGCCCCAGCTTGCACTGGCGCGGGATACATGTCCAGACATGTCCCGTCCGCCATCTTAGAATGCCTGTAAATGTAAATGAATGGATGTTAAAGGAAAACTTCGAGTGATCGAATCGCGGGGAAATTCGGATTCGATCCGAATCGAATTTTTCCTGAAATTCGGATCGAATCCGGGTTCGTCCGGATCGATTCGCTCATCCCTAATAGGAATATACAGCATGGCATGACATGAAGTGGGAAGGCCTAAGGCAGGTTTTCCAAGCTTATTTCAAAGTGTTGCAATTGATTTGAAGTGCCTTATTGTATAGACATGGAGGGTCTTGCAAAAAAGATGAACAAGATAAAGAATGCAGAGGGGATTATTAGAGCAATGCAGGGATCCAGTAACCCATGGGCTGAAGCCCAGGATTATGTGTCTAAATGCATTGCTGCTAAGCAAATCTCCAAATCTGAGGGCAAACGATTTTTGATTTATGGGGCAGTGTGGATTGCAAAGGAGTTTGTTTTGGTGAAAATACAAAATGAAAGCCTCAAAGAGGAGGTAAACTCCCTGGATAAAGCGCTAGGAGCCATGAGGGCATCTACTGAAAGTTTGGGCGCAATTGTGGAGCAGCTGAGAGCTGAGAGCAGAGAATTGCGCATGAACAATCAGGCAATGTCAGAAAAGCTGATAGCCACAGAAAAAGAAGTTGAACTTGTGTCTGTGGATATCAGGAGACAGGATGATGCTTTTCCTGGTGCTGCTGAGGAGGTTTCATGTGGGTCTTCACCAAATAAGCATATAGATTCGGGGGTGCAGGGTAATTGTAGGAGTGAAAATTACCCAAAGGTAGCCCCAAAGGTTAGTGCAGTCAAACAAGCTCAAATGGTAGTTGCAAGGTCCCCATTACAAAAAGCAATGCCTAGACAAATTAACTCTGCTGTACCGTGCAGAGACAATGTAAAGAGAGCTAGAAGTGTGAAGTGTCACTCTTGTGGCCAAGCGGATCACATTTCCAGGCTCTGCCCCTCTGCAAAACCAATGTGTAGCAATAAAGTCCAGACCTATAGAACCCACAAAAGGCAGATAATGGTGTATTCTGCTAGATTTGGGACAGGGAGCTTTAACCAAAAGAAATTTGCTAGGGAGCATTATAGTCAAAGCAAACCTATAAAGTGTGTCCCAGTAAAATGGTTAAGAGCCAGAAATGAATACCTTATGGCAGAAAATCTGCAGTTGAGGAGGGATATGAGCTCCCTGATACAACAGGTTATGGCCATAAGAGAGGAGGTAAGTATGTCGGGGAACAGAAGAATGTCGGATGAGCCAAGGCTTAGACAAAAAGTTTTAGATAGGCACCCAGTTAGGTGTTATTAACTCTGTGTGCTTTGTCTTTCAGGTCCATTGGATAAAATCCCGGCTAAGTCTCTGATTAACTCTTTGATCTTTACATTAGGTTTTGGGGACCTTAACGTGTGCTTTATTTGTGTGGGTTTTTTTTTATGTGCACACGTTTAGGATAAGCCTCAAAGATTAATTTGATGAAAGCAGTCAGGTTATCAACAATCTAAATTCATTTTTGTTTTTGTTTTTTTTAGTTAAAAGACCTGAACTGCGAAGCTGGCATGGACAGGGTTTCGGATATCCCTGATTTCCATTAAAGTGTAAATTTAGTATTTTTTTTATGATTGCGCTATATTTTACAGATTGCGCATATTTAGTAACTAGTGCCAGCCTAGTGTATGTAGGAGGTCTCCCAGGTGTCACTGACAGGCTGTGTGGAATGCTCTGTTGCTGGGGCTGCAGTGTCACTCCCAGGCATTATTAGCATTAGCATTTCTATACAGCCAGTGTCTTTCCAGTGACAATGCATCGGGAACCGGTTTTAAAGCGTTTTTTTTCCTTTTACAATGAACAATGAAAAGGCTAAAATTCATATTTTGGCCTGTTCATTGGATCAATCATTTTAAATTGTGTGCTTGTAAGCTATTTTTCCTGTTATGTTATTGGAGTGGGAACCATTTTTTTCCTAAGCAACTTTTTTTTGTAGTTTGTACACAGGCACACAATTTGAAACTATCTGTTTGTTTATGTTTTCTTACTCTGAATGGTATGAAGTGGGCGAGCAGCTTTTCTCCCCATTTTCTCCACAAGTTTTACTTTAAATGTTATGAATTGGGCGAGGTTTAGTGCTTAGGATTGTTCAATATGGTCAACATACTAGGTCTGCATTAGGTGGACCTATTATCTTATGGATGTGTGTTTTAATATGTTGTATATTGTTGTAAAATAACCTTTAAACAGTATTTTTCCATAGATAGCCCAGAGACACCCTTGATTTAAGTTTGCAGAGACGGAGGGGGATTATTGATATAGTATAGTAGCAACCATATTGTGATCATTGGCCAGATATTGAAAATATTTGTAGATCATTATGCCTATTTGAGTCGAGCCGGGCAGGATATAAATTAATATCTAGATATTGATATAATATTTTAGTTATTAATATTATATTGTTTACATTTGGCCAGCCATTCAGGAGAGGTTCTATTGTTTACACTGGTGCCCCCCTTCCTCCTCTCTCCTCCCGACCCACGTTCTTGGAGCAAAGGCATTGGCACCCCCTTCCCCCACTGCTCCCCGCCGATGTTGGGAGCCCTGTCAGTAGGCAGGGTCGGAAGAGGCTACACGCACCTCCCCTGCCCTGCATGCCTCTGCTGTTGGTGCTGGGGGGGGGTAGGGGTTGCTGGCAGCTGCCCAGTCCCCCTTGAGTACCTTCCCACCTACTTACTCACCTACTTACCCAGTGCGCACAGTACTTGGGAGAGCACATGCACTTTGGAAGTGCTCACTTGGGAGCATGCATATGCACTTTGGGAGTCCACCAAAACCCACTTTTTTAACTAGCATCCCCCAAATTGCTCCCAGCATGAAGAGTATTTTTTGCCAATTTTAAGTGCTCCTCTTTCACTCTGATCCCAGATAATGGTGCTCATTTTAGCTGTAAAGCCCCGCCTCCTCCATTCATTGCTATTTGTTGTGTGTGGCAACACAGAGGGACAGCAAAAAAAAGTGTTCCAGGATACAAAAAGCAAAAATATCTAGTTCTAGTTTTACACCCTAAGATAGGAATATCGGCAGGGGCTTTGGCCAAATGTATTTCATAAATTTGATGGGTTTTGGTCCGCTTTAAGTTTATTTTTTTTAAATGGGGCATAGCTGTGAATTTGTAAAGGGTCCCAGGAACCCTTATATCAGTTGAAAGGGTAGGGCGGTTAGCAAGCCATCTGTTCCAGAGTGCGTTGGGTGTCTTGCCGATACCTCTGCATAATTACCCCCACCACCACCAGCTAAGGGGGTTACGAAGAGTCCCCAGCACTGCATTTGGTGACTGCCCTTGCCACAGGCCTAGGGTTGCCTTAAGGTAAATATGGCCCTGGGCGTACCAGCCCCTCTGCCTGGTACCCCAGTGGGAGAGAGCATCAAATCCACATGTCCTCATTGAAAAATGTACAAGTTAACAGAAACATTTTTTGCACGTATGCAAACTCTTTCATATTAAGAGTCAAAAAAGACTGGACTCCCTCCTTATTTATCAGCATTGGGCGAGAACTCATGCCGCCGATACTCATCTTTCTATAGAAACAACAAAGCACAAGTGGGCACCACCTGATATGGAAAATGGAAGAAATGCCTTTATATGGGGGTGCTCCCCTAGTCCCGAACCACAGGAACGGATGCAATTACTATTAAGACTAGAAAAACGGACACAACCCCAAAATCATATTAAAAATTCATATAATTTATTAGACACCAAATTAAAAGACTAAACAAATGTAAAATGACTACCTTCCCTGGACACTAGTAATACAATAAATCAAAATAATATAAATAAGCAATAAATAGAGTGGTAGGTATTAATACATATACAAAAGGGGGGAAATGATTTCAATTTCTACTCCCTAATGAGACATGATAGTATAATGCTATTTAAATAATCAATGCATCATCCATATTATAACGTGCATAAACAATATGATAAAGAGCAGCCAGTGCAAAATAGAACTTATGATTCTGATAAATTAAGGTGCTATAAATATTTAAGCAAATTAATAATATCTATCCAAAATAATAGTATAACCTGCTGAGAATTACAATGAAACAACACACAGGCAGGCTGATTCATTACTAACGCCAGGAAGCGACAGATGAGCGTCTGTAGAGCGGATTCCAGAGCGACCGCTAGTAGTCGCTGTGCTCGGCCATGGATCATTGTTTTAGAGCGCCTCAGTCGCTGTCCAGCATTGATGAATATGATGTGTGAGTCGCAGTACTACGCTGTATTGGACCGAATGGTAGCGCCAGCTCAGTGGGACTGACTCACACCACATTCATCAAAAAAACAGCCTCAAACACCGCCAGCACTCAAAATCATGTAGTTGTAGCCCATAGCACCAGAGGCTGTGTGATTAAAGGCTATTTTTGAACATGTATCCACTAGTAACAAAGCGAAAACATATGGAATTACATTGTTATTACATTGTAGCATGAATACTTTAATACCAGTCATGTAAGGACAATTCTGCATAAAAATATTATTAATCCAAAAAGTTTTCAAAAATTAAATTTTCTTGCCCAGGATACATGTCAGAAGTTTTGAGAATTTTTTTAATGAAAAAAAAAATTGGGATCAGGAAAGGGATTTAAGGATCGTCCATAGAAATATATGGGAGAGCGCCAGGTAATGACAGGTAAGATGTGGCGCTCTGCAAGGTTGAACGCCGGCGCTGTACGCTGAGCCTGAGATAATGATGAATCGTACGCTACATGGCTTTGTTCCAGTCGCTCACGAGATTCGGTTTCATAAATGTGTAATTGCTTGCCGTCTCCGGCGTTCACCTGCCGCTGTACAGGCACTACCTGGCGCTATCCCTTCATGAATAAGGCCCTTAATAACACACCCTGTGCAGTGCAAATTGGTCCCACTAAAGACTGAGGACCATAAACTAAAGAAGGGAGGAAGCTCCTACAATACAAGGAGTGTGGAAAACAGGCTTGTAAATCCAGTGAATAATTTAAAACAAAAGAATCCGTTATGATATGGCTATCAGGCTGCTCGCGGCCACATGAGACAGCAGAGGAGGTATGGGCAGCACCATTCTCCAGGGTACAGGGCACTGACGCACAGCGGGGCAGCATGATTCAGCCTGCCCTGCTGCTACATAATAAACAGGGAGTCCATTAACACTTTACCTGTAACATTACATACAGATGTTTTACTATACTTACAGGCTGATTCATCACTAACGCCAGGTAGCGACAGATGAGCGTCTGTAGCAGGCATTTTCAGAGCGCCCGCTAGTCGTCACTGTGCTCAGCCGTGGGTCGCTACTTCATGGCGACTCAGTCGCTGTTCAGTAATGTTGAATACATTGTGAGGAGTCGCTATTTCACCAGTACAGCCCTTATGGGAGCGCATGTTAGCGACTGATCATAGCGACCGACTCACATCATATTCAGCAAAAAAACAGCCTCACAAAACTCTGGCGCTGAAAAATTCTTGTTTTAATCCCAGAGCGCAGGAGGCGGTGTGTTTAAAGTGTGTTTTCCAGCATCTATCAACTAGTAACAAAGCGAAAACATATGGAATTACATTGTAGCAACATTGTAACATGAACACTTTAATGCAAGACCTGTAATGTCATTTCTGAGGAAATATATAAAAAATGATAAAATTGTGAAAAAACTGCTTTTTCAATGGCAGAAGAGGTCACAGAATTATTTGTGATTTTTTGGAAAAAAAAAACAAAACAAAACCCCGTTTAAAAATAAGAAATCATCCATTGAAATGTATGGGAGAGCGACAGGTAGCGAGAGGTCATACCTGGCGCTGTGCAAGGCTGAACGCCGGCGCTGTTCGCTGAGGCTGTGAAAATGATGAATCAGACGCTACATGGCGCTATCCCAGTCGCTAAACAGATTCTGCTTGATAAACGTGTAATTGTGTGCCGTGTCCGGCGTTCACCAGTCCCTACCTGTCGCTACCTCTCATTAACCAGCCACTACCTGACGCTATACCTTCATAAATAAGGGCCTTAGTTCCATTCTTTATAAACTGATAATGTATTACAGGCTGATTCATTACTAGTGACAGGTAGCGACAGATGAACATCTGTAGCAGGCATTTCAGAGCGCCCGCTAGTAGTCGCTGTGCTCGGCCGTGGGTCACTAGTTCAGAGAGCCTCGCTGAGCAGCAATGATGAATACATTGTGGGGAGTCGCTATATGACCAGTACAGCGCTGTATGGGAGCGCATGTTAGCGACTGGTCAGTGCGACCCACTCACAACATATTCATCAACAAAACAGCCTCACACACCTCCGGCGCTCAAAAATGCTTCACTGTAGCCCAGAGCGCTGGAGGCTGTGTGATTAAAGGTTGTTTTTTAACATGTATCCACCAGTAACAAAGCGAAAACATATGGAATTACATTGTAATAACATTGTAACATGAACACTTTAATACCAGACTTGTAATGTCAATTCTGTATAAATATATAAAACATAAAAAATATTTGCAATAATGGCTTTTTCTATGCCAGAATAGGCCACAACATTATTTGAGATTTAAAAAAAAAAATAATAATAAAAACCCCGTTTAAAGAGAAATAAAAGAATGTCCATTGAAATGTATGGGAGAGTGACAGGTAGCGAGAGGTAATACGTGGCGCTCTGCAAGGCTGAACGCCGGCGCTGTACGCTGAGGCTGGGATAATGATGAATCGGACGCTACATGGCGTTATCCCAAACGCTCTACAGATTCTGCTTGATAAATGTGTAATTGCGTGCCGTGTTCAGCGTTCACCTGATGCTACCTGTCGCTACCAGTCATTTACAATGCACTACCTGACGCTATCCTTTCATGACTAAGGCCTTATATTAATGATTTTATTTTTTAATTCACCATAGACCTAAAACTGACCCAAATTTAGCCAAAATTCTGTCTGAATCAGCCGTGACCCAATCAGCATAATGTAACTTTGATCTGACTCTGATCAGCAACACTAAAATAATTCAAGTGACCCACAGCATGGAGGTGACAAGTTCAGTAAGCGTTTTGTGCGCTGGTATAAAATGTCCCTCATACTTTGCTGAAGTGATTTTTGTACACAGAACATCTGAGAGGCCTAAATTAGAGCGAGCTGACAGTTGACGAGCACAGTGCATTCTTCATGGCAGCTGTTTACCTCACATCCATAACTCTTTCTCACACTCACGCTTGGAATGAGTGTCTGCAGACATGTGGTGTTGGTGGGCAAGGTGCTTCTCCACATGACCTTTTACCTCGTTAGTGCCATGCTTAATTGGATGAGTGAGGCAAGCATATGGCGGCCGTCGGCACATCTAGAAGACGGCAGATAAAAGGAAATTCTGCCTCTTGACCCTTCATCTGGCTTTAACCACAAAGCCGCGCATCATATTCAGCCCCTGTTACTGTTTTGTAAGATATAAGCTTGGTGGTCTTCCGTGTTTCCTGAGTGAGGAAACCAAATTGATGTCAAGGCAAACACTGGATTAGTTTGGACAAAGCAGATCCGGCCTGGTTGATTTAAAGTGGAACTCTTGTAAAATGCCTGGCGTACCACTCACATTCCAAACCTGTCAGTTAAAGCGGACCAACAGTCAAAAATGGCTTAAACCGGATCTTCACCATGATTTATTGAAAAGCCCAAACCCTTAAAAAACTATTCCCCAGCATCTAAAATTAATATATTTAATTAAAAAAAAATATATATATTTAAGTTTTTAGTCACTTACTTATTATTCTTTCCCCCACTGGGCTGCAATTCTGTTAAGGACTTAGGATACGGGTGCCGCCATCTTGACTCAGAAGCATCACACTTACTGAGGAGAAGAGAGTGGAATAAAGGACAGGGGGTGGGTTATAGCTGCGCTTTGCTCAGACAGAGCAGAGCTGGGGTCAGGAAAAGGTCAGCAATCCCAGAATGCAGAGCAGCACAGTCAGAAGACACTTCCTGTTTGCAGGCTGCCTGATGTTCCATAAGCCGCCATCTTGGATGTTTAAAAGCTCATAACATGCAGTAGATGCAGGTAGGATGAATATTAATGTGAGCAATCTGTATGTACAGGGTGTGGGAAACCTATAAAATATACAAACATATAAGAGACTCTTATTCAGAGTGAAGGACCGCTTTAAACCAGACCAACACAACAAACAGTGCTCATATGCATCCCTCCCCAGGGCAAGTTAGATTGCTGCACATAAAAATTATTTTACTATTTTCTATTTCCCTAGGACCATGCAAAAAATGTATTTTAATGGTCACTCTGTTACTTGGTGCTTTTAACATGAGCAAGCATGGTACACCACAGAGGTCCTACAGCTGTCTCTGACCACAGAAGCATGCTCATGACTCATAAAGTTGTGCTATGACTTGTCCTTCCCAGCCAAGCCATGACCCAGGATTTGAGGTGATGAAAGAGGCTCCACCTAAAATACATATGGTATTTACAAATATTCTGAGATTTTGAGATGCTTTGAAATAGTTCATCTTACATTGTTCCCAATGGGATATGGGACAGGGACTGGAAAAGGACTTTTTGTAATAGTAACTGTATAGGCTACTTTTTCAGCTCCATACTTACCTCCCCTCCCACTGTCTTAAAGTGGACCAACACCCAGGATTTTGACTATCCTGGGTTTTGGTCCACTTCGGTGGGGCACCCCGATCGGGGGTGCCCCGCTGTCTGAAACCCCCCCGAAAGCCCAGAAACACTCACCTCACCACACTCCCACGTGACCGCTCCAGGCAATCACAGCGCTCAGAGCCGCTGTGGTATGCGCGTCCAAGGCCGCTTGGACGCGCATAGCAGCTCAGCGGCTCTGAGCGCTGGAGGCCACGTCTCGCGCTTCCCTCTAACAGGGAGCGCGCCTGCGCCGGCCATTCACAAACGGCCGGCGTGGGTGCGCGCCCTGCTAGAGGGAAGCGCGAGACGCGGCCGCGGCTCACGCATGCGCCGATGGAACGGGGCTGAGGTGATGTTTGTGGGCCTCCTGGGGGGTTCCTGATCTTATAGATTCCCGGGCCGATCCCCCCTGGGTGTTGGTCCACTTTAATGCATTGTATGTTGGGCTTCTGCAGCTCAGCTATTTGGGTATTTTCAGCTTCAATGTTGATAGGATTTTCCTGGGCCTGCTGCATTGTGGATGACATAAGACCACACTGAGTTGTCCCTTAATGCATCCAATCCACAAGGGAGTCTGCACCCACGTGACCAGTAGCAGTGACACGAGGCATCAGGAGACCTCGGCATGGTTTTTGTTTTCTTTTCTAGGACCTAACTCCCTGTATCACACCTTGACGGGGTATAGGAACAGGGGTCAACCAGCTGATGTAGGGTGCACACCTTCAATGTAGTCCTTAAGGCATGCCTGTACTGCCTTTTTTTCATTTTAGTCTGAATAAGTTCTGAGCTTCCATTTAACAGTAGCTCTCTATTTGTTCCTTGTGGTGCACCATCCAACAACCACATTGACCCATGTCATGCTGTTGTAGCTTGGTAACTATAAATTTCTTCAGTGTTTTTGCCACATACCCAGAATGAAGGCAGAACATGCACCCCCTATCTAATCAAGACATATCCTTCTTTAGGAGACAACATGCATATGGAAAATAAAAGAATACAAGTGGAATTGAATATAGATTATAGATTATCCTGTTGGAGGGGGCATCATTAAAGAGTACCAAGAGCCACTAAATACAACCCTTGCTACTAAAAAGCTTTTTAACTTTGGGGGAAAGGGGTGGAAAATAGAAACAGCCAAAAAGATTACATCTAGTGTTCAGGTTCTTTCCAATGTAGAACTTCTTGTGGCAGAATCCCTGCCCCCCCCTATAACAGGCAGTGTGGCAGAACCCCCCAAAAATATAAAAGGTAGTATGGGATTCTACCACACTGCATCTTATAGTGAATGGGGGAGGGGATTCTGCACACTGCCTTGGGATTGCCCCCAATCCCCTACAACAGGCAGTGTGGCAGAATCCCTCCAGCACCTCTATAAGGGGCAGTGTGGCAGAATCAGACCCAATCCCCTGCATCATGTGTATGAGGAGGGAGTGGGGGACCAGCGGGCAGGAAGCAGTTACACTTACACTTGCTCTCTGCCCAACGTAATCGTCCTCTAATGTCTGGTGCTCACCACACACACATACAAACACAAGGAAAAGTCCATACAATACGTTACAGCGCTCCCCTGGCACTGATTGTGTTCCTGCATCCCTGCTTCTGGTAGGTAGATGGGGCCTTTGTCCTGGCTGTATATAGACCACACCCACCTTCTGGAGCTAGGGCTACAGCAGCACCAACAGTGGCAAAGAAGCAAAGTTATGGACTTTTCCTTTACCAGCTCCTTGGTCATTTGTTCCATAAGATGCACCAGTATTCCCCCTCCCTACTTTAGGGAAAAGGTGTGTCTTATGGAATGAAAAATATGGTAATTAGCTTTAAAGTGTATTAAATTGTTCTAGGGAAAGTTTGAGGTGTAAATAAGGCTTCTGATGTTCCCTTTTTCCAGCCTTTTTAAACACATGAAATAAAGAATAAAAATATCCTAATCCATCAGTGGACCAAAACCCACCAACGATGCCAATCTCCCTGAGTTCTCTCCATATGACCTCTCGCTACCTGGCGCTCTCCAATGCATTTCAATGGAGCAATCTTTAAATATTCATAATTAATTGCTATTAATGTTTTTTTTTTTTTTTTTATTTTTTTTTTTTTTTAATGTGTAAATTTCTGTTACCACTTCTGCCATGTTAGATATTTTTTTTAAGGTAAAAAAAAAATAAAAAAAAAAATTGTGCAGAATTGATATTACAGGTCTGATATTAATGTATTCATATTACAAAATGTTTTTATAAACTTGTTTTTTTTGGTTACAAAAAATATGGTTGTTTGGGGGTTAAAAAACTACTTTTAACCCATCGCCGCCAGCGCTCTGGGGTTTAAACATGCATTTCACAGCGTGAGAATTTTTTGAGCGTGATTTGTTAATGAATATGGTGGGAGCAGTTCGCTATGGCCATTCGCTATCATGCGCTCCCATACAGCGCGGAACCTGTCAAATAGCGACTCCTAACCCAATATTCAACATTACCGCACACCGACTGAGTCGCTGTCAACAACCGAACAACGGCCAAGCACAGCGACTACTAGCGGGCGCTGTGAAAATACTGCTACAGTCGCTCATCTGTCGCTACCTGGCGCAATTAATGAATCGGCCTCTTGGACTTTGCTAGATCTATTGCCAAGAAAACAGATGGGTTTTGGTCTGCTTGAAGGAATTTTTCTTGCATGAAGCTCAAAGATACTTAGCAATTTAGGCCCCCTACATTGGTTTTCGAGGTATACACAATAAAATATTAATATTGCAGAGTGACGACAGAAGGAACATTGCATGCTGGCCATAATAGTTCAGCAAAGCTAATCATCATTTCTCCAAATAATTTTTTATCAGGTTCTAAGTTAGTGAGACAGTTGAATAAAGATTATGTGTGCTAATGTTTTGTGGAATCAGGTTAAAGAAAACTTTCCATATTCAGCTCAAAGGTTTTATTCAAATTCAAAGTGCTCTACCTGAACTGTGCACTTCATCCATTGCGTGTGTATATGTCCCCTAAATATTTCGTTACAAGCAGTGAAGCATGCTTGTATATAACCTAGTTACAATAGCCCTCTGATTGGCGCAGGCGCAGTGCAGCAATTACCTGCCAGCGCAGTGGATTTCTATGGCATTGTGTGACATACAGCAATCTAGGAACACTGTTATTATGTGTTTAATAATAGTAAATTGTTATTACTCACAGCTATTCAGAGAGGTTTTTTTTCAGTATTTATGATGGAACATTTCCATAGAAGAATACTTTGGTCATGTTCTAAAAGATCTCAATAGGGAAAATGTGTTAACCTGAAACACAATATCAAATCAGTTAAAGTAAACCAGGTATCAGAGAAATATGGGTCTGCCATCCATGAGCTTCTGAAGATGTTCTGTGACTGATTGATATGCCACTCATCTAGCTTCTAGTCTTACAGAAGCCTGAAAGAAGTATGCAACCTAAAGAGAACCCATGGCGGGATGCAGTTGTCCTCTTTCTAAGAAATGCATGGCCGCCCTGCTGTTCTTCCACTTATAATGATCTGTGAGCCACTGATCAGAGACTAGCATATTGCCGGTCACATCAACAGATCTGCATGCCAGTTCCAGCTCAAGGGCTCAGTGAATATTGCAGCTGATAGGAGAAACAAGACAATTTGGCCTTTAGATATTGATATACGTCTTACCAGGTATGTTAGACCTCATATTTCTCTTGACAATTTGAAGGAGAACTAACACTCCAGGTCAGTAACTGAATAAAGAAATGATAGGCTGAGTGCATGACAAACAGGCTCCTAAAACAAAGAAAAGTCATAAATTAGCAGATCTTTAACCCCTTGTAAAATTCCAACCTTCAATTAACATCTATTGTGCTCTTCCATTGTAGAAATAGTTGCTGTAGAGCATGAGTGCTCAACCCTCCTCCTCAAGGGCCACCAACAGATCAGGTTTTGCCATTCTCCCGACTGATTCACAGGGGTAGTAAATAGTCCTTAGACAGAGCTGTAGACTGACCACTTATTACTATACCTGTGCATCAGTGGGGAGAACTGCAAAACCTGGTCTGTTGGTGGCCCTTGAGGAGGAGGTTGCTGTAGCATGCTGCAGTGGCACCTGCGGCCTCAAGCCAACCCAGCACCAGCGCACCCCAGCCCCAAGCGCACCACTCCTCATGCACCTGATGAGGAGAGGTTCCCCAGGCGTTAAACTCGCTGGCAGCCCAACGGCCTGTCTGCTAATGTTGGGCAATTCTGGATCCCTGCCTGGGAGACCCCATAGACAGTCTTCACAACAAAGGGTTTGCTCAGCTCTTGGAGGCTGACTCTGTAAGTGGCTGCTTGGTAAGTGGTGAGTTAAAGCAGGAGTTACAAGCAGAAGCTGTAAGTATCTACCTTTGATTTCAGATTGTTATTTTAAGTGTTGTAAATTCTTCACTCAGTGTTCCAACAAAGTGATACAATGGGTTACATGCCTAACAATGCTGTCCAGTGTACATCTTGTGCTATGTATGCACTTTTTGATCAATCGGTCGATGGTGGATATTTATGCCCCGGATGTCTGCGAATTGCTGATTTGGAAGCCGTCATTCATGATCTAAAGAAGCGATTGGCAACACTGAGAGACATTGTTGTCATGCAAGAGATTCTGGATCTCACTGATCTGGCACTACATGGGTCAGGGGAGGGGGAGGGTGGTAGTATGGGGGGAGAGGAAAAGCAGGAAAATGAGGCAGCTTGCTGGATAACAGTTAGAAGGCGGGGTTGGGGTAAAAGTTATAGGGAGGCTAGCCCTGAACAGGCACCTCCAAACAAGTTTGCCTGGTTGGCAGATGAGGAGGATGTTAGCTCAGGGATGGCACAGCTGCAGCAAGACACATCTCTCAGCTCCAGTAAGAAAGGGAGGGGAAATGGGAGAACAGGGCAGGCAAGACAGGTGCTGGTAGTGGGTGACTCTATTATTAGGGGAACAGACAGGGCAATCTGTCACAAAGACCGGGATTGCCGAACAGTGTGTTGCCTTCCTGGGGCAAGAGTACGGCATGTAGCGGAGCGGGCTGACAGATTATTGGGAGGGACTGGCGTGAACCCAGCGGTCATGGTGCATATTGGCACAAATGACATAGGAAGAAGTAGGTGGAAGGTCCTTAAAAATGATTTCAGGGACTTAGGCCGTAAGCTTAAGGCAAGGACCTCAACTGTAGTATTCTCAGAAATACTACCAGTACCAAGAGCCACACCAGAAAGGCAGCAGGAGATTAGAGGGGTAAACAAATTGGAGTAAAAAGGAGGGGTTTGGGTTCTTAGAGAACTGGGCCGACATCACAGTTGGCTACAGGTTCTTTGGCAGAGATGGGTTGCACCTCAATGGGGAGGGTGCATCTGTTCTGGGGGAGAGGATGGCTAAAAGATTGGAGGAGTGTTTAAACTAAGCACTGGGGGGAGGGTAATAGCAGTTACAAAGGGGAAGTTAGGAAAGAAAGTGACAGTGGCTGTAGCCATGAAAAAGGGGGTGAAGAGGGGGGAGGGGTTAGCACATCTAAGAGGAAAAAGGGCAATATACAAAATTATCATAAGCATTTGAAATGCATGCTTACAAATGCTAGAAGCTTGACTAATAAAATGGATGAACTAGAACTGATAATAACAGAAGAGCAATATGACATAGTGGGGGTAACAGAGACCTGGCTGGATGAAAGCTATGACTGATGCTAAGGCAAATAGATATAGCCGCTAAACTAAATGAGTTAGTGATTATGGGGGACTTTAACTACCCAGATATAGACTGGGATGCTGAAACATGTGTTTCGCATAAAAGTAATAGTTTTTTTATCTAAAACAAAAGATGGCTACCTTTCCCAACAAGTACAAGCTCCAACAAGGGGGAAAGCCATATTGGAACTAATACTAACCAATGTACCAGACAAAGTAGTAAAGGTACAGGTTGGGGGACACCTTGGAAGCAGTGATCATAATATCATTAATTTCCAATTAGCACTCACTAGGGTGCCTTATCAAGGAGCCACAAAAACGCGGAACTTCAAAAAGGCAAAGTTTGACCAACTTAGAGATGCCCTAAACTGCAAACTGGGAAAATGTCCTTAAAAACAAAAGCATGGACACTAAATGGGATACTTTCAAAGGAATCCTTAATTTTCATTGTGACAGATATATACCTTACAGGGATAAAACTATTAGACACACATGTAAACCTATGTCTGGCAGGAGCGATTCCTCATAAATCCATGCTGATATGGAGTAATAAGGTCATTTTCCCCAAGTTGCTCCAGGATAGTATCCCTTAAGAAACCTTCAAACAGAAGGAACATTGCATGCTGGCCATAATAGTTCAGCAAAGCTAATAATCATTTTCCAAATAATTTTTTATCAGGTTCTAAGTTAGTGAGACAGTTGAATAAAGATTAATGTGTGCTAATGTTTTGTGGAATCAGGTTAAAGTGGACCAACACCCAGGGGGGATCGGCCCGGGAATCTATAAGATCGGGATGTCCCGCGGGGAGGAACCCCCCAGGAGGCCCACAATCCTTACCTTACCGGCGATCCAACGGCGCATGCGCGAGACGCGGCCGCGTCTCTCGCGTCCCTCTAGCAGGGCGCGCTCCCGCGCCGGCCATTTTGTGAATGGCCGGCGCAGGCGCGCTCCCTGTTAGAGGGAAGCGAGAGACGCAGCCAATGACAGCGCTCTGGTATGCGCGTCCAAGCGGCTTTGGACGCGCATACCAGAGCGGCTCTGAGCGCTGTCATTGGCGGGACGAGGTCACGTGGGAGCGGGGAGAGGTGAGTTTTTGCGGCGATAGGGGGGGTTTCACACAGCGGGGCACCCCCGATCGGGGTGCCCCACCTAAGTGGACCAACACCCAGGATAGTCAAAATCCTGGGTGTTGGTCCACTTTAAAGAAAACTTTCCATATTCAGCTCAAAGGTTTTATTCAAAGTCAAAGTGCTCTACCTGAACTGTGCACTTCATCCATTGTGTGTGTATATGTCCCCTAAATATTTCATTACAAGCAGTGAAGCATGCTTGTATATAACCTAGTTACAATAGCCCTCTGATTGGCGCAGGCGCAGTGCAGCGATGACCTGCCAGCGCAGTGGATTTCTATGGCATTGTGTGACATACAGCAATCTAGGAACACTGTTATTATTATGTGTTTAATAATAGTAAATTGTTATTACTCACAGCTATTCAGAGAGGTTTTTTTTCAATATTTATGATGGAAAATGTCCATAGAAGAATACTTTAGTCATGTTCTAAAAGATCTCAATAGGGAAAATGTGTTAACCTGAAACACAATATCAAATCAGTTAAAGTAAGCCAGGTATCGGAGAAATATGGGTCTGCCATCCATGAGCTTCTGAAGATGTTCTGTGACTGATTGATATGCCACTCATCTAGCTTCTCATCTTACAGAAGCCTGAAAGAAGTATGCAACCTAAAGAGAACCCATGGCGGGATGCAGTTGTCCTCTTTCTAAGAAATGCATGGCCGCCCTGCTTTTCTTCCACTTATAATGATCTGTGAGCCACTGATCTGGGACTAGCATATTGCCGGTCACATCAACAGATCTGCATGCCAGTTCCAGGTCAAGGGCTCAGTGAATATTGCAGCTGATAGGAGAAACAAGACAATTTGGCCTTTAGAAATGGATATACGTCTTACCAGGTATGTTAGACCTCATATTTCTCTTGACAATTTGAAGGAGAACTAACACGCCAGGTCAGTAACTGACTAAAGAAACGATAGGCTGGGTGCATGACAAACAGGCTCCTACAATAAAGAAAAGTCATAAAGTAGCAGATCTTTAACCCCTTGTAAAATTCCAACCTTCAATTAACATTTATTGTGCTCTTCCATTGTAGAAATAGTTGCTGTGGAGCATGAGTGCTCAACCCTTCTCCTCAAGGGCCACCAACAGATCAGGTTTTGCCATTCTCCCCACTGATGCACAGGTGTAGTAAATAGTCCTCAGACAGAGCTGTAGATTGACCACTTATTACTATACCTGTGCATCATTGGGGAGAACTGCAAAACCTGGTCTGTTGGTGGCCCTTGAGGAAGAGGTTGCTGCAGTGGCACCTGCAGCCTCAAGCCAACCCAGCACCAGCGCACCCCAGCCCCAAGCGCACCACTCCTCATGCACCTGATGAGGAGAGGTTCCCCAGGCGTTAAACTCACTGGCAGCCCAACGGCCTGTCTGCTAATGTTGGGTAATTCCGGATCCCAGCCTGGGAGACCCCATAGACAGTCTTCACAACAAAGGGTTTGCTTAGCTCCTGGAGGCTGACTCTGTAAGTGGCTGCTTGGTAACTGGTGAGTTAAAGCAGGAGTTACAAGCAGAAGTGCTGAAGCTGTAAGTATCTACCTTTGACTTCAGATTGTTATTTTAAGTGTTGTAAATTCTACACTTGGTGTTCCTACAAATTGATACAATGGGTTCCATGCCTAACAATGCTGTCCAGTGTACATCTTGTGCTATGTATGCACTTTTTGATCAATCGGTCGATGGTGGATATTTATGCCCCGGATGTCTGCGAATTGCTGATTTGGAAGCCGCCATTCATGATCTAAAGAAGCGATTGGCAACACTGATAGACATTGTTGTCATGCAAAAGAGTCTGGATCTCACTGATCTGGCACTACATGGGTCAGGGTCAGGGGAGGGTGGTAGTATGGGGGGAGAGGAAAAGCAGGAAAATGAGGCAGCTAGCTGGATAACAGAAGGCTGGGTTGGGGTAAAAGTTATAGGGAGGCTAGCCCTGAACAGGCATCTCCAAACAAGTTTGCCCGGTTGACAGATGAGGAGGATGTTAGCTCAGGGATGGCACAGCTGCAGCAAGACACATCTGTCGGCTCCAGTAAGAAAGGGAGGGGAAATGGGAGAACAGGGCAGGCAAGACAGGTGCTGGTAGTGGGCGACTCTATTATTAGGGGAACAGACAGGGCAATCTGTCACAAACATTGCCGAACAGTGTGTTGCCTTCCTGGGGCAAGAGTACGGCATGTAGTGGAGCGGGCTGACAGATTATTGGGAGGGGCTGGCGTGAACCCAGCGGTCATGGTGCATACTGGCACAAATTACATAGGAAGAAGTAGGTGGAAGGTCCTTAAAAATGATTTCAGGGACTTAGGCCGTAAGCTTAAGGCAAGGACCTCAACTGTAGTATTCTCAGAAATACTACCAGTACCAAGAGCCACACCAGGGAGGCAGCGGGAGATTAGAGGGGTAAACAGGTGGCTCAAAAATTGGAGTAAAAAGGAGGGGTTTGGGTTCTTAGAGAACTGGGCCGACATCACAGTGGGCTACAGGTTCTTTGGCAGGGATGGGTTGCACCTCAATGGGGAGGGTGCATCTGTTCTGGGGGAGAGGATGGCTAAAAGGAGTGTTTAAACTAAGCACTGGGGGGGAGGGTAATAGCAGTTACAAAGGGGAAGTTAGGAAAGAAAGTGACAGTGGGTGTAGCCATGAAAAAGGGGGCGGAGAGGGGGGAGGGGTTAGCACATCTAGGAGGAAAAAGGGCAATATACAAAATTATCAAAATTATCATAAGCATTTGAAATGCATGCTTACAAATGCTAGAAGCTTGACTAATAAAATGGATTAACTAGAACTGATAATAACAGAAGAGCAATATGACATAGTGGGGGTAACAGAGACCTGGCTGGATGAAAGCTATGACTGGGCAGTAAATCTACAGGGCTACTGTGTGTTTAGGAGGGACCGTAACAAATGGAAAGAGGGTGGAGTCTGCTTAATTGTAAAATCCTCTCTACAACCCACTCTGCGGGAGGATATATGTGAGGGGAATGACCATGGGGAGTCTGTATGGGTAGAAATACATGGAGGGAGAAACAAAAATAAAATACTGATGGGGGTTTGCTACAAACCTCCAGATATATCCAAATCCATAGAAAATATGATGCTAAGGCAAATAGATATAGCCGCTAAACTAAATGAGTTAGTGATTATGGGGGACTTTAACTACCCAGATATAAGCCTCGATTCAGAGACACATTCGTCCGGACTTCCGTAGCTATCTGTGAAAGTTTTGGTGGGTGTTTGTCATTTTTTTGCTTTTTCTCGTCCATTTTCTACTCGCACGAACGTTCGGGAATGCGCTTCCGATGATCGGAAGCAAATCGGAACATTTCCGTTAGTTCGGATCATTTTCCAAACAAAATCGGAAAGTTTCCGTTCGTTCAGAAAACTTCCGTTGATTCAGAGAGCTTCCATCTGATTCAGAGAGCTGATTTCCGACGGATCACCACCCTATAAATCTGTTTCATTTCCGATCCACTTACGAGACCTTTGAGGTCTCGGAGTGCTATTGTTGAACATGTTTTGCGGCTATGTGGAGGAGTCTGCGCGCCTTTAGCACCAAGGCATTGCATGTATCAGCATGGCTGTAGCCATAAATTGTATAGCAATGCATACCTGAATCAATACATTTCATGTATGCCTTATAGAAGCATTTTAATGCTGACCATAATTAGTCCTTAGCATGTAAACATTTATTTTCCCACACATCCATATAATTGCTATATTTTTTTAGACTTATGTCCTTTGTGAATTATATTTGGATTGTTGAACTTGAATCTTAATTTGTGGTAGGAGTTCTTGTTTTAGTTGGTTACCTTTGCTTTGTGTAATTATTTTATATTTGGTTGCAGGAACTGCAAGATGTGCCACTCGCCCTTGCTCCTGATGCCTGTTCTTTGCCTGCAGAATGCAGGCCAGGGGTTCTCTAATCGGGCTTTTGAAGTCCAGATTTAGGTGTTTGGACCATCCGGGGGGGGGGGGGGGGCACTGCAGCATGACCCCAACAAGGTTATACCAATACTTTAATTTACGTTTTTTAACAGGGACCACACGTGCCAGAGTGGCACAACTGAGTGTCAGGGTCCTTCAGTTGGTGGGCGAGATGCAGGAGCTGCGCAATTCGTTGGGGACCACAGATGAAGAATAATGTTCTGTGGCCTGCCATTGCTATGTATTTTGTTTTTTATAGTTGTGAAAATGTGAAATTTTCAAAATGTTTAACAATTTTATATTTTATGATGGAATAAAAAAAATTTTTTACATTGTCATTTCATTTACAAAATACATTAACACAAAACTAATGAGCCCAGAAATATTTAAAGATGAATATTCACATGATCGAGAAGTGATTTGGGTAAGTTTTAGGGGGCTAAAATGGAAGAAGAACCTAACCAAGAAGTGGTTTGGGTGAGCTTTAAGGGTCAAAAAGGGAAAATGGAGGACAGTGCTAAGTGGTTTGGGTGAGCTTTAAGGGTCAAAAAGGGAAGATGGAGGACAGTGCTAAGTGATTTAGCTAAACATTGTAGTAGAAGTGAGGGTGGCAAATATGTAGGCGAGCACTTCAATGAGTTAAGTTTGTAGTGCGCAGGCGCAAGATCGTAAGGATTTCCGTCTGGACGAATATTTATTGAAAAAGGGAAACAGAATCGAACGGGAAACGTAAAGGATTCGTTGGAGGATACGATGGGAAAAGGGCAAAAACGAAAGCCTACGTTGTAACATGTGAAAATGAAACAGAAAAGTCTGGATGGAAAATGACATCCTCGTAATTCGTAATTTGCCGTACGAACGGACGGAAGGTTTACAGAAGGTTTTCAATGCATGCATTGAATCGCTCGTACGCTCATACGAGAACGGAAACATTTCACAAAAAAAAACAGATCGGAACTAAAACGGAAGTTTTTCTTGTCTCTCTGAATCGAGGCTATAGACTGGGATGCTGAAACATGTGTTTCGCATAAAAGTAATAGTTTTTTATCTAAAACAAAAGATGGCTACCTTTCCCAACAAGTACAAGCTCCAACAAGGGGGAAAGCCACATTGGAACTAATACTAACCAATGTACCAGACAAAGTAATAAAGGTACAGGTTGGGGGACACCTTGGAAGCAGTGATCATAATATCATTAATTTCCAATTAGCAGTCACTAGGGTTCCTTATCAAGGAGCCACAAAAACGCGGAACTTCAAAAAGGCAAAGTTTGACCAACTTAGAGATGCCCTAAACTGCATTAACTGGGAAAATGTCCTTAAAAACAAAAGCATGGACACTAAATGGGATACTTTCAAAGGAATCCTTAATTTTCATTGTGACAGATATATACCTTACACACATGTAAACCGATGTGGCTAAACAAAAAGGTTAAAAAAGGCTAATTTAAACGTTTACAGCAGGAAGGGACAGCGGAAGCGTTAAATAATTATAAAGAAGAAAATAAACATTGTAAACAACAGTTAAGGGCAGTTAAGCTGGAGACAGAAAGACTGGTCGCGAAAGAGAGTAAAACTAACCCCAAATTATTCTTTAGCTACATAAACCATAAAAGTACAAACCTGAGGGTGTGGGCCCCCTGAAAAGCAAGGAGGGGACACCTATAGAGGGAAATGAGGAGAAAGCAAATTTACTAAACAATTTCTTTGCTTCTATATTCACAAAAGAACATGCCGAGTGAAATGCAGGGGAATAACCAAAACCCTCCATTAAATGTCACTGGTCTAACCAAGGAAGAAGTCCAGAACCATCTCAAGCAGATAAAAATTGATAAATCACCCAGACCAGATGACATACATCCTCGTGTTTTAAGGGAGTTATGTACAGTAATAGACAAGCCATTATTTCTAATATTTGTGGACTCAATAACTACAGGGTCTGTTCCGAGGGATTGGCGCTTGGCAAATGTGGTGCCAATATTAAAAAAGGGATCTAGGGGGGAACCTGGGAACTACAGACCGGTAAGCTTAACATCTGTGGTGGGCAAGCTGTTTGAAGGTTTCTTAAGGGATACTATACTGGAGCACCTTGGGGAAAATGACCTTATTACTCCATATCAGCATGGATTTATGAGGAATCGCTCCTGCCAGACAAACCCAATCAGCTTTTATGAGGAGGTAAGTTCAAGATTGGATCAGGGGGAGTCATTGGATATCATATATCTTGACTTTTCTAAAGCATTTGATACTGTGCCACATAAAAGGCTGGTACAAAAGATGAGAATGCTTGGACTAGGGGAAAACGTGTGCAGATGGGTGGGAAATTGGCTTAATGATTGGAAGCAGAGGGTGGATATCAATGGTACACACTCAGATTGGGTCACTGTTACTAGTGGAGTACCACAAGGGTCAGTTCTGGGACCAATTCACTTCAATATATATATATATATATAAATGACATTGGGTATGGATTAAACAGTAAAGTCTCAATCTTTGCAGATGATACTAAGCTGTGTAAAGTAATTAAAACAAAAGAGGACAGTAGGCAGCTACAAACAGATTTAGATGAAATTGGAAGCGTGGACAGTTAAATGGCAAATTAAGCTTAAATGTAAGGTTATGCACATGGGAAGGAGAAATCTGTATCATGATTACACACTAAATAAACAAACACTTGGTAAAACAACAATGGAAAAGGACCTAGGGGTTTTAGTTGACAATAAGCTCAACTGTAGTAATCAATGCCAGGCAGCTGCTGCCAAAGCAAATAGGATCATGGGGTGCATCAGGAGGGGCATAGGTGCTCATGACCAGAGCATAATTTTACCCCTGTACAAGTCACTGGTCAGACCCCATATGGAGTACTGTGTACAGTTCTGGGCACCTGTGCTTAAGAAGGACATATCAGAACTGGAGCGCGTTCAAAGAAGGGCCACAAAGTTAATAAAAGGAGTGCGGGGACTAGAGTATCCTGAAAGATTGTCAAAGTTAGGTTTATTTAGTTTAGAAAAAAGACGATTGAGGGGTGATCTAATAATTATGTATAAATATGTTTGGGGTCAATACAAAGATCTGTCCCACAATCTATTTATACCTCGGAGTGCAACTATAACCCGAGGGCATCCACTAAGGTTAGAGGAAAGGTGCTTCCTCCACCGACATAGGAGGGGATTCTTCTCTGTAAGAGCAGTGAGACTATGGAACTCGCTGCCAGAGGAGGTAGTAATGATGGATACAGTAAAAACGTTCAGAAGAGGCCTTGATGCCTTCCTGGCATGTAATAACATTTCCAGCTATGGCTGCTAGACCGCTGGAAGGAGTTAAACAGGCTGAACTGGATGGACTAAAGTCTTTATTCAGCTTTACATACTATGTTACTATGTTACTATGTTAGCTTAAAGTGAGGTGGTGGCCACCTGAATCCTCTTTGGGAAAAAGGCCTGCATTTATACAAGCCTGTTAAACCCATTTAAACAAGCCTATTTAATTGAAACATCCTTATGAAGCAATTGTGCTTGTGTTGTTAAAAGCTATGGAAGTTTATTGGCCTGTGAACTGTGTATTTGACCGTGTTGTGGAGTAAAGCATTACAACTTTCTTTTCATGACCCTGCAACAATAAAAGAAGCTGATCCTTTCATTTATCCTGCTTGCCATTGAGTGTCTGTTTGCTGAGTTACCATCTTGTCATCTCCCTAGGCTGTGGTCCCATTAACCCTTACCCTCGGCTACCATACCTGTGTTCTGTGACATTGTCTAAAATAAGTTGACACCGTGGCACACATACTTTGGATTATATTTAAAGCTGACCCTATTACTACTGTTACTGTGGCAGGGGTTGCGGTTGCGATGGGGTCCATGATCAGGTGTTCATGTGGGAGGCTTGGTCGCCTGGTCCCTGAGACTGCGATTGTGAAGCCGGGGTGCAGGGGGCACCAGTACTGGGTTCTTTAAATTCTGGCGAGACTAACAGTGATGTGTTTGCAGATGGGGCTACGATGCAGCTCTGCAAAGACCCTGGAGGATGGGTGGGCAGGGAGCAGTTAATGTCAAAAGCAGTTTGCAGGCAAAGGGTCATATTATCCTGCTTTCTACTCTGCCTATGCTAGCTGTCAGGAGCTGTATATTTGATCCATTTCATTCATTCATTCTGCTTTATATTTCTCAATAACTCTCAGTGGACACTATCACCTCTACAGGTCCTCCTCAGCAGCAGATGTGAGGATCCCTTCACAAGACAGGTCCTTTCAGGGACCCTGAAAAATGATCAGCAGAAAAGGAAACAAGTTCTGTATGGTTTATCTGGGAATGCAAAGTACTGGGAAATTAAAGAAGCCTACCCTGACAGCCATCATTGGGCAAGCAGGAAGCCAGATAATTTCACCCTTTGTTTGGAATGTCCCTTTAAATTCACTAACAAGCTCTGCATGCTGCTCCCTGTCCTACACGGCTCAGACACGTGACACTGGTTTTACATGACAGCTTATATCACTTTCTGAGATGCGTAGGACAGGGAGGAACATGCAGAGCTTGTTGGTTAGTTTAACTGCTACCTGCCTACTCTGTACATTACAGTAGAAACTCAATAATGAGTGCCCCAATAATGACAGACAGGGCTCAACATTGGTCTCCACCAGATCTCCTACCCAGGGGCCTCCACCACACTCAAAATGGAGCAAAACATTTTTTGACTATTCTGGGTTTGGTTCCTTGCCCCAGGGAATCCTGATCTGCGATGACCCATTGTTGAAATGTCCCCAGATCATCCAGTAAAACTCACCTCTTTTTGGTCATATGACGCATTTGCGGGCTCTCATCTGCACTTTGAATATTAAATGTTCAGCAAGCGGCTTTGTTTGCGCAAATCAGTGTCTTGAGCGGCTGCACCCCCAGCAGCAGGCGCACACCTATCTGTATGGCTGGAAGCAGGAGCGTGCTCACAGACCAAAGATGTGGAGATGCGGCCACCCAATGTTTACATTGGGTCCAGCCATGCTTGGTTTTGTTCCACTTTAATCTGGGCCCAGTCTGGTTACTCTTCTTGGTTAAGTGGCCTGTTATTAGCAGTGAAACACAATCAGAAACACCTGCCCAGTCAGAATAGTCAGACATAAAGCCAACTGGAGGACGGAGGTCATGAAAAAATAAGGTCCAGCTTGATGTACCCTGTAGCCTATGAAGGTAAGATTGGTACCTGGTCTGTATTTTCTTTTACTTTACTGGCCATTGGCCTGGTGGTGTTGGTTGTTGGAGTTGTTTTTTACTGGTAATTGAGGATGGGGGAAATATACTTGCAATTAAAATGACCAGTAAAATAACAAATATTGGCACAGCCAGGCCAGTGGCCAGTAAAGTAGAAAAATATGCTGTCCAGGTGGCAACCCTATATGAAGGTTTCTTTGTCATGACTGAAATAGTAAAAGTACATAAAGTAATTTATTTATTGGCATTGCTCTGAAATAAATCATCAAATAATCTGTCATATCCACTTCAGACATTTTATTTTTCAACAAAATGCCACTTTTTCTTATGTCTAAAAAGTATTTGCTGAGTCAAGTGAACTGCTGGGGAATAATGAGATGGAGCAGGAGCCTGGAATCCACTCTTACATGAACTATTTTTCTAAGGCACAAGGCTCTCAGTGTCTGACTATGCTGTACGACTAAAAGCCTCTATCAATGCCCACGTCTAGAGCATAGAGGATGCCGGATGGCGGCATCTCATATGGCTGCAGCTGTCCGTCCTCCTCGCTGGAAAGACAGGCAGGAATTCCAGCTACGCTTCTATGCCAGGAAGAGGAATTGTCACCCTGGCCACAGCTAAGTCACAGGCCTAATGAGTGATCCCCTCTGTTACCATTTTAGGCTAATGTATGCTAACACCTAAGTGCCCGAGGAAGACATGGATGAACATTAAATCGAAAAGTAATGGATATTGCTTTAAATCAAAGACTGGTTCAGCATGTGCATAAATAAGCATTGTATCTTGTTCCTGAAGCCCCTATCAATCACAATAAAATGGAATAAAACCCAAATAAAAGTACAAATCCCACAAACAACATTTTGTTTGATTTAAATTAAGGTGTTTTACATGGGTTTCTCATAGACCTCCCTTTCAGCTAAGATGATAATCAGTAGAGATGAGCGAACTTTTGAAAAATTCGATTCGACTGATTCGCCGAATTTTCCGACAAAAATCGTTTCGACCCGAATAAATTCGCGACGAATCGCTATTAAAAACGGCTATTTCTGAGCCTCCTACAGCCTCAATAGGGTTGTAAACCATTCAGCTTTGCTGTAACACGCACAGGATGCGTGCTGGGTTAGTTAAATAATACTTTTAAGAAATATCACATGCAGATCAGAGGCATCGCTAATAGAATCGCAGAGCGGCACAATTGCAGAGAGTTGAAGTGGCATCACTATGAGGGGCAGAAGGAGCCCAAATATACACTGGAGTTGGCTTCAGGAGCCCAAAAATTGGATGAATCACACCCTGGAGTTGGCAGAAGTTGGCAGCAGCAGCAGCAGGAGCCCAAATATACACTGGAGTTGGCTTCAGGAGCCCAAAAATTGGATGAATCACACCCTGGAGTTGGCAGGAGTTGACAGCAGCAGCAGCAGGAGCCCAAATATACACTGGAGTTGGCTTCAGGAGCCCAAAAATTGGATGAATCACACCCTGGAGTTGGCAGGAGTTGACAGCAGCAGCAGCAGGAGCCCAAATATACACTGGAGTTGGCTTCAGGAGCCCAAAAATTGGATGAATCACACCCTGGAGTTGGCAGGAGTTGGCAGCAGCAGCAGCAGGAGCCCAAATATACACTGGAGTTGGCTTCAGGAGCCCAAAAATTGGATGAATCACACCCTGGAGTTGGCAGAAGTTGGCAGCAGCAGCAGCAGGAGCCCAAATATACACTGGAGTTGGCTTCAGGAGCCCAAAAATTGGATGAATCACACCCTGGAGTTGGCAGGAGTTGACAGCAGCAGCAGCAGGAGCCCAAATATACACTGGAGTTGGCTTCAGGAGCCCAAAAATTGGATGAATCACACCCTGGAGTTGGCAGGAGTTGACAGCAGCAGCAGCAGGAGCCCAAATATACACTGGAGTTGGCTTCAGGAGCCCAAAAATTGGATGAATCACACCCTGGAGTTGGCAGGAGTTGACAGCAGCAGCAGCAGGAGCCCAAATATACACTGGAGTTGGCTTCAGGAGCCCAAAAATTGGATGAATCACACCCTGGAGTTGGCAGAAGTTGGCAGCAGCAGCAGCAGGAGCCCAAATATACACTGGAGTTGGCTTCAGGAGCCCAAAAATTGGATGAATCACACCCTGGAGTTGGCAGGAGTTGACAGCAGCAGCAGCAGGAGCCCAAATATACACTGGAGTTGGCTTCAGGAGCCCAAAAATTGGATGAATCACACCCTGGAGTTGGCAGGAGTTGACAGCAGCAGCAGCAGGAGCCCAAATATACACTGGAGTTGGCTTCAGGAGCCCAAAAATTGGATGAATCACACCCTGGAGTTGGCAGAAGTTGGCAGCAGCAGCAGCAGGAGCCCAAATATACACTGGAGTTGGCTTCAGGAGCCCAAAAATTGGATGAATCACACCCTGGAGTTGGCAGGAGTTGACAGCAGCAGCAGCAGGAGCCCAAATATACACTGGAGTTGGCTTCAGGAGCACAAAAATTGGATGAATCACACCCTGGAGTTGGCAGAAGTTGGCAGCAGCAGCAGCAGGAGCCCAAATATACACTGGAGTTGGCTTCAGGAGCCCAAAAATTGGATGAATCACACCCTGGAGTTGGCAGCAACAGCAGCAGGAGCCCAAACATTACTTTAAAGAGACCCTGGGGTTGGCTTCAGGAGCCCAAAAATTGGATGAATCACACCCTGGAGTTGGCAGGAGTTGACAGCAGCAGCAGCAGGAGCCCAAATATACACTGGAGTTGGCTTCAGGAGCCCAAAAATTGGATGAATCACACCCTGGAGTTGGCAGAAGTTGGCAGCAGCAGCAGCAGGAGCCCAAATATACACTGGAGTTGGCTTCAGGAGCCCAAAAATTGGATGAATCACACCCTGGAGTTGGCAGGAGTTGACAGCAGCAGCAGCAGGAGCCCAAATATACACTGGAGTTGGCTTCAGGAGCCCAAAAATTGGATGAATCACACCCTGGAGTTGGCAGAAGTTGGCAGCAGCAGCAGCAGGAGCCCAAATATACACTGGAGTTGGCTTCAGGAGCCCAAAAATTGGATGAATCACACCCTGGAGTTGGCAGAAGTTGGCAGCAGCAGCAGCAGGAGCCCAAATATACACTGGAGTTGGCTTCAGGAGCCCAAAAATTGGATGAATCACACCCTGGAGTTGGCAGGAGTTGACAGCAGCAGCAGCAGGAGCCCAAATATACACTGGAGTTGGCTTCAGGAGCCCAAAAATTGGATGAATCACACCCTGGAGTTGGCAGGAGTTGACAGCAGCAGCAGCAGGAGCCCAAATATACACTGGAGTTGGCTTCAGGAGCCCAAAAATTGGATGAATCACACCCTGGAGTTGGCAGGAGTTGACAGCAGCAGCAGCAGGAGCCCAAATATACACTGGAGTTGGCTTCAGGAGCCCAAAAATTGGATGAATCACACCCTGGAGTTGGCAGAAGTTGGCAGCAGCAGCAGCAGGAGCCCAAATATACACTGGAGTTGGCTTCAGGAGCCCAAAAATTGGATGAATCACACCCTGGAGTTGGCAGGAGTTGACAGCAGCAGCAGCAGGAGCCCAAATATACACTGGAGTTGGCTTCAGGAGCCCAAAAATTGGATGAATCACACCCTGGAGTTGGCAGAAGTTGGCAGCAGCAGCAGCAGGAGCCCAAATATACACTGGAGTTGGCTTCAGGAGCCCAAAAATTGGATGAATCACACCCTGGAGTTGGCAGGAGTTGACAGCAGCAGCAGCAGGAGCCCAAATATACACTGGAGTTGGCTTCAGGAGCCCAAAAATTGGATGAATCACACCCTGGAGTTGGCAGAAGTTGGCAGCAGCAGCAGCAGGAGCCCAAATATACACTGGAGTTGGCTTCAGGAGCCCAAAAATTGGATGAATCACACCCTGGAGTTGGCAGGAGTTGACAGCAGCAGCAGCAGGAGCCCAAATATACACTGGAGTTGGCTTCAGGAGCCCAAAAATTGGATGAATCACACCCTGGAGTTGGCAGGAGTTGACAGCAGCAGCAGCAGGAGCCCAAATATACACTGGAGTTGGCTTCAGGAGCCCAAAAATTGGATGAATCACACCCTGGAGTTGGCAGAAGTTGGCAGCAGCAGCAGCAGGAGCCCAAATATACACTGGAGTTGGCTTCAGGAGCCCAAAAATTGGATGAATCACACCCTGAAGTTGGCAGGAGTTGACAGTAGCAGCAGCAGGAGCCCAAATATACACTGGAGTTGGCTTCAGGAGCCCAAAAATTGGATGAATCACACCCTGGAGTTGGCAGAAGTTGGCAGCAGCAGCAGCAGGAGCCCAAATATACACTGGAGTTGGCTTCAGGAGCCCAAAAATTGGATGAATCACACCCTGGAGTTGGCAGGAGTTGACAGCAGCAGCAGCAGGAGCCCAAATATACACTGGAGTTGGCTTCAGGAGCCCAAAAATTGGATGAATCACACCCTGGAGTTGGCAGGAGTTGACAGTAGCAGCAGCAGGAGCCCAAAAAATGGCCTAAAGACATAAATATGTTTTGCACCATTTGGAAAGTGTAAAACGTGGCACCATGCTGAATCTAGTCGCATGCATCAGGCATTGGTGGGTGGAAATCCTGGCTGATCCATCCCTGATTCATTTTGACAAAGGTGAGTCTCTCCACATTTTTAGTTGACAGACGAGTTCTCCTCGCCGTAACTATGGCCCCCGCCGCACTAAACACCCGCTCAGATGGCACGCTACTTGCCGGGCAGGACAGCTTTTCCAGGGCAAACTCTGCTAGTTGCGGCCACAAATCAAGTTTGGCTGCCCAGAAGTCCAGCGGATCCTCAAGGTGTGTTGGCATGGTCATGTCAAAGTATGACATGACCTGCTGGTTCAGGTCCTGCTCCAGGTCTTCCTGCTGCTCATGAGTAGCCTCACTATGCGGGTGTAGAAAGCTACTCATTAGCGACTGAAGACTGAGGCTGCTGCTGCTGATGGAGCTTCTGCTGCTGCTGCTGCCAACCCCCCCAGCGGCCATGGCAGTGGAAGGTGAGCGCAGAGGTCCCCTCGAGTCAGACCTGCGAGAGTATGGACCATGGCGCAGATAGGCATCGGCCAACTGCCTACGTAGAATGTCTTTGTAGTAGTTGAGTTTGTCCTCCCTCTCGGTGGGTTTAAAAAATGCCCCCATTTTGTGCCGGAAGCGAGGGTCCAATAAGGTGGACAGCCAGAAGTCATCCCGCCGACAGATGGAAACAATTCTGGGGTCACTACGCAAGCACGTGAGCATGCTTCGTGCCATTTGCGCAAGTGACTCGGATGGACTACCTGTCTCCATCTCCACTGCATACTGCCACGGTGTGCCCGGGTCCTCTGTCTCTCCTTCCTCAAAAACCTCTAGCTCCTCTGGCTGCTCCTGCTCCTCCTCTCCTGTCCGCTGACTAGATAAACCAGCCATTTCGCCAAGCCTAAACTGTGTTTCGCTGGGCAACTCCTCCTCCTCCTCTTCCTCCTCCTCCTCCTCCAGTTCAGCTCCAAGGGGGTTCATGTGGCCGTAAGATGTAAACGCCATGTCTCCAGTGCCCTGACCAGCCATGGTTTCCAACATGTGCTGTAGTACATGAAGCAGTGGAATCACGTCGTTCATCCCGTAATCCTGCCGACTGACAAATAAAGTGGCTTCCTCAAAGGGCCTGAGCAAACGGCAGGTGTCACGTATGAGCTGCCACTGGTTGACATTGAAGTTACACAGGGGAGTCCCCCTATCTGCTTGGATCATCAGGAAATCCGTGATGGCTTTTCTCTGTTCATATAATCGGTCCAACATGTGAAGGGTGGAATTCCAACGGGTGGAAACATCGCAAATCAGACTATGTTGGGGGATACCATTCTGACGCTGTAGCTCAAGAAGGGTGTGTTTGGCGGTGTAGGAGTGGCTGAAGTGCATGCAAAGTTTCCGTGAAGTTGTTAGGATGTCCTGCAGATGGGGGGAACACTTCAGAAACCGCTTGACAACCAGATTGAAGACGTGAGCCATGCAGGGGGCATGGGTCAGGCTTCCTTGGCGCAGCGCAGACAAAATGTTCTTCCCATTGTCGGTAACCATGATTCCCATTTTAAGTTTTCTCGGAGTAAGCCATGTTTGGATTTCCTGATGAATACATTTAAGCAGTTCCTCCCCTGTGTGACTCCGTTCGCCAAGACAAACCATGTGAAGCACTGCGTGACACCTCCGTGCCCTGCACACATGGTAGACTGGAGGGGCACTGAGACTTGAGCCTACAGTGGAGGGTGAGGAGATGGCGGAGGATGAGGAGGCCGAGTCGCACGGTGTCACAGGCCCAATGGGCAGAGAGCGCGGAGGCCGAAGCGGCGTGACCTGTCCAAGTTGCTGCTGCAAAGGGACCACATTCACCCAGTGGGCCGTAAACGACATGTACTGCCCCTGACCGTAGTTACAGCTCCAGATGTCGGCGCTGCCATGTATTTTGCTACACACCGACAGGCTCAAGGACTGGCCCACCTTCTGTTCAACAAAAGTGTGCAGCGCTGGTACTGCCTTCTTGGCAAAGAAATGACGGCTTGGGACTCTCCACCTCGGCTCGGCACAAGCCATCAGTTCTCTGAAAGGTGCAGATTCCACCACCTGAAAAGGGAGCGACTGCAGCACCAGCAACTTGGACAGGAGCACATTCAGCTTCTGCGCCGTAGGATGAGTGGGCGCATACTGCTGTCTCTTGGACATGGCTTCGCTGATGGATTGCTGGCGGGATGCATGACTTGGAGGAGGAGGAGGAGGAGCAGGAGCGACAGAGGATGGGTATGACGCACAGCTGCCTTCGGCTGAGGTGCTGGAGCCTTGGCTGGCAGAAATTGGGAGCTCACTTGGTGAGGAAGCAGACTGGACCACCCCTTGGGAGCCTCGGTTCTCCCAGGTCGTTTTATGGTGACGCATCATATGTTGACGCAGGGCCGTGGTGCCAACATTTGGACCCTGGCCACGCTTCACCTTTTGCCTACATATCTTGCATGTGGCCATGTTACCCTCCTGCGGATGCCTCAGGAAAAACTGCCACACTGCCGAGTAGCTACTTTTCCCACCCCCTGGCCTCACTGATTCACTGCTGCTGTTGCCAACTCCAGGAACCCCTGCTCCACTACCTCCCGATAAGGTAGACTGCCGCACAGCAGGTGCTCTACCCCGGCCCCGGCCCCGGCCGGCTCCAGCCTTTGGAATTGTGCCCCCATGCTGACTGCTACCACTTTGCTGCCTCAGCTGCTGACTCCGGGGCAACCTGCACCCCTCTTCTCCTGATGATGACGATGAAGCCCCTTCATCACCCGGCTCCCAAGTGCGATCGTCTTCATCATCATCATCACCGGGTTGTGGCTGTACGTCACTGATGTTCGTGGATTCGTCAACAGTGTCTGGCGCAGGAGCTGGAACGCTCGCAGCACCCACGACACTGTCCACATCACTATTTGTCTGCCTAGCTAAAGAAGCCACCTCCATTTCTTGGCTGGGCAGTAGCTGCTGACTGTCCTCTATCTGATGGTCCTCCTCACTAAAGAGTGGAGCTGAACCCAAAGCATAGGATACATCGCTGGGGGAGGGAACGGCGTAGGCCAGAGGCAATGGGAGGACAGGGACTGCTCTCGGGGCATGCCAACTCAGGGTTGTGTCAGAGGAACCTACCGACCCTAGACTGGGGGTCTCAGACGTAAGTTGTGATGATGTTGTTGATGAGCGCGTCAACCAATCTACCACGGCAGATGCGTTACTGGTGGAGACCCGACCGCTAGCAGATACTGGCAGATTAGGTCTCTCAGCGTGACTCCTGCTGCTACTGGCCCCCAGTCTGATGCGAGCTCTTCCTGCGGAATCTTGGCCTCTGCCACTCCTCTTTTCACTTCCAGGCACTTGTCTGCCCGACATAGTCTAACTGGCGTGGTAGTAGGTGATATTTAAAAAAACCCCGGGCAGCGGTGGGTCTATATGAAACAGAATATAATGCACACCAAAAGTGAGCAGTAACACTCAGCCTCCAACAGGCCTGCTTAGTGTAAATAAGAGAGCTGCTTAGTGTAAATAAAGAGGGGTATGCTATGTTACAGAATGGGATGCCTCAACAGAAGTGCACCTGGCAGGCAGCAGTAAGCCTATGCCCAGCAAAAGTGTCTTATAATATAAATATAATAAGAGCAAATGCTTATATGGTCTTAAACAGAGGCTGCTTTAGTCACAGAATGGGATGCCCCGGGCAGGAATCGAGCTGCCAGGGTACAGTAGTGCTTTGGCCAGCAAAAGTGTCTTTATCAGGCCTAATTTCAAATATGATTAGAGCAAATGCTTATATGGTCTTAAACAGAGGCTGCTTTAGTCACAGAATGGGATGCCCCGGGCAGGAATCGAGCTGCCAGGGTACAGTAGTGCTTTGGCCAGCAAAAGTGTCTTTATCAGGCCTAATTTCAAATATGATTAGAGCAAATGCTTATATGGTCTTAAACAGAGGCTGCTTTAGTCACAGAATGGGATGCCCCGGGCAGGAATCGAGCTGCCAGGGTACAGTAGTGCTTTGGCCAGCAAAAGTGTCTTTATCAGGCCTAATTTCAAATATGATTAGAGCAAATGCTTATATGGTCTTAAACAGAGGCTGCTTTAGTCACAGAATGGGATGCCCCGGGCAGGAATCGAGCTGCCAGGGTACAGTAGTGCTTTGGCCAGCAAAAGTGTCTTTATCAGGCCTAATTTCAAATATGATTAGAGCAAATGCTTATATGGTCTTAAACAGAGGCTGCTTTAGTCACAGAATGGGATGCCCCGGGCAGGAATCGAGCTGCCAGGGTACAGTAGTGCTTTGGCCAGCAAAAGTGTCTTTATCAGGCCTAATTTCAAATATGATTAGAGCAAATGCTTATATGGTCTTAAACAGAGGCTGCTTTAGTCACAGAATGGGATGCCCCGGGCAGGAATCGAGCTGCCAGGGTACAGTAGTGCTTTGGCCAGCAAAAGTGTCTTTATCAGGCCTAATTTCAAATATGATTAGAGCAAATGCTTATATGGTCTTAAACAGAGGCTGCTTTAGTCACAGAATGGGATGCCCCGGGCAGGAATCGAGCTGCCAGGGTACAGTAGTGCTTTGGCCAGCAAAAGTGTCTTTATCAGGCCTAATTTCAAATATGATTAGAGCAAATGCTTATATGGTCTTAAACAGAGGCTGCTTTAGTCACAGAATGGGATGCCCCGGGCAGGAATCGAGCTGCCAGGGTACAGTAGTGCTTTGGCCAGCAAAAGTGTCTTTATCAGGCCTAATTTCAAATATGATTAGAGCAAATGCTTATATGGTCTTAAACAGAGGCTGCTTTAGTCACAGAATGGGATGCCCCGGGCAGGAATCGAGCTGCCAGGGTACAGTAGTGCTTTGGCCAGCAAAAGTGTCTTTATCAGGCCTAATTTCAAATATGATTAGAGCAAATGCTTATATGGTCTTAAACAGAGGCTGCTTTAGTCACAGAATGGGATGCCCCGGGCAGGAATCGAGCTGCCAGGGTACAGTAGTGCTTTGGCCAGCAAAAGTGTCTTTATCAGGCCTAATTTCAAATATGATTAGAGCAAATGCTTATATGGTCTTAAACAGAGGCTGCTTTAGTCACAGAATGGGATGCCCCGGGCAGGAATCGAGCTGCCAGGGTACAGTAGTGCTTTGGCCAGCAAAAGTGTCTTTATCAGGCCTAATTTCAAATATGATTAGAGCAAATGCTTATATGGTCTTAAACAGAGGCTGCTTTAGTCACAGAATGGGATGCCCCGGGCAGGAATCGAGCTGCCAGGGTACAGTAGTGCTTTGGCCAGCAAAAGTGTCTTTATCAGGCCTAATTTCAAATATGATTAGAGCAAATGCTTATATGGTCTTAAACAGAGGCTGCTTTAGTCACAGAATGGGATGCCCCGGGCAGGAATCGAGCTGCCAGGGTACAGTAGTGCTTTGGCCAGCAAAAGTGTCTTTATCAGGCCTAATTTCAAATATGATTAGAGCAAATGCTTATATGGTCTTAAACAGAGGCTGCTTTAGTCACAGAATGGGATGCCCCGGGCAGGAATCGAGCTGCCAGGGTACAGTAGTGCTTTGGCCAGCAAAAGTGTCTTTATCAGGCCTAATTTCAAATATGATTAGAGCAAATGCTTATATGGTCTTAAACAGAGGCTGCTTTAGTCACAGAATGGGATGCCCCGGGCAGGAATCGAGCTGCCAGGGTACAGTAGTGCTTTGGCCAGCAAAAGTGTCTTTATCAGGCCTAATTTCAAATATGATTAGAGCAAATGCTTATATGGTCTTAAACAGAGGCTGCTTTAGTCACAGAATGGGATGCCCCGGGCAGGAATCGAGCTGCCAGGGTACAGTAGTGCTTTGGCCAGCAAAAGTGTCTTTATCAGGCCTAATTTCAAATATGATTAGAGCAAATGCTTATATGGTCTTAAACAGAGGCTGCTTTAGTCACAGAATGGGATGCCTCACAGCAGACTTAAGATCAGTTCAGTATATATGCACAGTTAGTTACTATAAGCAGCCTGAAAACGCTAACAAAGGCTGGATGAAAAAAAAAAAATGTCCCTGTCAGCCAGCTCCGTTTTTCCTACCTTTCCCTGGCTTTCTGTCTGTCTCCTGTCTGTCTCCTGCCTGTCTCCTGCCTGTCTCCTGCCTGTCTCCAGCCTGTCCCTGTCTGTCCCTGTCTGTCCCTGTCTCCAGCCTGTCTCCAGCCTGTCTAACTGCCTCAGCTACACAGCGTTCTGTCTGTCTGTCACGAATGCAATAGAGAAATGAGGAAAAGCAAGATGGCTGCCGTTAAATACCGCTGTGTGACGTCACCGGGCTTGCTGGCTGCTGATAGGCTGCATGTGACTGCCCCAGCTTGCACTGGCGCGGGATACATGTCCAGACATGTCCCGCCCGCCATCTTAGAATGCCTGTAATGTAAATGAATGGATGTTAAAGGAAAACTTCGAGTGATCGAATCGCGGGGAAATTCGGATTCGATCCGAATCGAATTTTTCCTGAAATTCGGATCGAATCCGGGTTCGTCCGGATCGATTCGCTCATCCCTAATAATCAGCAATGCACAATTATAACTGGGAGCTCCTATTGCTGCTGTGTGGGCACGGCTTGGTAGGACTGGAAGGTTAAAGTAGAAAATCCTGCCCAGAGAGCAGGAATTAGGTGCCTTGCTCAAGAGCACTCAAGTAATTTTTCAACCAGGAATCAAAACTGCAGCTCTCTGTCATAAGATCAATTCCTTAAACACTAGGCCATGGTTGCACCTTGATATGATATTTTGCATAATGCACACTATTTGCCTTACTATCCAAAAACATATTTAATTGCCACAGCCACATCCCTGCTATACCTACACCTGCAGTGGGTGCCCCTGCATTTTTGAATGGCAGGTGTGGGTGCGTGGAGGAGCAGGGGTTGCCAGCGTCGTGCTTACTCCATTCTGACATCTAACAGAAGATTAATAAGTGCAAAAAAGATGCACTAGTGGCACTCTGTGCAAATAAACCTGTGCAATGCCTGGTGGGGTAATAACATGTATTGGACACCAAACGTGGGCTGCACAAGGGATATTAAGCAACAAAGGGTTACACAAGAATCACACAAGGCCCAGAAAAAAACAAGGGATTCTCCCCAACACTAAACCAATATGCTACATAGCCATTAATTACATTGATATTGCCACACGTCCAAAATTAGATATAAGCAAAGCAAACCAGTGGAATCCAGTTTTGATCCGAATTTAAGGAAAGGTTTGGTTTGCCATGAATCCAAACTTCACGTGATTCGCTGCAAAACCTGGCGGGATTTTATCAGCCCACCTCAGAAGTCACGGCCAGTCAAGGAGAAGCAGAGAGACAGGGTCACATGGTCACAGCTTAGGATATCAGGGTAGCTGGGCCAATCAGGGGGCACTATTGCAATAGATAGTCATGCAATGCGCTGCCTATCCACCATTTTCAAGCTGGCTGTTGCAGAGAGAGCATTGCTCTTTGAGAAGGGACAGTTTAGGGAATTTTGAACCACAGCATAGGAGAAAAGAAGTGACACGTAAGGAAGTGGGCATGGTTGGATGCTGAGAGGGGGTGTGTGCTGCACAGAAAAGCTGCATCTGCCTGCGCTGGGATTCTGCTGGTCATTGTAGTCCACCCTCTAAAGTCTGAAGACTTCAGTGAGGGCTTTTTATTTTTTGGCCACATCTATATGGTTTAGCTGGCCCCTGTCACTGCGCTGGGGAACTTGTGCCTCAGTGTTTAAAATTTTAACTTGCCAAGCGATATTTCAGGGCACATCTGTCTGTTTTAGCTTGGCTACGCAAGTGTGTCATTTTGGTGTGTGCGTTGCTCCGAAGTAAAATGTCTGGGAAAGGAAGGGATAGGAAGGGGGAGAGGAAAAGACATGCCTGCAATTCCTTCTGCCGCTAAGGATAAGGATGTTGGTGCCAGTACCAACATTGTGGTCAGCAGCCATGTGCCCAGAAGCAGTAAAAGTGGCACCAGCCGTTTGCCCAGACCCAGCCATAGTAGTGGCAGCATCCATTTGCCCAGGCCCACCACTGCTAATAGTAGCAGCAGCAGCAGCAGCAATGTACGCGGTAGTAGTAGTAGCAGCAGCAGCAGTAATGTACATGGTAGTAGTAGCAGCATCAGATTGTCAAAGTTGTCCACCAGTGGGCGTGTTTTTTCGGGCAATGCATCCATTGTGGACTGGTTGACTCGCTCATCTCAGGAGGAGGAAGGCTTTGACACAATGACTTTGAGCTGGGTTTCAGTTAATTTTTCCACTACAGCTACACGTCACAGTTAAAGAAGCATTTATTTCCCATCATCTCTCTATTTACTGTCCCCTCCCAGTGGGGTGCCAGCTTTTTAGCAGCCTGGTTGGAGAATTTGTTTGACAAGAGTCAGTCTTTGGAGTGTGTTGTGGAGGTGGTGGAAGCGGTGTCCGAGGCGCATAGCTGTAGACCATGATGGACCAGTTTTGGACATGACCTGGGAACCAGGCAACAAGTAAGGGACATCGTCAGAACAGAAGGGTACTTCTGCCACTGGCAGCGACAAAGAGCTGAGCCAAGGTAGGGCCAGATAATCTGCAAAAATGCTCTTCTTCAATTTCCAGGAAGCCAATCCTGTTGCTACCCCTCTCAAAAATGGGATATTTTTTTGAGTGTTTGTCAGCTACTGCCAGTGCCCGGCCTACATAACAACCAGAGGTCTCCTGTCCTTTGGCCTAGACTTTAAAATCTGTTCCTCTACTAATGCTACCACCATCAGCACCCCTGCTGCAGTCTACTAACACCAGCCCTACACAACCACCACAGGTCTCCTGTCCCTCTGCCTAGTCTTTAACGTGACCAAAACCCACCCTGGAGTTTATGAGATTCCAAGACAGGTATTCTCTCTCATCCTGGGGCATCCAGATTGTGTCAAACCCCCACGTTCGCACAAAACTCCTTCATTCCCGGTCCAAAGGCACATGCGCAAGCAGCGGCCACATCCCCCCTTTCCCTTTAACACGGCACGTGCCCACATCAGGTGCCATCTCTGTGGGGTGACCACTTTGCAGAGTGAGGGGACAGCACATGGCTGACCACTTAAATAATGCATAAAATTACATTGATCCAAGTCTGCTCGATGGTGGCAGCAACGGCCACAGTGTCGGGCTCCTATGATGTCCCCGTCCTTGTCACATCAGTGTAAGCGCTGACGTCCCTGTATGCGCACCCCAGCCAATCAGTGTGCCTGGGTTGGAAAGTGACAGGACCAACCCAATTCCAGCATATATTATACAAATATCATCACAAAATTTCATAAGCAATAAAAATAAATATAAAACTTGGATACGCTTCAGAAGCATTTTGAATGGGAATAAATGTGTATATAAATATATACCCTATGAGGTGCTATAAAAACTTCATTACAGGTGACAAAATAACAAAAAAATGTGAACAAAGAAGAGGAGAGGTTGAATTTACATGTGTTTCCAAATAATAATTCAACCCTTCCAGTGGTACCAGCATCAATCAACGTGAAAAAGTGTCTGGGAATCCCAAATGCGCTATAATCCATTGCGATCAGATACCTAAAAAGAAAAACAAACAGGTGACAACAGCAGTGACAATATAAAATGACTGGTAATGAGCCAGAAAAAGAACCAAAAAGCAACAAAGTAACAAACCCTGAAAAAAACTGGACAAAGTGTGTAGGCATAGGAAAAAGCACACACAGAGATTATAGGCATAGCAATTATGGACTCAGCAACCCAGAAACATTGAGAAGTTCACGTCCTCTTTCATAAGATTAATTACGCATAGCACGCTGATTGGCTGTCCCTCCCCACATGCTATGTGGGTTCTCTGAAAAGCTGAATTTTCATGGGGATACACACAAAGCGAGGCATCCCAATTTGGCCAGAGAGGAACAACACCTTGAAGTGTAAGAATTCCTCTTTTAAAACACAGGGTGGCATAGGAGTCAAACAGGCCAGTGGGATCAAGTAATTTCCATATAGCCTGGACATATGAAGTGTGAACCTTGTTACAGTTCCTCAGGTTTTCCAGAGTAAGCACCTTGTTGAAAGTCTGATGTTGGTTGCTCTTATGGGGAATGGTTATACAAAATGCATGCAAATATTTCATATGCAACAATATGAACTTTATATTCACTATGTAAAGGCTGTAAATGTTCCTCCGTCAGAGGACAGATGACAAGATCAGGCCACAAACTTGCCTTTTCTGTCCAGGCTGAATGTAATTAACATAAAATAATAGAATTTAGTGAATTGTTCCCCTAAAGCCCCCCTCTGGCAGTGATGAAAGCTATTTGAGAGCACTTAACCCCATGCATATATTGTGGAATAGCAGGCAGGTTCTGTGCTCTTGAACTACACAGGAACTGTCATCTTGATTTACACCTAAGAGCCCTGCTTCTGAAAAGCTCACTCACAACTGCCTCAAATCTCTGTGCAATTTATTATTTCTAGCCAAACGTAGAAAAGCATCAGCTGTAATGACTCATTGCTTTGCTCACAGCGGGGAGCTCATAGAAACATTTTAGATTCAATAAATACACTGTCTGAATGCTCTGAAGTTGCTGCATATTGACATAACATGAAGATAGATATATGATTATAGATGATAGACAATGATAGACAAGCTTCCCCGTGTTTCAGAGGCATAAATCTCTCAGTTTGGTGTGAATTGCTGCTCCCCCTAATGATCATGGATGTGTAGTAAGATGGCTGCTCCCATGTAATTCAGGAGTGTAGCTATTCCACAATATCTGCATGGGGTAAAGCCATCTCAAACAGAATACACCACTGATCATCAGAGGGGAGGTTTAGGGGAGTAATTTACTAAACTTTATTTGTGGACTGGAGGTCTACTTTAACCCTTTAAATGCCAAGCAGGTAGTTTCTACATGCTCGCCAAGCCTATAGAAACTACATGCTTGCCCCTGCTACTGTCAAAATAATAAAATCAAACAAAATCAAAATCTGGTAATGGCACACGCCAGGGCTGTCCGCTGTCTCCCCTTCTCTACGTCCTCACTATGGAACATCTGGCTATAGCCATCCGAAACAATCCCGATATAAGGGGGATAGAAGTAGCAGGCCATCAGTACAAGGCTTCCCTTTTTGCGGATGATTTACTGCTGCATCTAACAGCACCGCATATCTCTTTTCCAGCTGTCCTAAAGGAATTTCAACGCTTCAGCCAGGTGAGTAATTTTAAAATTAATTACTCAAAATCGGAGGCGCTAAACCTCTCACTCCCACAACAGGACACCAGCCGGCTGGTAAGTAGTTTCCCCTTTAAGTAGAAACCTCATGCCATCAAATACCTCCACCAAATTCCCTCTAACCTTACCAAGTTGTATGAACTAAATGACTCCCCCCTCCTCACCAAAATACTGACAGATCTAGAAACAAATTTCCTGGTTTGGTAGGATCAATAGCTTAAAGATGAATATTATTCTTAGGCTTCTATATGTCTTTCAATTGGTTCTCATAAAAATCCCCAATAGTTTTTTCCACAAATTGAGATCGGCATTTTCTAAATTTGTCTAGGGAATCACTAAATCGAGAGTGCGACTCTCAACCCTCACCAGGAACAAAATGGAAGGAGGCACAGGCCTCCCAGATAACAAAGGGTACCATACAGCCGCGGTTCTCCAGCGAATAGTAGACTGGTCACAAAGAAATAAACTATGGGTTCAGCTTGAAAAATCGCTCTCCCCCTTCAACCCTACTTCAATTGCATGGGCTGCTCCCCTCTCCAAGCTGCAGAGATTTTATACCCTTACTAGTCAGGCACTTTCTAGAGATCTGGGACCCCCTACAGGGGAAACGTAAACTAGTGCATAGACCTGGCCCCCTAACTCCGATTTTCGCCAAACCCCGCGTTCGAGCCGGGGCTAAACTCCAACAACTTCCTTATTTGGGAGGCATCTGCCAACACCACACTAGGTCAACTACTGAAGACGGGGGAGATACCCACTTTGGAGGAGCTGAAGGAGTTAGCAGGGGGCAGACACATCTCCTGGCTTCTACTCCGACAACTTCACGCATTCATTACTGCCAACAATCTAAAAGAACTATCCCAGAGTCCACCAACAGAATTAGAATCCCTAATCAATCAAGAAGCCCCTCCTACCCATGTCATATCATCCCTCTACTCACTTTTTAATAAAATACAACTCACTCCTCCTATAGGTAAATGGGAGACAGAACTGGGGATTCAACTCTCGGAAAATGACCTTACTTTATGTCAGCCCAGCTGACATACGTTGTTTTGTAGCGTCCTACCCAGACACGTGCTGGAGATTCCAGAGGGGGGTGGGCAACATGAGTCATGACCCACATTTGGTGGAGCTGCCCAGCTATCAAAGCTCTATGGGACCCAATTTTTACTATCTACGAGCAAGTCTCTGGAGCTAAGATAGACAACACGCCCCGAAATAGCACTCCTTTCACTCATCCCTGGCCTGATCTCTGGAATTAAAAAAGGGGTCCTGAGGCATTTCCTATCGGCGATTAAAGCATTGGACATTAAAAGGTCCGGGATCTCCCCACACTAGTGGAATGGGCCCAGGAGGTGGAATCGATCCGCTATATGGAGGAGCTGATACTACAAACAGATCCCTATCGACTTGGACAAGCTGGATAATATTCTGAGACTCGCACCTCCCGTCCTTGTTCTAGCCTCTGTGACAACCTTGACCTAAACAGTGTAGTACCCCCACAGGCCTTCCCCTTCTGGGTTAGCGGGTTAAGCACCATCAGAGACATAGGTGTGAAGGGCTTGGGAGGTAGAGAAAATGGAGCCCCTGATCAAGAAAACGCCACGGAGAAATTGGCTACCCCACCCCCTTTCGATTGCTTCCCTTCCTCTCTTCAAGCTGCCTACCCCTTTGTCCCTTCTCTCTCCCCCTTCAACATTGCTAGACATCCCACATCCAACGGCAACATCCAACTACAAAGTCTGAGTGTTGTTACCTAGGTTCAGCCACAGCGGGGAACTTTCATTGACATCCTCAGAGGTTGCAAAGGGCTTTGCAACCTTTTGTGACCCCTCGTTACAACAACTCAACCTGTTCATCATTCTTCATTCTTCCCACCATGATAGCTGATCACCTTCAGACTTTGCTGTGGAGGCCCTGGAAAGACAGGCCGCTTATCAATTTCCAACAGCTTTACTGGATCTGTTCTGGCTTCAGTTTGCCTGTTTGCTAATATCTCTGACAGCTGCCAAAAGATAGAACTAGTTACTCCAAATAAATTTAGTTGAGAAATTGAAAAATGCCTGTTATGGCCCTAAATATTAAATTGTGTTTTTAGATCAACTTCATAGAAATGTCATCCTTTGTTATTTTAGGAATATGGCTGAATGTAATTAATGTCAATTAATTTATACACCACCAATGCTCCAGAGATCTTGTCATTGATTGGGGATAATCAACCATGGAAAGAGTTACAAAAAGGTAAATTAATTTTTATGTATGTGCAGCAATCTGAATTTCCCTGGGGAGGAATGCATGTGAGCACTGTTACTTTTAATAATGTTTTAAACTTCCTATCCAATAGACTAAAATTATCTATGTGGGAAATTATGTTTCCACTAACGCTTAGTACTGGAGCACCTCAGGGCTGTGCTCCTGGAACAAAAAGGATTGTGTGACCTCAAACTCCAACACAATAGTCAAATTTGCAGTTGTAGTAGGTGAGAACAATGAGAAAAAGGCCTACCTACAAGAGGTGAAGACCTTGTAAAACTGATGTCTGGGGTACCACTCCCACCATAATGGGGTTGATTCAGAGCCCGATTCAGACGCGTCTAACATGTCACTCCACTCCTACTGTCAGATAGGGCTCGCTGCCCACAGCCAGCAACATGGCAAAGCTTCTCCCATCCTACAGTAGTAACGGATTGCATAAAAATGTCAAACCTATATCAATTAGGCTCCCCTGTATCGCATACAAACATGCCAGAGTGGTCCATGTGATAGTGGCAGCAGTACTGTGGGCCTGTAACTTTGGAAGACCATGCCTCCACCTTTAATGTGGAGCCATGTGTCTTCGCTCGTATTTCGCGGCCACTCTGCCACCTGTTTGTACCTTGGCAGGAATGTAATGTGTCACTCATGCGTAGGTGATTGGCATGAAAGTGTGACTTACCATCATAAATTCCTACTGCTGCTCACTGGTGAACACAGTGGGTGCCATGTTGGAGCTTAGGATGTTGTCTGTATGTGGCGCACAAGCTTGACGTGCCCTGGCGGACCCCGGAAGTGGGCTACACCCATGTAGCTGGCCTGTTAAATAAAGCAAATTGTTTCCACCACAATTTCCCACTCAATTAGTTATAAAAGAACACAGCTGTGGCTCAGGTTTTCTTGCCTCTGCTGACTTAGGAGCTCATTATGCTACATCATAGCTGCCACCACAGCCCCTAGAACCAGGAACACAGGCATGGCCGAGGAACTGGCAGCACCCAACCTGGGTACCACAGATCCAGCCCCAGGCCCTGCTGTTCTTCATGCAGACACTCCCCTGCTAATACCCACACTAGACATTCTGAGTGGGTCACCCCCAGCAGTGTAAGGCATCTGCAGCAGGAGTCAGAAGCCCAGGGCTCCTGGAGCTCCTGGCACAGCCCACCATGGACCAATCAACGGTCAGGATAACGGAGCATATGCGGACACCAAGGCAGACCCCTGTGCAGGCCCCAGTACGAAGTCCACAGCGGAGCCCTATGCAGAGCTACTAGGGAAGCCAAAGGCAGCATTGCCACAGCCAGGTCTGCTCTTTCCCCAGCTAGTAGCCTGGAATCCATCCCTTTTGGGCCGGGGAGGGGGCATAGTGTCTCTCCCTTCAGCCAAGACACCGTCTAGCAGACCACAGCATCGGCCAATCCCCCTGGGCACAAACCAAAAAGGGCCAAGTTGAGTGGCTGATTTAATAATGTCCAGAGGGCTGCTTGTACAGGAAACATTGGGCAACTCACTAAACCCAACCTTTCCTTTGTCTGAATCTAGCAGCAAACTCTACAATTTACCCATGCTGAGGAGCGGGTGTTGGGTGATGGGGGTGTAGGACACCATGGACACCAATAGGGGGCATGTGCCCACCAGTGGTAAGACTTGTTAGCAAAGCTTGGAACTATGGGGAGTAGGCCAATCAAACACCCCACGCACCAACCTGAGTGCCCACACGCACACCCAACTTTGAGGGCTTGCCTGCGCAAAATATGTTGTGCAACAACACACATCAAAGGTATTAGGCAACCTTTATATGTAACCCCTAGCATGTGTGTGAGCAGACAAAAATTTGAAGGCCCACATTGATGTGGGACCCATTGTGTATCCCTTGTAAGGATTTTGAAGGGCCACATATACTGTTAAGAGGAAGCTACCAGTGCATTTACCTTGACTTTGCAGCAACACCCCAGCCAGTAGCACCTCACCTGCAAGACCCGCCACCTGCAGCTACAGCTGGCCTGTCTGGTGTGCCTACCACAGAGACAACTGATACAATTACCCTCCTGACAAGTGAACCCACAAGCAGACCGTCAAGCAGGCAGGCAGGGCCCGTTTCCCCAGTCTCTCTCTCTGGACCTTCCTAAGGACTCCTCCTTTTCTCTCAGGCCTCCTCAGCTCTCTCTCTGTTATACCCAGATATTCCTTTGATGTCCAGACTTGTCCTCCCAGTCTTTCAGCCATATAACTTGTGAACCTGTTTTCCTGGACTTTAGGGGGGTAAGTATCAGAATTTCCCAGCCAATGAAACTGGATTTATATATTCTCATGACCTACCCTCCCAAACTGATTTGAAAAACCTGCTTTTATTAGGGTGGGGGAATGGAATGTGGGCTGACTGGCTTTTTCACAACTACTGGAAGGCATGTGTGATTTTATCTGCACGTTCCTCTTAGCAGTTTCCCTTTTACAAAGGAGATATTTTACTTAAACAAACACTGACTTTGCATTTTACTATTTTATTTATTGTTTACAGGAATGTGTATGGTCTATGGCACAGTGTTGTTGATTTTATTATTCTTTGGCAATAATTAACTTTTCACATTTTTCCCTAAACACAGAAACTGGCAGGTTAGAAAACTTTACTGTCACTTACACAGTCATTAGCAGATTCAGGACAGGTTCCTGAACGCATTTTGCTGCTTAAGTTCAGAAATAAAAGACAAATTAGGCTTAGATTTGCATTACATGCACCCCGGGCTAGTTTACAATCAAAGAAGCCAAGTAATGAGCCAATATGACAGCTACATCCCAGAACATGTCAGAAAATGAAAAAGAAACATAATAAAGCATGACTATGTGTTAGGTGTACTTATTATTACTCTCCCAGGGTGGCTGCCTCAGTTTTTTTAATACAAGACAGGGAGAACAAAGTGTGGAAACAAGGTCCATTGTAGTTTATGACAAGGGGAAAACATTTTATTTATAATTTATTTTAAAAATTAGCAATAAAATAATGTAAAAGGCTGGATGGTTATTTGGTGTGGTAACTCTTTGGTTAGGTTCATTGTGTACTTTCAATAAAGTAGTTTACAGTGGATTAGAAACAGAGGAAGTTAGAGACATGGAAGACTGGTAACTTTTGGCCCAAGGACATACACAACTATTTAAGCCATACTCTTGGGGGGGGGGGGGGGCTACATGTGGACAAGCTATAGTGGCAGCCGTGCAGGAAACTGGAAAGCAGTAACAATAACTGTGGATAGTCTCTTAGATCATTACTGTGCAGCAATCTATTTGACAGCCCTGACATGTTTCTATTCCTAGCTATTGGGCACATACAGAACACATGCAGTCACATCCTCACATGCAAACAAACGATTTAATGTGAATTTGTCTATATATTGGCCAGGCAACCTCCCAGTAAACTGCTTTCACTCAATGTCAGACATTTCATATTTTTGTACAAAGTATATTTCAAAATGAAGTGGAATGCATGAATGATGGAGCAAAATTTGAATAGTACAGTGCCTAGAAATAGTATTCATACCCCTTTAACCTTACAGCCCAAACCCCTAATTTTTTTTTTTTTATATTTTATGCGCTAGAGCAGGGATGCGCAACCTTTTGCCGAGTGGGGGGCCACCTATATAATTAGAATAGGTTCAAATTTTTTTTTTTATTTGGAATAGCATAATGAACATTTTCTACAATAAGTATACTGTCACGATCCCCTCACCTGATCCTCGTTCCCCCGCTGTCTCCAATCCTTCGCAGCCGGCGGCGGGCCGGCGTCGCTCCTGCCCGCCCGCCGCTCGGCTGTCACGAGCAGCCGCTCAGGCGGCTTCCGTCCTAGCCGCGCCGGGAGCTCTCTGTGCGGCGCGCTCCCGGCGCGTGGCCCCGTACGCGCGCACGTGCGCGCTTGTCTCATTCCTATGCCCTCCGGCGGCGCTACACACAGCGCGCCCGCCGGAGGTGAACTACATGGGCCTATGAGCCCCTTTTGCTTGCATGGGCCAATGAGCCCTCTCCCCTTGTACCCATCAGCCCAAAGTACTGGGCACGCCCCCTGTTTTCACTGGGCAATCAGCCCAAAGTTCCTGTAACACCCAATCACCACATTCACCTTCCAGCCAATCCTGTTAGCCCCCATCATTTAAAGGTTTTCACCCTGCGGTCAGTCCTTGCCCGTTATAGCGTGCTACTGGGTGCAATTTGGATTGCTCTTCTCTTTGTGATTTTGCCTCGTTTTCGACCATCCCTGATTGCCGCCTGGACCGACCTTGCTTGCCCTTTGACTACGATTCTGCCTGCTCCTTTTGTACCGCGAACTTCTGACCTCCCGTTGTGACCCTTGGCTTACCCCTGACCATTCTTCCGTCTAACCCTTCTGTACCGTGCCTCCTCGGATTGACCACCCGTGTATGACCCGTGTCCGTTTTCGCTACTCCGTCTTGTCTTTGGTTTCATCTACCTTCCCCTGCATAAATCAGCATCCTTTGTGCTAATAAGACCTGGGGGCAACCGTGTCCGGTGAGGCGTGTCTAGCGTCCCGGCAAACGGGGGCTTACTATAGGTGAAGAAAGCAGCGGAGATTGGGGGTTGCTGGTTTATTAGAAGGTGGGTGTCTCCGGGACCTGACATTATAACGGGCCCAACAAAAAGAAGAATATCTTCTAGATGGAAGAATTGATCCAACAAGTTCAAGCTATGGCCACTGCCATTAATCAGCTGGCTCAACGAGTGGCCGCGCAAGAAAATCGTCAGGTGCCTGCGCCAGCGGATCCTTCCCTGGCCGTCGAGCCCAAGATCCCTCTCCCGGAAAAATTTTTGGGAGATCGGGCGAAGTTTTCTAACTTTAAAAATTCTTGTGAACTGTACTTCCGCCTTCGACCCCACGCATCTGGATCCGAAGCACAACGCGTTGGGCTAGTCATTTCTCTCCTCCAGGGCGACCCGCAGACCTGGGCGTTTGGTTTAGCTCCGTCTGATGAAGCCTTGCAGTCGGTCTCCTCTTTCTTTTCGGCCATGGAACTACTGTATGCTGACCCAGATCGGGCCGCGACGGCGGATTCTAAATTGCGGAACCTGAGACAGGCCAAACGTTCTGCTGAAGAATATAGCGCAGAATTTCGGCGGTGGGCTATAGATTCCCAGTGGAACGATCCGGCTTTATGTAGCCAATTTAGAATGGGGCTCTCCGATAACATCAAGGACATCCTGGTGAACTATCCTTTGCCTAAAAACCTAGATGAATATATGCAGCTGGCCATCAGGGTGGATCGACGTCTTCGTGAAAGGCGCCAGGAGAGAGGCAAGGACCAACCTTGGGGGTCCTCGCGTCAAGAGTCAAGCTTTAAGGGGGCAGCCGTTTCCTCTCCTTCCGTGTCGCAGGAGGAACCGATGCAGCTTGGCGTTACCCACCTCTCTCAGGCGGAGAAAGTTCGGCGCAGATCCCAAGGCCTCTGCCTCTATTGTGGTAATCCGGGTCATTTTGCCAAGTCCTGCCCAAACAAGGCTCCGGTGGCGGGAAACTTCAACGCCTAGATCTTGCAGAGGGACCTCTTCTAGGCGATCAGGTATCGTTCCCTCCAGACAATCGTGTACTCTTACCTGTTACACTCTCTTGGGGTCCGTCCCGGACTATTGCCTCCGCCTTCATCGATAGTGGAGCGGCTGGCAATTTCCTGGATAGATCCTTAGCCATCACTCTAGGGATTCCGTTAATCCCATTAGAAAATTCCCTCCGGGTCCTGGCGGTCAACAATAAGCCCATTGAGGGGGGGTTGGTCTCCCACAAGACCCCTAGGGTGAATTTAGTCGTAGGATCTGCCCACTCGGAAGAAATAGAATTTTTGATTATTGAAAGTCCCGTCTCCCCTATCGTTTTAGGATTTCCCTGGTTAAAAGTCCATAACCCCGTGATAGATTGGAGATCGGGGGATCTGGTGAAGTGGAGTCCTTCATGTCAAAGTCATTGTTTTTCTATATCCCTTAGGACCACACCTCTTGTCCCTGATGGGTTACCTCCAGTCTATGCAGATTGGGCAGACGTATTTTCGGAGAAATCCGCCGACATTCTTCCACCCCATAGGGCCTACGACTGTCCTATTGACTTACTCCCAGGTACTATGCCCCCTAGGGGGAAATTATATAATCTCACTAGATCCGAAGAGCAGGCCATGAAAGATTATATCACCGAAAATCTCCAGAAAGGTTTTATCCGTCCTTCCACCTCGCCTGCCGGTGCTGGGTTCTTCTTCGTCGAGAAGAAGGACGGCGGCTTGCGCCCTTGTATAGATTATCGTGGGTTAAATAAGATTACTGTAAAAAATAGATATCCTCTACCATTAATCAATGACCTTTTTAATCAGGTCTCTGGGGCCCAGGTCTTCACTAAGTTAGACCTTCGAGGTGCATATAACCTTATTCGCATACGGCAGGGGGATGAATGGAAGACGGCTTTTAACGTAAAGGATGGGCATTATGAATATTTAGTAATGCCATTCGGTTTATGCAATGCTCCTGCAGTGTTTCAAGATTTTGTCAATGACATATTCCGTGATTTTTTGGGTCAGTTTCTCGTGGTCTATTTGGACGACATACTGATTTTTTCCCGCTCTCTGGTGGAGCACCGACAACATGTCAAAACGGTGTTGCAGAGATTGCGGGAAAATCGTCTGTATGCTAAAATCTCCAAATGTGTTTTTGAAATGTCTGAAATCCCGTTCCTAGGATTTATAATCTCCAAACGGGGGTTGGTGATGGATCCTTCCAAGGTTTCTGCTATTTTGGAGTGGGAACAACCTAGAACCTTAAAAGCGCTTCAGAGATTTTTAGGTTTTGCGAATTTTTACAGGCAGTTTATAAAGGGTTTCTCGTCCATTGTGAGCCCTTTAACAGATCTCACTCGTAAGGGCGCTTTTGTTGAGGAGTGGCCTCCCTCAGCTAAAAACGCCTTTCAAGTGTTAAAGGAGACTTTCACCTCCGCTCCCATTCTGATACATCCTGACACCCGGCTTCCATTTCTATTAGAGGTTGACGCCTCGGAACTTGGAGTAGGAGCGGTTCTTTCTCAGTATGCGGGTAATCCAGAGAAATTACATCCCTGTGCATTCTTCTCTCGGAAGTTTTTACCTGCTGAACGCAATTACGATGTTGGGAATAGGGAACTATTGGGTATTAAACTGGCCTTTGAAGAATGGCGCCACTGGCTAGAAGGTTCCCTACACCCCATCACGGTGTATACTGATCACAAGAATCTGGAGTATTTAGAGTCTGCCAAGAGACTCAACTCCCGTCAGGCGCGATGGGCACTCTTCTTTTCTCGATTTAATTTTATTATCACCTATAAACCGGGGAAGAAGAATGCCAAAGCAGATGCCCTATCCCGTAATTTCGGGGATTGCAAGGACCAGAGTGGTCCTCCAGAATCGATTTTGCCTTTGGGTTGTGTTGTGGCTGCACTTCTCCCTGACCTGTCTAGCTCGTTGGTACCATTTCAGGTTGATTCTCCTCCGGGTAAACCCTCTGATTGTTTATTTGTCCCGCCTCATTTGCGTCTGGCCGTGTTACAGGAACTACATGATGCCAAGTCGGCTGGTCACTTAGGTGTTCGTAAGACTTTAGCTATCGCCAAACGTCATGTCTGGTGGCCCACCATCCGACGCGATACTTCCGCCTTTGTCGAAGCATGTCCGGTATGTGCTCGAAGTAAGACCACTCATGGGTCCCCTGCGGGATTATTAGTTCCCTTAGAAATCCCCGCTGAACCATGGTCGCACATATCCATGGATTTTATTGTTGATCTTCCTCCATCACAGGGGAATTCTGTAATTTGGGTGGTGGTGGATCGCTTCAGTAAAATGGCACACTTTATTCCATTGATAAAACTTCCGTCGGCACCAGATTTAGTACAACTATTCATTAAGCATGTTTTTCGCCTCCATGGTTTACCTCAGAATATTGTTTCAGATCGAGGAGTTCAGTTTGTATCTCGTTTTTGGAAAGCTTTCTGCAATCGTTTAGGTATTAAAGTGTCGCTCTCTACCGCCTATCACCCGCAGTCTAATGGACAGACCGAACGGGTAAATCAATGTTTAGAACAATATCTGCGCTGTTTCGTCTCCGATCGCCAAGAACAATGGGCGGAATTCATCGAATTTGCAGAGTTCGCCTTTAACAATGCGCCGAGTGAATCTACTAGGTTTTCACCTTTTTTTTGTAATTACGGTAGAAACCCAAAGGCATCGTCTTTTTCTGGTCCTTCCTCCAACTTGCCGGCCTTGGAGGAATGGCTACGAGAAAGGACTAAAGTATGGTCTGAAATACAGTCTAACTTAAAGAAAGCCTCTGGAACTTACAAAATCTTTGCGGACCGTCATAGGTCACGTGAACCACCATTTCAGGTGGGTGATTGGGTCTGGGTCTCTACTAAAAATATTGCCCTTCGACAGCCCTCGTCTAAGCTGGGACCTAAATTTATCGGTCCGTTTCCTATCACTGATAAACTAAGCGACGTTACCTTTAAGGTCCAGTTACCTTCATCCATGAGAATTCCGTCGTCCTTTCATGTCTCTTTGTTAAAGTCTGCCAAGAATATTCAGGTGTCGTCTCCTCCTCCGGTCATAGTGGAAGATGAGCCTGAATATGAAGTTAATAGAATACTTGACGCTCGGGTGTTGCATAACTCTCTACAGTATTTAATTGATTGGAAGGGTTTTGGTCCTGAGGAAAGGTGTTGGGTACCAGCCAAGGATGTCCATGCTAAGACCCTTATCAATAGGTTTCATCGTGAGAACCCGGATAAGCCTGGTAAGGGTCCTGAGGCCCCTCGTGAAGGGGGGGGTAGTGTCACGATCCCCTCACCTGATCCTCGTTCCCCCGCTGTCTCCAATCCTTCGCAGCCGGCGGCGGGCCGGCGTCGCTCCTGCCCGCCCGCCGCTCGGCTGTCACGAGCAGCCGCTCAGGCGGCTTCCGTCCTAGCCGCGCCGGGAGCGGGCGCGCCGCTCTCTGTGCGGCGCGCTCCCGGCGCGTGGCCCCGTACGCGCGCACGTGCGCGCTTGTCTCATTCCTATGCCCTCCGGCGGCGCTACACACAGCGCGCCCGCCGGAGGTGAACTACATGGGCCTATGAGCCCCTTTTGCTTGCATGGGCCAATGAGCCCTCTCCCCTTGTACCCATCAGCCCAAAGTACTGGGCACGCCCCCTGTTTTCACTGGGCAATCAGCCCAAAGTTCCTGTAACACCCAATCACCACATTCACCTTCCAGCCAATCCTGTTAGCCCCCATCATTTAAAGGTTTTCACCCTGCGGTCAGTCCTTGCCCGTTATAGCGTGCTACTGGGTGCGATTTGGATTGCTCTTCTCTTTGTGATTTTGCCTCGTTTTCGACCATCCCTGATTGCCGCCTGGACCGACCTTGCTTGCCCTTTGACTACGATTCTGCCTGCTCCTTTTGTACCGCGAACTTCTGACCTCCCGTTGTGACCCTTGGCTTACCCCTGACCATTCTTCCGTCTAACCCTTCTGTACCGTGCCTCCTCGGATTGACCACCCGTGTATGACCCGTGTCCGTTTTCGCTACTCCGTCTTGTCTTTGGTTTCATCTACCTTCCCCTGCATAAATCAGCATCCTTTGTGCTAATAAGACCTGGGGGCAACCGTGTCCGGTGAGGCGTGTCTAGCGTCCCGGCAAACGGGGGCTTACTATAGGTGAAGAAAGCAGCGGAGATTGGGGGTTGCTGGTTTATTGGAAGGTGGGTGTTTCCGGGACCTGACATATACCCACTGTCTCCATGAACTCCACTGGTATGTCCTTCAACCACACCCTACATTTATATGTAACAATCCCCACTTAACGTCAATATACATGCTGATTAATTTACCTATCTGAATATATAGCTCATTTATTTATAGTCATCCCCCATCAGTCCCACATCTTAACCATGTTCCTAATACCCACCAATGCTAAGCTAAGCATACAGCTATTATAGAAAAAACTATTTTACCAAATTATTGTGCCAAAGATTTCACCCAGGAGTGGTGTTGTACAACCAATGTCACTGCATTCCTCCAAGCCACCACTGTCACCTCTCTTTGCCAATGCTTTACTCATCCTTTCTGCACCCCTATTTTTAACTACCTTTACACAGCAGTTCTATTTATAACTCCCACTTTGCCCACAGCAGGTCAAGGGACACATCATATGGCTCTGAGGGCCACATGTGACCCCTGGACTGCAGGTTGAGCACGATAGAGCAGCACAAATGAGCAAGTATGTGTGATGTGCAATGAAAATGAAACACGCTATTCCAAATTTTTCAAAAATAAAACATGCATATGTATTCAGTTTCCTAGGAGTAACCTAATTCGTATATAGGGTCCACCTGTATGTAAGTTATGCTTGGTATAACTAAAGCTGTTCTGTGAAGGTCTCAGAGGTTTGTTAGAACAAACAGCATCATAAATACCAAGCATCACAGGTCAGGGATAAGGTTGTGGAGAAGTGTTTTGCAGGGTTAGGTTATAATTAAATAGCCACTGAACATCTGAACTCTGATCATCTTATGAATCACTGTTCAATCCATTATCCGTAAATGATAGTATGGCACAACTGAAAACCTACCAAGACATTATTGTCCACCTAATCTGAGAGGAAGGAAAAGCATTAATAAGAGAAGTAGCTAATAGGCCCAGGGCCACTCTGGAGGAGTTTCTGAGATCCACAGCTTAGACTTGAAAATCTGTCCACAGGATAACTATTAGATATATGCTCCTCAAATCTGGCCTTTGTGGAAGAGTGGAAAGAAGAAAGCCATTTTTGAAAGCAAGCCGTAAGTAGTACATTTTGTAGTTTGCCTCAAGCTACAGTATGCGAGGGACACAGCAAGTATGTGGAGGAAGGTGGTCTGGTCAAATGAGACCAAAGTTGAATCTGAATATCAAAGGCTATGTGTGGAGGAAAGCTAACACTACACATAACTGTCAACTCACTATCCCTGTCATGAAATATGGTGGAGGTGGCATCATGGTGGGGTGATGCTTTTCTTCATCAAAGACTGGGAAGCTGGTGTGAGTTGATGAAAAGACAAATGAAGCTAAATAAAGGGCAATCCTAAAGAACAACCCTTTGAAGGTTGCAAAAGACTGGGGGGGGGGGGTAGGTTCTCATTCCAGCAAGTCAAGGACCCTACAATTGCAGCAAAAGCTACAATGAAATTGTTTAAATCAAAGCATATTCGTGTGTTGGAATGGTCCAGTTCTAATTAAAAAACAGTGGCATGACTTGAAAATGGCTGTTCACAAATGATCTCTATTACATTTGACATAGCTATTGAATAGCTATTTTGCAAAGAAGTGAGAGACTGGTAGACTGGTAGAGACATACCCCCTTACAAAATATTGACTCAGGTGGGCTGAACACATATACACAACACACCTTTTGTATAGTTTTCTTTATACTTCACCAATACTACTTACTACTTTCTGTTGCTCGATCATATAACATATCAATAAAATACATTTAAGTTTTTCGGCTGTCAGATTAAAAACATTTAAAAAGTTCAAGTAGTATGAATACCTTTACATGCCACTGTATATACAGTAAGCTGAAGTAAAATAATTCCACAGTGTACAGTTTGCAGAAAACCATATGAGCCAATCACTGAATTCAGATTAGCGCATGGCTACTGCTATTTATACTACATTACACAGTTTGGTATAGCTTTTAAAGTGAACCAACGGACTCATGTTTTTTTTTACTTTAAATGAAAAAACTGATAAGCATACAAACCGCTAAATGCTTATTAATGACTTACTCACCTTACCTGCCCACCAGCTGCCAGAGATCTCACTCCCGCACCGCAATCTTTCTACACCCCAGAGCATAGGACATCTCACTCCCTCACCACCATCTTGCTACACCTGGGAGTATGTATCGCAAAATCCTTCTGGGTGCAGCCTTTGACCCTCACAGTGAGCAGCCACCTGACAGAGAGCGCCTGGCTCTGACACCGGGAGCAGTGGCGGCGTGGGAGCGGATGTCACAGTGAGCGGGCGACGGCATTGAGCGGTGTGAGTCACTGCTCAATGAGGTAAGAAGCTGCAGGCATTGGCCGGTGACTAGTCTTCAGCTAGCTGTTCATTCACAAAGCAGGTTCCGCCTCTCCATGAACCCCTGAAATGGCTTGCAGAAGCAGCTGCACAGCCGACATTTGTCAGCTGTGTGGCTGCAGGGACATCCGGACCTCCGCCGGAAAGGTGAGTCCTCTAGGCTTTTTTTTTGTTTTAGACTGTTGGTCCACTTTAAATGATAAAAGCATTGCACACTCGGCAGTTAGAAGAGCCTGGAATAGCAATGAGAGGCGAATAGATCATTTGTGTGGTCCCGCCTTTTTGCTAGGAATATTCCTGTTATTCTTGGCACATGCCATGTAAACATTTTGTTTAAGGTAAGTACACTTTTCCTGACATACCTCAGATGCCATAGGGAAATAAGACTTCCCTACACCTAGCCCCACGGCTCTCCCGCAGCCACCGGAATCTGAAGTCGAGTGCCATATTTATAAGTTTAGGCTGGCCACTGGTGTATCTGGGGTGTAGGAGCTCAGCTGAGTTCATACACAGCACACACCCACCTTCAGGCTGGAAAGTGCGGCACCCGGCACCAGATACCGCCAAAGGACTAGGCGAAGGTAAGCAAGAGAGTCTGGTGCCTCCTATGGCACTCCTGATCCAAAATCTGTTGGAAAAGTGGAGTTTCCATTTAAGAAAGCATTCTTTACTTTTTACCTTCGAATAGGATGCTTTTCAGTCTCTTTTAGCCAACAATGGCATGCTACTGCTAGGTGTAACTCATTTCGGACTAGAGAACATTGGGCCCACCAGAGGAAATTATTCTTGGGGCCCAGCAGAGCAAATCATTCTTGGGCCCACCAGAGAACATCATTGTAATGGCCACCTGAGGAAATCATTTTTGGGTACACCAGAGGGGGGCACCAGGGGAAATCATTCTTGAGGCCCACCAAAAGGAAACCTTATTTTTAGCCACCAGAAGAAATCATTCTTGGGTCCATCATTCTTGGGGCCCAGCAGGTAAAATCCTTCTTTCAGCCCAACAGAGAGAATTATTAAACTCACCAGAGGAAATCCTTTTTATGGGTCTAACAGAGTAAACCAATCTTGGGAACCAACAGAGAGAATTATTGTAGGGGCTCAACAGAAGAAATCCTTATTTTAGGGCCCAACAAGGAGTTCATTCTTGGGGAGCAACAGATGAAAGCTATTGAGCTCAACATAGGAAGTCAACACTGAGTTCCACCAAAGGATATCATTCTTGAGGCCAACCCTTTACCTCAAATGCAAGTCTATAGTTGCAGGATATAATGTTCAGTCAAATAACAAAAGTAACTTCACATGTCATGCAAATCAGAAACAGTGTGTTAGACTTGGATCTCTTGTACCACATTGATGGTGGCCCTGGGTGAGTGCCTGGGGCCCATTGGAGGTTCTGCTGGAGCTGTGGTGGGCCAGTCCAACAATGGGTGTAAGTGGCTTGCATCTACTGTTTTTCTTGTTATAGATGGCACTGTATTTCATTATGAGTTCAATCTAGAAGCAAAGAGGGGCATCACGAAAGAAAAATACATAAAATACACACAGCCACTATTTTTCAAAAGGAAATTATTTTACATATATAGGTCACAGTTACAAACCTTATCTTACATGTGCCATGACATTTATATTATAGGGCGCACATAACTTATTATATACACATCAGTTTTGTGTCTGGTAAATGGAATATTGAACTGCTCTATGACAGTAAGTACTCGGAAATCTTATATACCTCTTGACACTTTGGCCCTGATGTCCAGTCTGCTCGCAGCACTTACAGTAATGGCTACTTTGATCTAAAATTTGTGTGCTCGTTGTGTTAATTATTTATTTTTCCCATTCGGCCACTGTGTAATTATTGTGCTTCCTGTAAGCAACTGTAGATAAATTGCTGTCTGATTTTCTCATCTGCCACAAAAATGAAGAGACAGATTCCTCGCAGTGTGGACTGTCTGGCGGCTGCACCTGTTGGTGCCGCATTGTGATTGTCAGGGCCTTTGAACACTGTTAGCTGGGCCGTTAAAGTGCTTTGTTAGATCAGCGTTGGCGGTGGTGACCCCTTTCTTCTCAGATGTGTAATAGGGAGGCCAGTGTAGCCATGTAGTGTTGTTTCATAATGCCTGGACGGTGGGGAGAACGCTTGCAAGTGTTGAAAGCGTACATTACTTTAGAATTCCTCTCTAATCCCCTCAGCGATGTCTGCTCAAGTGTCACATTAGCCAAGTATGTCAAAATGCTTAAAGAAAGTCTGTGGCTAACAGCGATACAGGCACTACCATTGCTGACATCTTCTGAAAATCTTAGCTGCCAGGCTGTCTTGCTGAATCTCCAAATTTACTTTGATACATTATATTTGGGCTCAAATACTAACAACCAAAAATGTGGGCACCAAAAGCATTTTGTTTAGAAGCCTTTTAATCAATTATGGTCACTTAACTGTTACAGCTAGGCCTACACAACTTTTGCCTATGTACTGCAACATGACTGGACTTGAGCGCCATATTATCTCCCGCTCTTCTCTCAGCTCCCCTCAATAAAAACACTGCACAACGTATATATCTTTGGAATGATTTAATCGGCCACAGCTGAACAAATAAGTACGAGACAACACAAAATCTCCGAACCCCTTAATCGAGTCTGAGTGGTAACCGACCAAACTAAGCCTGCGAGATTGACGAGGAGGAAATCCTTGATGCACCTGAATAAGCGGAAGCCATTTTTCTTAAGCTCAGTCGCAATCTCAGTTAGGCTCAGAGCTCAACCGTGCTAACCGCCAAGGTGCAAGATGACAACAGCCTGGCTACCCCAAAACTGTAGCCATCCTCGCCACTACGCTGGCCATCCTGGCTCGTTTTCCCGGTCAAAAACAGCCGCTTTTCTACGCCTCAGTACTCATCCAACCTGTCCTCTCAGACCCGAAAGTGAGGAGACCGCCATAGCTGGCCAGCGTTGACTCCTTAACTCTGGCCAGCCCGCCAACTACGACCATCAATTCACTCCGCTCTCCCAACACATTGACCAACCCTAAATGCCCCCCCCCCCCGCGGAGACAAGCCCAAACCTACTGTTCAGCGGAAGCCTCTGTGATATACCCTCCAATGCCCTTAATACATACCCTCGGCCATGCCTGCCAAAATCTTAAATGCCACCCCTCCAGTTGGGGTAACCCATCTGCTCCCTCCCTACGTAATTAAACAGATTAAGAGTTCTCCCCCCTTCGCCCTGCCATGTAATGCCCTACTATGCCTATCCGATAATCTGCCAATTTGATCATATAAAGGAGCTCTCATCTCCTACCCAGTGGGCAACGTAATCCACGGATATGGGTATTCAATAATCTGCCGCTTCTATCCACTTAAGGGCCCCTCTGCCACTTCCTCTGTCACTTAATCCACCTATATGCAAATCCCATAGTCTGCCACTTCTATCATCTTAAAAGGGGTCCCCGGGGGCCTCATACTCCAGTAAAATAACTACTCGATTCTCCGCTGATCCCATTATCTTAAGGGCTCTCGTCCCCTTCCCAGGCCACGTCATTCCAAGAACCCACCAAACACCCCCAAGTCCCTCCCATTCAGGCCTCCCAGACCCTTCCTAATGGGCCCCATAATCCACGATATGAATATCTGATAATTCGCCAAACATGCCAATACTATCATATTACCTATTGGCCCCGAAATCCCCCAACCTGATTGACCACAACCCCGTTGATTTAATCATATTAGGGGTTCTCACCCATTCTCAGTGGCCACGACCTCCACCAAACATGTCGAGTCTTATCGTATTCTGCGATCTTGGCCCCTCCACAGTGGGCCACATAATTCACCCATATGAATGTCCATACAAACCCTGCCGCTTCTATCATATTAAGAGCTCTCACCCCTTCTCAGTGGGCCACGTCCTCCACAAATCTGAATATCCGATAATCTGCCGAACACCCCGATCTTAATATAATTCACGCTCTTGGACCCTCCACAGTGGGTTCCCCATAATCCACTGGTATGAATGTCCGAAAAATCCCCGCCGATTCTATCCTAGTAAGGGCTCTTGCCCTTACTCAGTGGGCCACGTCCTCCACCAATCTGAGTAACCGATAATCCGCCGGACACGCCGATCTTAATATAATTAGCGCTCTTGGCCCCTCCACAGTGGGCCCCACATAATCCCCCAGTATGAATGTCCGAAAACCCCACCGATTCTATCCTATTAAGGGCTCTTCCCCTTACTCAGTGGGCCACGTCCTCCACCAATCTGAGTAACCGATAATCCGCCGAACACGCCAAGCTTATTATAATTTCGCACTCCTGGCCCCTCCACAGTGGGCCCCCCATAATCCACCAGTATGAATGTCCGAAGCCCCTCCCCGCCGATTCTATCCTATTAAGAGCTCTCACCCTTACTCAGTGGGCCATGTCCTCCACCAATCTGAGTAACCGATAATCCGCCGACCACGCCGAACCTTATCGTATTTTGCGCTCTTTGACCCTCCACAGTGGGTCCCCCATAATCCACCAGTATGAATGTCTGAAACCCCCCCGCCAATTCTATCCGATTAAGGGCTCTCACCCTTACTCAGTGGGCCACGTCCTCCACCAATCTGAGTATCCTCCCCGCCGATTCTATCCTATTAAGAGCTCTCACCCTTACTCAGTGGGCCATGTCCTCCACCAATCTAAGTAACCGATAATCCGCCGACCACGCCGAACCTTATCGTATTTTGCGCTCTTTGACCCTCCACAGTGGGCCCCCCATAATCCACCAGTATGAAAGTCCGAAACCCCCCCCCCCGCCAATTCTATCCGATTAAGGGCTCTCGCCCTTACTCAGTGGGACACGTCCTCCACCAATCTGAGTATCCTATAATCCGCCGAACCCGCCGAGTTTTAACATGTCGCGCTATTGGCCCCTCCACAGTGGGCCCCCCATAATCCACTAATATGAGAGTCCTCATAAAACTCCCCCCACCGATTCTATCATATTAAAGGGGCGGGGAGGTTCTCCCCCTGCCCAGTGGGCCCCGTCCTCCAACAACCTGAACAACCGATAATCCGCATGTCGCACTCTTGGCTTCTCCACAGTGGGCCCCTTAATCAACCAATATATATTAAGGGTCTCACGTCCTCCACCAATCCGAGTACCCGACAACCCCCGACCGCTCCGAGTCTTATCGTGTCATACACTCTCGGCCCCTCCGAATGGACTCCCATAATCCACCGACATGAGTGCCTGAAGAAAAACCCAGCCAATTCTATCATATTAAAGGGTTCCTATCCCCCATCGGTTCCAACCTCTGACGATCAAACCAAGCAATCCACCCACTTGGTTACGCATTCCGACCCTTCTGGCCCCCCCACCATCGGGTGACAATCCTTGATCTGTTCCCCCACCGAACCGTTCTCTGGATCCAATCGAGGGTACTAACACCCGATGCTCATCACCGAAACTTCCAACCTTAATATACCATGAGCCCAACTCACTTTCCCATATATACCAAGCACCCATCTACTTTGGCCATTGACTTCTAGACCCCCCCAAGCCCCAAGCAGCTCCTTACTCCCACTTTACGGGGCCAACTACCATACCTAAACAAATGAACCAGCCCGCCCTTAGGCAGTCCCCTGACCGACACTGCCCCTCCCCCCCTTGAATAACCCCCAAACGCAAGCTGCTCCCTTCCACAGTGCTCATCTCCTAATCGGGTCACATTTGTTCCTCGGGCCAAAGCCCCCAATTCCAGCCTTGGAGCAGCACGCTGCTCCCTTCCCCTTAGATCATTTACCCCTCCCTGTTTTCTCTTGCCCTTCTCCGAAGATACAATACCCAGGACCCTCTCCCAGATACTGGACCGGCCACAATGGTGGGCAGCCTCCAATCCTCCACCCCAACCAAACCTACTAAAACCGATAAGCCTTTTTTTTTCTATTATTATCTTTGGCCACCTGGTTAGTTCAACCCCTACTACCTCTGTAACTATTCCCAAACCGGATCCCCCAATCCTCCATAAGCAGAGTCACCAATCCTTACTCCTCCAACACCCCTCCATCCAGCAGCGGGCCTGCCTTTGCCTCCTCCATGCCTGCCGTGCATATTTTGGAATCCCCAAGCTTTAAACAACCCCACATCCCCCCTTACTTTTGTTCCTTCAGCAGCGCACTGTCCGTTTGCCTTCAAATACACAGATGCCTCCTGACCCAGAACTTTTAATTTTACTTCACACCACCACGTGCCCCAATTGTTACCAATCCCATCCAATGGGGATTAATCATACCCACACTCCAACCTCAATCCCCTCAGTGCTCCGTACCCCCTTCAAGCCCCCAACACCTGAAGGTCCTCATGAACTCCCTTCATCCTGCCACGCAGCCTTAGTAAGGCAACAACCGCAAGTACCCTGATGGTACAGAATGTAACTCACCACACCCCTGCCCTTTAACGAGCCCACTCCTGCCTTCCCATGACCACCACCTCTTACAACCCTCCCTCAAATCACCCTTTAATAAATTGCCAGGCAACTAGTCACCGACGAGATACTGTTGACCAGCCAATCCTCCAATCCCCCCCCCCATGTCCCCTTACACTATCTCCTGAGCTCCGAACCATGCCGTTTACTTGGCTCGCCATACCCTCTACCCCCCGAACACATAGTTCTTAAATCAGATCAAACAACAAACATACACGACGACCAGCTGGGCATACCTTGAAGGTGTGCCGGTATCTCGGCCCGCCACTCGGACGAACGCAATCTCGTGCAGCTGGAGTGATGTCCTGGTACCGCCGATGCCTAGTACCGCCACCTTCCAGCTAACTGGCCCCTTCCTGGCCAAGTGGGCCGCTGCCGCGAACTCCACGTGATCTCGTGTCGCTGGAGTGATGTCCTGGTACCGCCAATGCCTGGTACTGCCACCTTGCTGCTAACTGGTCCCGTCCTGGCCGAGTGGGCCGCTGCCGCAAACTCCATGAGGCCCCCCGGTGGGGGAGGTGGCGGCCCTCGTCCGGTGCCAAACAGGAGATTGAGGGGCCCAGCCATGTGCCCCCCGGCCTAGGTGTGTGGGAGAAAAGAGGGGGGGTGCTGTGAACCCTCCCACCTCCCCCATGATGGTGGCGCCGCTGCCGGTATGGTGCCCGGGGGCACTTACACCAGGGCTAGATGGGTGACCACACAGCCCGGATCCCCACCCACCCGCATGAACGGGTGGGGCTCTGACCCCCCCTTAATGGGTCCCCCGTGCCAGATGGGAGGAATCCCCCCCCAGTCAACCTGACAGTCGGCGGGAAAGCTGCCCCCCCCCCCCCAGAAAAGAGGACGAGATGTGAGGCGGGCGGCAGTGGGAACTGACCCCCCCCACAAATGCCGCGCAGCCATGTGTGTCTGCCACGCTGCCTGTTATGGGATGATTGGGGAAAAGGGGGCTCTGCCATGCTGCCTGTTATGGGGGTAATTGGCAGTGTCTGCCATGACACCCGGCGGAGGGGGGGGAGAGGAAGGGGGGGAGGGGGATCCTCAGACCGCCGCACGGCCGGCACCGCACAACAATGTGGCGGGCCGCCACATGCATGGCCTGGATGGGAGGAGGTACAGGGGGTGCACCGACACTCGGCAAGGGGAGGGGGGGCGCTCAGCCACCGCAGAGCGGCGGGCAGCAGCGCGCGAATCCTGCGCTCCCGATGCCTGGAGGGAGGGAGGCAGAGTGGGGGGAATCCCCACACCGCCGCGCGGCTGGCCCCGCACTACAATGCGGTGGGCCGCCGTGTGCACGGGCTGGATGGGAGGAGGTACGGGGGGCACAACGACACCCGGCGACGGGAGAGGGGGCACCCAGCCACCGCAGTGCAAGGCCTGCTCTCCCAATGACAGGAGGGAGGCAGGCAGATGAAGGGGGGGAGAGGGGGCACCCAGCCACCGCAAGGGGGGGGCACCCAGCCACCGCCGTGCGAGGCCTGCTCTCCCGATGACAGGAGGGAGGTAGGCAAATGAAGAGGGGGGGGTGCACAGTCACCGTAGTGCGAGGCCTGCTCTCCCGATGACAGGAGGGAGGCAGGCAGATGAAGAGGGGGGGAATCCCCACACCGCCGCCACAGCAGGAAAGGAGAGCCCCCGGCACCCCACGTGACGCGAGAGGGGGCAGGGGGGTGAGGGCTCTACCCAGCGAGACGGGGAGGTAGGAGTCATCCTGCAGGCCATGGAGCAAACGGGGTGAGAGTTGAGAGAGGAGCACTTACCCAGTCCCCCCAGATGCCATGGCCCGCAGGATGAGAGGATTATTTGGTGCTGGACGAGCGTCAGGCAGACTGCTCCGTCCAGCGCCGGGAGGATGATGGGTCAAAGAGGGAGATGGAGGGACTTCTCGGCCTCTTATAGTGCCTCCCCTCCTCCCTCCTCACAATCCTCCCTGCACGACAATGTGGCAGGCCGCCGCATGCATGGCCTGGACAGGAGCAGGTATAGGGGGGCGCACCGACACCCGGCAAGAGGAGGGGGGCACCCAGCCACTGCAGAGGGGCAGGCAGCAGCGCGCGAATCCTGCGCTCCCGATGCCAGGAGGGAGGGAGGCAGAGTGGGGGGAGGGGAATCCCGCACGACAATGCGGTGGGCCGCCGTGTGCATGGCCTGAATGGGAGCAGGTACGGGGGGGGCACCGACACCCGGCGAGGGGAGGGGGGCGCCCAGCCACCGCCGTGCAAGGCCTGCTCTCCCGATGACAGGAGGGAGGCAAGCAGATGAAGGGGGGGGGAATCCCCACACCGCCGCCACAGCAGGCAGGGAGAGACTGCGCGACTCCACGTGACTCGAGAGGGGGCCGGGGGGTGAGGACCCCACCCAGCGAGACGGGGAGGTAGGAGTGATCCTGTGGGCCATGGAGCAAACGGGGCGAGAGTTGGGAGAGGAGCACTTACCCAGTCCCCCCAGATGCCATGGCCCGCAGGATGAGAGGATTATTTGGTGCTGGACGAGCATCAGGCAAATTGCTCCGTCCAGCGCCAGGAGGATGATGGGTCAAAGAGGGAGAGGGAGGGACTTCCTGGCCTCTTATAGTGCCTCCCCTCCTCCCTCCCCACAATCCTCACCGGTTGACTGGTCCAGCTCCCGATAGGAGCTCAGCCAGTCATGTGGGCGCCTTTCTTAAGGGGCCGGCGCCTTCTTGAACATCTTCTGCTTCTGCTAAACCATCTGCAAAAGGCAACAATGTTCCTTCCCTAGTCAAGCCAGTTGCTTAAATGCATCACTGGACTAAAACCAGTTGCTCGTCCAACAGGACAGGACATTCAAGTCACTTCAGGACCTGGGCACAAAATGTGGTCATTATGGGTAGGTGAGTTTTATTTTGTTGTTGAGAATAATGGTCAACCACCTGACATATAACTCCTCAAAAAGGCCATTCAAAGGAAGTACAGGCCGGCTGAATGATAGTGTCTGGGATTTATATTAAGAATACCAAGACTTACACCACAAAAGTCTGCCTAACCCTGTTCACACTTACCCCCTGTGTCTTCCTCCAATTCACAGGCTTGTTTGAAGATCTGTGGCAACTTCCCAGCAATACCCCTGCCCAATTACCTGTAAGAGCCTGGTACCTATTAGCATTAAGTACCAGATCTGTGTGGAAGAGCCAGTGGCATGCTTTACCACAACGCAAAGCAAGCAAATGCTTGGGGTCCCCACCTGCCAGGGGCCCCCAGAGGCAGGGTCAGATCAGTGGCGATTTTTTGTTAAAAAAACAAATAACGACACTAGGTGGGCAGAATGCGGCAAGTGAGGGATGCTGTTTAACACAATGCAGAGTGGAGTGTGCAGCAGATAAAAAGGCACTGTACATTTACATGAGCCGGCTGCTGCACAGTCTTAGCTCCATTCAATTATGGAAGATGCTGTGACATTGCAACAGGTAGCAAGCTGAATGGTGCAGAGAGGGCCACTGGTTGCATCCCTGCTCACCTCGGGCTGGGGGTGGGCTCGGGCAAGCCAATCAGAAATGGCTGCCCTGGGAATGCGTCTAGCTAAAGGTATAGTGAGGCCATGACTGGCACATGCGTCATTGGAACAAGGACAAAATTAGGTGAGTGGGTCCGGCGATTTAATAGGGTTTCACACAGTGGGGCATCCTAGTCTGGGATGCCACAGGGAGTGGAAATATGACGACCATATGGTCAATTCCCGGACAATTCCCTATGCCATGGATGGACAATGCTAGAATACCCGTCTGTGTGAAACTTTCTGGATTCACTTGCACTACCACAACGCATGAGCAGGCTGTGGCTACATCCTCGTCAAGGTTCCCAGAAATGATAAGCCCGCCCCTGGGAAGAGCACAGGGTCTGCTAGGGTGACACCAACCCCTTTGGTGCACCGGGTTAATAGATAAAAAGGCCATGTTCCTTAAAAAAAAGAAAATTGTTCAGCTGACACCCGCCCCTACACACTAGACACACGAGACAGTAGATTGGTATTTGGTATTTAGAAGGAAACCAAAATACAAATACTGGGGAAAACTGGGGAAAATAGAAGCCTAATCAGTTTATCATTAGCTCCGAGTTGCATTGGCAGGCTCAATGTCAATCCCGGGAAAAGTGGTCCCTCTGGGTTAGCTCGGGAGGGGAGAAGTCCAGTACTATGTAGTATTCAGATACATTATAGGTCACATATAGCAAAAGAAATCCCATGTCCACACCATGTCCTCGCTCTGTAAGCTCCCTTTCAGGTGTACCTGTTCTGTAATAAAAGTCTACATTGCCAGTGCAGAAGCCCGCTATGACCAGGGAGCTTCTGGGGCTTCTGAAAGTAGCATCAAGTTAGATCTGTTTATTTTACCCAGAACTAATCTAAGGCTTGTAACTCTACACTCTACATCTTCAGGAAGATGCAATTTCATACCCCCACCATTTGCCCAGTAAACTTACTTTTATGGTTTTAACTACTAATGGCAGTAACTGGCAGCTGACTGAGACAACAAATAATGGACTGAATAATCAAATTTATTAATTTACATTTATTTTATCAGACATGTAAGGGGGACGTTGGACCAAAAGTGGACCTTCCTGCCCAATTCATTTGAAAGGAGGTCTCAGTTTCCAGAAGCATCAACTTTACCAGTGAGTTTACTGGGCTGTTGGGGAGAAAAAGTATGGTCAATAATCTGCCTGGAGTTTAGCTTTAAATAAAGTGGTCCAGAGCGTTTCAGTCAGCTGCCACGGAAGTAGGTGAAATTCAGCTTATTAGGCATCTTCTTCAGTATAGAGCAGCCTGGTGTTATTATTCACCTAATTGTGAAAAGCACAATAATGAAAGCTACAGTAAGTATAATATATCAGTACATTTGTTTTGTATGCAGAAAGTGATTTCAGCTAACAACAGCCATTACTTTTCATTCTTTCTAAAATCATACCTTCACATTATACATACTAAAATGTCTTTTTTATTTATTCTTTAGCTTTGTTTCACTGTATTCTAAATGGTCTCTGAAGTCATATTTACCAGGTTGGTATTATTGTGTAGTAACCTAACCTAAAAAAGGTGAGGATGCGGCCGGCGGCACTTGTTCCATTTATATTTCCTTGCGGAAAACTATGGGGGTTATTGATCAATGGATAGCGCCAGGTAGTGCCTCGTAGCGGCAGGCAGCATCTGGTGAACGCTGGGCGCCGCACGCAAAGCCACATTTATGAAAGCGAATCTGGTGAGCGACTCTAACAGCGCCATGTAGCGTCGAATTCATCATTACAGGTGGCTCAGCGTATAGCGCCGGCGCTCTAGCTTCCAGAGAGCTCTAGCTTCCAGTATTACCTTTTGCTCTCCCATACATTTCAATGGACGTTCCTTTTCTTCTGTTTAAGAAAATTTATTTATTTTTCGCTCAAATAATTGGGTCACCTCTCCACTGTTAATGTCACAGTGTTACAACAATTAAATGGTAATTCCATGTGTTTTCGCTTTGTTACTGGTGGATATGTGTTCAAAAACAGACTTTGATCACACAGCATCTGGCGCTCTATGCTATAGCGACCAGCTTTAGAGCGCCGACGATGTGTGAGTGTCCTTTTTTGATAAGTATAATGTGGAGCGCCGAGAGTCGGTTGCTCTGAGCTGGCGCTACCTTTTGCTCTCTGCAGCTCTGTACTGGTGTTAGAGCGCCCAACATACATCACATTCATCAATGGCGGCCAGGTTACTACAGCGACTGAGGTGCTCTGTTACTGCGCCCGATACCCACTTACAGCGTCTACTATTGGCCGCTCTAAGCGCCGCTATACAGATGCTCATCTGCCGATACCTGGCGTTAGTAATGAATCAGGCTTAGAGGCCGATTCATTAATAGCGCCAGGTAGCGACAGATGAGCGACTGTAGCAGTATTTTCACAGCGCCTGCTAGTAGTCGCTGTGCTTGGCCGTTGTTCGGTTGTTGACAGCGACTCAGTCGGTGTGCAGTAATGTTGAATATTGGGTGAGGAGTCGCTATTTGACAGGTTCCGCGATGTATGGGAGCGCATGATAGCGAATGGCCATAGCGAACGGCTCCCACCATATTCATTAACAAATCACGCTCAAAAAAATCTTGCGCTGTGAAATGCATGTTTAAACCCCAGAGCGCTGGCGGCGATGGGTTAAAAGTAGTTTTTTAACCCCCAAACAACCATATTTTTGGAAACAAAAAAACAAGTTTATAAAAACATTTTGTAATATGAATACATTAATATCAGACCTGTAATATCAATTCTGCACAAATTTTTTTTATTTTTTTTTTTTACCTTAAAAAAAATATCTAACATGGCAGAAGTAACAGAAATTTTCACATTAAAAAAAAAATATATATATATATATTAACAATTAATTATGAATATTTAAAGATTGTTCCATTGAAATGCATTGGAGAGCGCCAGGTAGCGAGAGGTCATACCTGTCGCTGTTCAAGGTCGCATGCTGGCGCTGTGGGCTGAGGCTGGAATAATGATGAATGATTCACTATCTGGCGCTATCTCAGTCGCTAAGCAGGATCGTTAAATAAGGGCCTTAAAGTCTGAAAGGAACAAGCACTGCTGACTAGCTGAGCAGCTCAAGAAATTTGCAGTGGGAATGAGGAAAAGGTAAGTTAAAGGGCAATCCTGGGGGATAAACACAGCTGGGCATCTCAAATCGGGATGAACAAAATACAAAAAAGACGATTTATTGGGTGTTATTTCCTGTTTAAAGTGGCACTATTCTTTTCTGTATTTTTACCTTACCCCCCTCCTCCCTGACCCCAAAAATACCTGTAATGCATTATTATGCATAGGCAATCTACATCTTTCCTCCCATGCAGATTATGATAATGAAGTATGAAAATCCGAGCAACATTCAGCTGTAATTAACTTTTTTCTGAATAGGGAAAGCCAGCTGTAAATACAGGAAATCTAGCTGCCTCAGGTATTTAAAAATACTTACCTTTTCCTTGATTGCGAAGATGTTGGGACCAGCCAAGACAATGCAAGGGGTGACCACTTGCATGTGCTCCCTGTTTTCATCAGCTGTCACCTCCTAGTAGCTCCCATTTCTCTGAATAAATTATGTGTTGAGTTAGTGTGAAATGCTTTGCTTAAAACATAAGGTTCAAGTTTAGAAGTGCTGAGCTCAATTATAAAAAATATTTTCTGTCCTAAGGAATCTTAGACTTACTTAACTCTCTTCACTGCTAGGTGATATTTAGCATTTGCTTGTCCTAAATATTTTTTTTTCAGTTGAAGCTCATAAGAACTTTAAATAATGAACCTTTATAGTGCTACGGGGTTCTCATGAGATCTAAATGACATGCAAATTAGTGTTCTGGGGAGAACAAAGTGTGACCCCAGACAGGACAGTTTCTAGGCAAAATACCTCTCAGTGAGGAAAGTAGAAAAATCTGCCCCTCCTCACCCATCCTATGGTGCTGCTGCTCTCCCATAAGCCGTGCCTACACCTCAGCAGGCAATGCCCCCTCCCTATAACTGAGTCCTATATGGGGAAGATGAGGGTCCTGTCTCACAGCCTGCATCACTAACAGTGGCCCTGACCTCAGGTTTGCTGGCATGAAGTTGACCCCAATGATCTTGGCACACAGGCGTTCATCCTGCTCACCCTCCCAGAGAAACAGCCCTGGTCCTGGGCATAGTTATATATTTTAAAATACAATATCTTGCCAACAATGTTCACATGCAGGCCTTTCAGGAAATTAAAATCAATATGAATATATTAGTTTTAATATCTCATGTCTAGTCCATGATAGTCCTTCCCTCTGTGCCCACAGCCTGCCTTCCTCGCATTTGTTTTCAGTACCTGCCATTACAGGTGAGATGGAGTAGGTTTGGGCTAATTGATACAAAGCAAAGTGGGATGACAATCTAATTGGAATGGGGCTGAAACTGTCTTGAGGTCAGTACAAGGAAGTTGGGTCACAGATGGTACAGTATAAGGGGGCATGTAGAGATAGTGGGGTCATTGGAATGTAGGATACTACAAAGGATTGGTGCACAGTGGTGGTGCCATGGGTGAGCCAGTCAGGGAATAGAAAAACATCACTGCAATAAAGCAGCTGTAGCTTTGCCAGTGTCAGGTATAGTGGCTGGTGGGGATCAGGATATGTTTTTGTCGCATATACGCTAATCTCTCCTTCCAGCAAGTGAGTATCTCCAGGGCAAGCTAAGTGGCCGGTTTAATGACACCCAGCTGGGGGTCCTGCTGGATGGTGTTTTGGCAAATTATAACCACCTGGCTGGTTCAGCACCAGACGGGCTGAGGGATAAGCGCTGAGTGAGCAGAGGGATGTTTTGGCATCATAAATTCCAACACTCTCTACGTCTTTGTAGGTTGCAAACTGGAAGAGGGCTTCTCAAAACTCTGTTGAGGAGTATCGACAGGAGTGGGTTGCGCGGATGCTGCATCCCATCACCTACCAGGGGTGTCGGATATGCCCACAAGTGGTAAGAGTTGGCTACAATATACAGTTTGGCACAAGGAGGGGGGAGGAACCCAAATAAAATATGTCTGGCCTGGGGTACACATGGTGGACCAAGTAACACACAAATGTTGTGGTCAACTGTTTTGATGTAAAGCGGACCATTTATTTCACCATTATTTCACAGCAAAGTAACCCTGGTCTACTTTTGGAAGGAGTCCATACAAGTTATGCTTGACCTTGTCATTGTTTTTCCCTTGGCTTTGCTGAAAACAACTAGCCAGTAGCTATTCAAGAGGCAACTCCTGTGCCAACAGCTGCACCATCTGCCATGGCTGCTCCGGACCCACCATCAAGCCCATGGCCACACAGAAGGCAGCCACCCAGTGGAGGAAGCACAGACACTGGTGAGGTAAGTGTGTGTCCGTAAGGAACCAAGGTCAAGCAGCAGGGTGGAGAAGTCGGCTGAGCCCACATTACTTTAAGCTTTTGGGGACTGTGTGAGCACATTCAGGGAGCCTGCACCTCACTTAACGTCTAATGTGTCATGGGGCCGAATCTTCGTTTTTTCAGTGTTTTGGACGGCTTCCCTGGCTCATCCCACGATGCATTTATATTGAGGTTTTCAGGTTTATACACCGGTTTTAAGAGTGGCGAGCTGACTGGTGGTTGGCTTGTGGGTAAGTCTGTTTATTGCTGGAGTGGACCTGCCTGTTTACTGTTTAGGTTGCATTTACATTGGATTTTTCGTTTGTTATGTGCACCCTCTTTGAAATTTGTTCAAGTTTCTTGTGTTAGCCAATTGTTTTCCCTGCCCTCCATTACTTTGCCTGTGCTCATGCCCCTCTTTGAATGTCCCCATCTCCCTGTTGCAGTTACAAATGCTTAGTCCAAGCATCCTGCCTTACCTTTTATTTGTTTGGCCCTACTCTTTTGTAATACTTAATATTTGGTCTAGGCTGTTTTGATGTTGTGTTTTAATAATAATAATTTTATTTCCATTTTTATTTGACTTTTAGGTGATTCAGATTATCCATTGCTAACCTGGCCCCTAACACCATTCTTAAGGCCTCAGCCACCTGGCCAAGAAGCATAGAATTTGGCCCACCGCCACACACAGGCTGTAGTAGAGTGTGCCTTCAAACTATTAAAGTCCAGATTTCGCTGTCTGGACCACACAGGAGGCGCCCTTCAATACAGGCCAGAGAAGGCGGTTAAAATGATCATGGCGTGCATCTGCCTCCATAACATTGCCTTAAGCAAGAGGGTGTCAGCATATTTGGAGGAAACAACCCCTGCTATTGCTCAAGAGATTCTGGGACATCTGTATGCTGGCACCAAGAGCCGTGTGGGCCAAATCCTTCGCCAGCATTTGGTGGACTCCACTTTTTTGTTTTTATCCAATTATGTCAGTTTTTATTTCTTATATTCCTTGCCTTGCCTGGGTGTGATTACATAACATCCAAACAAACTTTTTTTTTGTATTTATTCTCTAATTACATGTTAATTGTCACAAGTCGGGTTATGGTACAACTGTGGATGGAGGTCAACAGAAAATTGATACATAGAAATGTGCCTGTCCGTCGTAAATTGGGACCCCCACAACCCAAAGTCCAGCATGGCAGGTTAGGGGATGTAGCCTGGCTTGGGGGTTTGCAGCTTGCTGTGCCTCAAGCCTCTCCAGCCTTTGAAGGGCAACCGGTTTGGCCTCCACCAGAGCCCCAACCAGCATCTCTATGTGCTGGTGGTGCCTGCTGCTCCACAACCACTGCAGCCAGGTCTTCATGGAGCAAACTGGCAGTCCATCAAATTGCTTTAAAATAGCTGTTGCCATTTTGCCTAAAAGTGGTGCTGTTGGCCCGCCAGTTTTCCTCCATGATTTGGCAACGCCTTACCAAAGACTGGTGATGCCTGTCTGCTGGCTAGGGATGTCTTCCTCCTGGGCGCTCTGTGGAGCTGGGGGGGGGGGTTCTACTGGCAGAATGAAGCTATAGCTGCAGGGAGGAATGGTGATGGCCAGTGTTCATACTGCCAGCAGCCGGTGGAGGTGTCCAGATAATATTGGTGGTCTCATCCAGATGTTCAGAATGCCCTTCCTCCAGCTCAATAATTTCATCCAGGAGAGGTGCCGTCTATGTGGAGAAAGGTCAACATTAGTGCTAGTTTTTCCCAATGTTACCATACAAGGCCCCAGGGCCCCAAACATTACCCTGGGTTCACCCTCCTCCTCCATCTTGTCCCTTGCCCTTTGCCTAGATAGCTCACTCACATTTACCTCATCACTGTCTGGACTCTGCTGTCTTGGTAGCTGGCTGGTGGGTGAACCCGGCCTTGAGGTTGACTTGGGGGTTGCCAAACCAGAAGGGCCAGCTGTGGCTGCAGGTGGGGGATTTTGCAGGTGAGGTGCTGCTGGCTGGGGTATTGCTGTAAAGTCAAGGTAAATGCACTGGTAGTTTCCTATTAACAGTATATGTGGCCCTTCAAAATCCCTACAAGGGCTACACACTGGGTCCCACATCGACGTGTGTCCCCAAATTGTGGTCTGCTTACACACGTTAGGGGTTACATATAAAGGCTGCCTAATACCCTTGGTGTGTGTAGTCACACAACATATGTTGTGTGGGCAAGCCCTCAAAGTCGGCTGTGCATGTGGGAGCTAAGGTATGGGTGACGTGTTTGGTTGGCCCACTCCCCCCAATTTGCTAACAAGTCTTACCACTGGTGGGCACTTGCCATCTAATGGAGTCCATGGTGCCCTACCCCCCCGGTAGGTGTTGGGGTGGAGCATCCCCAACACCTGCTCCTAAGCATGGGTATATTGTAGAGTTTTGGGGAGTCTGCCACCAGTTTTCAAGCTAGATTCAAACAAAGGAAAGGGGGCTTTAGTGAGTTGCCCAATGTTTGCTGTACAAGCAGCCCTCTGGATGTTCAGCACTTATCCCTCAGCCTGTCTGGTGCTGAGTTTCTGCTGAACCACCAGCTTCAGGTCATTGCCACGATCCTTGGGTCCTGCCCCCCCCCCCCCCCCCCCCCCTGTCATGTTGCGGCTATCTTCAATTATTACTGCTCCCGCAATACTTTGGGGGTTTACTGGGACCGGGAATTTCCCGGGTACTGAGATCAGTTCCCGAAGAAAAGGAACATTCATGGGCAGGCTCTGAATCAGGCCTCTTGTTATGTGAGAACACAGGAACAATTTATAAAACAGCTTCTAAAGAAACTTTTAAAAGCTGGCCATTCACATGGGAAATGATTGTTAATTTCCCAAAAATCAGACCTACGGTTGAGGGTAACATTAGTTTAAAGTGTAGTGTTATTAGTGGTGTGGTTAATGAAAAATAAGTTTTAACCCACACAATCACATGTCAGTCTTAGCAATGGCCCGGTGCAGCAGAGCAGCTTATCTGGCTTAGGTCATGGTTGGACCTTCTATAGCTAGACTTTTATGTTCATAACTATCAGGATCTAGCTGTCTGTCATAGGCATTAGTGTCTATATTCACCATGCGTCTACTGTTTATGCTATGGAGGGAGTGCTGGTCCTTGGAGATACCCCCGTAGAACAGGAAAAAAATGATTCAGCTAGTGTTTGGTCACTGAGTGTCTGTAGAAATGCCACTCAAAATAATTCTAAAATAAACATTTATATGCGGATTACTTTATATTCTATCTTTCTCCATTTCTTAAGCACCAAATTATTGCTAAGCCTTGTGAAGCACAGATGATATCTAGTACTAAGTGTGGATCTTTTCTAGGGTGGACTAGTTTGAAGTGTATGTGCAGAATGCATCTCAAGAGCCACTGATTAGATTGGAGCTCGAGAGTATGTTATATGGATAAAGCAAACTGCTTCTTATCAACGGCTTCAAAAACTTTCCAAACTTTCCAGGCCATTGAGTATGACAGAATGATCTGAACCAGATGACAGGTCAATGTGATGCAAACACATTCTCTGCCAGACAGCAACACCTATCTTTAACTGTTATTCTGCCAGTAAAAAAAAATAAAGCTCAAGTCCAAGTCCAAGTGTTTAGAACCAATTTAGAATTATTTTAGCCATCCTTCAGCTGACCTCGCCATTCAATGTCAATAAATTAAACTTTTTGTTTAGTCTGAGAGTATGTTGTCAAGGGGAGGCTCAGTGAGGAGGTCAGCAGGAGAGAGCAAGTTCACTAGGGCTTATCAGCAATGCTGAATGAAAGACGAAGTCCTTGGGGTCGATTCAGAGCCAGGTGAGAATTTTCACTCATTTTTTTAGAAAAGAGAAAACTGCCATTGACTTTCATTGTCTGCTGAGTGTGAATCTTGGCATCCTGAGGAAGTGGGCGGGTTCACGCCCACGCAACGCGTCGATGCGATCTTAGCCCTATGTATGGTGGACCTGGACTCCGGATACTCATGGTGATATAAATCGTATACCTTACTTTGCCCTATCTAATTCATATTGGTTTATAATTATGATTGCATTGTATTGATTTCGATTTTGCATTGGTATGCACATATTCAAGCACTTTTTGCACTTTATATATATAGTAGTATACGTTGCACAGTATATAAGATTAGGTTTGTTAGGTTTGTTGTGATTCTATTTATTTTGTGTATTTATCTTGTGGATTTTCAATTAGCACTGACACTGTATTCATTTTGCAGTAATCAATTATGCAGTAATATATTATTTTTTATTGATTTTGGGCATAGTGCAATATTTTATGGAGAGTCGTTTAGGTCAGTCCTTTAGGGCAGTGTCATTCATGTTTTTTAATTAGTCTTGTTGTCATGTATGTTTATTGTTTGTCTGTGTTACTTTGGATTGGTACATTTTTGACATTAAAGATACAATTATTTATTAATTTGGTTTGTGCGGCCTTTCTGTCTTGCGTGGGGCCCATCTGGAGCTGATGCTGGCAGCTCATTGTGTATAGAGTGTGAATCTTAACCTGTCTCTGAATTAGCCCCAAGGTAGACAAAGAAAGTCAATTTCTCTTCTAAAAAAAAGGAGTGAGAATTCTCACCTGGTTCTGAATCACACCCCTTGACAATGAAGCAGAAAGTAGTTGCCTGAACTGTTACTTGAATGCAGGTGAGTCGTCTGGTCCCCATACAGCAGTGAGGTTTCTACTGCCCTGATGGCATGAAATACTATAGAAAAGGATTTAAAAAATTTTAAGAAATAGGTTTATAACACGTGAAATGCGTATTTACACTAGGCTTAGAAATTTGTGACATGTGAAATGCACACGTCAACCAATGTAACCATGAAGTGAAGAATGATACACTCCAAATGCACCCTTTTTCTAGCTTTATAACCAGGTGTACTTACCATACTAATTTTCTTTATGACCCTATTGAGGGAATAGGGGAGGATACAAAAGAACATAGTGCTTACAATGTATTGGAGGAAAGGAAAGAAAAGGGGAGACTAGAAGGAAGCTCTTAAAATCTTCAGAAAGGTATTCTTTCCAGTACAAATCAACAAACTAAAAATAATAGTTTTGTTGGACTATACTAACATATACCCTGCCATTAGGTGTATGTACAGTAAATCATAAATTTCTAAAACAATGGGGTTGATACAACGGCAGAGGAAAAAAATAAAGTTAGGTGAAAAAACTAGAAGTGCACTTTAACCACCTGTTGCTGAATTGACTCCTAGGTAGACAACGAACGTGATGGGTGCTTTTACTCCAAGAATAGAGTGCGCTTTTGGCATTCGGTTCTGAATCAAAGGAGTGATTCACCATTCACTTTCATTGCCTATCTAGCAGGGCAGTTGAGTTGGTAAGCCAAAGCCTGACTCCAACTGCGTCTCCTCAATTTTATCAGGCCCCAACCCTGAGAGGCCCTGCCTCCTAATATAAAAGCCACTCCCCTGACGCTCATAATAGTTTCCCCAGCCAGGAGCCGGGGTAGACAGACAGGAGGAACCTGTGTTCCCCTACTTTACAAATGCCAGCAGAGCGTCCTTAGACTTGGAGCACAGAAGAAAGTAGACTGGGGCAGATGAGTAAGTGAAAGATAAGATTTTTTGTGCTGTGTGTTTGTTTTATTCCACTTGGGGTGAATTGGTATGGGGTCCAGGGGTGCCATGCTGTGTTCAATGCACTCCTGGAAGAGCCTCGAGCCCATCCCAAAGGGCATAAGGGCTGGTAACTTTCAGGGCCAGGGGCCACCAATGATGTGGCCACTGAGCCCTGGGTTACAAGCCCTTATGCTTGGTTCCTGGGCTGGTAGCTTTTGGGGGGGGGCAGCTTTTTTTATTTAAAATAAAAAGCCTAAAAAATAACCCTGCTATAACGTTCCCTGCTTTAAAGAATTTTAATTATTCAATTTAAAATTCTTACTTCTAAAATTCAACTTTAAAATCTCTTTTCATCCAGCCTTGTCCCTACTACACTTCATCCCTAATCCAGTGAAGCCAACCAAGACACCTGTTCCACTCCTTCGACTAACTCTGACCTTCTCCTGTCTTCCACCCTGGTCAGCTCCTCTTACATCCGCCTTCAGGACTCTTCTTGTGCCTCTCTATTTCTCTGGCATGCCCTCCCCAGCTGAATATGATACTTCCCAAAAACATGCTTTCAAATGCACCCTCAAAACTCACCTCATCAGACAAGCATATAACCTAGATGAAATAACTCTCATAGCCTCCACAGGGCAAAGGTCACCAAACTCAATGCTGCCACTTGTGATCCTCCCCCTCTTGTTTCCACTGCCTATACTTTTGTCCCCCACAGCTCCTCCATGCACCGCTGGCACCTTCATACTTAGACAATGAGGGAGAATGAGTGATTCCATCTTCCTTCTCTGGGCAGACACGGTGACATCCACAAATATGGCAAGGTGGGCTGAACCCACATTGGGATGATCTCTCCATTACAATGAATAGAGTAAGCTTGTGGAGTTGTACACAAGGCTTTATGGATGCTCCATAAGAGGCCACTGGAGCTGGAAGATGGAATCCCTTGGAAATTATGAAGATGCCAGCACTGCATGGAGGAGCTGCGGGGGAACACCGGACCTGCACAGGAGCTGCAGGTGAGTATATACTTTGTTTTGTTTCTGCCTGGACAATACCTTAACATTCCTGTAAGTTTCAGCCATTGTAACTAAGGCCCATGAAGCAGGCGTGAATCTTATCTCTCTGCTGCCTGAGGCAAACTATAGAGATGAACCCCCATAAAAAATTAGGAACAACCTTAATTTCCACCAAACCACTAATTAGATAGTAAGAATAATATTAAAAAACAGATCCAGTGATTACCATCCCCCTCTACAGTGCCAACTGAGGCGGCTGCCTCACATGGCCTGATTACAGCTGTACTCCTGCCTTGGAGCAGCATAAAGACACTGAGTATAAAGGACAGGCGAGATTGTAGAACATCTATCACCACTATAACACCCGACTGCTGCTGATTATCACTGATTGTCGTAAACAAGGGCCTTAGATTAAAGTAACATATTTATGATTAAAGGAGCACTATCGCAAAATTGTGTAATGCTAAAAATCCATATAAACATTTCGGCTAATGAGAGGAGGGGTCACTTATACACCCGAGCTGAATAAAACTCCTGCCAAGCTTGTGCTTTTTTCTCGCAGAACCTGTCACCCCTGACTTCCTCTTCCTTCCATTAAAATTAAAAAAACAAGCCTGGCTGGATATTTCTTGATGCAGGGTATATAAGTGACCTCTCCTCCTGCCATCCAGCATATTTATATATCTCCATCTTTATTTAGTTTATTTATCGCCATCATCTTCCGTAGCGCTTTACAAAGTAGTAATTACAGACAGGGTAGAAACATACGGTACATATACTATTTCGAATGCAGTTTTACAGAGTTGACAATGGATATTCTGAGTACAAGATACAATAGGGGAGAGAGCCCTGCCCTTGCGAGCTTACAGTCTAAAGGAAGAGGGGTGAAGACGAGGGGGAAGGATCACAAACAGTCAGTATTGAGCTGTGTGGCATGTGCTCTTTAGAAGATTGGTTAGGCCAGATTATATGCTTGTCTGAATAAGTGAGTTTTAAGGGCACCTTTGAAGGTTTTGAGAGTTGTGAAGTGGCGGATTGGGTGGGGGAGGGCATTCCAGAAGATTGGAGTTGCACGTGAGAAGTCCTGGAGGCGGCCATGAGAGGAGGGGACCAGGGGGGAGGACAGGAGAAGGTCAGCAGCAGAGCAGAGGCTGCGTTTAGGTTGATATTGTTGGATTAGAGATGAGATGTAGGGAGGGGCCTGGTTAGAGAGAGCTTTGTATGCGAGAGTTAGAGTTTTGAACAGGATTCGCTGTGGGACTGGCAGCCAGTGTAGGGATTGGCAGAGAGGCGCAGAACTGGAGGAGCGAGAGGAGAGATGGATGAGGCGAGCAGCAGAGTTCAGGATAGATTGGAGGGGTGCCAGTCTGTTAGTTGGTAAGCTGCAAAGAAGGATGTTGCAGTAATCCAGTCGGGATATGACCAGGGCATGCACTAACATTTTAGTGGTGTCAGGTGAGAGGGAAGGACGGATGCGTGAGATGTTTTTAAGTTGGAGGCGACAGGAGGTGGCCAGGGAGTGAATATATGGTTTGAAAGAGAGGGCAGAGTCCAGAATGACTCCCAGGCACCGAGCTTGGGGAGTTGCTGTTATTCTGTAGTTGTTGACAGAAATAGACATGTTAGAGAGAGGAGGGGAGTTAGATGGTGGGAAAATGACCAGTTCTGTCTTGTCCATGTTTAGCTTGAGGCAGCGAGATGACATGAATAAAGAAATAGCTGAGAGGCAGTTGGGGAGGCGAGATAGGAGAGAGGAGAGATTGGGGCCTGAGAGATATATCTGAGTGTCATCCGCATAGAAGTGGTATTGGAAGCCTAGTGAAGTTATAAGTTTGCCAAGGCCATAGGTGTAGACTGAGAAAAGTAGGGGGCCTAGGACAGAACCTTGTGGCACACCAACAGAAATGGAACGTGAGGATGAGACTGTGTTAGAATAGAATACACTGAATGATCTATCAGAGAGGTAAGAGGTGAGCCAAAAGAGTGCAAGACCTTGAACCCCAAGAGAGGAGAGAATATCAAGAAGCAGAGAGTGGTCGACAGTGTCAAAGGCTGAGGAGAGGTCAAGAAGGATGAGGATGGAGTAGTGACCTTTGCTTTTGGCAGTGAGCAGATCATTGGTGACTTTGGTGAGGGCAGTTTCAGTGGAGTGGTTACGGCTTAGTTAGTCATTTAGTCATTTAATGTTTCTAATCTTCCTATGAAAGTTACATTTATTATACAATATAAGTAGGAGATTTTTTTTAGCCAAAACTAGCTCCGACTCCCAACTCTCCAATATTGATTCATTGACATGAAAAAAATTCTCATGGTAATCAAAAATTCACTTTATGTGAAAAAAGCCTGAGAATTTCACTGCCACATATGGGTGTGTACTGCAACCTACATTTTGTGAGCTTTTTAACTTTAACACAACAAAAAAATGCAATAAAAAATATTTGTTCTACTTTTTCTTTTAAAAAATCACCTTTACCTGGGATGGGGCATTTTTACAGATGAAGCCCATCATTTTTCCAGTGAGTTAGTGTATATATATATTATTATTTTTTAAGGGTTTGGAATTAACAGCAACCTATGTTGTATGCTAAAGTATTGTATTTTTTTCCTGCACTCCCCATAGGATGCCATTGTTCCCAGACTCTCACAAAATGATTCACAGGGGTCGGCGAGTTTTTGGGAAATATTACAAGAGAAATGTTTTAGAGAATTTGCTTGTGTGTTCAACTACAAAAGCTCTCTCAGATGTAAACTTAAACCGAACCAACAGCCTGGCACAGTTGGAAAAGAGAGGTAGCAGCCATGCATCTCAGCCATGCTGCTGCCTGGATTCACACTAACAGGAAGCCCAGCAGCACTACCTGTTTGCAGGTGGCCTGCAAATGCATGAGCCGCCATTTTGTTTCTAAAATGTACTACAGCAGGAGTTAGAAAAAGGTAAATTAATTTTTATTTGCAGCAATCTAAATTGCCCTGGGGAGGGATACATATGTGTGGTCTGGTTTAAGTAATTTTGACTGTTGGTCCACTTTCAGTTCATACCCGAAGCACACCCAAAGGTAAAATTTCCTTACCAGATCTTAGCATACCCCGATTGTCTTTCTATTTGGTGATTCAGTTAAAGTGAAATTCTCATGCTTTTTTCTCATTAAGTGAATTTTTTTACTACCATGAGAATTTTGTTCATTAAATCAAGGCCCAAGACTCCAACTCCACAGCCCTGCTACCTAGGGGTCAGTTCAGCACCAGGTGGAAAAAGTGCACTTCTATTTCATTTTTCCTCTAAAGTGCCCTTTTTCACCTGGTGCTGAATCGAGCCCAATATGTGAATCTGTCATAGAGGAAAAAGTTTTATACTTTAAAATAATAAAACCATAATATTTTCTGGTTTACATGGCCATAACCATTTCATTGTTAGTGTCTGTAACATAACCCCATATATAACAGTGTCTGCAGCTTACCCGTGGATTCTCATCACTGCAAATGGTTGTAACTAAGGGAAGCAAAACAAAACAATCATTAGTAATGTGCAGCATGGCACGAGGGGAGATCACCGAAATGAATTCCTGGTACTAGATCACAGCTCCCATATGTATTGCTTTCCACGGGACAGTCCCTCTTCATGAGCCCAATCCTTTTATTCATCCGTTCTTTTTAAATGTCCTGTTTGTGTTTTTCCCTTTTGATATATGAACCTGTATAACTATGTGTATCATTTATCTACGGTTTATAAACGATTGCATCGAAACTTTACATCCAGCCTCTTATTTATTGCCATCATCACTATACAGTAAAACGGATCAATGTTATCCAAACCATTTCTGACCTTGACCTTAGCAGCTTTCTCAAGATGGTCCTGTGACAAGGGAGGGGGCAAGCACATGTCCACATATTTTGCACTAGATTGTGTTCCTCTCCCGTCACAGAAACAAGACACTGGCTGTAAATAACACAACGTAGGGAGGGTTATTGCTTTGCCGAAGCCCTAGGTTAGACCCTATTAATTTTTGCCCCCCTCGCTTGGTACTGAGGTGGATTTAGGTATTATAAGTAACAAAATAAACTTACTTTACCATCATTGGCCACCCGCTCTCCTGATCGGAGGAGTGATTTTGCTTGTTACTGGACATTTAATAACAATTATCAACACGCCTCTATGGAGCTCCATCGAATAGAAGGGTTCTGAGGCTTCCAAATTCTACCCAAGCAGGTTTCTAAATACCTAACTGTCACTCTAGGTCCACAACCCTACACCTTGCCAGTGTTCATTAGAACAGGACTCAGGAAAGAGAATTACAAGGCCAGCTCAGTTTGGAAATACTTGTTGGGTATGAGCAGACCTCTAACCCAAAGCACCGAGTGAAGGTTCTTCAGAATTTCTAACCTTTTATGGGTCTAGTTATGGTTATTTGGGCGTCTTTCCCATAGGTCCCTCACCTTGGTCTAACCTTGGTCTCCATACAATGGAAAAAAATGACCTTTCTTACACTCTGATTGCTAGGTCCTTGTTTTATAGTCCTAAGTATTTAGTCCTAGGGAGATGGTGCTTGTATAGCACAAGTATCATTTGCCAACCGCTCTGGGGACAGGTTGAGTATTTATTTTCATTAAACTGGACCTTCAGCATCATTTAATAAAAAGCCCAAACCCATAAACTATTCCCCAGCATCTAAAATTAATATACTTTAAGTTTTTACTGTCTTACTTATTATTCTTTCCCCCACTGGACTACAATTCTGTTCAGGACTCCAGGATACGGGTTCCGCCATCTTGCCTCAGAAGCATCACATACTGAGGAGAGGAGAGGGGGGCGGGTTATAGACAGAGCAGAGCTGAGGTCAGGTAAGGGTCAGCAATCCCAGAATGCAAAGTGGCATATTCAGAAGACACTTCCTGTCTGCAGGCAGCCTGAAACTCCATGTGCCACCATCTTGGATGTTAAAAGGTTGAAAAACGCAATAGGTGCAGGTAGGATGATTTTTTAATGTGGGTAATCTGTATGTAGGGGGTGAGGGAAACATAAGATAGGCCGTTATTCAGGGTGAAAGTTCAGCTTTAATGACACTTCTGTGCCTCTCAGGCGATAAATATGTTAATTCTAGTACAGGAGAAACTTGTTACATTTAGATACAGTTGGCCAGTGGTTTCTGTTACATATGTATCTAAATGTAACACGCTTCCTCCTGCATTAGGAGAAGTAACATATTCATCAGTTGAGAGGCAGAGAAGTGTCATTAATGAAAATAACACACATCCCGTGTCCAGAGCAGATGGCAAACCATGCTTGTCCTTTAAAGCTGGATCCTGACAGGCAGTAGGTCTTTTAACAGGATGTCACTTTTTATTTAGGCAGAACTTCACAAATCAGTACAGCTTCTTCTCCCGCATGTCACAGGGGCCGCACTGTGTGGCTTGGTCCTAGAAACATAGAAGGTTGACGGCAGAAGGAGACCATACGGTCCATCTAGTCTGCCCTTATGTGTATACTGTATGTACTCTTTATCTTAGGATAGATGTGTGCTTATCCCAGGCATGTTTACATTCAGTGACTGTTGATTTTTCAACTACCTCTGCTGGAAGTTTGTTCCAAGCATCTACTACTCTTTCTGTAAAATAATATTTTCTAACATTGCTCCTGATCTTCCCCCCGACTAGCTTCAGGTTGTGTCCCCTTGTTCTATCATTAAGCTTCTTCTTAAAAACACTTCCCTCCTGAACCTTATTCCAATTATAACCAATCCTTTCACATATTTAAAGGTCTCAATCATGTCCCCCCTTTCCCTTCTTTCCTCCAGACTGTACAAATTAAGTTCTTTAAGTCTCTCCTGATAAGTTTTAAGTTTAAGTCCTTCCACCATTTTCGTTGCCCGCCTTTGGACCCGTTCTATTTGAATAATGTCTTTTTGCAGGTAAGGTCTCCAGAACTGCGCACAGTATTCTAGCTGTGGCCTTACCAGGGCTCTATACAGTGGCATCACAACCTCCCTCTTCCTACTGGTGATGCCTCGAGCTATGCAGCCGAGCATCCTGCTTGCTTTTCCCACTGCCTGGCTACACTGTTCACTCATCTTGCAGCTATCAGTAATCAGTACCCCTAAATCTCTCTCCTCCGAGGTCCTGGCTAACACAGTGCTGCCCATACGGTACTCAGAGCAGGGATTCCTTCTACCCAAGTGCAGGATTTTACATTTAGAGACATTAAACTCTAGTTTCCACAGTTTTGACCATCTATCCAGTAAAGCTAAATCATTTTCCATGTTGCCTAAATCATTTTCCATGTTGCTACAATATGTCTACTAGAGTGTTAAGCTTTCTTCTGTACTACCTTCCTATGTCCAACTCAACTCAACACTTCCTTGGGTCTACTCCTTTATAATTCCAGGGACCAATGGAATGAGGCGGTGGGTTGTACTTATTGTAAGCTGTTAACCCCTAGTTGGCGGGGAGGTACATATTCCCTAGTAGCTCATCCTGTTTCCTATGGCCAGGGGTTTCCCTATTCCCAGGGGCTTCAACAGGGGTAGCAAACAACAGGTGAGTTTTCATGTATACAGAAAACAGGAAGCAAGTTGCTTCCATTTTTTGCATGAAATACAAGTACAGTCATCCATGCAAGTTTGATAGTGGTATTTCAAAATAAGGAATAAAAATCTAACCTGGATAATTTCAGCTAGGGTCAGCACATAATGTACAAAACCCTTTTATCAGAAATACAATTTGCTGACCTAAGCTCTTCATAATTGTATATGCTGAGAGCTTCTGTTAAAAAATGCATACACCGGGCTGTCAGAACTCGATCCAGTGGACCAGAAGAGTACAGGGGCATTTAAGTGGCTAATGGTGTTCTCTTAACACACTTTTAAATAACCTGTATATCAATGAGTTATCCACGTCGTGTTAATACACTTGGCAAGGCAATAATTCTGAGCTGCAGCACATTCGTATTCTAACTGTGGCCGTGACCTTGACTCTGCTATCATCTAGTCTTTAAATCAGTTATATTATATATAATGAGAATGATTGTATGTAGACTGTTTCTCTTGCCTTTTATTTGATTCCTTACCGATGCAATTGATAGGAAAGGAAAAGATCAAATGGAAATTATTCCTATAAATGAAATAATTATTTCTTCATCATTTTGGCCTAATTTCTGATGAAACCAAACCTTCAGCATGATTTAATGAAAAGCCCAAACCCTCAAACTATTCCCCAACATCTAAAATTAATTTTTAGTCACTGGCTTATTATTCTTTCGCCGACCGGGCTGCAACTCTGTTCAGGACTCTAGGATACGAGCACCGCCATCTTGACTCAGAAGCATCACACATACTGAGGAGAGGAGATCAGGATAAAGTACAGGGGGCAGGGTTATAGCTGTGCTTTGCTCAGACAGAGCAGAGTTGGGGTCAGGGAAAGGATAGCAATCCTAGAATGCAGAGACTCCCTGTTTACAGGCTGCCTAATGCTCTATGAGCCGCCATCTTGGATGTTTAAAGGCTCATAACATGCAGTATAGGCAGGTAGGGTGATTTTTTATGTGGGCAATCTGTATGTACAGGGTGTGGGAAACATATAAGATATGCTCTTATTCAGTATGAAGGTCCGCTTTAAATTAAATCTGTGGGTGAAGAATAAAATCAAAGCATACCAACTGATCCCTGCTTTACCTTCTTTTTCTGCCTGTTTCTTTACTCCAGCCTTGTTACTTTGCCTCTGTTTTACTGAGAGACAGCGGGTGCTTCCAGCCCCCTTCTGCATTGCTTGATGATGGGTCAGAAAAATGATTTAGAAGATGGGTTTGATGAGAAGAGTTAGATTAGTGGATGTGGTAGGTTACCCTAAAATGAGAATTGGTTCTACTTGGGAGAAGTCTTGTAAATGGGAGTTGGGTTATTTGGGAGGTTTACTCAACAAACTTTTCCAAATAAATACTCAAATATAGGCGCCCTTCTTTGGTGTCACCTACACAATTCTTGCATCCGTTGGTCAGCAGGATATCAGAAGACCCTCTTAGGGCTGCTGTTTTGATGTAAACTGCCTCCCACCCTCCTATATCTTTTGCTTGAGGATACTTCAAATGTTCTCAATAGGGTTGAGGTCAGGTGGGGATGGTGGTCACACCATTATCTTTTCTTCTTTTGTGTCCAAAGCTGCCAACAGGGTATTTTTTGCACCATGAGATATTGCGTGGATGATATTGCTATAGAAATGTGGTTTTTCTTTTTGTGCCATGGAAGAAAGTGGTCAGTCAGAGACTCTATATACATTTCCAATGTTATTTTCACAGACAGACATTTGGAAGCAATCTCAAAGACTTGCCTTGAAATGCAGAAAAGCGTTTGCGATTGGAGTCCATTCAATTAGAAACATAGAAGGTTGACGGCAGAAGGAGACCATACGGCCCATCTAGTTTGGCCTTAATTAGATTAGCAAATTGCTGCTAATTGCAGCAAAAACGTGTTTGTTAATGTGATTGCGATAACATGGCCGCGAATGCGATAAGGAATGCGATAGCGAATGTAATAGACTTACAATCACTGCAAATAGCTCTTACAAAATGCAATATTGATTTACTAGGAAACCTTTATCACAGTGCATCTCCTCTGTAAAAGACTCCAAGTCTGGGTGATAGCCCTCTCCGGTGGAATCTCAATTCAGGATGCCCAGCATTGTGAAACACCCATAGATCACCAGCATCCTTTACCTCGCCACAATCCCAGTGAGCCACTGCCAGCATCCCTCCAGCCTCTGCGTGCAAACGGCAGCAGTATCTGAATGGCTGGTATAGGCACACACAGCCGGAGGGGCGTGGCCAACTTATAAGCTTTACTAAACCATATACTCTGACATATGAGCTGCTTAGAAAGCTGATTGGAAGAGGACCTGCACATGCACCGTGGGCTCGCTGGAGAGGTAAAAATATCAAACATTTCAGGGTTTTCACACAGTGGGGCTTTTCAACTGGTACACAAATGTACTGTATATGTTATGTTGTGTATTTGCTGTACATACTGTTTCCTACTTATTACCCTTAGGGTCTGTCATGGCCTATTGGTTAAGTAAGTTGCCTTGAGACCAGAGTGTGGCAGGTTTAATTTCCAGCTGGGACATGAATGAAGTGCTCTTGAATAGAGATGGGTGAACCCAAACCGCAAAGTTCGGGTTGGTAGGGGACTTTGCGAGTGCCCGTTCACAAACCTAAATATGGACGTCAGCCCGAACACATAAAAGCTAGTTGATGGGCTGAGCATCCCAACCACCCACTTCACCTAAGGTTGCAGCAGCAGACAGCTGCTGTAACTCCCCGATCCTCTTCTGTCAGCGGCGGTCACCCCCAGCCGGGTCTACAGAGAGATGGCTGTCGGCTCCCATGAGTAAAGGCACTCCTAGTGCATTGAAATTAATGGGAACCATTCTTCAAAGTTCAGCCACTTTGGGGGGTGCGCCCATCTCTACTCTTGAGAAAGGCACCTTACCCCCTAAATGCTCCACGGGCGCTGTTGCTAGGGAAGACTACTGCTCTGGGCATGTGTGCACTTATTGCTTGTATTCTGTGCATAAACATTCAATGGCCATACCCAAAAATCCAAGAAAGAAAAAAAATCAAACCTACTTTTCCCTCCACATAACTGCAAACCACATGGTCACAAAGAAATGTTTTCTTCGGGTCCCCAAGTGAAAGAAAATATTTGGAACTCAGTTTGCTGAAATGCAGAAATTACCTCTTTTTGTCATCATCTACTATGACAAAATGAAGAAGGGGGTCCCTGATGCGCTGTTTTCAGAAGAAACAATTCTTATAGTCAGTTAGAGTCCCAGGACCAAAACTGGCTCATGTGTTCCAATGTGAAGTAATAAAAAGGTCAACAGAACAGCTTTATTATAACCGTTTGCCCTCTGTCCCTGGCCCCATAGCAACCACACAGACAGTTTAGTGGTGGTAACACCTAATTCTCTAGCTGGAAACAAAGCAGCTTTCTTAAAGAAATGTTTATTGTACAGCAATAGGGGAGATAATATTGACAATCCACAATCCATGAACTGGAGACAATTCACAGCACCTTGGTTCCTTTTCCCGCTGACACATTTTGCACCTTCCATAGATGTTAAGCCTTCAATATGCGTCTCACCCCGACAGCGACAGGTGCCGCACAATTACAGCTTGCCGTTTAAAACAAATTAAACGCATTACGCTCATTTCAGCACTTGTTCTTACGGTCACAGCTGCTAGCCTGAAAGCAAATGTGTGGTCAGGACTGCTTATCCAATTCACTACTCAGAATGTGCTAAAGAGCTAAAGAATTAGCAGCACCATGGGCTGGACAGGTGGGTTTAAAGTGGACCTGTCTCTGCAGATTGTCATTGCCTTATGTTGGAATTGGCACAGGTGTAATTTAAGCAGGGCCACCCCTAAGATAATTGTTTCCCTGTAAAAGATTTCACACCGGTGAGCCACAAAGACACCTATACATACAACAGTAGACAGAGTCTAGGAAACAAACAATGAAAGGGAGCAGGAGGAAAAGAACATGAAAAGGAGAGATGGAAAAAGGAGGAATCTGGAGACAAAGAAAAAGAGAGAGAAATAAATGGCAGAAGAGATGGTGAGAAAGACAGACAGACAGTGAGAACACAGAAAAGAGAAAGACAAAGAGAGAAAGGCGGAGCACTGCAAAGAGAATAAATGGAATGTTGAAATAAGAAAGACAGAGGTGAGGTGGTAGAGAGCTGAGGGAATGTGGAAAGGGAGATGGAATGGGGGGTGGAAAAAGAGAAGGAGAAAAGTTGAAAATAGAGGTATGAGGTTGACATAGAGAAAGTGAAAACAGAAAGATAGAAAAGAGAAAGGAAGCTAAGAAAATAAAGGTAGGGCTGTTTCTAGGGGCGGGTAATCAGGATGACTGCCCTGGACACCAAGGCCATTGTGTATGCAGGGGGTGCCTTTGTGCCAGCTATCATGTTTTCCACACATAGGTCATGACCACTGTTAGTGGCGCTGGTCATACACCAGGCCCCTCCTCCCCCACATTAGGCTCAATCTTGGGTAGGGGGCGCTGCCTGCTGCTAAGGAAAAGGCACACATGGTATGGGGTGTCTGCAGCATCGTAGGACAAGTGAGGAGGGGACAAAGTGCATTTCATTCTCGCGCTGAGGTTTGTTTTGCAGAGAAACTTCCCTGGATAAAGGGAATGTGCAAAAAGGTGAAAGGAAGGTATGAATGAAAAATAAACAGAGAGATGTAAAAAAGATGAGAAGGTGCAAATGAGAAAATAAAGCAGGGAACATAGAAACTAGAATTAGAATGAGGGAATATGAATAAGAGATGAAACAGGGGAGAAAGGACAATGGAAGGATATGAAATTGAAAGAAAATTGGAGACGAGGAGAAGCAAGAAGAGACCTGCTGGGCTAGCTTAGATATTTCTCTCTAAAGGGGGAGTTTTACATGGACAGTCTACGCTAGGGATCCCCAACCCATAGGTGGGGGAACCACGTGTGGCTCACAAACGCCTTCTTGTGCCTCGCAGGCTGTTTTGTTGACCCAAACACTTGTGTAGGCTTAGCCCACTGTTGAGGCTGAGAGGTACATGGCACCATAAGTATTGTTAAGGTAACATATTGGGTCATTGAAGAGTTGTGTATACCTAGATGTTTGCTGGCTTACCTTTTTTGTGTAGCTTCTATCACCATTCATATTTTCCCAGCCTTTCCAGGAATTGCCATGTGGAGCTGGTAAAACAAGTGCAGTGCTGAAAGTACCCGAAACAGGGAAGCCCACGCGCTTCTCCATCTCCCTGGTTCTCCTGATCTAATTGTGTAGGACAAATAATTTTTTGGACAAAGGGAACTCATTCATTTTGGGTGAATAAAGGGGGTATCTGTGCGCACTATGCTTATGAATTAAAGGATGTTAAGGAATCTGCTGGCACTCAGCTTATTAAATGTTAAGGAAGTGGTGGGATTCACATACATACTGCACTATGAAGTCTGGAAGTTTGATGTTTACAGGTACTTCAATGCATTGTTTTTTAAAGCATTTTTCCATTTGTTGCCTGCCCCATGTGCCTCTCCTCCATTTCTTGCAGCATGTTGTAGGTGCTTCAGCAGATCTCCAAAAGTTGCCTCGCCTTTCCTTTACTTTATTCTACATCCACACTCCAAATGCGATCACATGGAAACCCCTGTCCTTCAATGTACTCAGTGTCAGGAATCACCTACCTGGGCCCCGTTCCAGCGCCGTCTCCAGGCGTCCGGCCGCGGCTGTTGGTGTGCGGCGGCCGCGCCGGGCGTCGGCGGATCCATCGGCGTCGGCTCGAGCAGCGCTCAGCTCGGCCACGCCCCCCGCTTCCTCGTCCTCTGGACGTGCTCGCGCGCAGGCGCGAGCACGTAGTAACTATGCCCTCCGGCGGCGCTGTACTGTGCGCGCCCGCCGGAGGATCAGGAAATGTTCTAATTAAAGGGCCAATGAGCCCTAGGAGTTTAGGGATGTGCCCTCTCAGCCAATCCTGGGTGCAATCCCAAAATGCACCAACCATTTAGGGATGCGCCCTCTCAGCCCTGCAGACCTATCCTGGGTGTTTTCCCAAAGTGCACCAATCACCTACACTTCCTCTCCCCTGTCTGTCCCTATAAAAGCAATTCCCCCTCAGTTGGGAATTGCCTGTGATAGTGCCTTGTACCCAGTTTAGTAGCTTGTCTCTAAAGTATATTTTTGATCTCCCGTTGCCGACCACCGCCCGTCTTGACTACCCCCGATCTGATCTCCTGTTGCCGACCTTCGCCTGTGTTTTGACCACCCCCGATCTGATCTCCTGTTGCCGACCTCTGCTTGATCCTCGACCACGTCTTGTCCAATCCTTTTGTACCACTGCCATCTCGGAACTTCTGTTGCTGACCCCTAGCCTGTTGGACTTCCGTTATACGCTCAGCGATTGGGCTGCTCGGCACCACTTCCAGCCGCGGGTTCTCCAGGCCTCTGAACAGTAAGACTCCAATCTTTGAGCCATTGAAGTCCTGGGGGCAACCGAACCCGGGCAGGCGTGCTCTGCGTCCCGGCAAGCGGGGGCTCCTAAAGGTGAAGCTGGCTGCGGAGATTGGGGGTTGAGGTCTTACTGAGAGGGCTGGAGTTATCTAAGTGGATTGCTGTAGTACCCGGAGCGTGACACTCAGCATGAGCCAGCACAGCAAGCGAGGCCACTGTAACTTTTTGGACTTGCTCAGACTGGAAGCACTGAGGGACAGGGGTGCTCATTATTTGCAGCATGGTAGTAGAAAAAAGGAAAGGAAAGGAGTGGCAAACTTTGGAAACCTGCTACAGCATCTACAGCATGCTGCAGGAAGTAGGGATAGGCACATGGGACCCGCTTCAGGTGAGCGTCTTGCTACAATATAATTTCCATTGGCTGGACTGTCCCTTTAATGGTTCCTGTCTCACAGAGAGATTTAGATGGCATCCACCCTAAAGATCCTGTCATGAGATGTCTCGAGTAAGGACCAGTGGTCCGAAGCATGTAGACATTTTGGAATCTTTTGGATGTATTTGGAGTGTGCCTGCAAGCTATGCACTTTTAACTTGAGATAAAACAAAGACTTGGATACGTTTTATGGAACTTTGGTCTGGCAATCGACCATTGGATATTTGACATGCGAACACACTGAGCCTGGCCGGGGAATACAGAGATGGAGATGTGGATAGATTACTACTGTTGTCTACAGATTTTATAAAGAAAGATGAAAACATAAACATATTGGTATTGTGTATACTGCCCTGGTATAACCAGTGTGTCCCCAGGAGACGAAGCCTTTCCCTAGATGGCTAAGTACACCCTATACATAAACGGACCATTTCTTAGGGTCCTCAAAGTGGGACAGTTTAAACGAGTTTGTGGGTGATGGGGTGGTGTGGGGGAGGTTTGGTTTAGAGTGTGGCTTAATTACGGGTCACATGCTCCATAAAAGGTGTTGCTGATTGAACTAATGCTCAGAAGTCAATGCATTCCACTACCGTCCTTCAACCAAGAGCAACTACCCAGACATCCAGCCTCTGCATTTGTTCGGACAGTCTTCCCAATGTCAGCATTTAGGTTTTTCCAGAGTTTTCAGAAGGACAAGAAACCTGAAAGTTGGATATTTGGCCAGTTTACCTGTACTGAGCCACCTCGATGTCTATATGGGACCTTGGGCAAGAAAGTTTCAGGGAGCCCCCTTGTTGTAAGTCATCTCACATGCCACCATATATCATGTCACCCTTCAGCTTTGCTGACAATGTGGGGTCCTATGCCCTTGATTGCCCTCCTGTCCTCACCACCTTCTCCATTGCCACAAAATGTCATCTAGTGTTTACCATCTTTTCTGCTTTCAGCTAAAACACACATCTCTCTGTTACTATCTCTCCCTGTCAAAACCAGGCATGTAGCTTCTAAGAGTATTGAACAGTTGTGTTTTTAACCACAGCAAAGCGTTAGTAATGATTGATCTGTTCCTTCCTCCAAACTTCTACATGTCAGCACCTCCCAAAAAAGCAGCGGTGGCCTTGGCAGGCTGGCTGCCTTCTCAGCTTGCACTGGCGGACATACAGTAGAAAACCTCTCCCATACAGAGCATGGATCACCTCCCATTCAGGATGGCTGTCAGAAGAAATCACATTTCTTGCACTATTATAAAACATTGGAGAAGTCTTATAATAAGGTGAAAAGATGTTGTATAGGGACGAGTGAGGGCAAGTTTTCCCTTTTTACCACAGTGATTAGAACATGCTTTAACTCCATTCAATGCCACATGGTGGGTGTGCCAGGCACTGCCTTGTCGTGTTCCCTCTGTAGGAGGTGGTGGAAATGCTGATCACAGGACTGAGAGGAAGCTGCTTAAAGAGATAACTGGTATATTTGAATGCCTGGAAGGGCCAGTTATTAAAGGAGGACTATCGCGAGTAGATGATCCAATGCTAAAAATCCCAAAAAATTGTTGGGAGAAGGGGTCACTTATACACTGGGCATCAAGAAATATCAGGCTTACCAGGAGAAGAAAGCCATGAGCTTGGTGGGAGTTTTATTCAGTTCAGATGTATAAGTGACCCCCCTCTCATTAGCCGGCGTTTTTATACCGATTTTTAAGCAATTTTATGATACACCTCCTTTAAGGTCAAACAGTTATGAAATTGTTATCTGTGCAAAAACCTTTATTGCAAGGCACAGTTTTAAAGAGGAACATTGGGGGAACTTAACCCCCCCCCCCTCCGGTTTTACCTTTTTTTGCTCACCTCGCCAGTTCATCCATCTTCTGGGTCCCTTGGAATCCGGGCGACCTCCCAATGGGCAGCGTAATCTTACATCAGGCACTGCCTGTGTCCTGCGATCGCGCTCCTGTCGCGTTCCCGAGTCCATGAATGGGATGCAAAGGGAGGCGCCGAAAAGCTGCATGACTTCGCTGAGCAGCGCAGGACTTCATTTAGAGACAGCTAAGCCAGCGGTGGGGGAGAATCAGGCTCTGAAGCAGCCGGATGTTGCCACATCAGGCGGCGACATCCAAAAGGTAAGCAGGGTCCGATGGGGGGGAATTGGCCACATTCAAGTTTGGGTCAGATGTTCCTCTTTAAAATGGATCTAAAGTTAAAACTAGCCATAGAGTTGTTCTATTTTCCAGGCTCCTTGATTCAGAATGCCCATCTATGCGGAAGGCAGTATACTCCACCTTCTGCAGCTTTGGGGCACACCTATACACACCTTCAGGTACAGGCTTTACCCTGTATCTACTGTAAACTTTCTGTGCTATTGCCCCAAGCCTCACAGTGAGCAATACCCACCTCTTCCAGGCCTGATGTCCATCTGTGAGGGCTCGCATTGCAGTTATTGGCATTTCTTATTGTAGGGTATTCTGGACTCTGCAGTCCCTCATCAGACCCATCCTGAAGGATTGGGGCAGGGGGTCATCGTGGTCACAGTACCTCCTACATCCTCTTTAGGACAAACTTCACAGTGGGGGTGTAAGTCCTCTTTAGACTGCTTTCATACAGTATATAACACTGCACTGTGTGTTGATGCAGATAATGCTACACAATTTTGTAAAGTGTTGTAAAGTACCTGTGCTGTGCTCCACTGTATTGTGTTGCCACTGTGCCACAGACTTAAAGAGGACCAAAACCCAGGATTTTGACTATCCTGTGCTTTGTTCCTTGCCCTGGGGCACTCCGGTAGGAGATGCCCCGCTGTGTGAAACCCCTCAGGTCCCCTCACAACTCCCGATTCTGGATGCCTTGGGGGGGAGGCATCCTGGGCCATCGGGGCGTGGGTTTTGGTCCACTTTAAAAACATTTTAAATGATAAGAACTGCATATAACATTTTCCTATTTTCATTTAGACTCATTTGACTATTTTATCTTCAGTTGAGCAGAATGAAATCAGATTTAAAGTGGAAGCTAAGGCCATCGACATGAAAAATCAAGCCACACCCCTTGTTGGCATACAGTGATGAAATAGAAAATGTAACAAGCAGTAACAATGAGTATATAACTTAATCATGCTGATAAGCAAGGTAGGATGTAAGAAATATAAAAATGACAGATATGTACTGTTTTCTTTATACAGGAAATGCGTTTGATTTAGCCGTGAAACGCATTGAGAAACTGGTGAAAAAGTTAGACACTAGGACCTTGATTCAGCAAGCATTTCTTAAAGCGGAACAAAACCCTGGGCTCTTACCTTCCCCTGGAGCATCCTTAACTGGAATGCCCTTCTGTGTGAACAGACCCCCCCGCCGTCCACCAAAACCTCACTTTTACCCTAGCACCCACAGCAATGTAAAAAATGCCCCCCCCCCCATCCCCGGACTGAGGTGTGGCGTTCAGATAGACTGGGGGTAGGATCGCTTCCCTATCCAAAGAGAAACTGGGGATGCAGCCCCCATTCCCCATGACCGAGGTATGTCTCTAAACAGAGATCCCATATGCCAAAAAATAATATACTGCTAATTGGACGAGATGGATGCATGCGTCAAACTACTGGGAAAAGGTGAGTTTTTATGGCATCCCAAATAGGTTTTGTTCCTCTTTATGATTTCTCCAGACAGTAAGGGTTATTTAATCCTTTATTTCGGAATAAGGTAAGAGCGAAAATAAGGTGTAATAAAAAAAAGAAGATAATAACAGTTACAATAAATAGTATTGGGCGAACCTGAACCGTCAGAAGTCGGTGTTCGAGTTCGCCGTTTAGCCCGGACCCGGAAAAGCTTGTTTGATGCTCAGCCCATCAACCAGCTTAACCTAATGCAGAGTGTTGCAGCAGCAGGAAGCAGCTGGACGCCCGTAAACCTTACCTTAACCTCGCTCCCCTGCCGGGAATCCAGCACTGCAATTGGCTGCCTGATACTCACGTGGGCCCAAGTGAGCGCCGAACTGCCAAATGCGGCGCTAGATTCCCGGCTGGGGAGCGTGGTAAAGGTAAGGTTTATGGGCATCTGGGGGGGTTATGCGTGGGGGGGCACCGGCATTCTGGATGGCCCCCAAACTGAATTTATCGGTGGCGGCGGTGGTCACCAACACCCTTGCTGCAGAGGGTGTTGGTCCGCTCTAAAGCACCCCACAACAATTTTTTTTTATTACAGTCACAATTCTGCCTCTAGGGGGCCCCGCTCCATCCAAGTGGGTGAGGACTTGGGGCACAAACGCCCCCTAAGGTTTGGGTCAGATTTGGGTCAAGTTCGCGTACCCGAACCAAACTTTTGTTCAAAGTACGCCCGAACTTGCCGAAACCAAACCTCTAGGGGTTCACCCAACAATATTTATCAATTGGCAACAGTGAGAGGCTGCATCCCCAGTCCCCTTTAGCTAGTCCCAGCTTATCTGAGGTGCTGGGGATGCGGCCGCTGATGTTTATATTGCAGTGGGTGTCGGGGCAAAGGTTAAGCTTGCGCCAACCGAGACAGAGATTTGGGATGCCCCAGTGGAAGGCCAGCAGCTGGCCCTTTTTCCTTATCAAATATGGGGGAGACTTTAGTGATATCTACCTAGGGGTGAACCAGAACAAATATTCAGACAGGTCCTCACATTACAATGTTTTATTTCAAGTGGATGCTCTTCAAGGTTGGTATGTGTGCTACCACACAGGCTTTTGATTAAAAGGAACTGGACATAACCTTTTTTTCAGTCTAAAAATTTTGTTGAAATTTTTTACATTTTTTTTTATTTAATTGATCTGCCCAAAAAATAATAATGTGAAAAAAATCCCAAAACAGAACTTAATTTAATCAGACATTCAGATTGAAACATCAGAATAAAATACGATGCGATAAGCAGGCCTCATAACTGCCACTACTACTGTTATGTCAGGTAAGGCTGTCAGTTGACTTCTTCTTCCCACTATCCAATCAAATCGCTTCAGTTGTTAGTAATAGTGCTCTCATTGGCTCAATGGATAACATGGGGCGGGACCTAACTGACTTTAGACAAGACGGTTGCAGTGTGTGTCTAGGTGCAGGAGAAATGGCCATGGTGGTGATCTTTGGATCTGGAAGGCGTGCCCACTAATTCAGGTACATTCAGAAGTGCTAGTCTTAACTTGAGAAGTTGTGGTGACAACAGGGTAGCCATCAGGACGATTTGGTTTTCCCAGATACTCACCTTGGGAATCAATACCACAGTCCATAGGCAGGCTTGGCAACAGTGAGTGGCCGCATCCCCAGTTCTCTTTAGCTGGGGCGTGCTCCTCCTCCCAGCTTACCTGAATTGTTGGGCATCTGAGCGCCTCAGCCCAGAGATGCTGGTTTTTGAATTAATTGTGTCCTCATTCTTGAGCCGATCATAAATTAAACCAGAACAATCATATAACCATAATGATTGTATGTGTATATAGGCATTGTCTGCTATGCAGGTTAACCCAATGACCTAATGGTGTTGCTGTGGCAACCTCAAACACTGATCATTAATTTCCATCCCCCACAAATAATATTTTACTATGTTTAATTCAATCTGCAATCTAAAAATTTGGTTTACATTTTTTTTTAATTGATTTTTTTTCAATTGATCTGCCCAAAAAATAATAATGTGAAAAAATCCCAAAACAGAACTAAAGATATCTACTCAATTTAATCAGACATTCATATTGAAACATCAGAATAAAATATGATGCGATAAGCAGGCCTCATAACTGCCACTACTACTGTTATGTCAGGTAAGGCTGTCAGTTGACTTCTTCTTTCCACTATCCAATTAAATCGCTTCAGTTGTTAGTAATAGTGCTAAGATGGTTGCAGTGTGTGTCTGGGTGCAGGAGAAATGGCCACGGTGGTGATCTTTGGATCGGGAAGGCGTGCCCACTAATTCAGGTACATTCAGAAGTGCTAGTCTTAACTTGAGAAGTTGTGGTGACAACAGGGTAGCCATCAGGACGATTCAGGCTTGGGCCCACAGTGTGGTATAGGTCTCCTTGGAAGGTATGGTTGGGTCATAATGTGGTACCTGGGCCTTTATTTGATTCGGGGGGCAAAGGTTTGTGTAAGATGGGCCTTGGTGGTGTAAGGCAGGGCCATAGCTGGGGGGGGGGGGGGGCAGGTGGCGCACGTGCCGCCGGGTGCAACAGGGGGTGCCAAAAGAGGGCCTAAGCACAAGTGGGGAGGTGCCATCTTGAATCGTTGCCCTGGGTGCCAGAAAGCCTAGCTACTTCTCTGTGTAAGGGGTCCATAGTAATTTAGGGCGTATAGGGTAGTATGACTTCTTGTGGGAAGCAGAGGTATCTAAGGTTCCCTTGTATGTATGGGTGTCCTACAGGCTATAATGTGATACACTTTGATGTCATGAGGGCAGTGGGGTGATATAGCAGGTGGGTGAGGAATGGTATGGTGGGTCTATATATAAATAATAAGGAAACATTATACTGTTCTTATGTCTGGAAAACAGAAGCAGGTATTAGTGGCGCTGTAGGGCCCAGGCAATTTGGGCTATGAGGCCCTTAAATTCCCTTGGCAGTTGTGACAGTTACCAGTTACAGCCTCAAGAGCTTAAGCGGACCAACAGTCAAAAATGACTTAAACCAGACCAACAAAACAAACAGTGCTCGTATGCCTCCCTCCCCAGGGCAATGCAGATTGCTGCACATAAAAATTCATTTACCTTTTTCTAACTCCTTCTAGAAACAAAATGACAGCTCATGCATTTGCAGGCCAAAGTTTTCCATTACTGTGCATTGTCATTTATGTCAGTTGAATCCAGGCAGCAGCATGGCTGAGATACTGGAAGAAGAAGCTCCAAAATGGCCACTACCTTTCTTTTCCAACTGTGCCAGGCTGTTGGTCTGGTTTAGAGCATGTTGGTTGATCTCCTATTGCTCCCTATGAAGCAGTAAACAGCAGCAGCCTATATTGCCATACAGGGCCGAATTAAGTGTGGTGGGGGCCCCTGGGCACAAAATCTGGTGGAGGCCCCAGATACAGTATTTTTTATCCAGCCAATTAACTGATTGTTGGTTGTCTGGCACCAGCCTACTTACAGGAATGTCAGATCGAGTCGCTTGGGCCACCCTTGTGCGGGTGCGTGCTGCTCGAGCTTTGCCATTCTGGGTGGGGGGGGGGGTGTAGTCGCCCAGCTGGTCCAGCAGAAAACAGTTTCCTGCATTGAGGTGCCAGCGGCTGTGCTTGGTGGCTTATGTGCAGTGACAGCTCTGCACCCATCACTGTAGCGTTGCTGACGGCGTCTTTGCTGCTCTAGACTCTCTATCCTGCCCTGTGGTGGCCTTGGTTTTCAAAAGAAAGGCTGCCCAGACGTGTGGGGCCCTCACTGCCACTGATAGCTTTGTTGCTGGCCCGCAGCCCATCAGACCAAAGACTGAAAAGCCTCCTGAACCAGACCATAACCCAAAGGTTGGTGGAGGCCCCCGTTGCAGGGGAAGTGGTGGAGACCCCGGGGGGTGCGCCCCTTACGCCCCCTCATAATCCGGCCCTGTTGCTGTGTATCTGCTTATCAATAGTGAGGCTGGAATACATTCAAACATTTGATCACATCTTCCTGCTTCCTCCAGCCAGTGATGTGATCAGACAGGTGCCATCTTCAAGGGCTGGGGGCAGCAGCCCACAGATAGGCGCCTTTATTCTGGTACCTTCTATTGTGTCCTTGGTAAATATGCCATATTATAAAGTACGCACACCGATCGGTCAGATCCCACTCCCTAAATGTCCCCATAAATGTCAGTGCCTTCCATTAAATTGATTTCTCTGTGATTTGGGGTGATCCTGTATACACAGTAATGTTAGATTGGAAACACAGGATATATGGAGATTCATGGCTGGCCCAGCAGAATATGGACGCAGCACGGTCCCCGCAATGTCTGCAGGCTTTCTGTACATGGCAGCCATACTGGGTTGCTGTAGCAACTCCGTTAGGCTGAGTCTGAATCATCCTTATTAAATCACACGGCAGCCAGGAGTTCAGATATGTGTTCCTGGCCGCTCCGCTCAGCTGTGCTCCCTTATAAATAATTTTACCGCTGACTACCTTATCTTGTCATCGGAAAATCTCATTGCCAGGAGGGACCACTGGCCACTTTTCCTAACAGCATTTACATTACAGCGTGCAAAGCACGGGAACTAACAACAAAGCAACCTGGTTTTAAAGCAGGGCTCTGCTCAAATTCTTTTCTTTTCATTTGTGTCAGTGCATCAAGTTTTTATGTCTATTTGTGGTGTGGAAAGGCCCAAGGCAATATTTAAAGGGGACCAAAACTTACTGAACTTGTGAAATACATTTGACCAAAGCCCCAGTTTTTTTGCTGTCCCTCTCTATAGGATTGCAGGTGATTAGTTATTGCAAACACAACAGTGGCAATGAATGGAGGAGGCGGAGCTTTACAGCCAAAACAGGCGCCATTATCTGGGATTAGAGTGAAGCGGGAGCAATAGTTACTATTCGTGGGGAGAACAATTCAGGGGATGCTAGTTAAATATATTGGTTATGGTCCACTTTAAAGCTCATTTTGGGAGTCATAAGTGGCACAGACAGACGGGGAGGCCGATTCATTAACAGCGGCAGGTAGCGACAGTTGAGCGACTGTAGCGGCATTTTCAGAGCGCCCGCTAGTAGTCGCTGTGCTTGGCCGTTGTCCGGTAGTTGATAGCGACTCAGTCGGTTTGCCGTAATGTTGAATATTGGGTGAGGAGTCGCTATTTGACAGGTTCCGCGCTGGGAGCGCATGATAGCGACTGGCCATAGCGACCGGCTCCCACCATATTCATCAAAAAATTGCGCTCAAAAAATTCTCGCGCTGTAAAATGCATGTTTAAACCCCAGAGCGCTGGCGGCGATGGGTTAAAAGTAGTTTTTTAACCCCCAAACAACCATATTTTTGGAAACCAAAAAAACCAAGTTTTTTAAATAATTTTGTAATATGAATACATTAATATCAGACCTGTAATATCAATTCTGTACAATTTTTTCTAAAATGGCAGAAGTGGTCACAGAATTTTTCACATTAAAAAAGAAAAAAACAATTAATAACAATTAATTATGAATATTTAAAGATTGTTCCATTGAAATGCATTGGAGAGCGCCAGGTAGCGAGAGGTCATACCTGTCGCTGTTCAAGGTCGGACGCTGGCGCTGTGGGCAGAGGCTGGAATAATGATGAATGAGTCGCTATATGGCGCTATCTCAGTCGCTAAGCAGGATTGGCTTGATAAATGTGTGATTGTGGTGGGGAGCCGGCGTACTCGTGGCGGGGCCCGTCATTACCGGCCACTCACCAGTCGCTACCTGTCGCTATCCCTTGTTAAATAAGGGCCTAAAAGTGATATGTAATCTCCTTACAGGCAAAACTATGCTAACCTAACTCCACGCTAGCTTAAAGTGGAACAAAACACGTGAATCTGACTTTCCCAGGTTTTGTTCCGTGTCCATGCTGTGTGAAACCCCCCAGTTCCCCCGCAAAAAACTTTCCACGCTCCAACAGTGCATGTGCGGGTTTTCATCAAATGAGAGCCTTCTGCTGTGAATATGTCATTTGGCAGGTGGCTCTTACTGACTTAAATGGGGGGGACTGGGGCAGGATTCCCATTGAAAACAATTAGTGACTTTGACATAATGAAGGCAAAGGGCTCTGATTATCCCAGGTTTTGTCCCATGCCCCATGGCATCCTATTTGGGATGCCCACTGTGTTAAACCCCCCAGATTGCCCATAATAACTCAACTCTTCCTGGTCCAACAGCTATGTCCATCTAAATGGCTGGGGCAGGAACATACACACAGCCCAAAGATGCAGGGCATACGGCCACTGCCCATCGAAAACAATCAGAGCTATTTGCTGAATGACTAAGGGGGTTATTTAAGCCAGGTAGTGCCTCGTAGCGCCAGGTAGTGTCTGGTGAACGCCGGGCGCTGTACGCAAAACCACATTTAAGGAAGCAAATCTGGTTAGCGCCTTGTAGTGTCACATGTATTACCAGAAGCAGCTCAGCGTATAGCGCCGGCGCTCTAGGCTCAGGAGCGCCATGTAGTACCTGTCGCTCTGTAGCGCTCTCCCATACATTTCAATGGGGTTTCATTAGTTGTGTAAATAGCGTGGTTGCCAATTATTTTTTTTTCTTGCTTAAATCATTGTGTGACCTCTCCTGGCTGCAAACAAACATTTTTAGAAACTTTTTTAACTTTTTATATTTTTATGCAGAATTGTCATTACAGGTCTGGCACTAAAGTGTTATTGTCACAGTGGTAAAACAATGTCATTCCATTTGATTTCGCTTTGTTACTGATGTATTTGTGTTCAAAATCAGACTTTAATCACACAGCGTCTGGCGCTCTATGCTACAGCGCCCAGCTTCAGATCACCGATGCTGTGTGTGTGTAGTTTTTTCTTGAATATGGTGTTGAGTGCCAAGTGCCGGATGCACTGAGCTAGTGCTACCTCTCGCTCGCTGCAGCGCTATACTGTTGTTAGAGCGCCCAACATGCAAGACATTCATCAATGCTGGCCAGGTTACTACAGCGACCGAGGCGCTCTGTTATAGCACCCGATACCCGTTTGCAGGGTCTAGTAGCAGTCGCTGTAAGCGCTGCTATACAGACGTTCATCTGGCAATACGTGGCGCTAGTAGTGAATCAGCTTCCACGTTGCGGCTAACAGCTCTGAATGCACAAGAGCCAGAGCATGTGCCAATGGACCTGAAAGAGGTGAGTTATTATGGACAATCTGATGGGTTTCACACAGTGAAGCATCCTAAAGTGGGATGCCCTGAGGGAAGGCCTGGCTGCTCAGGGTTTTCTTCCTCTTTAAGTAGGAGTTTGTTGGTTTTGCATTAGCATATTTTAACATTCTGACTGATTCTTCATGGGATACACAGTCATTTGTGTACAGGGTAATGTAAAGGGGCGAGACTGCGCAGCCGCGTCTATATTGGTAACTCTGGTTCACATGTTGACAGGGCTGGATTATGTGTGGTGGAGGCCCCTGGGCACACAATCTGGTGGAGGCTCCGGATACAGTATTTTTTTTTCCTTTAAAATAATAGTCCAGCCAAGTAACTGATTGGTGGTTGTCTGGCACCCGACTACTTACTGGAATGTCAGATCGAGTCCCTTGTGCGGGTGCGGGCTGCTCAGGAACTCCTGCTTTGCCATTCTGGGGGGTGTAGTGTAGTCACCCAGCTGGTCCAGCAGAAAACAGTTCCCTGCATTGAGCTGCCAGCGGCTGTGCTTGGTGGCTTATGTGCAGTGAGCGGCCACTGACTGACTCTGCACGCACCCATCACTGTAGTGTTGCTGACAGCTGCTTTGCTGCTCTAGACCCGTCCTGCCAGCAAAAAGGCTTGTCCAGACCCAGGGGGCGCCACTGCCACCGATATCTTTGTTGCTGGCGCCGCAGCCCATCAGACCAAAGACTGAAAAGCCTCCTGGACCAGACCATAACCCAAAGGTTGGTGGAGGCCCCCTTTTCAGGGCAAGTGGTGGAGGCCCTCGGACGCGTGCACCCCTTGTGCCCCCCTCATAATCCAGGCCCTGCTTGTTGGGATTGGCCAGACAGAATTGGATATTTATGATTTTTATATATTCATTACTAACTGCTGAGTGAGGTTACATATTTATCGGAGCATTATGGAGTACAATTCATTGCTGTTAGGATGGGCTTTGTTTTTTAACACGTGTGTGTATTTTATTTTATGTTTTGTTTATTGTATTAATAAAATATATTATATTTCTATATTTCTATAAATGTTGTTTGGTTATGTGGCTATTTTGGTGAGAATATTACATTTAGCCACAATTTGTGTTTAGAGAACTGTGTTATAATTTGTCCTTCAGTGAGACCCATGACACTACCCTACACCTATGAGCTACTGGTATGACCAGAGAACAGGAAGTTCTGCTTACAGCAGATTAATGGGTGTCAAGGTACAGTACATTTCTGTTAGGGTTAGACTGGCCATAGGGGGAACAAGAACAAATCTTTTTCTTGTTGCAAGCACAAGCATTAGGGCTAGGTGTTCTGCTGCTTCTAACACCCCCACCCAATTGCTGCGCTTTTAGTTGCCTCACAGCTTCATAAACCTGGTCCCCCTATACCTCCAACCAAGAAGCCTCAGACCATCGTCTACCTCTGCAATGCTATAGCCTCAGCTTCATGGTTGTGGAGAGCTATACCCACATTGTCTGACCCTACAATACAAAAGCTTCAGTACAATTGATTTAAAGTGGAACAAAACCCAGGATTTTGACTATCCAGGGTTGCGGTCCACTTCCCCGGGGCACCCCCCAGATCGCTTATCAACCCACCTGACCGTGGTCCTACGGCACATGTGCAGCCGCTCGTCCAATCAGCAAGCTCGGAGCCGCTGAGCTATGCATGTCTAAACGACGTCTTAGCTCAGTGGCTTTAAGCGCGCTGGCGGCCACATCTCGCGCTTCCCTCTAACAGGGAGCGCGCCCTGCTAGAGGGATAGCAGGGATGCGGCTGCCGCCTGTGCATGCGCCGTTGTGTAGCCGGCGACCTGGGGGGTTTCACAAAATGGGGCATCTCGGTTTTGGATACCCTGCGGGGAGGGAATGGATTGGCCCGGGAATCTTATAGATTCTCGGGGCAATCAAGCTGGGTTTTGGTCCACTTTAAGAGTGGCCCTATTTAACATGCCCATAGTCTGTCCCAGCATCATACCTTCAAACTTTTTTTAGGGTGGGAAAGTGGGAAAACCTTTTAAATTTAGCCACACCCCATCATTGGGGTGTGAATAGGCAAATGCATTATTTATTGATATAGATCTGCAAGTTAAACCTCTAAGAGGGACAAAATAGAACAACGAGGGACAGGGGGACATGGACTCAAGAGAGGTACAGTCCCTCCAAATAAGGGACAGTTGGGAGGTATGAAGCATTAAATTTGGCCTCATCTGACTAGGACACTTATTAAATGGCCGGGAAGCATGTTGGGGGGGGGGGGATCATTGGCTGATCATGGGCTGACTGGGGGCTAGCAAAATTCTGGGCTGATTTTTGTCCCCAGTCCGCTTGATTTCCCTAGTGGTGGATGTATATTTGCATGTCCCTTTTTTGGCAGACCAGCTCTTTGTATGTAGTATGGTCCTTACTATACCTCCCCTTACTAAGGGGGTTATGCTATTTGGTGAAGCCTGTGTGACTGGTGTGCAGCACAGTGTGGATTGTAACCTGCATCTCGGTGAGCTTTTTAGTGATAACACAGAAAAACTGCAAAAAAGTCTTTGTCCTACATTTCCCCCACAAATATCACCTGAACAGGTAGGTAAGGGCTTTTCCAGTGTTTTTCCAGTGATGTAAGGATACATTTTTAACGTTTGGAATTTCACCACATTTTTCTGCATAGCCCTTAGGGTTCTGTTGTTTCCAAACTAGCATACTCCAAAGTATCCTTACCTCACAGAAAAATTAGGTGCCTAACCTGTAAAAATGCCCCATCACATGGTAATTTTGTGAGAAAAAGGTAGAAAAAAATATATTTTGCACTTTTTTGTGTCTAAAAGCCAAAAAGCTCACCGGGATGTAGGCTGTAATCCGCAATGCACACTGCAAGCCACACTGGCTTCACCTAGTATGACCCCCTGGGCATTGAGCAGCCTATGTCACCTGCCTGCAGATTGTACCAGTGCCAGTGTATATAATATTATAAGCATAAAACACTTCAGTACAGTTCTGCCCATTGTGCTCTAGGGGATCTTGACCTACAGTTGCACTTTCGACTGCCGCTGCTTCAACCAGAGCGCCCGGCGCTGCGACCCTTTGGGCGCTAGTGTTAAATAAGCTGAAAGCTGGCAGCCACATTGGTGCAGCCTGTTTTTGTTTCTTAAATTGTGTGCTGAGTGCCGCTGAGGCAAATACACGGTGCTAAGTGGTGCTGAGGTTTCATAACTAAGGATCCCTGAATCACACCTAAAAGCACACCCAAAGCTAAGCTTGTTTCACCAAATAATAAGCATATGACATTATTGTGAACCTTATTACTTTCTAATGTCCTATTACATGGACAGAGAATTCCCAGTGGATAGCACTGCTTGGGCTGCTGTGTTTAACATCCCCCCATCCAATTTCTGTTCCCCTAGCCTCCAATTACCCTACCCTGCCAAATTGGATGCCCCTGCAATAATAAAGCTTTATTATCATCATTTTGGCCAAAACCACCTGCCTCAGCAATGCTATAGCCTCAGCATTGAGGCATTCTCTGTAATCATGAATCCATATACTACATCATTATTTATTTGAATAGGTTTGCTATTTACTGAGGAAGCCTGAATAGTAACGTCCAAGTTGTAGCCATGAAACTGCTTAAGACTTTCAAGTTCTTTGTTATCCTTACTCTTTGCACTTTGAAAAATGAGAACTCTGGCCTGCCTGTGACAACTACATCCAGCCCTGGCGGTGAGTGTGATTAAGCTGTAGGAGAAATATATGTCATAGAACTTTTGAGGATTTTAACAATGAACCATGCACCATGAGTCTCTACTTCTAGGAGGAAATATTTTGTGGGAGGGAGTGAATAGTTTTGGCTGATTTCTAACGTTTCTAACGTTCATTCTCAAAGTCTGTATACGAACATCACGTTTTAATTCAGTTTAAAGTTATCTCCTTCAAAGGGCCAAGGACTGTGGGGGTCTATTAGACCTTATGATGGTCTTTAGTCCTTATCAACAGACTTAAAGAAAATTGAATTTGATTGACTGTGCAAACATTTCTTGCTTTGAATGGAGGGGGTATGGTAGCTCACTGCGTCTGATGTCGGGGGCGTCGCCACGTCGGCGTGAGACAGGAAGAGAAGCCAGATGAGAGAGCGGTGCTGTGCGAGGTACCAGGCAGCAAGGGACCTGCATCTAGCCTTTTAGGTGAGCGCTGCTGCCCAGGACCAGGAGCGGTGGTCTGCAAGCTTTTTTTCTATTTGCCTGAAAATTGGTTCTTAGACGAATTTTCTCTAATGTTAGCAAAAGTTTGTTTTATGGAAGCAGTTTTCAATATCTGCAATATGTTGCTATTGCCAATGTAAACCAAGTGCAGACGGGGAGGCCGGTTCATTAACAGCGGCAGGTAGCGACAGTTGAGCGACTGTAGCTGCATTTTCAGAGCGCCCGCTAGTAGTCGCTGTGCTTGGCCGTTGTTCGGTAGTTGATAGCGACTCAGTCGGGTTGCCGTAATGTTGAATATTGGGTGAGGAGTCGCTATTTGACAGGTTCCGCGCTGTATGGGAGCGCATGATAGCGACTGGTCAGAGCGACCGGCTTCCCCCATATTCATTAACAAATCACGCTCAAAAAATTCTCGCGCTGTAAAATGCATGTTTAAACCCCAGAGCGCTGGCGGCGATGGGTTAAAAGTAGTTTTTTAACCCCCAAACAACCATATTTTTGGAAACCCAAAAAAACAAGTTTTTAAAATAATTTTGTAATATGAATACATTAATATCAGACCTGTAATATCAATTCTGTACATTTTTTTTATTATTGTTTTTGCCTTAAAATGGCAGAAGTGGTCACAGAATTTTTCCCATTTAAAAAAAAAAAAAAAATTAATAACAATTAATTATGAATATTTAAAGATTGTTCCATTGAAATGCATTGGAGCGCGCCAGGTAGCGAGAGGTCATACCTGTCACTGTTCAAGGTCGGACGCTGGCGCTGTGGGCTGAGGCTGGAATAATGATGAATGAGTAGATATCTGGCGCTATCTCAGTCGCTAAGAAGGATTGCCTTGATATATGTGTGATTGTGGTGGGGAGCCGGCGTTCTCGTGGCGGGGCCCGTCATTACCGGCTGTTCAACAGTCGCTACCTGTCGCTATTCCTTCATAAATAAGGGCCCTAGTGTATGTTGCCAATAGCAACAGATTACAGATGGTTGCACAGAGCGCTGCTGCTGGGCATCTGTAAGGTCAGGTGAGCTCCCTCAACTTAGCAGTGGCTATAGCAGCAGTGTTGTGTGTACGGGACTCAGTTCTCTCTTTGTGTAGATTGGTGTCTGTTGCCAATAGCAACCGATTGCAGGTAGTGAAAATTGCTTCCATAAAACAGACATTTTCTAACATAGGAAAAAAAAATTAAAAATACTAGATCGGCTCAGCACCTTAGGCACCTCTTGGCACAAAAAATATACACTTTCAAAAATTCCATCAAAAGTAGGCTTACCCTTTAAAGCATCCAAATAATAACTTGACTCACCTGATCGCCAAAATCCTCCCCTGATGTCGGCAAGGAGGAGGGACTCTGCATGGCAGCCATAGACTTGAGTGGCAGACTAGTACAGTTACAGTACTGCACAGGACTGGGTGACTAACTTGTGACTCAAGGTCCCATCTTCAGCTTTCATACAGTTTGCCCCTAGTGGGTAAGGAAGGGTGGGTGGAATGTTCCAAAATGCTTGGACTTTCTTTTTAAAGCAGAATAAAACCTCGGATTTTGACAAATCCGGGGAACTCAACTCAGGATGCCCCTGGGGAAGGCCCTGGAATCTTTTAGATTTTTTGTTCCACTTTAAATAAGACCTATAACAGATTCCCCATCTCCCAACCACAGTTAACATTGGTTATAAAAAAAAACTCACTTTTGTTGTGAAAAAGAGGTGATGTGTGTGGCTCTACCTACTACTTTGAATTATAAGTATATCCTGTTATAACTGATCTGTATATGCCATGTACATACCTTCTCAATTCCTATAACAAATTGTATTCAGTACTTCAATGCTTAGATACGGGCAGGCTGATTCATCACTAACGCCAGGTGGCGACAGATGAGCGTCTGTAGCAGGCATTTTCAGAGCGCCCGCTGGTAGTCACTGTGCTCAGCCGTGGGTCGCTACTTCATCGCTGTTCAGTAATGTTGAATACATTGTGAGAATTTAAACATGCCTGGGATAAGCACACATCTATCCTAAGATAAAGAGTACATACAGTATACACATAAGGGCAGATGGACCGTATGGTCTCCTTCTGCCGTCAACCTTCTATGTTTCTATGTGAGGAGTCGCTATTTGACCAGTACAGCGCTGTATGGGAGCGCATGTTAGCGACTGGTCATAGCGACCGACTCACACCATATTCGGCAAAAAAACAGCCTCACAAAATTCAGGTGCTGAAAAATGCTTGTTTGAAGCCCAGAGCGCCGGAGGCTGTGTGTTTAAAGTCTGTTTTTCAGTATCTATCCACTAGTAACAAAGCGAAAACATATGGAATTACACTGTAGCAACATTGTAACATGAACACTTTAATGGCAGACCTGTAATGTCATTTCTGAAGAAATATATAAAAAATAAAAAAATTGTGGAAAAACTGCTTTTTCAATGCCAGAATAGCTCACAGAATTATTTGTGATTTTTTGAAAAAAAATAAAAACCAAAAACCCTGTTTAAAGAGAAGAAAAGGATCGTCCATTGAAATTTATGGGAGAGCGACAGGTAGTGAGAGGTCATACCTGGCGCTGTGCAAGGCTGAACGCCGGCGCTGTTCGCTGAGGCTGTGAAAATGACGAGTCAGTCGCTAAACATATTCTGCTTGATAAATGTGTAATTGTGTGCCGTGTCCGGCGTTCACCAGTCGCTACCTGTCCCTACCTCTCATTAACCAGCCACTACCTGATGCTATCCCTTCTTAAATAAGGGCCTAAGGTCCCAATTCAGTAAGAGTTGAAAAAACATTTCTCATGGTAGTTGAAAAAGAATTAAAATGTCACTGTTGCTGAATCACTAGCTAGGAAGACAAGGAAAGTCAATGGTACTTTATTACTCATAAGAAAAGTAAAAAAAAAGTAAAGAAGTTTTACACCTTTTTACATTAACGTGCCATGACTTTCATTGCCTTCCTAGCTGGTGATCCACCAACAGTGAATTTCTTGTGCCCTTTTACACTTAAAGATCATTTTTTACTACCATGAGAATTTCTTTCAACTCTAACTGAATCAAGGCAACATGTCACATGCTTAGAGGCCGATTCATTAATAGCGCCAGGTAGCGACAGATGAGCGACTGTAGCGGCATTTTCAGAGCACCCGCTAGTAGTCGCTGTGCTTGGCCGTTGTTCTGTAGTTGATAGCGACTCAGTCGGTTTGCCGTAATGTTGAATATTGGGTGAGGAGTCGCTATTTGACAGGTTCCGCGCTGTATGGGAGCGCATGACAGCGAATGGCCATAGCGAACGGCTCCCAGCATATTCATTAACAAATCACGCTCAAAAAATTCTCGCGCTGTGAAATGCTTGTTTAAACCCCAGAGCGCTGGCGGCAATGGGTTAAAATTAGTTTTTTAACCCCCAAACAACCATTCTTTTGGCTAAAAAAAAACAAGTTTTTCAAAACATTTTGTAATATGAATACATTAATATCAGACCTGTAATATCAATTCTGCACAAATTTTTTTTTTTTTTTACCTTAAAAAAAATATCTAACATTGCAGAAGTGGTCACAGATTTTTTGACATTTACAAAAAAAAAAAACATTAATAGCAATTAATTAAGAATATTTAAAGATTGCTCCATTGAAATGCATTGGAGAGTGCCAGGTAGCGAGAGGTCATACCTGTCGCTTTTCAAGGTCGCTCGCTGGCGCTGTGGGGTGAGGCTGGAATAATGATGAATGATTCGCTATCTGACGCTCTGTCAGTCGCTAAGCAGGATCGGCTTGATAAATGTGTGATTGCCGAGGGGAGCCCGCATTCTCGTGGCGGTGACCGTCATTACCGTTCGCTCACCATTCGCTACCTGGCGCTATCCCTTGTTAAATAAGGGCCTTAGATTAAGGCCCTTATTCATGAAGGGATAGCGTCAGGTAGTGCCTTGTAAATGACAGGTAGCGGCAGGTGAACGCCGGACACGGCACGCAATTACACATTTATCAAGCAGAATCTGTTTAGCGACTGGAACAACGCCATGTAGCATCCGATTCAACATTATCCCAGCCTCAGCATACAACACGACGGTCAGCCTTGCCACGTATTACCTCTTGCTAACTGGCTCTCTCCCATACATTTCAATTGGCATGCTTTTATTTCTATTTAAACAGGGTTTTTTTTATTTTTTATTTTTTTATAAATAATCTCAAATAATGTTGTGACCTCTCCTTGCATATAAAAAGCAATTTTGAAAATATTTTTAATGTTTTATATATTTATGCAGAATTGACATGACAGGTCTGGCATTAATGTGTTCATGTTACAATGTTATTACAATGTAATTCCATATATTTTCGCTTTGTTACTGGTGGATACATGTTAAAAAAAACAGCATTTAAACACACAGCCTCCGGCGCTCTGGCCTACAGTGAAGCATTTTTGAGCGCCGGAGTTGTGTGAGGCTTTTTTTTAAATGAATATGTTGTGAGTTGGTCGCACTAACCAGTCGCTAACATGCGCTCCCATAAAGCGCTGTACTAATCATATAGCGATTCCTCACAATGTTGCACAGCGCCTGAGTAGCTCTGCACTAGCGACCCACGGCCGAGCACAGCGACTACTAGTGGGCGCTCTGAAATGCCTGCTACAGACGCTCATCTGTCGCTACCTGCCGCTAATGATGAATCAGCCTGCCCACCATCACCCATCCTTTTGGCCAAGGGTTCTAAAACTTCTGAAGAGCCTGGGCCACTTGGTGTTTGGAAATTTGGTAAACTGGTCTCAGGCCACAATGATTACATCCAGAAACTGTTCTTTTTGAATTGCATAATAAAGATTTTATACAACAATCACTACAACATTTTTTTACGTGAGTGTATAAATGTCTACTATACTGTATATCTTTCCACCACACCAACCTATTACCACATTCATATGTAACTATCCCCACATGCTACTTTATACATGCTGATTGTCTTTCCTCTTCAAATACATTATATGGGCCTTGTATTTACAGGCCTCCCCCGTCAGTCTCACATCCTAACCATGTTCCCATAACTCAGCCCATCTTAACTCCCACCAATGCTAAGCATACAATTATTATTACTGAATGATTGTGCCAGAGATTTCAACTAGGGCTGGCATACAATCAATGTTATAATGTTTCTCCAAGCCACTGCTGCCACCTTTATTTGCCCATGCGCCCCTCCTATATCACTTTCTGTGCAACCTCTCATCCTTACTGTGGCCCTATTTAAGCCAGATCAACGCCCATTTTAAAGCAGACTGAACTTTTGAACTACATTTGGCCAAAGCCCCTGCCGATACTTCCTTCTTAGGGTGTAGAACTAGAAATAGATATTTTCGCACTTCGAAATATCCTGAAACACTTTTTTTTTTGCTGTCCCTCTCTGTAAGATGGCAGGCGATTAGTCATTGCATAGGTGCGGCAATGACATCATTGCAACACACAACAGTGGCAATGAATGGAGGAGGTGGAGCTTTACAGCTGAAACAGGCGCCATTATCTGGGATAAGAGTGAAGCAGGAACAGTGAAAATTGGCAAAAGTTACTCTTCATGGAGGGTGCTGTGAACTAGCACAGTTGGTGGTGATAATTATTTTTGTGCATGCATTTTTCAGGATTCAAAATACATGGCAGCTAAAACTACACCCAGGTTCTATTATGCTGGGGGCAGAAAATGATCCCAGAGAAGCTAATGTAAGTTTAAAGTGGACCAACAACAAAACATTTTAGAGAAACTGGACTGTCACAATAATACATTAATGCAGTTAATGGTTTTCCCAACCTAAAGCTTCAAAAAAGTAAAAATATTTAGCATAAAGCAGGGCTGTACATGTATGACTTTTGGATGGTGCCAAATCAATTCCCTAATGTAAATGGAGCCCAGGCTGGTATAGTAAACGTGCGGTCCACTATAAGGGTAGAGGGTTCTTGGATAGTATGCAAGGCAATTTGAGTTTGTAAAAAGGGGTCTTATTCAGAGTAGTCACAAATCCCAGGGTGTTAGAAGGAGACCCCATGGGTAGCATCAGGTTGGCCATGGATGATATGTGGCACCTTTTACAATAATGGTGTCAGCAGAAAGAATGATGGTTATTCCAGAATGTTATAGAGAACCCCTCTGCACTTTAGGTGGGCCAAAGATGATAAAGATGGCTCTGGATAATATATGGCTCCCTTTAGTGGCTATAGGACATCAGGAAAAGTAAAGGAGGCCATCTCAATTCAATTCAATTCAATTCAATTTTATTGTTCGCCAAGTACATCGTGAGATGAACAAGGAATTCTTTTCGGCATATACACAGTGCAAAAAAGAAAACAGTACAGATAACTACAGTTAAAGTTACAAAGGAAGGGGAACATGGAAGACAGAGATACGGAAGCAGATAATCTCTTATAAAGTCAGAGTATGAGGACCCATCGATTCCAGCTTGATCCTGAGCCTATGATGCCTGGATATTGTTAAGGATGCGGACGGCCAAAGGAAAGAAACCCTTCCTGGACCTAGAAGTCCTGCAGGCTGGGACCGCAAGACGTCGCCCGGATGGCAAGTAGTGGAATAGGGTGTGTCCAGGGTGGGACGGATCCCGGAGTATCTTTCCAGCTCGCGTCTTGATTCTCTGATTGTGCAGTTCCTGTAGGGATGGTAAGGGGGCTTCGATTATTCTTTCTGCCGTCTTTATTGTTCTTTGGAGTCTACCCTTGTCCCTGCTTGTAGCTCCTTCGAACCAGACAGAGAAAGAAAAGCACAGAACAGAACCAGTGACGGCATTGAAGAAGAGCACAAGCAACTTTTTCGACAGGCCTGCCTTCTTAAGTTGCCTCAGGAAGAAAAGTCTCTGATGTGCTTTCTTCAGTAGAGCCATGGTGTTCCTTTCCCAGCAGAGGTTGTCGGAGATTGTCACACCTAAGTATTTCGTCTCCCTTTCTCTCTTGATTTCCACCCCCTTGATGGTCAGGGGTGACAGGGGTTCTTTCTGAAGTCCACTACCATCTCTAGGGTTTTGGAAGGGTTTATGACCAGGTTGTGTATAGTGCACCAACTGACAAGTTCCTCCACTGATCTTCGGTAGATTTCCTCTTTGCCATTCTTGATCAAACCTATGATGGTTGTGTCATCGGCAAACTTCACAATCTTCACAGAGTTGTCCAAGGAGGTGCAGTCATTGGTGTAAATCGAGAACAGGAGAGGGGACAGAACGCAGCCTTGAGGGGCACCGGTGTTGGTGTGCCTGACACTGGATCGTACTGGACCAAGTCTAACTACTTGGGATCGCTCTGTTAAAAAGCTCCCTGTCCATGCACAGATGTTCTGAGGAATGTTGAGCTTAGACATCTTTTCTACCAGCAGGTTCGGACTTATGGTGTTGAATGCCGAACTGAAATCAACAAAGAGAACTCTGACGTAGGTGTCTGGTTTATCCAAATGCTCGTACGTATAGTGGAGGGCCATGTTCACCGCATCGTCTGAGGATCTGTTTGCCTTGTAGGCAAATTGCATGGAATCCATAAGGCTGCCGGTGGTTGTTTTTAGATATTCCAGCACAATCCTTTCGAATGACTTCATGACCACGGATGTAAGTGCAACTGGCCTGAAGTCATTCATCTCAGTGGCTAAGGGTTTCTTTGGCACTGGTACAATGGTCGATCTTTTGAGACAGTGCGGGACTACGCCCATTTCCAGGGAGGCATTGAAGATCCTTGAAAACACTGGCGATAGCTGGTCCGCACATGACCTGAGGCAGATTGCAGATATTCCATCTGGTCCTGGTGCCTTCTTTATGTTGAGGCCTTTGAGAACTCGTGCAATTTTGTTCTCTGAGACCGAAAGAGTATTTGTTGTTTGAGAGCCGATGGAATGAATATTTTGGTTGATTGACAGGAGTGATTGATCTAGTGACTGGGAGGAACTAGCTGCCATGTTTGGAGCTGAATCAAATCTGCAGTAAAAACTATTGAGATCCTCAACCTGTTGCCTGCTAGGGTTCAGTACCAGGGTAGACCCTCTGTAGTTAGTAAGATGTCTGAATCCCTGCCAGGTCTCTCTTGGGTTACTGGAGGAGAACTGCTTTTCCAGTTTCTTAGCATAATCTCTCTTTGCAGCCCTGATCTCCTTAGACAAGGAATTCCTCAATTTCTTAAACATAAGAATGTTCCCATCCCTGTGTGCAGACTCCTTCTGCTTGCGTAACTTCCTTATGCTGTTAGTGAACCATGGCTTGTTGAAATGACCATAGTTCCTGAAGGTTTTGGTTGGTACAATTGTATCTTCGCAAAAGGTAATGTAAGAGAGCACAGAGTCAGTCCATTGCTCTATAGAGTGAGAGTAGAAGACATCCCAATTGGTACTCTCAAAACAGGATTGCAGCTCGTCAATGGCCTCCTTTGACCAGACCTTGGTTTTTCTGGTTTGGGGAGTAACTGACTTCAGCCGTTGTCTAGTTTTAGAAGAAGTTCCTTGGGAATGTTTTTAGGAATAAATTAGCATGGGAGAAATGGATGTCATAGAAGGCAATGACAATTTGGCTGTACGGGGTCCAGAAATTTTAGATTCACAATTCACCAGCAGTCACTGATTTTACCTATAACTACCCAAAGTCTGTACCCATGACCTAACCCAGAATCTTTTTTAAATATTTTTTTAATATGTTTAATTAATTGTTAATAATAATTTTTGAGCTTTAAAGCAAACCAATACCAACCCTATCCCTCCCTGGCAGCCCTAATTTGGGGTGTTGTAATATACAGAAATTGCAGTATATAAAAAGGCTATTAGATGTAGCCCTGGGTGAGAGATATAAAAGGTTTGGAGGGGTAGAGCCACAGCTGCTATTAAGAGAAAGCCCATGCTGGAGCAGAAATAGGGCAGGAGGCTGACCCCAGTGTGCCCTTAGACCAGTGTGCACCCAAGGAGGTCCTCCCCTGGCCGACCCAGCGATCCTGAGGTGAGCAGTTTGGGGAGACAGGCTGTCCTGTGCTGCTTTCTCTGGACTAGGCAGAGTGACCATTGCTGGGTTACTGGAAGCGAGTCTGCTGTGAGGGGGATTCTGAGGCCTACTGCACGAACCGCCGGTTGGAGTAACCAAAGGCAACCCCAGTGAAAGTGACTTTGCTGTGGGGTGGCCTGCATCTGGCTGACACCCCTGGAGCTTGTTGTGCTGCTGTGCACCGTGAGAAAAGGGAGGCCCAACTGCGGTGGGGGGCCCTGAGTGGAAAGTCTAAGTGAATGTCAGTGGGGGAGTGGAGCGAACCCCTATATTAGTGCCTTACAGTGGGGTGGCCCATGCCTTGCCAGCACCTTGGGATACATTATACATCCGGCATATGCTACGAAATGAGCCTTTTTGCTGGGCTATTTGAAATTAAGTTATCTGCAATTTGTAAAGAGATCTGTGTGGCCTTGCCATGACTACAACCCCCTCCTCAATTGGTGAATCCAAGGATTACAGTTTGGGTTGGTGTGCAGCGGCAGTGTGTTTCTCGTCCCCCGCTGGGGACTTGGAATACACTGTTACCCATGGTTCCTTATGGCAGGTTTACAGGCTGCTTGCATGGTGCAGGCAAGTAGTTTTATGCAAGCAGCCAAATCAGAGTCAACAAGGAGAGTGGGGGGGGGGGGGGTTATCAGTGCTGCTGACCCTTGTATTATATACTGTGTACAAGACAAACCTTAGCCTGTAAACCTGGAAGTTATATTTGTTATTTAAATATATGTTTTCACCACTATATTTCATAGTTCTTCATAATATCATAATAGGATCTAGTTATTTTAGTTTATTATATTTATTAACCCCCCTCTTAGTATGTGGTCAACGTCCTCTTGTGTTCGGTTTGTCTGGCTCTCGTATTGTCGGTGGAAGGGACGCCACGCCTGGAAGCTGGCCATGGTTAGTGAGTATTCAGCAGCCCATGGACTATGAAGGCTTTGACTATGTGCACCTGTGTGGAGGCTCCCTCTTGAACACCCAGTGGGTTCTGACCGCCGCTCACTGTTTCAGAGGACATCAGATGTAAGTCGAGATTTCTCTTCTATTGTATCACGGCATAGTAAGATATGTTTGGTAATTTTTTTTATGAAACTGTATTAGCCTAATTTATGACTCAAGCTGCTACATATCCTCTTTCACCTAAACTACTTGTTTATTATTGTCAAGATGTGTAACCAAAAATGAGGACTGGCCATAGGAAGGCCTGGACTGAATTCCCAGGTGCATACACTGCTCAGGAGCCATTGGGCTGATGCTTCACTCCCATCCTCCCTAGTGTCCACACCAGCTGTCCCCTTGTACCCCACCTCACTTTACCCTCTTCCAGCTGACACACTCCAGACCATATTCTGACCCTGCAATGCTATAGCCTCAGTACCATGTCTGTGGGAGGCCACACTTACCCCTACAAAACTAAAGCTTCAATATTCTCAATTTAACAGTGACCATTTGCACCCATACCCATTATCCCATTATACCCATTAATGCAATGCAATGCAATAGCCTGGTTCTTGGAGTGCACTTGCTGACATTCCAGGAAGCACATTTCGGGGGATACAGCTGGCCATTTGCAGGTGGGTCATGGGCTGGCCAGGGCCAGTACATTGGCAGCTTGATTTTTGGGCCCCTCTCCCCAGTCCTACAGCGCATGTGAGGCCACTTGTTTAATCACGTTGTCTGAGGCTTTGTCTAAGGCCAGTGGCTCCAAGACGCTGGTGGCTGCATCCCCCACTACCCTCTAACAGGGAGTGTGCCCGTCCTGGCCATTCACAAATGCCTGGTGCCCTGCTAGAGGGATAGTGGGGATGTGGCGGCGGCTCGCGCATGCGCCATTGGACCAGGAAACAAGGTAAGTGTATGGGCCACCTGAGGGTTTCACACAGTGGGGCATCCCGACTTTGGATGCCCCGGGGGGAGGGAATGGATCGGCCTGGGAATCTTATAGACTCACTGTCTACAAATCATCCCATGCCCTATAGAATTTTTTTTTATTTTAGCTTTTGAATGTTTTATTAATTCTCTTGTGCTTTAATTTGATGTTCTCAGTGATTTCCATTCCTGGAGACTGGTTGTTGGAGCGCACCAGCTATCCAAGCTAGGCTCAGAAACTCAGATTAGGAGAATAGCTAGAAAGATTGAGCATGAGCGGTATGAAGCTAAATCCGAGAAGAACGACATCGCCCTTCTGTTCCTAGATAAACCAGTGACTTTTAGCAAATACATTCAGCCCGCCTGCCTTCCTGGAATAAGCGCCACTCTCAAGTATATGACTGAGTGTTTCATTGTTGGCTGGGGAGTCCTTAAGGAAGAATGTAAGTCATAGTTGTGTAGCCAGATTGTCTTTGGGTATGACTGCTCCTTCTTGGGCATGGTTGTCTTTGGGTTTGACTGTAGAAGCCCAGTTAATTTCTAATTTACATTACATGTAACTAGTACCATACATCCGAGGAGAGGATTTATGATGCAGAGTGAGACACTTTGTATCACAAGTATATGAGGAAACCAGGGGGGTTTCAAACAGTGAGGAATCCCAAATCTGGAGGCCCCTAGGGAGACCTCTTAAAGTGGACCAACAGTCAAAAACAGGAAAAAGGCCAGAGGACTTACTCACCTTTCCGGCGCAGGTCGGGATGTCCCTGCAGACACAGAGCCGACTTACGTCGGACCCATCCAGGGTCCATGAGGCGTAATCGCGGCTCCATGAATGAAGAGCAAGCTGCAGACTACTGGCCTGTGATGCGATTCACCTGCTGACGTCAGCAGCTTCTTACCTCATGGAGCAGCGACTTGCGACACTCAATGCATCTGCACCTCCAGCTCACCGCGCTGCTGCTGCTCCCGGTAAAAAAAAAACAGCTGCTCTCTGTGAGGGGCTGGCTTACCAAAACAGTCAAAGGCTTCAGAGGATTGTGGGATACATACTCCTAGGTGTAGCAAGATGACAGCGTGAGAGTGAGATGTCTGGAAGCATACGCCCGGGTGTAGCAAGATGGTCGCAGGGGAGAAAGATTTCTGGGAGCCGGCTGGCAGGTAAGGTGAGTCATTAATAAGCATGGAAAGGTTTGCATGCTTAGTAGTGACCTTTTTAGATTTTTTTTTATTTAAAAGTAAAAAAAATAGACCGTTGGTTCACTTTAAAGAGTTGAGGCATTTATGGCCTAGAGGTGGGGAAGCGGGCCTGGCAGGTTCGGTTCAGAGCCATGGGATATGACTGAAGTGCCCTTAAGCAATGCACCTAACCGCCAATTACTCCCTGGGTGCTGAGTTTAGGGCTGCCCTCCACTGGGCCCATGTGCATTATTGGTGTTTATTCATTGGTGTGTCCACTGTGTGCAGTCACTAATATAGTGTTTATTCACTGGTGTTCACAGAAATGTGGTGTGCACGGATGAGAAAATGGAGATGAGAAATCCATGTGTGCGTCAGCACACAATGGCCACTATTTGCACTACTACGTTGCCTGGCTGTGTTACAGCCTTAAAGTAGACCAATCACCACCCATTCCGTCCCTGGAGTCTAAACTCCAGGGTCAGTCTGTGCCCCAGGAGCATCCCAATTTGGGTACTGTGTGAACCCTTCAAAGTACCCTTGTAAACCTCTTAAATTTGTACCGGTTGCTTGCCACGATCATGGGCTGTGGCCGCACCCCTCCAAATCAAGCCATTTAGATAGGTCCAGTGTGAAGGAGCGTGCACTCTGCAGGGAAACCGAGGATGCAGCCGCCCCTGCTCCCTATGCCAACACTCAGTCTAAAGCAACACATTAGTATGCATGACCTAAAGAGCTGTTTGGATAAGAGCCAGCAAAAGCACCTTGGAAACGATGGAAAGGTGAGTTGAGTGGGTGATCTGGGGGGTTTCACACAGTGGGACATCCCAAATCGGGATGCCCCAAGGACAAGGACTAATCACCAGGATAGTGAAAATTCTGTTGGTTGGTCCACTTTAAAGAGGGAATCCTGTAAAAATGACTGGACTTCCTCTTAATTAGGCAGTAGGGGACATCAGCACTCTGGAAGCTGGGGAACGGGGGCCGCCTATACTCACCTCCCTAAGGATCCTTCCATGGCATGCAGTAGATGGCCTATCAGGCTTACCAGGCTGCAGAGTCCCATTAATATGCACGGCCACCGGCCAGTCTAATGCTCACAGTCACATAGGACATGGTTCTCCCAACTGACAGAGCACCCATGCAAAGCGGGGCAACACAATTACGGACGCCCCCTTCTGCCTTATTAGGAAGAAGTCTAATTATTTGGACAGGAATTCCTTTATTATTTAATTTTCACCGTTGCTGTGGCTCGCTCTAAATCTTATCCCTTCTATGTCTTACCATGAATGAATTGATGCATAGTAACCCTATGGGCCTGATTTATCAAGAACCTCTGCCAGACAGCGCCACATCAGTTCAAACTAGAGTAATAAAAAATATAATAAAATATTTTTTTTCACACTTGCTGCACTACAAGAAGCACATTTACTAAAACATTAGCAGTGCAGCAATATGCTTACACATGTACAAATCATAATTTTCACTGAAATGTCACTGTCTGGCAGAAGTGCTTGATAAATCAGGCCCCCTATCTCCTAATTGCGGTCAAACACTTCTTTCCCCACTCAAAACCTTAAGCCAATAGGTAAAATCCAAATTGAATTATTTTGTATTCCAGCCTATGAAGCATCTGATGTTCTCCAGGAAGCACCAGTGGAAATGTTATCTTTAAAGAAATGTAACAGCACTATGTGGTACAGTGGTGCAGTTGGTGTTTACAACCTATGTGCTGGCTATGAAGAAGGAGGAATTGACAGCTGTCAGGTAACATGTCATGGTCATGTACCAAGATCAAAGCCCACTGCCTTATATAAATATTCATATTGGGCGTTTTGGTCCCGCTGTCTGTTCATTACAACAAGTCCGGGGGGGGGGGGGGGCTGGGGGGCATCCAGAATGCTGTAGCCCTCCTCGCAGATAACCTCCCAGACTGCCCATAATACTCACCTTCATTATGAGCCAGCACCGGGAAAGGAGGGGCGGTCACGTAGGCCAAAGTCGTATCCTCTGCATCGGCCACTGGCAGGACCTGCCCACGCGACCACCCAGCGGCCAATCGCAGGACTCCTTTTCCTGGATATCCTCCATTTTGGATGCCTCCCAGCGGGACCAACACCTGTTAAAGAAAAAATGGGTTTTGGTCCGGCTTAAGAAATAAGGGGAAATCTATGTTATGCAGAGAATCCATAGGTCATCAATTTTAGGTGCTGTTGCCTCATGAAAAGGCCCTTTGTGACCCTAAACATTGCTTCTGCATTCATGGGTGCTTACATGGACCCCCCCATGTTAGCACCCAACAACATTTTGAAAAGGTCACCACCTTGTGTATCTTAAAGGAAACCCTGCCCTTTAAGATACACAAAGTACTAAAGTACTACAAACTATACTGTATAGCACGTGTTTTGCATTACTAAGACACCTGTCTTAGTAAAGCAAAAGGTGTAACAAGATGTGTAACATCTAAGACAGTATCAGTGGCAGAGACTGTTTAGGTAGGTGAGATTCCCCTTTTACCCCCAAAACATGGTGCAGTTAAGTGTGATGAGGTCCCTGGGCAGAAATTCTAGTGCAGGCCCGCATAATAAGTAACTGTAGCTCAATCACTGCCTTTAACAAGTGGTGGAGGTGCCCAAATATTGGAGGCCCCAGGATGTGAGCCCTGGTTTGCCCCTCCTTTAATCCAGCTCTGCACATAAATATTTAATGGATTAATGGATATTTAATGGATTATGACTGAGATAAATGTTTTGATCTTTATATTATTGATCATATATTCATTTTCCTCACATATTTTAGGGGGACAGTGGAGGACCACTGATGTGCAGGGAACCTTCAAAGACCTTCTTTGTTGTTGGGATCACCAGCTGGGGCTCAGGATGTGCTCAGGCTCGGAGCCCTGGTATCTACACCTCCACCCAGTATTACATAAGCTGGATCTCCTCACACACTGGAGCACGCTCCCCATAAACACGCAATATCATATTTGTTTAGGCATTGTGTCCATAATATCTATATTGCCAACAAAAATAAACTGAAGAATAACCAAAAATGTGTCATCTTTATTATTAATACAATAAAACAAACATAAAATGTATTCTAACAAGTACTTTTGCATCACCGCCAACCTCAAAAGGGTTGACTCAGCAATGAGAGAATCTCACGTTTTTTGCGACAGCAATTGATGATTTTTTTTTTCCTCTGTGCAATTCAGCACCATGTTAAGTTGAGGAATGTTAAAGCAAATTGCACAGCTGAACTGCATCAAAGAAAAAATCATGAGAAAAATTGTTTTCTCACAGAAAAAGGAAAACTAATCCTTATGGCGCTGAATCAGCCCTATAATGTGCACATTTAGAGAGCAAACACTAACATGAGGAAACAGTTGCTTGAATAGTGCTTTGTTCAGTCCATATCAAGTCAGGTCAGGTCCGAACAAATCTAGACTTTCAGGCTGATTCATCACTAACGCCAGGTAGCGACAGATGAGCGTCTGTAGCAGGCATTTTCAGAGCTCCCCCTAGTAGTCACTGTGCTCGGTTGTGGGTCGCTAGTTCTTAGCGACTCAGTTGCTGTGCAGCAATGATGAATACATTGTGATGAGTCGCTATTTGACCAGTACAGCGCTGTATGGGAGCGCATGTTAGCGACTGGTCAGTCCGACCGACTCACAACATGTTCATTAAAAAAACAGCCTCACAAAACTCCGGCGCTGAAAAATGCTTCTCTGAAGCCCAGAATGCTGGAGGCTGTGTGTTTAAAGTCTGTTTTTCAGCATGTATCCACCAGTAACAAAGCGAAAACATATGGAATTACATTGTAATTACATTGTAACATGAACACTTTAATGCCAGACCTGTAATGTCATTTCTGCAGAAATATATAAAACATGAAAAATTTGTCTTTATTGCATGCCACGACTTGCTTCGGTATTCATAACAGTTGGGTTATTCTGCCACAAGGTGGCGCAGTGGTACTGCAGAAAGCTGTGGTATCTCCCGGCCCCCTATAAAAACGGGATTAACCATAGAGTTCCCAGTGTTTCCTCTGCAGTGATACTGCGAAGTTAGAGTATGACTCTCTCTCTTGCGCAGGTGAGCGGGGCAACCAAGCCTGTGGCCCTGCAAGTCTATTTCCACCCGTTTCTGGACCCTCACTGCCTCCCAGCCTTGGCTGACAGATCAGGTGAGGGTAGAAGAGCACTAGGGTCAAGTGCTCCAGGAGTGCTGCTCCAAGCCGCAGACTCTGTTACACAAAGGGTAGCCAGCCATAGGCTTTACGGTGAGTCTACTAGGGATGCAGAGTTCCAGTCCTGACTTCTGAGGAGGTAAGTGTTTTGGGGAATGTTTCCCCTTCCTTTCCTTCAGGGGTCCCCCCCCTCCTGGATGATCGCCGCTGGCCTCTCGTCTATGTCTACCCCCCCTCTCTGGCTTTGTTCCGGGGGGGGGGGCTTGGCATCGGTGAGTGGTATTCTATGTGGTGTTTTGGTGTTTATTGTGTGTTTTTTGGTGTTTTTTCAGCCGCCGCACGCTTTGTACTGCGCTCCGCAGCGGTTGGCGCTATAACCTGAGGCGTTTTTTTGCTTCGTCATGGCGCCGGCCGGGTCACGTGATCGCCGTTTCTGCGCTCTTCGGGGGGGGGGGGCCTTAGGATGACGCATATTGCGTCGTCTTCATGCGGCCCGCCCCTTGAGGTACCCCTGCCGGCGCCATTTTGGACTAGCTGCGCGTCTGGATTCTCCCTTCCTGGCTGCAGCGCTGCTTCCTCTGGTGTCTCACTTCATCCTGCAGTCTGTGCCTTGGTGACCCTGCGGTGTCTTTGGTCTGTGAGTCCCCCTTGGGGTTTTTTTTATTGCCCTTGGGGGTGTGTGCTGTGGGATGCTTATGTGTCTTTTTCACTTATGTCTTTCAGGCGGGGCACCATTGGGTTGTGGGCTCTCCTGGCTTTACTCCTTCCTCCCCCTCATCCCCCCTTTTCACGATTTCTGGGGGCATCCCATGATAGGGCATCCCGGGTGGCTTCTGTATTAGCCTATACCCACCTCTGGCCTGTTGTGCCTGTGTTAATCACCATATGGAGGCTTCTGGGGATAGCGTGCTTGGGGGTCCTTCGGGACAAGCTCGACTGTGTTCCATGTGTGGGGTATCCCCTGTGAGTAACAGTGTCACGGTGTGTGTGCCTTGCGCTGAGAGTTTACTTGTGCTTCAAGCTGGTTTGCCTGCTGCGCTTCCCAGCTCTGCACCTCCCTCGGCTTCACCTACTCCCCCGCTCCTGCAATTGGGCCCTAGTGAAGGGGATATTAGCAGGGAGTCACACTCTGATTTGGCTCTGCGGGTGGCAAGCATTGAGAGGCAGCTTGCCAGGACTATTCCCAGGAAGGCCTCTGGCAAGAAGCGGCACCTGATTTCCACTGCCTCATGCTCTACAGAGGAGTATGAGGAATTTGATGTCACTGCTGGACGTTATTCCCTAGAGGAAAGGGAATTGCTCCAGGACTCTGACTCCTCTGGGGACCAGCAGAAGGGTTGTGACCCTGAATCTGGGGAGGAATCATGGTATCCTGAGGACACTGATAATTTGCTCTCTCACATCTTTGAAATTTTACACATTGCTGCCCCTGTGGCGGCTAAAAGGAAACAGGGTGAGCTGTTTCGTACTAGTAAACAGCGCCTGGAGTTCCCTGAGCAGGGGCATTTCACCACTATGGTGCTTAAAGAATGGGAACGTCCTAACAGGCTGCCTACTGTGCCCAAGGGTTAGGGTACGCTGTATCCCTTTCCTGCTGATCTTGTTAAGAGGTGGTCATTTCCCCCTGAAGTGGACGCTCCTGTGCTAGGCTTGTCCAAAACTTCGGTCATGCCTTCACCTGACACTAACACTCTGAGGGACAGTGAGGACCGGCGCATGGATCAATTGGCCTGCCATGCCTTTACCTGTGTGGGGGCGGGATTGCGCCCGGCCTGTGCGGCTGCCATTGCAGCTATTGCCCTTGAGAAACTGCTCAAGCGTCTCCTTGATGGCACTATGGATCGTAGCGGAGGGGGGGGGGGGGGGGAGTATAGGACTCTCTTGGTTTGCTCTAATTTTGTGGCCTTTATCCTTACTGCTATGGATGATGCTGTGTGGCTGAGCGGTAGGGCCTCTGCGCTCTTGGTGGCTATGCGCCGCTCTGTTTGGTTACATCAGTGGGCAGCTGACGCCGCTGCTAAGAAAGCTCTCACTGGACTCCCCTTCATGGGGCTGCGGTTATTTGGGGAGCGTCTTGATGTTCTAGCCAAGGATGGCAGGCTGCCTCAGCATAGGAGGCAGTCTCTGCCCTTTCGGGGGTCCTCCGTCCCCCTCCCTTCCTTTCGTGCTCCCAGAGGAGGCCGTGGCTCCCTCCTCTCTAGTGGCCGCAGAGAGGCCGTGGCAGATCCCGTGGCCGTCCCGGTCTCTCCTGGAATCCTAAGGCCAAAACCTCTCCCAAGCCCCCTCAGGCATGAAGGGGCGCCCTCACCCATCCGGGTGGGGGGGGTGGGGGGACGGCCTCGGCCTCGGCTCTTTGTTCACGTCTGGAGGCTTCACGTCTCAGACCGGTGGATTCAGGAAGTAGTGTCCTCCGGTTACAAGATAGAGTTTGCAGCCTGCCCCCCCCCCCCCAAGATTCATCAGATCCAGGATGTCTTTAAACCCTCTGTCATTTGTCAGGTGCCCCATCAAGAACAGGGTCAGGGGTACTATTCCAATCTTTTCACGGTCCCCAAAAAGGACGGCTCTCTTGAGGCCCATTCTGGACCTGAAGGCCTCAACAAATTTGTCAGATTCAAGCATTTTCGTATGGAGATGATGCGCTCTGCTGTCAGTACCCTTCGCCCGGGCGACTTCATGAGCAATGTGGACATCAAGGATGCGTATCTTCATGTGCCTATCTTCCCAGGTCGTCAGAAATTTCTAAGGTTCGAGCTGCAGGATCAGCTGGACGACATCCTGATTGTGGGCAAGTCCTTTCCTCAGGCCGAGCAGGACACTCAGATGGTGATACCACTCTAGAGTCATTCAGCTGGGTGATCAACTATCCCAAGTCTTCTCTGTCCCAGTCCTTGGTGAGGTCCTTTCTGGGCATGACTCTGGATACCTCTCAGGTCAAGGTGTTCCTTCCTCAGCAGAAGGTGGGGGGTCTTCAGATGCAGGCTCATGCTCTACTATCGTGTCCTTATCCCTCCATCCGTCAGGGGATGAAGTTGGTGGGTATGATGGTGTCCTGCTTCGAGGCAGTCCCCTTTGCTCAATTTCACATGAGACCTCTTCAATTGCACCTCTTGTCAGTTTGGGATCGGGACCCTGCATTCCCTGGATCAGGAATTTGCTCTGTCTCCTCTGGCCAGGCTGTCCCTCTCGTGGTGGCTGGACTCAAGGAACCTTCTGGGGGGCAGGACCTTCCTGCCCCCGTGCTGGGAGACGGTCACCACAGATGCCAGTCTGACAGGTTGAGGAGGCTTCTGGAAGTCCCTGAAGTTTCAGGGTCGGTGGGGCCCACAAGAGGCCCATGTTTCCATCAAAGTTCCTGGAACTGAGGGCGATCAAGTTGGTTTTTTCTTGCCTAACCACTCACCTTCAGGGTCGGGCTGTTCAGATCCGCTCAGACAACCAGAATGCGGTTGCCTACATCAATCATCAGGTAGGGATTCAGAGCAAGCGATCCTTCAAGGAAGTGTCCCTGATTCTGTCTCTGTTCTTTGCATCTCAGCGGTCTACATTCCGGGAGTGGAGAACTAGGTGGCGGACTCCCTGAGCTGGGAGTCGTCTCGTCTGGGGGAATAGTCCCTCAGCAACAGGCTGTGTCACCGCTGGGGTCAGCCGGATGTGGACTTGTTTGCGTCCCTTCACAATCCCAAACTTCCCAGATTTGTCTCTCTATCTCAGGATCCTCTGGCCTTCGCCACGGATGCCCTGGCAATACCTTGGACGGAGTTTCGGCTTCCCTATGTGTTCCCTTCGTTTCCTCTCCTGGGCAGGGTCATGCGCAAGATAGCCCAGAAGCGGGTACCAACCATCCTGGTGGCCCCTTGTTGGCCAAGAAGAGTTTAGTTTGCAGACGTCGTACAGTTGGCAGTAGACTGGTACGTCTTGCCCAAGGATCCAGATCTTCTCACTCAGGGGCAGCTACGCCATCACAATTTACAAACGTTGGCTTTAACGGCTTGGCTGCTGAAACCTCCATCTTGATGGAAAAGGGGTTGCCTGCTTCTGTTGTTGATACCATGATTAGGACTAGGGAGTCTTCGTCCTTTATCTATTACAGGGTCTGGCATGCTTACATTGCCTGGTGTTAGTCCAAGTCTCTTCCCTGTCGGGTGTTTTCTATTCCCAGGATTCTGGAATTCTTGCAACATGGTTTGGATCTAGGCCTTCCACTTAGTTCCCTAAAAGGCCATGTTTCTGCTCTAGCAATTTTTTTCCAAAGAACCTTTGCCAATCAACGGTTGGTTAAAACCTTTTTCCAGAATGTTTCTCATGTGCGTCCACCCCGTAAGCCTTGCTACCAGTCTGGAATTTGAATCTGGTGTTGTCTGCTCTGCAAGGGCCTCCCTTTGAGCCTATTCGTGAAGCTGCCTTGCCCATTCTGACTCTTAAGGTAGCCGTTCTGGTGGCTATCACTTCTGTAAGGCGAGTTTCTGAGCTGGCGGCGCTTTCCATCAAACCTCCTTATTTTGAGCGACATCAGGATAAGGTGGTGTTCCGGCTTAAGCCAGATTTCTTGACTAAGGTGGTGTCTGCCTTTCATCTCAATCAGGACATTGCCTTGCCTTCATTGTGTCCTAATCCTGCTAATTCCAAGGAGCGGACACTGCATTCTCTGGATGTGGTCAGGGCTCTGAAATTTTATTTGGTCGCTACAGAGACTTTCAGAAAGTCTGATGCTCTTGTTGTTCTCACTTCTGGACCTAGAAAGGGTTTGCCTCCGGCTAAGTCCACTATCAGCAAGTGGATCCGTCAGGCGGTGATTCAAGCCTATTCTGCTAAGGGAAAGGAACCTCCCTTTAGGGTGACTGCTCATTCCACTCGTCCTATTGGTGCCTCTTGGGCTTTTCAGCAGCAAGCTTCTGTTGAACAAGTTTGCAAGGCCGCTACTTGGTCTTCTGTTCATACCTTTTCCAACTTTTACAAGTTTGATGTTAAGGCCTCAGCGGATGCTGCTTTTGGCCGCAAGGTGCTTCAGGTGGTAGTGACTTGAACTACTGGCCGTTACTCTTTGGGGATCCCACCCTACTTTTGGACACTGCTTTTGGATGTCCTAACTGTTATGAATACCGAAGCGGACCGTGCCATGTAATAAAGAAAAAAGCAATTCTGTGAGTACTCACCTGTAGAATTATTTTTGTTCTTGCATGGCACGGCCTGCTTCACACCACCCTTGTTATCGTTAATCTTGGTTGCCTCTTTATGGTGATTGTTCCAAGTTAATTGGGGTTTTTTACCCTTTTTTACATTTTTTACCTTTATTCTCTCCCGGCTTCTTGTCTCACTGCTTGTCTACGTTGGGAACTCTATGGTTAATCTCATTTTTATAGGGGGCTGGGAGATGCCACAGCTTTCTGCAGTACCACTGCGCCACCTTGTGGCGGAATAACCCCACTGTTCTGAATACCGAAGAGGGCCGTGCCTTGCAAGAACAAAAACAATTCTACAGGTGAGTACTCACAGAATAGTTTTTTTGCAAAAAACTGCATTTTCAATGCCATAAGAGGTCACAACATTATTTGATATTTAAAAAAAAAACCCAGTTAAAAGAGAAGAAAAGGATCGTCTATTGAAATGTATGGGAGAGCGACAGGTAGTGAGAGGTAATACCTGGCGCTGTGCAAAGCTGAATGCCGGCACTGTTCGCTGAGGCTGGGATAATGATGAATCAGATGCTACATGGCGTTATCCCAGTCGCTCAACAGATTCTGCTTGATAAATGTGTAATTGCGTGCCGTGTCCGGCGTTCACCTGTCGCTACCTCTTATTAACAAGGCACTACCTGACGCTATCCATTCATAAATAAGACCCTTTGTTAAATAACCCCCTTAGTCAACAAAGTACCCAAAGGCTAAGGCCACATGATTGTCAAGTGAGTGACACGTCCCAGTCGAAAGGTCTATTTAGTCAGAAATACAGGGCGCCAGTGAAAGTGTCAGGTAGTGTCCCATCTTTCATCAGTGCCGGCGATGGGGTGAGTGTCGGCGCTGAGTTTCCTACAGCGCCAGACATTGGTGGACTGCAGCCAAAAATCAGCTATGGATTTCACCAGCTCCTGACTGGCCCAAGACATTCTTGCTGAGGCCCCCCACCATGATGTCTGGGCTATAGCATTGGAGGTGGGGGCTTTGGCTTGTGGTTACAACGTGGCTGGGTACAGGGGGCTGACAGGGAGACTAAGGGGCAAGGATTGAAGGTGGGTGTTAAAAGCAGCAGTCCAACTGGCCCCAAAGCAGTGCAGCCCACCGGGCATTGTCCCGGGCCTCTCTATGGCCAGTCCACCCCCGGCGTCAGATAAGACCAGGAACTCACCCTGCACTGTGTGGCCTGATCCCTTACATTTCAATGGTTACAATTATTTAAGCATTTTAGTAGAAGTTATTAATTTTTGGAGGGGCTGGTGCATGTGCCACAAGATCCCTGGGCTGGTTGGAATTATTGTTATATGTATTTTTATTTTGTATTTTATTTTTTTGTGCTGAAAACTTGTGGTTTGGGCCTTGATAAAGATATATCATGTTAGTCTAATGTCCCTAATGCAATTCTCATTTTTAATTAAAAAAAAAAAAAAAAATCCCTAAAAAATAGGGAATCCAACAGGCGCTGTGGGCCTGAATTCCCTTTTTTTGAGCGCCTATTGGAATGCCTGGTATTTTTTTTATAACATTTGTCAACTTGCAGCGCTCTCGGCTGGCGCTAGGTGTCGCTAGCAGATAGGCTTATATAAGCCATGCACTGCGAATGCTGCCTGCCCGGGAACGCTAGAGCTGACAGTGCCAGTGGCCAGAAACCAACGCTGTGGTTCGGGCACTGCTGAACGTCTTGGACCAGGCGCTTACGTGGCGCCCGCATAAATATTAATAAATTAGTCTCTAAATACCACTATAGTCTAGAAGAGAAATCAGTCAAACAATTTGCCAGTTTTCCCTCATCGAAACTACATAAATTTGCAAAATTCAGCTCATCAAATAAAAAATAATGGCTGCCTCATTAACCTCTAGAGAAGGGATTCCCAGTGACATCAATGGATTCTGGGGACTAGCTGGGTGTTAGATAACATAAGTTAAGATGGTAAAGTAAAGATGTAAATGATGCTTTGTTATTAGCTATGCTATATTTATCAAATGAACGTTAATGCATGAATTGCTCTGATGCTAAAAGAAAAAATATACCTAATTCACCTGCTGCTTACAGCACAAGATCTCTCTTTACAGAGACCAGTCACTATAATAAAAACCCCAAATCACTATCCCAATATCCCTTCTCCAAACTTAAAGCTGGCACAAGCGTATCCAGACTTATCCATTAGAATGCCAGATAGGGAAGAATGATTCATTACTCTACAGAACACGCGCTGAAGTGGCTTCAGTTAACATTTGTCATTGTGCTTGAGGAGGCTTGCATGTATGCTTGTAAACAGTACCAGTTTTAGACAAAATGTGGCCCTAGGCAAAATTTAAAATTGCCCCCCCTTTCTAGATGGGATGAGGTGTGCAGGTCAGTGGCTGAGGAAGTGGGGCTTAGGTGCGGGGTTTGGGTCAGTAGTTGAGGAGGAGGGTTGTAGGTCAACAGCAGGGAAGAGGGGGCTAGAGGGGGGTTTTGGATCAGTGGCTGGGGAGGGGTAGTTAGCTGAGGTCTGCAGGTCAGCGTCTGAGGGGGCTAAGCTAAAGGCTGAGAGAGTTAGGTGAGGATTGTCGGTTGGCAGCTGTGCAGGGGGGTTAGGTGAGGGTTGGTGATCAGAAGGTGGTGTAGGTTAGGTTTATGGGTCAGGAGCTGGGTGGAGGGTTAGGTGACGGCTGGGGGTCAGCAGCTGGAGATTGGGGGGGTTAGGTGAGAGTTATGGGTTCATGACTCGGGAGGGGGTTAGGTGAGAGTTGGGATTCAGTAGCTGGGGAGAGGGTTTGGCTAGGGTTTTGGTCGGCAGGTAGGATGGATGTTTAGTGAAGGTTGGGGGTCAGCAGCTAGGGAGTGAGTGTTAGGTGAGAGTTGTGGGTCCATGGCTCGGGAAGGGAGGTTAGGTGAGGGTTGGTGATCAGCAGCTGTGGAGGGGGGCTAGGTGAGGGATTTATTTTCACAGCATTTACATGCTTTGACATTTTTCCAACGTGGCCTCTCCAGGAATGTCAACCTGGTGCTGGGAGGTGCGCAGTTATATATTGTGATAAAAAGTCCAGTGTTAGTGCCCGACACTGAAGCATGGCAGGGAGATCCAACAAAAAATAACACCTTACCTTGCCCAGTTCCTGCGGTGCTATTTGTGCTACTAAAGCAGCTGCACAGACAGTGTACAGAGTGGCATCCACTGCTCTGGGTGCGCTCCCATCTTCCCATTCAAATTCATGGGGGGTCAGGCAACCAAGCCTGCGGCCCTGCAAGTCTATTTCCACCCATTTCTGGACCCTCTCTGCCTCCCAGCCTTGGCTGACAGATCGGGTGAGGGTAGAAGAGCACTAGGGCCAAGTGCTCCTGGAGCGCTGCCCCAAGCCGCAGACCCTGTTCCACAAAGGGTAGCTGGCCATAGGCTTTATGGCCCTTCTTTTCCTTCAGGGGACCCGCCCCCCCTCCTTCTGGCCTGGATACTCGCCGCTGCCTTCTCATCTCTCTCTCCCCCCCCCCTCTGACTTTGTTCGGGGGGGGGGCGGGTGGCAGAGACGAGTGGTATTACTTGTGGTGTTTTGGCTGTTTACAGTGTGTTTTTTTGGTGTTTTTTGGCCGCTGCGCTGTTTTGTACTGAGCTTCGCGGCTGTGGGCGCTATAACCTGTGGAGTTTTTGCTTCATCATGGCGCCGGCGGGGTCACGTGGGCGCTGTTTTCGCGCTCTTCGGGGGGGCCAGGGGGATGATGCGGGGGTCCCACCCCCCCTCCTGGCCTGGATACTCGCCGCTGCCTTCTTGTCTCTCTCTCTCTATCGCGTCGTCCCCCCGCGGCCTGCCCCTTGAGGTACCTCTGCTGACGCCATTTTGGATTAGCTGGATTTCTCCCTTTTGGGCTGCAGCGCTGTTTCCTCCGGTGTTTCGCTTCATCCTGCGGTCTGTGCCTTGGTGACCCTGCGGTGTCCTTGGTCCATGAGTCTCCCTTGGGTTTTATTGTGTTAGGCATGTGCTGTGGGTTGCTCATGTGTCGTTTTTACTTATGTCTTTCAGGCGGTATACCAGTGGGTTGTGGTTTCTCACGGCTCTACTCCTTCCTCCCCCTCATGCCCCCACCCATTTTTGCTTATCTGGGGGCATCCCGTGGGAGGGCATCCCAGGTGGCTTTTGTATTAGCCTTTATCCAGCGTTGGCCTATTGCGCCTGTGTTAATCACCATATGGAGGCTTCTGGGGATAGCGTGCTCGGGGGTCCTTCGGGGCAATCCCGGCTGTGTTCCATGTGCAGGGTATCTCCTATCAGCAATGATGTCAGGGTGTGCGTGCCGTGCACTCAAAGTGTCCTTGCGCTCCAACTTGGTTTGCCTATATCGCTTCCCAGTTCTGTGCCCCCTTCGGCATCACCTACCCCCCCACTGCTGCAATTAGCTTCTAGTGAGGGGGATGTTAGCAGGGTGTCACAGTCTGATCTGGCACTTTGTGTGGCCAACATTGAGAAGCAGCTTGCTGGACCTATTCCTAGGAAGGCTTCTGGCAAGAAGCGGCACCTGACTCCCTCCCACTCCACTGAGGAGTATGAGGAGTTTGATGCCACTGGGGGACTTTATTCCCTAGAGGAAGGGGAACTGTTCCAGTACTCTGACTCCTCTGGGGACCAGCAGGAGGGTTGCATTAGTGACCCTGGGTCTGTGTCCGGGGAGGAATCATGGTACCCTGAGGACACTGATAATCTGCTGTCACAAATTTTTGAAATCTTGCACATTGCTCCCCCTGAGGTGGCTAAGAGAAATCAGGGTGAGCTTTTTTGTCCTGGTAAACAGCGTCTGGAGCAGGGCCATTTTACTTCTATGGTGCTTAGGGAGTGGGAACGTCCTATTAGAAAGGCTGCTGTGCCCAAGGGATTGGATAGGAGGTATCCCTTTCCTGCTGATATAGTAAAGCATTGGTCCTGTCCCCCTGAGGTGGACGCTCCCGTGCTAGGCCTGTCTAATACTTCGGTCATGCCTTCTCCTGACACTACCACCTGACACTACCGGCGCATGGATCAGCTGGCCTGCCATGCTTTTACTTGTGTGGGGGCTGGACTGCGCCCGGCCTGTGCTGCTGCCATTACTGATATTGCCCTTAAGAAATTTCTCTGTGTCTATGTGATGACGCTATGGCTGGTAGGAGGAGGGAGGATTATAGGGCCCTCTTGCTTTGCTCTGATTTTGTTGCATTTATCCTTACTGCCATGGATGATGCTGTGAGGCTGGGCGGTAGGGCCTCTGCACCTTTGGTGGCTATGCGTCGCTCTGTTTGGTTACGTCAGTGGGCAGCTGATGCTGCTGCTAAGAAGGCTCTCACTTTGGAGGATGAGGAGGTATGTGGTGTGCTGTTAAGAGACCAAGAGACATACTGGCAATGCAATGGGGAACAAACATCAGTCAATTCAAGATGGGATGCATTTAAGGCAGTCGTTAGGGGTAGCGCTATAAGAGCCATTAAAGGGGTTAGGGTGAAGGGAGGGCTGTCAGGGAACTAGAAGAGAAAATGGCTGAAGCAGAAAGGAAATTTGTGGTGTCAACGACTCCGGCAGATCATAATTTACTTAAATCACTCCAAAGGGAGTATAATCTTGCATTAACTGAGTCTACAAGAAAGATGCTATTATTAAAGCAGCAGACTGTTTTTGAGAAAGGGGATAAAAATGGGAGAACCCTGGCTTACCTCTCAAAGGCAGAGAGTCCGCAAACGCGAATAGCTGGTATCACGAGTCAGACTCAATTTATAACAGACTCAGAGGGGATTTCGAGGCAATTTCAAGATTACTATAGCCAATTATACTCCTCTAGGATACAATATGGCCCAACAGACCTGGCTGCTTATCTCGAAACCATAAACCTCCCATTCTTGTCAGAGGCAGATAGTGCAATGCTAGACGCCTCGATAACATGTGAAGAAATTGGTAAATTGGCATCGCTAATTAGAGACTCCCCAGATATCCAGGGGTGGAAATTGGGTTGTACTATTGAGAAGGTCTCCGTGTATGCAGATGACACCCTGGTCTACTTGCCAGATGCTAACAGTTCACTAGAGGCCCTACTGAATACAATAGCTAAATTTGGATCCTTTTCAGGCTTAAAAGTCAATTGGGACAAATCCAGCCTATACATGGTGGATAGACCTAAAGATATTCAGATCTTTCTAGGCTCATCACTTCAGATCGTGGAACGGTTTAAGTATCTGGGGGTCATTATACAGGGGGACCCCTCCAAATTTATTGAATATAAATCCTGTGATCAGTACCCTTAGGAGGAGGACTACCCAGTGGGTGACTCTCCCCCTCTCGGTGATTGGCCGCATAAATATGTTCAAAATGGTTTTTCTCCCTTAATTTCTATATTTGTATCAAGCATCGCCCATTGTGTTGCCAGCCTCCTATTTTCGAATATTGGACTCCATATTATTTAAGTTTGTTTGGGGTCCCTCCCCCCCCAAAATGAATAGGTCCACTCTCAAAGCACCCTTAACAGCTGGGGGCCTGGCTGCGCCGCATATGCTATTGTACTTCTATGCCACTCAGTTAGTGTATATCACTTGGTGGATGGCTCCCTCTGCGGCTAACCCAGTGACCTCCCTGGAAACCTCTCTGCTAGGTCCAGCAATTCCTTTGCGGATTCTTGTGTACAAAGGAGTGAGGGGTCTCCAGCATGCTACAACATGAATGAGAACCACCTTGCATATTTGGCAGCGGGTGCATGATATGGGGGGACCCCCCCGTCCTCCCTTAGCATGGCCCCTAATACGCCTCTGTGGGATAACCCTAGACTGCCGAGCTGATGTCTCTCCCAGATACAATTTTTGGGAAGAATCAGGGAATTACATTATTAGCACAGATACTCTCTGGAGGGCTGCTGATGACTTATGAACAGTTATGCCATGCGTTTGCACTATCTCCAAGGGATTTCTTCCGTTATCTCCAGCTGCGACATGATCTCAGATCTCAGATACCTTTGGAGGGATTGCAACTAATAGAATCATCAGTGGAGTCTTTGGTTAGGTCCACGGATCTTAGTAAGCCCACCTCAACTTTATATTGTGCCCTCCTCTCAAACCTCCCCTCCCCACTGGATAGTGCACTGGACAAATGGAAAGCATTGATCCCGGATCTAGATCAGGGAGACTGGGAGGAGGTGATAGACAACCTGTACTCATCAGTAATAGATTCAAAAGACAGGCTAATCCAGGCTAAGTGGCTCCACCAGGTCTACCTGACCCCAGCTAGACTTAAGAGAATAGGCCTGCTGGTCAAACCAGGCACCTTAATACACATGGTCTGGGAATGCCGAGTGATCTGGTGGTACTGGGATGCAGTATCTAGCTTTATATCCACCTCTGTGGGCCTACCAATTAGAAAGTCAGCTGCCCTCTGTCTGTTGAGTATAGCTGAACCCATGCTGGATGATGGCCGCAGAGAACTCTTCTACGATTGTTAATGTTTTACGCTAGGAAAAGATGGCTAGATGGACGACATCCTCATTGTGGCTCAGGCCTTTCGTCAGGCCTAACGGGACACCCAGGTGGTGATCTCCACTCTGGAGTCCTTCGGCTGGGTGATCAATTTTCTGTCTTCCCTGTCTTCTCTGTCCCCGTCCTTGGTGAGGTCCTTTCTGGGCATGACTCTGGATACTTCTTAGGTCAACGTGTTCCTTCCTCAGCAGAAGGTGGAGGGCCTTCAGAAGCAGGCACCAGCTCTGCTCTTCTGTCCTCATCCCTCAATTCGTCTGGGGATGCAGTTGGTGGGCCTGATGGTGTCCTGCTTCGAGGCGGTCCCCTTTGCTCAGTTTCACATGAGACCTCTGCAGTTGCATCTCTTGTCAGTTTGGGATCGGGACCCTGTGTCCCTGGATCAGGAATTTGCTCTGTCTCCCTTGGCCAGGCAGTCCCTTTCGTGGTGGCTGGACTCAAGGAATCTTCTGCTGGGCAGGACCTTCCTGCCCCATTGCTGGGAGACTGTCACCACGGATGCCAGTCTGACGGGCTGGGGAGGTTTTTGGAAGTCCCTACAGTTCCAGAGTTGTTGGGGCCCCCAGAAGGCCCATGCTCCCATCAATGTCCTGGAACTGAGGGCGATCAGGTTGGTTCTGTCCCACCTGATCACACACCTTCGGGGTCAGGCTGTTTAGATCCGCTCAGACAACCAGACGACGGTTGCCTACATCAACCATCAGGGAGGGACTCGGAGCAAGCAAGCCTTCAAGAAAGTGTTTCTGATACTGTCTTGGGTGGAACAGAATGTCCCCTGCATCTCAACGGTATACATTCCGGGGGTGGAGAACCAGGTGGCGGACTCCCTGAGCAGGGGGACATCTCGTCTGGGGGAATGGTCCCTCAACTACCAGGTGTTTCTCTCCCTGTGTCACCGCTGGGGTCAGCCAGATGTGGACCTGTTTGCGTCCCTTCACAATCACAAACTTCCCAGGTTTGTCTCCTGTCACAGGATCCTCTGGCCTTCGCCACGGATGCACTGGCAATGCCTTGGACGAAGTTTCGGCTTCCCTATGTGTTCCCTCCCTTCCCTCTACTGGGTAGGGTCATGTGCAAGATTGCCCAGGAGGGGGTGTCAGCCATCCTGGTGGCCCCCTGTTGGCCAAGAAGGGTGTGGTTCGCAGACGTCGTGCAGTTGGCAGTAGACCAGTACGTCTTGCCCAGGGATCCAGATCTTCTCACTCAGGGACAGCTTTGCCATCCCAATTTACAAACGGTGGCTTTAACGGCTTGGCTGCTGAAACCTACATCTTGACAGAGAAGGAGTTGCCTGTCTCTGTTGTGGATACCATGATTCGGGCTAGGAAGAAGTCCTCGTCCTTTATCTATTACAGGGTCTGGCATGCTTACATTGCCTGGTGTGAGTCCAGGTCTTTTCCCTGTCTGTTTTTTTCCATTCCCAGGATTCTGGAATTTTTGCAACATGGTTTGGATTCTGGTCTTCAACTAAGTACCCTCAAAGGCCATGTTTCAGCTCTGGCAATTTTTTTCCAAAGATCCTTTGCCAACCACCAGGGTGATACTCATGTGCGTCCACCTCGTAAGCCTATGCTACCAGTCTGGGGACTTGAATCTGGTGTTGTCTGCTCTGCAGGGTCCTCCCTTTTAGCCTATCCGTGGGGCTGGTTTGCCCATTCTGACTCTTAAGGTAGCCTTTTTGGTGGATATCACTTCTGTAAGGCGAGTTTCTGAGCTGGCGGCGCTTTCCATCAAACCTCCTTATTTTGAGAGGCATCAGGATAAGGTGGTGTTTCGGCTTAAGCCAGATTTCTTGCCTAAGGTGGTGTCTGCCTTTCATCTCAATCAGGACATTGTCTTGCCTTCATTGTATCCTAATCCTGCTAATTCCAAGGAGGGGACACTGCATTCTCTGGATGTGGTCAGGGCTCTGAAGTTTTATTTGGTCGCTACTGAGCCTTTCAGGAAATCTGATGCTCTTTTTGTTCTCACTTCTGGACCTAGGAATGGTTTGCCTCCGGCGAAGTCCACTATCAGCAAGTGGATCCGTCAGGTGGTGGTTCAAGCCTATTCTGCTAAGGGGAAGGAACCTCCCTTTAGAATTACTGCTCATTCCACTCGTGCTATTGGTGCCTCTTGGGCTTTTCAGCACCAAGCTTCTGTTGAACAAGTTTGCAAGGCCGCTACTTGGTCTTCTGTTCACACCTTTTCCAACTTTTACCAGGTTGATGTTAAGGCCTCAGCGGATGCTGCTTTTGGCCGCAAGGTGCTTCAGGCAGTAGTGACTTGAACTGCTGGCTGTTGCTTATTGGGGATCCTACCCTACTTTTGGACACTGCTTTTGGATGTCCCAACTGTTATGAATACGAAGCAGGCCGTGCCATGCAATAAAGAAAAAAGCAATTCTGTGAGTACTCACCTGTAGAATTGTTTTTGTTCTTGTATGGCACGGCCTGCTTGGACCCACCCTTGTTATCGTTATTCTTGGTTGGCTCTTTATGGTGATTGTTCCAAGTTAATTGGGGTTTTTTACCTTTTTTAAATTTTTTACTTTTATTCTCTCCCGGCTTCTTGTCTCACTGCTTGTCTATGCTGGGAACTCTATGGCTGATCCCCCTTTTATAGGGGGCCGGGAGATGCCACAGCTTTCTGCAGTACCACTGCGCCACCTTGTGGTGGAATAACCCAACTGTTATGAATACGAAGCAGGCCGTGCCATGCAAGAACAAAAACAATTCCACAGGTGAGTACTCACAGAATTGCTTTTTTGTTCTGCTTCAAGGAGGGACCAAACTGCTGGATACCAGAAAAAATGGAACATGGATGTTCAGATTCACAGTTCTTGTAGTGTTTTAGCTAGTTTTGGTATAAATTTAGGCAATAGGGGGCAGGGGTTGGTACATAACACTGATAATTAACAACATGTAATATAATTACACATACTTGTGCATTAAGGCACAGACCACATGTAGATCCCACTAACATTGGAAGGACTTAGTTGGTTGAGCATGCCCAGGCAAATAGTTTTCTTCTTCTGGTTAGAAGTGTATTTGTTATTCTACTGAAAATGGTCACTCTTACTAAAAAGAACACAGTCATCTGAATCAAGGAGTAAAGGACCAAAACATATATAGCTTCCCCTGTGCAATTTTAATGTGGCTGTTCTTTGCCGGGGGTTGGTTTAGCACTTTGGAGTAAATGCTACTTCCATTTTCTTTTTTTCCCTTTTTTACTTCTAAGTACACTTTTTGCACCCGGTGCAAAATTGACCAACTTGCCTTCAGAATCAAAATAGTAACCAAAAGATTGGAAGTGTTAAACTGCCAGGCTAAATCATTTTTATGAGAAGCGATAGAGCCAAAGACTGGTCATTAGAACAGCAGGACAATCATTTAGTTTTTTTTTTTCTTTTTTAATTGAGTTCTGATTTTTTTTTAATACATGTTTTGCTAATTATTTTTATTAAGCAAATCGGTCAAGCATTATAAAATCTGGAACTGCAAACAGGATCAGGAACACAAACAATTATGTGTTGTATACCAGGACGAGAACACATTTTTCCATAATGTTCCAGTTGTGAATTCTGCAGATTCTTATAATAAAAAATAGGACTTTTATTGAAATACTTCTCGGAACAATGGCTGGTAATTGCCAGCAGTCCTCCCTATATTTTTCTAAACCATTTCAAGGTGGAAATGGGAATTTACTTTTAAAATTCACAGTCCCTATGGTTTGAAAAGCTCAGTGTGACATGGATTTTTTTAGTTTATTTTGGAATTTAATATACCGTGTAGAAAGAAATGCTTTTTTTCTGCCGCTTTTCAACAGGTAAAATTACATTTCTGAAGCCATTACACTAATAAACGGATAATTTACTATATATTTGGTTTTAATAGGTATTCTACCTTGTAAACCATTTGTCAGTGAAGGTTTGGTATTGTTTGATTACAATGCAGTTATAACACAGTTATAATGTGGCTTAGACCAACACTGTCCATCAGTTTGCTTGTACTGTAAGCAAAAGGCTTCTTGGAACAGGCCACTCATGGCTCTCATCAGTTCAAGTCATGAAGTTCATACCTCTGTAGTGTAGGTCTTGGTGTTTGCACCAGACTGGCTTCCAATTATTGCTTGTAAGTAAAGAGAAATGGTGCCCAAGGGTTTTTTTCAGGTAAAACATTTTGTAGCTGCCTGCCTCTTCTTACACGTCGAGTTATCACAGCTCGAGCTCCTTGACGTATATATGCCCCCCACTCATTATTCAACCTATGCATGCCCTCTCCCCTGTGTGTAGCCCACCACTTCACCTTAGCTATCCGGCCCTCCTCCCCTATGTGTAACCCGGCACCTCACCTTAGTTTAACGGCCCTTCTCCACTATATGTTACCCTCCCCTTTCCTCCGGCTCAATTCATGGAGCCTGTTCACAGTAAATCACGCCGCCGCTCATCTTGAGCACAGGGCAGCGGGTGGCGGCAATGCTTTTGCAATATTGAGCTGAGTGCAGCTCTTGCAATGGCGGTGCTCGGCGCTGCATTCACCTGCCCCAGCTCTCTGTTGCCTCCACCACACCCGGGGGTAATGAGAAGGCATCATAGAGTGGGGACAGTCAACAGTTATGTCAGCCGAGAGTAGGTAAGCACCCCCGCTGCCCGTTGTCATTAAGAGCGGGTGGCAGCAAGAGCCCTCCCTGCGTGCCCCCAGCTGCCTGCACTTACCACTGTCATTCGGAGCGAGAAGGGGTTGGCATGAGCACCCCCCGCTGGCCGCATCGCCTGCGGTCATTGGGAGTAAGAGGGGGTGGCAAGAGAACCCTCCGCAAGCATACCCCCCGCCGGTTGCACCGGCCGCTGTCAATGAGAGTGCAGCATGTGGGAGAGAACATCTGGAAGTGCACTCATGCACAGGTGGGAGTGTGCACATATGAAAGTGCACGTCTGGGAGTGCATACATGTCTGTGTGGGATTGTGTGCTTGCGCATGAGAGAGTACATGCATGTGCATCTGGAAGTGGGCGCATGCACATATGGGAGCGCATATCTTGGAGAGCGTGCATGCACTCCCTTTATAGCCATGTGAAAAAAACCTTTGCGTTCCCATCATGCATGTATGATGATCTTTGCTCTGTTGGTATCTATATATATCTCCATGTTTGCCCCCAGTGGCAATGTTTCCTGTCCAATGGAGAGGGAATTGAATATATTGTTAAATTGTAAAGTGTCCCTGCACAGAGCTAGAAGGGTGGTGATTACTAGTGGTAACATTATCCAACACAAGAGAATCCCTGCCCTGTTTAAACCACCTTTCTCCTCTGGCACAATGTTAAGGTGTCCAAGGCTGAAACTAAAGTCTCTGTCCAGGCAATCGAAAATAATCACATACCTGACCACACCATAGACTACAGCAGTCCCATTTCAGCAAACCAACTAAAAATATTGCACTAATAACGTAATAAATAATGTTAATGAATAAAGTTCTTGAAGAATGCTCAACATTATAGAACTAAATATTCCTAAAAGATAAATGTGAAATCCCTCCAAAAAACACAGATAAATCCTCTAGAAGCCTTCCAGGAATACAACGGATGCAAAGTAAATCATTCCACCTCCATGTGTCAGAATCCACTTTGAAGTGCCCACCGCCGACATGGAGGCTAATTCATTACTAACGCCATGTATCGGCAGATGAGCGTCTGTATAGCAGCGCTTAGAGCGACTGCTAGTAGACGCTGTAAGCGGGTATCAGGCGCTCTAACAGAGCACCTCACTCGCTCTAGTAACCTGGCTCGCATTGATGAATGTGATGTGTGATGTGCGCTCTAACACCAGTACAGTGCTGCAGGGAGCGAAAGGTAGCGCCAGCTCAGTGCAACCAACTCACAGTGCTCCAAACCATACTTACCGTATTTGTCGACGTATAAGACGACTGGGCGTATAAGACGACCCACCAACATTTCCACTCAAAATATAGAGTTTGTTATATACTCACCGTAAAAGACTACTCCCTCTTTCGCACACCGAATAAAACGTAAAAGAACATCAGATTACACTGCAGCCGCATCCCTGCTCGCCTTTATTTGGGATGTGCCCACAATGGCTATTCAGAATGCGTCCCAGCTAAAGGCATAGTAGGGATGCAGCTGCAGGGTAATGTGGTGTTGGCTCTGGGAATAGAGCCAATAGGGAGGGTTTTACAGTGGGGCATCCCGAATTGGAATGCCCCAGTGGGTTTGTTCCCTACTCCAGGGGCATGCCAAATTGGGTTTCCTCCACTGTGTGAAACCCCCCAACTGGCCCTTTTCCCAGAGCCCAAACCACATTACACTGCAGCCACATCCCTAATATGCCTTTAGATTGGACGTATTCTGAATAGCCAGCACAGGCCCCAACTAAAGGCGAGCAGGAATGTGGCAGCAGTGTAATGTGGAGTCTGGGAAAAAGGCCAAACGGGGGATTCAGACAGGGGGGCATTCCATTTTGCTGCCCCTGATGCAGGGAACAAAACCCAAGTTGGGATGCCCCCTGTGTAAACTCCCCCAAGTTGGGATGGCCCCTGTGTAAATTCCCCCAATTTGGGGTGCCCCCTGTGTAAACTTCCCCAATGACCCCGTTTCCCAGAGTCCACACCACATTACACTTGCGGCCACATCCCTGCTCGCCTATAGCTGGGGACATGCCCGGGTTGTTTAGAATGTGTCTCATCTAATGGCATAGTGTGTAATGTGTGGGGTCTGGGAAAGGGGCCAGTTTGGGGTTTTACACTGGGGGATGCCCCATAGAAACTTTTTTTTTTTTTTTAATAAATCTTAAATAAATCACACCTCAGATCAGATGCTGAAGAGTCCCCTTCAAAGTGGAGAGAAGCGAGGGCGATGTCAGGAGCGCATGCCAGGAGCCAGCCCCCTGCCTGCCCACACAGTGCCTGAGAGCAGGAAAGCTGATCTGCTCAGCGCTCATCCTGCTGGCCTGCTCAGTCTCTCCCTGCTCTGATCAACTAGTGCTGCCTGAGCAAGAGCATAGCTCTGCAGGAGAAGGAGGAGGACGATCGTGCTGCCCAGCTTGGTGAAGGTAAGTACATTTATATGTATGTGACCCAGGTGCACCCGGCGTATAAGACGACCCCCCACTTGAGGCACTTTGGCGTAGGGGTGCAGCTTAAGCATACTTCTGCAGATGTGTGTGACCGAGTCCTCTGTTTTTAACCAAGTTTAGAGACAGATTATAGGCTGGCCTGCAAGCTAACAGGGTTGAGTGCTGTGGCTCCTTTAAGACTTGTGTATACTAATTGCCCTGCTAACGTGCACCTCCCAGGTTAGTTATAAAATGGTCTGAGCGGCTGCCACCCCCCCTTTGACCCCCCACTTGGAGGCATGTTTTACAGGGGGAAAAAGTCGTCTTATATGCCAGCAAATACGGTATCAAAAAAGGACACACACACAGCGTTGGCACGCTAAATCTGGTTGCTATAGCTTAGAGCGCCAGATGCTGTGTGATTAAAGTATGTTCTTAAACACATATACACCTGTAACAAAGCGAAAACACATGGAATGACATTGCTTTAACACTGTAACATTAACACTTTAGTGCCAGACCTGTAATGACAATTGTGCATAAAAATATAAAAAGTCCAAAAAGTTTCTAAAATTTTTTTTTTTTTTGCAGCCAGGAGAGGTCACACAATGATTTGAGAAAAAAAAAAAAAACAAATAAAATGGTCAAACACGCTGTTTAAACAAAAGCAAATGAACGGCCATTGAAATGTATGGGAGAGCGACACTGAGTGAAGGGTAATAAATGGCGATCTGGAAGCTAGAGCGCTGGCGCTATACGATGAGCCACCTGTAATACTACATCAGACACTACATGACGTTGTTAGAGTCGCTCACCAGATTCGCTTTCATAAATGTGGTTTTGCGTACACCGCCCAGCGTTCACCAGAAGCCGCCTGTCGTTACGAAGCACTACCTTGCGCTATCCCTTCATGAATAACCCTCTTATTAAACTCTTACCAGATCCCCAGAAAATCCAGGCTATACATGGCAGCTGTGGCGGCGATCTCCAACTGAAACTATGCAAGCCAGAATTAGTGCGTTGGCGGTGAGATCTTTTCTCTTCCCCCTTCCTAATCGGCTGTGAGTGGATAAGGTGATTTTGCATATGCCACGTGCTATCTGGATTTCTTGATGCACAATTCTTTTTTCATATGTGACTGCTAGAGATGAGCGACAAAATTTGTTTCGGTCAGAATTTATTTGCGATGAATCGCTATTAAAGCGGTTATTTCTGAGCTTCCTAGAGCCTCAATAGGGTTGTAAACCATTCTGCTTTGCTGTAACACGCATAGGATGCGTGCTGGGTTAGTGAAATAATACTGTAAATTGCAGAGAGTTGAGGTGGCATCACTATGAGGGGCCCCTATATTGCTTGAAAAACACACCCTGGAGCTGGCAGCAGCAGGAGCTCAAATATTGGCTGAAAGACATCCTGGAGTTGGCAGCAGGAGCAGCAGGAGCCCAAAAATTGGCTGAATGACACCCTGGAGTTGCAAGCAGCAGCAGCAGGAGCCTAAACATAGCTTGAAAGAGACACTGAAGTTGGCAGCAGGAGCCCAAAAATTGGCTGAATGACACCCTGGAGTTGCAAGCAGCAGGAGGCCAAAATTTGGCTGAAAGGCACACCCTGAAGTTGGCATCCTCAGGAGCCCAAAAATTGGCCTAAAGACATAAATATGTTTTGCACCATTTGGAAAGTGTAAAACGTGGCACCATGCTGAATCTAGTCGCATGCATCAGCCATTGGTGGGTGGAAATCCTGGCTGATCCATCCCTGATTCATTTTGACAAAGGTGAGTCTCTCCACATTTTTAGTTGACAGACGAGTTCTCGCCGTAACTATGGCCCCCGCCACACTAAACACCCGCTCAGATGGCACGCTACTTGCCGGGCAGGACAGCTTTTCCAGGGCAAACTCAGCTAGCTGCGGCCACAAGTCAAGTTTGGCTGCCCAGAAGTCCAGCAGATCCTCAAGGTGTGTTGGCATGGTCATGTCAAGGTATGACATGACCTGCTGGTTCAGGTCCTGCTCCAGGTCTTCCTGCTGCTCATGAGTAGACTCACTATGCGGGTGTAGAAAGCTACTCATTAGCGACTGAAGACTGAGGCTGCTGCTGAAGGAGCTGCTGCTCCTGCCAACCCCCCCAGCAGCCATGGCAGTGGAAGTTGAGCGCAGAGGTTCCCCCGAGTCAGACCTGCGACAGTATGGACCATGAACTGACTACGTAGAATGTGTTTGTAGTAGGTCAGTTTGTCCTCCCTCTCGGCGGGTTTAAAAAATGCCCCCACTTTGTGCCGGAAGCGAGGGTCCAATAAGGTGGAGAGCCAGAAGTCATCCCGCGGACAAATGGAAACAATTCTGGGGTCACTATGCAAGCAAGTGAGCATGCTTCCTGCCATTTGCGCAAGTGACTCGGAGGGACTACCTGTCTCCATCTCCACTGCATACTGCTACGGTGTGTCTGGGTTTACTGTCTCGCCTTCCTCACAACCCTCTAGCTCCTCTGGCTGCTCCTGCTCCTCCTCTCCTGTCCACTGACTAGATAAACCAGCCATTTCGCCAAGCCTAAACTGTGCACTGTGCCACTCCTCTTCCTCCTCCTCCTCCAGTTCAGCTCCAACGGGGTTCATTTGGCCATAAGATGTAGACGCCATGTCTCCAGTGCCCTGACCAGCCATGGTTTCCAACATGTGCTGTAGTACATGAAGCAGTGGAATCACGTCGTTCATCCCGTAATCCTGGCGACTCACAAATAAAGTGGCTTCCTCAAAGGGCCTGAGCAAACGGCAGGTGTCACGTATGAGCTGCCACTGGTTGACATTGAAGTTACACAGGGGAGTCCCCCTATCCGCTTGGATCATCAAGAAATCCATGATGCCTTTTCTCTGTTCGTATAGTCTGTCCAACATATGCAGGGTGGAATTCGCAAATCAGACTATGTTGGGGGCTACCGTTCTGACGCTGTAGCTCAAGAAGGGTGTGCTTGGCGGTGTATGAGTGGCTGAAGTGCATGCAAAGTTTCCTTGAAGTTGTTACGATGTCTTGCAGATGGGAGGAAGACTTCAGAAACTGCTTCACAACCAGATTGAAGACATGAGCCATGCAGGGCGCATGGGTCAGCCTTCCTTGTCGCAGCGCAGACAAAATGTTCTTCCCATTGTCGGTAACCATGATTCCCATTTTCAGTTTTCTTGGAGTAAGCCATGTTTGGATTTCTTGATGAATATATTTAAGCAGTTCCTCCCCTGTGTGACTCGCCAAGACAAACCATGTGAAGCACAGCATGACACCTCCGTGCCCTGCACACATGGTAGGCTGGAGGGGCACTGAGACTTAAGCCTACAGTGGAGGGTGAGGAGAAGGTGGAGGCCGAGTCGCACGGTGTCACAGGCACAATGGCCAGGGAGCACAGAGGCCAAAGCGGCGTGACCTGTCCAAGTTGTTGCTGCTGCAAAGGGAACACATTCACCCAGTGGGCCGTAAACGACATGTACTGTCCCTGACCGTAGTTACAGCTCCAGACGTCGGCGCTGCCATGCACTTTGCTACACACCGACAGGCTCAAGGACTGGCCCACCCTCTGTTCAACAAAAGTGTGCAGCGCTGGTGCTGCCTTCTTGGCAAAGAAATGACAGCTTGGGACCCTCCACCTCGGCTCGGCACAAGCCATCAGTTCTCTGAAAGGTGCAGAGTCCACCACTTGAAAAGGGAGCGACTGCAGCAACTTGGACAGGAGCACATTCAGCTTCTGCGCCGTAGGATGAGTGGGCACATACTGCTGTCTCTTGGACATGGCTTTGGTGATGGATTGCTGGTGGGATGCATGACTTGGAGGAGGAGGAGGAGCAGGAGGAGCAGGAGCATCAGGAGGAGCGACAGAGGATGGGTATAATGCACAGCTGCCTTCGGCTGAGGTGCTGGAGCCCTGGCTGGCAGAAATTGGGAGCGGCGTGCCACTTGGTGAGGAAGCAGCCTGGACCACCTCTTCAGAGCCTCGGTTCTCCCAGGCCACTTTATGGTGACGCATCATATGTTGACGCAGGGCCGTGGTGCCAACATTTGGGCCCTGGCCACACTTTACCTTCTGCCTACATGTCTTGCATGTGGCCATGTTACCCTCCTGCGGATGCTTGAGGAAAAACTGCCACACTGCCGAGTAGCTACTTTTCCCACCAACAGCCTGCACTGATTCACTGCTACTGTCGCCAACTCCAGGAACCCCTGCTCCACTACCTCCCGATAAGGTATCCTGTCGCGCAGCAGGTGCTCAGCCCCGGCCCCGTTTGGCTCCAGGCTTTACAATTCTGCCCCCATGCTGACTGCCAACCATGCTGCTAACACCTTGCTGACTCAGGGGCAACCTGCGCCCCTCTTTTGATAATGAGGATGAAGCCCCTTCTGCACCCGGCTCCCAGGTGCGATCGGCTTTATCATGATCATCATCACCGAGTTGTGGCTGCACGTCACTGATGTTCTCGGTTTCCTCAACAGTGTCTGGCGCATGAGCTGGAACGCTCGCAACAACACCCACGCCACTCTCCACGTCACTATTTGTCTGCCTAGCGAAGGAAGCCACCTCCATTTCTTGGCTGGGCAGTAGCTGCTGACTGTCCTCTGTCTGATCATCCTCCTCACTAAAGAGTGGAGCTGAACCCAAAGCATAGGATACGTCGCTGGGGGAGGGAACGGCGTAGGACAGAGGCAATGGGAGGACAGGGACTGCTCTCGGGCCATGCCAACTCAGGGTTGTGTCAGAGGAACCTACCGACCCTAGACTGGGGGTGTCAGATGTTACTTGTGATGATGTGGATGACCGCGTTAACCAATCTAACACTGCAGATGCGTTACTGGTGGAAACACAACCGCTAGCAGATACTGGCAGATCAGGTCTCTCACCGCGACTCCTGCTGCCACTCGCCCCTAGTCTGCTGCGACCTCTGCCTGCTGAATCTTGGTCTCTGCCACTCCTCTTTGAACATCCTGGCACTTGTCTGCCTGACATTTTTATGTATTTGAAATGCGCAATAGGCACTTAAAAAAATATGTTTACTTTAAAAAGCAGAAGCTAAATAAAATGAGATACTGCTTCTCTGCACCAGATACTATGAAAATTGGCAATATGGGATATCCTGCGGGCTGGTGTTTTTACAAGACGCAAAAAACCAATTCAATATGCAATATATTAATAAAACAGAGCCTGTAGAAGCTGATTTAGTATAACAGGGTGAAATGTGTTGTTTTGGGATACCCTGCGGCCTGGTGTTTTTACAGGACGCACAAATTCCAAATGCAATATATTAATAAAACAGAGCCTGTAGAAGCTGATTTAGTATAACAGGGTGAAATGTGCTGGTTTGGGATACCCTGCGGCCTGGTGTTTTTACAGGACTCACAAAACCAATTCAAAATGCAATATATTAATAAAACAGAGCCTGTAGAAGCTGCTTTAGTATAACAGGGTGAAATGTGCCGGTTTGGGATACTCTGCGGCCTGGTGTTTTTACAGGACGCACAAAACCAATTCAGACTGCAATATATTAATAAAACAGAGCCTTTGGAAGCTGATTTAGTATAACAGGGTGAAATGTGCTGGTTTGGGATACCCTGCGGCCTGGTGTTTTTACAGGACGCACAAAACCAATTCAAAATGCAATATATTAATAAAACAGAGCCTGTAGAAGCTGATTTAGTATAACAGATTGGGTGAAATGTGCTGGTTTGGGATACCCTGCGGCCTGGTGTTTTTACTGGACGCACAAAACTAATTCAAAATGCAATATATTAATAAAACAGAGCCTGTAGAAGCTGATTTAGTATAACGGGGTGAAATGTGCTGGTTTGGCATACCCTGCGGCCTGGTGTTTTTACAGGACGCACAAAACCAATTCAGACTGCAATATATTAACCCTTTAAGTGCCAGCCTACCTGGAGTTTTTGTCACACTCTGTTGCCAGACCATTTTGCACTATTTTGCACTCCCCATGTTCAAATGTGATTTTTGAAGGGATTTCCAGGGATTTCCCAGGAAAATGATATATTGTTTTTTTCAGCAGAGTCTGAGCTTTAACATGAAATGTCTTGTTTGTCATTTTTTAGGTGTATTCTCAATATTTTTTGGCGAAATATGTGCAAAAAAATTTAAAAAATCTATTTTTACAATTTGTAGTGTTTTTTTGTAATAAAAAATGTAAGTTTGTCAATAAAATCTTATTGCGTGTGAAACCCCAATTTCTCACAGTTACAGCGGTACCACATATGTATAGGTAGACACCTTTTCCTGCCCAGGAGACTCCCCCAAACTGAAACAGAGCTTTAGGGGATTTTCAGAAAAAATACAACTGTGATATGGGCTATGCGCACCTTGCAGTTTTTCCAGAAAAACAACCCTTTACATTTGAAATACCAACAAACTATATATTCTCTGGAAGTACACACTTCAGGCTTTCTATTTGTACCAGGCTTGTTGATGTGGCCACAGTTTTCTAGAAGTAATCCCTCAATGTATTCTTTGGTTGCAAAGAGTTTCCCTAAAAAAAGGATAAAAAAGCAGAATCAAAGCCACATTTTCCTAAAAAAAACTATATACAAACAAGAAAAAACAAGTATAGTCTGAAAAAGCAACATCCCCCGAACAGAACGATACCCAACATGCATAGGTTCTGTCAAGGGAAGAGTTGCCAAACACCCCAAAGTAAAGCATGAGCATAACGGTAATTTTTCTTGAAAATTTCAGCTCTGCAGACAAAGTGCGCACCTTGCGATTTTTCAACCAAAACAACCCTTTACATTTGGAATATCCCCCATAAACCATATATTCCCTGAAAGTACACATGTTAAGCTTTCTAAGCATACCCAGTTTGTTGTAGTGGGCTCATCTTTCTGGAATTAATCCCTCAAAGAACTCTTTGGTTGCGCAGAGTTTCCCTAAAAAATGTATAAAAAAGCAGAATAAAAAACACCTTTTCCTAAAATATAAATATGCAAACAAGAAAAAACAAGCTAAGTCTGAAAGCGCAAGGTCCCCTGAACAGAACAATACCCAACATGCAGAGGTACTATTAACCCTTTTAATTGCCAGCTTACTTGAGATTTTGTCACCCTCTGTTGACAGGTCATTTTTCCCCATTTTGCGCCATGTTTTGCGTCATTTTTGCTGGAATTTTCAGGAAAATTATATATATATTTTTTGAAGCAGAGTTTAGGCTTTAACATGAAATGTCTTGTTTGTAAATTTTATTTATTATTAAGTAAAAAAAAAAAAAAAAAAAAAAAGTTTTTTTAGAAAATTGCCTCCTTTATTTTAAATAAAAAATGTATTTGATTAGGGAAAACCATATTGCATGTGAAAGCCCCATTTCTACCGATTAGAACAGTACCACATATTTATCGGTAGCCCCCTGTTCCTGCCCAGGAGACCCCTCTAACTGAAACAAGTAATTTTTAACATTTACAAATAAAATACAACTACCATCCACACTACAAAGGGTTAAATCGAGAGAAAAAAATGACATAGGGTCCCCCCTCCCGGGAGGGGGGGGGGGCATTTTTGGGGGGGATTTTTAAGGGTTAAAAATCCTTAAAAAATAAAAAAAAAAAATGACATGGGCCCCCCCTTACCCAAACTAACCAGCCCGGGACCAGCTATGCAGGGTTTGGAGGAACCGGGCGCAGGGGCCAGCTTTTGTTGCCCCTGGCCCTGCAGGCTACAAGCCCGCATAGCCAGTGGGCCCGGGCTCTTCTGCCCCCCCCTGGGCTTTGGGGAGGCAGGTAATGGGGGTGCCGGGGGTTAATGGCAAGTCACCGGCTAGCGCAGGTGACTTGCCACCTCCCCCAGCCTTGTGAACTGGTATAGGGGTCATGGACCCCTTACCAGTTCACAAGGGGTTAAATGTAAAAAAAAAAAAACACAGACACACAAAGAGAAAAAATATTTTATTATTATTTTTTTTTTAATACTTACCTCCCATCCATAGTGGAGCACTCTTTCAGCCTTTTATAGCTGCTGGATGACAGAAAACAAAAGGGTTAATTAAAAAAAAAATGACATAGGGTTCCCCCTCCATTTTTTTTTCCGGAATTTTAAGGGTTAAAAACCCTTAAAAATCCCCCCAAAAAATGACGTAGGGTCCCCCCTACCCAGCATTACTGACCCGGGCCAGCTATGGGGGCTTGTAGAACAGGGCGCAGGGGCCAGCGTTGGTGGCCCCTGGCCCTGCAGGCTACTAGCCCACATAGCCACTAAGTGGCCCGGGCCCTTCTGCCCCCCCCTGGCCGTTGGGGAGGCAGGTAATGGGGGGCTGGGGGTTATGGCAAATCACCCGCTTGCCGCAGGTGACCTGCCATACCCAGAGCCTTGTGAACTGGTATAAGGGGTCTCATGGACCCCTTACCAGTTCACAAAGGGTTAAATGAAAAAAAACACCACACAAAAGTATTTTATTAAAAAAAAAAAATTTTTTTACTGTACTTACCTCCGATTGTAAGCTCCTTTGTCCCGCGCTGCTCTGCTGACAGATGCCGGTGATCGGCATCCAGAGAAGGGGGAGACAGGAGATCAGAGGATCTCCTGCCACCTCCTTCCCCGTTGCCGATCACCGGCATCTGACAGCTGAGAACGCTGAAGCCTGAAGTGATCGGGGCTGGGGTGACGTCATAGCCCCACCCCTAAAGGGGCGGGGCTTGGCACGAAGACGGACCGGGGTGACGTCATAGCGGCAAGATGGCGGCCGCCATCGAGGAGGAGAGAGGAGAGAGCCTCCCGGGCTCTCTCCTGAAGATCGGTAAGTCCTGGGGGGCGATCGGAGGCCCCCCAGGTGAAGAGGAGGGACAGCGGGAGCCAGCGCACACGCAGGTAAGTGAATGTCATTTTTATTTTATTTTTTTTTACAGTTAGCAGCTGCTGCTGCAGAAGCGGGGGGGCGGCCTATTCCGGGGGCTCTCCTGGAGCCATCCGACCCCCCACGGGGGATCGGATGGCACCAAATTAAAGAGGAGACCCGGCCGGATCCAACGAGGGGTCAGGTGAGTAATTTTTTTTTTTTTGCCCACTAGCAGGGGTAAATGCCAGGCACGTAAATTTTACGTGGCTGGCACTTAAGTGACGGAGAGGCAACCACGTAAATTTTACGTGGCTGGCATTTAAAGGGTTAATAAAACAGAGCCTTTGGAAGCTGATTTAGTATAACAGGGTGAAATGTGCTGGTTTGGGATACCCTGCGGCCTGGTGTTTTTACAGGACGCACAAAACCAATTCAAAATGCAATATATTAATAAAACAGAGCCTGTAGAAGCTGATTTAGTATAACGGGGTGAAATGTGCTGGTTTGGCATACCCTGCGGCCTGGTGTTTTTACAGGACGCACAAAACTAATTCAAAATGCAATATATTAATAAAACAGAGCCAGTAGAAGCTGATTTAGTATAATGGGGTGAAATGTGCTGGTTTGGCATACCCTGCCGCCTGGTGTTTTTACAGGACGCACAAAACCAATTCAAAATGCAATATATTAATAAAACAGAGCCTTTCAAAGCTGATTTAGTATAACGGGGTGAAATGTGCTGGTTTGGGATACCCTGCAGCCTGGTGTTTTTACAGGACACACAAATCCAATTCAAAATGCAATATATTAATAAAACAGAGCCTGTAGAAGCTGATTTAGTATAACAGGGTGAAATGTGCTGGCTTGGGATACCCTGCGGCCTGGTGTTTTTACACGACGCACAAAACCAATTCAAAATGCAATATATTAATAAAACAGAGCCTGTAGAAGCTGCTTTTATTATAAAAGATAGGGTGAAATGTGATGGTTTGGGATACCCTGCGGCCTGGTGTTTTTACAGGACGCACAAAACCAATTCAAAATGGAATATATTAATAAAACAGAGCCTGTAGAAGCTGATTTAGTATAACAGGGTTAAATGTGCTGGTTTGGGATACCCTGCGGCCTGGTGTTTTTACAGGACACACAAAACCAATTCAAAATACAATATCTTAATAAAACAGAGCCTTTAGAAGCTGATTTAGTATAACAGATAGGGTGAAATGTGCTGGTTTGGGATACCCTGTGGCCTGGTGTTTTTACAGGACGCACAAAACCAATTCAAAATGCAATATATTAATAAAACAGAGCCTTTAGAAGCTGATTTAGTATAACAGGGTGAAATGTGCTGGTTTGGAATACCCTGCGGCCTGGTGTTTTTACAGGATGCACAAAACCAATTCAAAATGCAATATATTAATAAAACAGAGCCTTTAGAAGCTGATTTAGTATAACAGGGTGAAATGTGCTGGTTTGGAATACCCTGCGGCCTGGTGTTTTTACAGGCTGCACAAAACCAATTCAAAATGCAATATATTAATAAAACAGAGCCTGTAGAAGCTGATTTAGTATAACAGGGTGAAATGTGCCGGTTTGGGATACCCTGCGGCCTTGAGTTTTTACAAGACGCACAAAACCAATTCAAAATGCAATATATTAATAAAACAGAGCCTGTAGAAGCTGATTTAGTATAACAGGGTGAAATGTGCTAGTATGGGATACCCTGCGGCATGGTGTTTTTACAGGACGCACAAAACCAATTCAAAAAGCAATATATTAATAAAACAGAGCCTGTAAAAGCTGATTTAGTATAACAGGGTGAAATGTGCCAGTTTGGGATACCCTGCGGCCTGGTGTTTTTACAGGGCACAAAAAAAATTGAAAATGCAATATATTAATAAAACAGAGCCTGTAGAAGCTGATTTAGTATAACAGATAGGGTGAAATGTGCTGGTTTGGGATACTCTGCGGCCTGGTGTTTTTACAGGACGCACAAAACCAATTTAAAATGCAATATATTAATAAAACAGAGCCTGTAGAAGCTGATTTAGTATAACAGGGTGAAATGTGCTGCTTTGGAATACCCTGCGGCCTGGTGTTTTTACAGGATGCACAAAACCAATTCAAAATGCAATATATTAATAAAACAGAGCCTTTAGAAGCTGATTTAGTATAACAGGGTGAAATGTGCTGGTTTGGAATACCCTGCGGCCTGGTGTTTTTACAGGCTGCACAAAACCAATTCAAAATGCAATATATTAATAAAACAGAGCCTGTAAAAGCTGATTTAGTATAACAGGGTGAAATGTGCCAGTTTGGGATACCCTGCGGCCTGGTGTTTTTTTTCAGGGCACAAAAAAAAATTGAAAATGCAATATATTAATAAAACAGAGCCTGTAGAAGCTGATTTAGTATAACAGATAGGGTGAAATGTGCTGGTTTGGGATACTCTGCGGCCTGGTGTTTTTACAGGACGCACAAAACCAATTTAAAATGCAATATATTAATAAAACAGAGCCTGTAGAAGCTGATTTAGTATAACAGGGTGAAATGTGCTGCTTTGGAATACCCTGCGGCCTGGTGTTTTTACAGGATGCACAAAACCAATTAAAAATGCAATATATTAATAAAACAGAGCCTTTAGAAGCTGATTTAGTATAACAGGGTGAAATGTGCTATTTTGGAATACCCTGCGGCCTGGTGTTTTTACAGGCTGCACAAAACCAATTCAAAAAGCAATATATTAATAAAACAGAGCCTGTAAAAGCTGATTTAGTATAACAGGGTGAAATGTGCCAGTTTGGGATACCCTGCGGCCTGGTGTTTTTACAGGGCACAAAAAAAAATTGAAAATGCAATATATTAATAAAACAGAGCCTGTAGAAGCTGATTTAGTATAACAGATAGGGTGAAATGTGCTGGTTTGGGATACTCTGCGGCCTGGTGTTTTTACAGGATGCACAAAACCAATTTAAAATGCAATATATTAATAAAACGGAGCCTGTAGAAGCTGATTTAGTATAACAGGGTGAAATGTGCTGGTTTGGGATACCCTGCGGCCTGGTGTTTTTACAGGACGCACAAAACCAATTCAAAATGCAATATATTAATAAAACAGACCCTTTGAAACTGATTTAGTATAATTGATAGGGTGAAATGTGCTGAAATAGTATGCCCATGTGGGCTGAGGTTTTTACAGCATACCAAAAAAATTAAAACTAATCGAGTTATAAGAAATGCTTGTGTGTAACAGATAGGGTTAAATATGCCACTGCCAAGATGGGATGCACAGTGGCCAGGAATATTTACAGCACAAAAAAAGCAATTTAAAACTGATCTGGCAAATGAAGTGAAGTGAAAATAAAAAAAAGTTTCCCTGTCACTTTCTCTGCTGTCCCTGCCTGGATCGTTCCCGATTTTTCCCTATCTTTCCCTGGCTCTCCCTGGCACTGTGTGGGTCTCTGTGGGTCTCCCTGACTCTCCCTGCCTGTCTGAAAGTCTCTCCCTGTCTGCAGCAACCTCCGTTCTGTCTGCAATGCAAGGCTGAAATGCGCACAAGCAAGATGGCCTCTGTTTATATAGCACTGTGAAGTCACGGGGCTTCCTGGCTGCTGATAGGCTGCATGTGACCTTTCCATGATAACTTGCCCCAGAGGATATGTCCGGACATGTCCATCCACCATTTTACAATGGCTGTAATTGAAATAAATGGATTCTAAAGGAAAACTTCGATCGATTGAATCGCGGGGAAATTCGGATTCGTTCCGAATCGAATTTTTCCTGAAATTCGGAACGAATTCGGGTTCATCCGAATCGATTCGCTCATCCCTAGTGACTGCAATTGCTTTTTAGATCTTTGAAACATCACACTAGATGTGCCTTTAAAGTGGACCAACACCTTCCCATGATCGGCCTGGGAATCTATAAGATTCCCGGACCGATAAGACCCCTGACTGCGGGGCACCCCGATCGGGGGTGCCCCGCTGTGTGAAACCCCCCAGAAACCCCTAAATCCCTACCTTATCCACGATCCAACGGCGCCCGCCGCCGCCTCCCACGCGTCCCTCTAGCAGGACGTGCACCCGCGCCGGCCGTTTGTGAATGGCTGGCGCGGGCGCGCGCCCTGTAAGAGTGACGCGCGGGAGGCGGCGGCGGGCACGCTCGCTTGTCCGTCGGCGGGGATTGCCAGCGGCGGTCACGTGGGAGCGAGGAGGGGTGAGTTTTTCGGGGTTTCTGGGGGGTTTCACACAGCGGGGCACCTCCGATCGGGGTGCCCCGCCAAAGTGGACCAAAACCCAGGATAGTCAAAATCCTGGGTGTTGGTCCACTTTAACTTTTTCTCCTGCATGTCCATTTTGGTGGATATTTTAATTACATTACTTATTGTCAAATATATTTGAAGAACATTGCCTCTTGTTTTTGGGACACATCGGAATTGTTATGTATAGCCTGAATTTACTGGGGATCTAGTAAGTCACGGTGAGCACTTAAAAGTGGATTTGGACACATGGTCGTGCATTGATTTACATTGAATCCGTTGTATTCCTGGAAGGCTTCCAGAGGATTGCTCTGAAATCCATTTCAGTCATTGATTGGCAGCTGGGGAAGTATCTCATGAGCCCATGTGTTCATTGAGGGCAAGATAGGAGCGTGCTCCCAGCTTTAAAGTGGACCAACACCCACGGGTGATCGGCCCGGGAATCTATAAGATTCCCGGGCCGATCATCTCCCTCCCGCGGGACATCCGAGATCGGGATGTCCCGCGGGGTGAAACCCCCCCAAGCACCCCAAACTCCTTACCTTATCTCCGGCGGTGGCCGGCCGCCGGCGCCTCCCTCGCGCCCCTCTAGACGTGCGCGCGCCCGCGCCGGCCGTCTGTGAATGGCCGGCGCGGGCACGCGCGCGTCAAGAGTGACGCGCGGAAAGCGGCGGCGGAGGAGCCGCTTGTCCGCGGCTTGTCCGTCGGCGCGGGGAGAGGTGAATTTTTCGGGGGGGTTTCACACAGCGGGGCACCCCGATCGGGGGTGCCCCACCGAAGTGGACCAAGACCCAGGATAGTCAAAATCCTGGGTGTTGGTCCACTTTAAAAGAAGAATAGCTTTTGAGAGATTGATCCTTTGCATGGTTAAACCGGACCTTCACCATAATTTATTGAAAAGCCCAAACCCTTAAAAAACTATTCCCCTGCATCTAAAATTAAGATATCTTAAGTTTTTAGTCACTTACCTATTATTTTTTTCCCCACTGGGCTGCAACTCTGTTCAGGACTTTAGCATATGGGCTCCGCCATCTTGACTCAGAAGCATCACACTTACTGAGGAGAGGAGAGGAGAGTGGGATAAAGTACAGGGGGGCGGGTTATAGCTGTGCTTTGCTCAGACAGAGCAGAGCTGGGGTCAGGAGAAGGTCAGCAATCCCAGAATGCAGAGCAGCACAGTCAGAAGGCACTTCCTGTTTGCAGGCTGCCTGTTGTTCCATGAGCCGCCATCTTGGATGTTTAAAGTCTCATAACATGCAGTAGATGCAGGTAGGATGATTTTTTTATGTGAGCAATCTGTATGTACAGGGTGTGGGAAACATATAAGATAGACTCTTATTCAGAGTGAAAGACCGCTTTAAGTAGCTGTAGACTTTTTAGACAATACCTTTAAGTTTGTTTACATGCTTTAAATACATGTATTAGATAAAAGGAAACAACCTTTAAACAAAAGTGGAGTTTGACTTGGAGTTTAACTCCATTCATAATTCTTAATATCATATAAATGAATCTGATTGCTACGTTAAGATTTAAAAAAGCGATACAGCGTCGCTCTGGAGCCATCAGTCTGTTAAATGCTGTTTCCTGCTGTCATTCAGTCTTGGTCTTTTTAAGGTAAACATAGTTAATTGAAGTCACATTAAAAATGTAACTTGTTATGGCTTTCAGACGCCATTCTCCATTGTAAAATCAACTAAAGTGAGGTCAACAGTCTGTTTAAGCTGCATCAGATTACAACAAGGAATGAATTGAAACTCTTGACACTAATGCTAAAAACCATATGCCAAACTAGTTTTATAAGCATCCATGGTATTGTTAGTGACAAAATGCATTCGAAATCATTTCCATGCCGGCTGTTACCATGGCATCAATTACAGAATTGTTTAAGGTGGGCTCCCGGCAAATGAATGAAGGAGCATCCATTATAGAAGTACACATAAATATAAAATACGTTAGTAAGTCCCAGAGATGAGTGCTACTTTTCATTCTTATGAATGACAACACAGCAGCAGCTTTCATTGTCACCTAGTACTCACTCAACCTTGTCGGACTATATAACAGATTGTGTACTATTAGAAACCTACTTTTCTTGACTTGGCCATGGCATTTCTATGTTAACTGACAAAGTACAGGAGCAGATAGGGGCTGACTGGTACTAAATATTATCTGGAGACCCACTGGCCCCTGCCCAGCCTGTGATATCGCCACTAAATCCCCAGCCCAATGTACTTTATGGCTAGTTGATGAATATGCTTCACACAGGGGGTCAGCTTAGGCACTTTTTCATGAAGGGAAAGCGTCAGGTAGTGGCTGGTTAATGAGAGGTAGTGACAGGTAGCGACTGGTGAACGCTGGACACGGCACGCAATTACACATTTATCAAGCAGAATCTTTTTAGCGACTGGGATAGCGCCATGTAGCGTCTGATTCATCATTTTCACAGCCTCAGCGAACAGCGCCGGCGTTCAGCCTTGCACAGTGCCAGGTATGACCTCTCGCTACCTGTCGCTCTCCCATGCATTTCAATGGACGATCCTTTCCTTCTCTTTTTTTTTTTTTTTTTTTTTAAATCTCAAATAATGCTGTGACCTCTCCTGGCATTGGATAAGCAGTTTTTCACATTTTTTTATATATTTCTTCAGAAATGACATTACAGGTCTGCCATTAAAGTGTTCATGTTACAATGTTGCTACAATGTAATTCCATATGTTTTCACTTTGTAACTAGTGGATAGATGCTGAAAACAGACTTTAAACACACCGCCTCCTGCGCTCTGGGCTTCAAACAAGTATTTTTCAGCGCCAGAGATTTGTAAGGCTGTTTTTTTGCTGAATATGGTGTGCGTCGGTCGCTATGAGCAGCCGCTACCATGCGCTCCCATACAGCGCTGTACTGGTCAAATAGAGACTCCTCACAATGTATTCAACATTACTGGACAGCGATTGAGTCGCTATGAAGTAGCGACCCACGGCTGAGCACAGTGACTACTAGCGGGCGCTCTGAAAATGCCTGCTACAGACGCTCATCTGTCGCTACCTGGCATTAGTGATGAATCAGCCTGCCCATCTCTCTGTTGCTTGGAGTGAATTATAGAACCCCCGCCTCATCAAATAGTAAACAAACTGTATATCAAATGTAACTGATGGCTCAGCGGTCCTGCCCCTCCCCCTTGTGGGGGATAGGGGTAGGGGTGCTGAGCCACCAATAATTAAAACATTAAAAAATACAGCATATAGCAGCCCAGTCCCTTCTGAATCATCAAGGAGCTAGTAAAAAAAAACTGTAAAAAAGTAAACCATTAAAAAAAAATCCAGCAATTGCTTTTTTGCACCCACATTCCCCTAGATAGCACTGTATTGGCTGGGGCTCTAGTAGGGTTGGGAATTGGGAGAAAGTCTTAGAAGGTAGCAGAAGAAAGTGAATTACAGCTTATGATCTGGGTGAGGTTGGTTCCATGATGAGGGCTACACCCAGACATCCACAAAGCAGTGCAACCCACTGGGAAATTTTTAGGACCTCTCTGTGTCTGCTCCTTCCCTTTCTGCACATAGGAATACATTTGCTCTTATATAAACCCTTATAGCATTTAAGTCTCAGAGATTATTGGAAACTCCTCATACTATAATGATACCAAGTTAGCAAGAGGTACTTTCTGCTTTCAGTCTAATTTAAAATGAGAAGCAGCTGCCAAGGTTGGTGCAGATTTAAGGTGGAAGCAGGGCAGTTTCTAGGCAAAATACAGTGGCTCTCATTGAGGAAGGGAAAAACAATCTCCCCCTTCCTCACCCATCCTATGGTGCTGCTGCTGTCCCATACAGTCATGTGCCATTCTGTGCCTCTACCCTAGCAGCAGGCAATGCCCCCTCTCCATAACTGAGCCCAATACTGTGTGAATGAGGGGCCTGTCTCATGGACTGCACCAATATCAGTGGCCCTGACTCATCTGCAGAAAACAGGATGGCTGGGATAAAGGGGATATGGTGGTTGCCCTCCTCTAGAAACAGCCCTTGGTGGATGTACAAAAAGAGCTCTTTTTAAAGTTACATTTTATAAGGTAACAGATAAAGTCAAATAGCGAAAAGATCTGCCAACATGCAGTCTGGAGAAGCCGAGAGAGCGATTACAGTTTTACTTGTTTGAAAATTGTCAGCATGATTTGTTTAGTAACTGTTGCTGTGTAATTTATGCCATTATCAGTAGTAGAAAGGCATCTGTACAAAACTATCAAAGAAGAACAAAAGGCGTAGCAGTATGATATGCCACACTGCCATCACAGAAAAAATAACAGTCACTAGTCTGTCATTAAGTGGACCAAAACCCACCCTGTCTATGTCTATGAGACTTCAAGGCAGGCTTGCACAGTGGAAATGGGGGAAGGTGAGTTGGAGTGGGCGACCAGGGGGGTTTCACATAGTGGGGCATCGCACATCGCCCACCTGTCAAGGGGCAGAATCAGACCAAGACTGACGGCGGGTAATGCTGCTTACGTGGCATTCATTAAAACAGGGAAGTGCCAACAACTAAAAATTCGGGCAAACATTAATTCATTAGATACAAATGTTATTAGATAAAAGTTGTATGTAACCAAATAATTACCAAGAAATATTTAAAAAAATAAACCTGCAAGCAGTTTCAATGTTAAATGGGATGCCTTTAGAAGTAGTCACACTTAGTGAAACACTTGAAACTGAAAAAATATGATTAAAAAATAAAGTCAGGCTTTATGTTAAATGGTTTCAATGTTAAATGGGATGCCTTTAAAAGCCACATTTAATGAAACACTAAAAACTAAAAAACTAACTAAACTAAAAAAACTTAAAAAATATGATTTAAAAATAAAGGCTATTCTTCACTGGATAAAAATTGTATCTGATGAAAAATGCCCCAAAAGTACCTTTCATAAGCAGCATTTAGTTACTGAAAAAACTGAAAAAATACAATTAGAAAATAAAAAGTCAGGCTATTCTTCTTTATCGCTTTTGTATATAATTGTATCTAACCAAAATGGCCCAAAAATTACCAAAAAATATAAAGAAATAAACCTGCAGGTGTACCTACAGCAGAAATGAATTAAACTGGACTATTGAACTATTGTTATAGTGAAATGTGTATGATTCCATTTCTTTGGTTGTTCGATGTTTGCTCCTGGTTGTTGCTATTGTTACCAAATGTGCTTCCATTTTATTTCTGGGGGGGACCCTTCTGAATTTTACAGTTTTCTTTTGTTTGAGAGGAGTTCTGTGTTGAGTTATGTGACAGAATGCAGAGAGTCACAGATGTGTGCTTTAGTTAAGCTATTCATTTAATTTACTGTATATTGTACCATAGATGTCCACCACCAACCACCATCTACTCCCAGCTATTGCTGTTTATGCTGTAATGCGCCCCCTCCCCAACAAAAAATCAGTGTTCCAGGACAATTCAGTAAGCGAAAATATCCATTTCTATTTCTACACCATAAGCAGGAGTATAGGCCGGGTTTTAGCAAAATTTAATTTAAATGTTCAGTAGGTTGTGGTCTGATTTTAACACAAAGTTGGATTGCATTGCTGGCATGCTTGCCATCACTGGCATCCCTGTACTTGTGCGTGCTCTGTGTGTCATATAAGTCTATGGGTGTGACACTGTATTGAAACTGAGCGATGTGGTTCATCTTGTGCAGGATGCCAAGGTCCCTATGCTTTTATGTAAATGAATGGCCAAACAGTGGCCATGGTTCTTACCTGGATAAATCTGATCATTTGGGCAGGCCGAGTGAGGTCTTAGGCTCAAATTTCGGATACAGGAGGTAAAAAGGCTCCATTGGTTGTGTCTGCTTCACAATTTTTTCCCTCCACTTCTATTTAATTTTTGTCCAGAACATAGCGATGTTGTCATTATATCTATGCCACGATAGTATGGGGCACAGATACTGCAACACTTCAACATCATCCCAAAACCCCCTCTCCCACCAGGTACAGGTTGACGAAGGATGGGGCACAAGTTGTCTCCATTGCCGCCCCTGCCCCTGGTGGTTTAAGCTGACTGTTGAAGAGAAAGAATTTGGGGGTGAGAATGAAGTGCAACAACTTCAGGTGGAAAATGTTGTGGTTATGGTGCTCAACAGTTAGCTAATTTAGAAAGGAGTGCACCACCCATGGCCCTAGCTTCTGTGGGATGCTGGGATGTGGGGCTTCCACTAGCAAGAAATGGGGAGGAAGCACCAGGTCTTCCAAAACTTGCAGTATGTGGGATGTATATTTGATAGAAGATTACAATTCTTGTACTTTTAGTAAAAATAAATCTCTCCATGGCAGAGGCTTATCCCAAAAATATAGAATGACCAAGTGTGTGTTCAACTCGGGTTGAAAAAAAAAGATTGGGTAACTGGATGAGGCACATGAATCTATTCCCAAGTTGATATGTCAATTGCCTTCTCTCTATGGTCCTGATCAAAGATTGCCTGGTACTCCTACCGGTCCCCCGCCATCCTCAACATGGAAACCCTGCAATACCATTCCCTGCTGTTGATAATGGCCATGCACATAGCCATGTACCTGGCTTTGTCCATTACCACAACATTTTCCTCCTTCTCTGCCACCTTGATGACAACATTACTCTGCAACTCCCTCAATGCTTGTAACTGAGCTGGACTCATTTTTATGGACTTTATCCTCTATCTAACTACCATGTGGAGCTGTTCAGTCACATAAAATACTCAAAACTGCCATCTAAATTTAAAATTAAACACAATAGTCTTAGACTGGAGTACTTGGGGCCAACCATAGGAAATCATTCTCCAGCATACCGAAAATGCTCATTCTTGGGGTCCAAAAGAGATACTCATTACCGAGGCCCATCAGAACAAATTATTTTGGGTCACAGCAGAGCATAACATTCTTGGGACCCTACAGAGAAAATCATTGCTGGTGCCCACCATTCAGCTCAAATGCAATTTATTGTTGCATATTAAATAACAGGTAAACACTCCAGACAAACCAGAAATGTTGTGTTAGTCTTGAATCTCTTGCATTGCTTTGATGGCAGTCAATACCTTGGATCCTGGTCCTCTGGAAACCATTGCAACACTGAATGTGCAAAAATAGCTTCCATCACATTTGGAGCAGTTGTGTATTTATGAAGCTATTAAGGCTATGGCTTTGGTGAAATATAGATGAAAGGAGATCAGGCTGGGGTATAAGTAAGCCTGAAGCCTTACTGAGTACCACCTGATAGAATCTCAAGTACCACCAGCAGCTTTAACCGGTGACACAGGCAGTGAAAAACAGAATGCTGGAGCCCCTACACATCCCCTGCCCAGAATGCCCAATATCCCTACCCTTACTGCGAGTCTGCACTGGTAAAAGAGTCCCGTGATTGGCCACTGGCACGCACAGGGGCGGGTCTTGGGCAGGGTGTTCCAGTGGCCAGCACGGAGGATGCAACCATGGCCCATGTGACCCCCGGGGGCCAATTGCGGGACTTTTTTGCCAGTGCAGGCTTGAGGTGAAGGTAAGGATATCAGGCATTCTGGGGGGTTATGTGTGTGGGGCTCCAGCATTCTGCATGCTCCCCCAAGTTTGTTTTTATTCACTGTCTGAGGGACCAACACCCGTTAAAGAAAAAACATGTGTTAGTCCGGTTTAAGGCCTACATTGATATAGGTAGCAGTACTCTGGTTAGCAGAAAGTGAGGGAAAAATTAATATTATTTGTTATTATTGTTTATTTATATAGGACCATCTGTGGATTTTCTTTTAATTTTGGTGGTATCGATTTTAATGCAATCAATCTGTTTATCAGTGTTATTCTGTTTACCATTGTCATCCATGCCTGACCACATGTCCATTAGTAAACCAAGGTCCTTAGAGTCCTTTTTTGACCAATCGGATAGTTTTTTTTACCCCTTTCGGTTTATGTGGTCTTTATCTTTGTACAGTGCTTTCAGCTGGAAAAGCTGTATATCTTTAAACTAAATAAATGTTATTGTTGCCTCTACCCAGGCAATATTTTTGCCTCAACAAAAGCACCCCCATTTGTTGTTCTCTTAAAAATAGGGCTGATAAATGAAGGACATTGTTATTAACTGGGACAGGCAAGGTTAATTCTGGTAAGCAAAATGTTCCAGAGAAAGCTTTTTGGGGGCTAAATAACTGATCATAGAAAAGAAGGTTATCACTTTAAAATCTCACCGTTCGGAAAGTACCTTTTTAAAAATGTCTGCATTTAAAGACATTCTGCATTAAAAAATGCCATACTCCCCTTCCCTGCAGGCCTCTCTGCTAGTCTGGCACTCAGATACTTACCGGATTGTGTGATACAGTCCTGCGCCGCGTGCTGCTGCCCCCGCCGCATCATCGAGCGGCCACTGCTCTCTGTGCACCTGCAATGGGCCACCCCCATGCCATTCATCACTACAGCAACTATGGCACACCCCTCTCTATTGCAGCTAATGGAGGGGGAGTGCCTTAATTCCTGTGAGGAATGGTGCGGGGTACTGTAAGTGTGTGAGCGTTGGACTATACAACAATAACAATAACCAAGCCCAGGTTCAAAGCCGGCATCAATTGCACTATGGAAGAGCATCTGCATCTCTATTTCTATGTTCCCTTATCTATGTAAACTGTAGTTAACTGTTAACTGTTGCACTGTGTATATGCCAGAAATAATTCCTTGGTAGGAAAATCAAGCAGGATGCATAGCTCGAGGCATCACCAGTAGGAAGAGGGAGGTTGTGATGCTGCTGTATAGAGCCCTGATGAGACCACAGCTAGAATACTTTGTGCAGTTCTGGAGACCTTATCTGCAAAAATATATTATTCAAATAGAACGGGTCCAAAGGCGGGCAACAAAAATGGTAGAAGGACTTAAACTTTAAACTTGTCAGGAGAGACTTAAATAACTTAATTTGTACAGTCTAGAGAAAAGAGGGAGAGAGGGGACATGTCTGGGACCTTTAAATGTTGTGAAAGGATTGAATAAGGTTCAGGAGGGAAGTGTTTTTAAGAAGAAACTTAATGATAGAACAAGGGGGCACAACCTGAAGCTAGTCGGGGGGAAGATCAGGAGCAATGTTAGAAAATAATATTTTACAGAAAGAGTAGTAGATGCTTGGAACAAACTTCCAGCAGAGGTAGTTGGAATATCGACAGTCAGTGAATTTAAACATGCCTGGGATAAGCACACATCTATCCTAAGATAAAGAGAACATACAGTAACATAAGGGCAGACTAGATGGACCGTATGGTCTCCTTCTGCCGTCAACCTTCTATGTTTCTAGGATGTGAAGCTGCCCATGTGTGTTTCTGTTTGATTCAGATTTAACAAAATAATACAATATGTGAAAATTTAAACAAGTATTTAAATACAGCGTGACAGGCACTGAACTGTAACAATGAGGGGAGTGAAGAAGGGATGCTTGAACTTTGTACATTCACATGAAAAAAGGACAACTCACCCTCTGCCATGTTTGGAGGAGGGTTCTCATGCATTCTGGGGGGAGACAGTTGCCATTGCCAATTTAGTTGGTTGTGGCTAGTGGAAGCATGGTTGCTGCATCAGAAGCTAAAGTCACTGATTGAAAGTGTTGCAAAGAAAAGGGTAATACAATTATAACAAACAAAAGGGCTCTACCAAAGCAGATATCGATAGAAAGCAATAAAGTACAGTATACACTTGAAATATGTCTGTATCTAGTCATTTGTCATCTATATATAAGAACATTCCATAACCGTAATATATAATGAATGCGAACTACAGTTATTATTGTGGAAAAAGCTAAGTCTGTTTCTGAATATGACCCTTAGTAAAGGCGAAATTCATGCTGACAAAGCACTAAGTCCTCCTTCAGTCATTTTCATTCCATGAGACATTTTTTATTAATGGCAGAGAAAGGTTCTTCAGTGCCGTTGATTCGTCTCTACACTAAAAATAGTCTTTATAATGGAAGTTATTTGCTATACCTTACAGAGTACTTCTCTAAGGCATCCAGGGCTCTGCAAACTGTTGCTGTCCTTTTAGCGGACACAGGCACTTTGTTGGAATGAGAAATATGAATATGACGGCATCAGGCTTTTTTATATACAGTAACGTTCCCATAGATCACACTAATGTGCATCCGGGGCTTTTAGATTTTGGAATAGATATGAGGGCATTGATGTGATCCACATGATTTTTATTAGTTAAAACATTTTATTTTTGGATATTTTAAGTAGAATCCACATTTCTTCATAGGCCTTAAGAGCACTATTGCAAAAAATGGCCCAATGATAAAAACCCATATAAGTATGCTGGATGGCGGGAGGAGGGGTCACTTATACACTCAGCATCAAGGAATAGCCAGCCAGGCTTGTTTCTTTATTTTCTGTCCCCACGATGCACTAAACCTGTCACCCCTATATTTTATTCCTACCAAGAAAAGAAAACCACAAGCTTGGCAGGAGTTTTATTCAGTTTGGGTGTATGACCCGTCCTCTCATTATCCAACTGTCCCAAGAAAAAAAATCATCTTCAGTTATTGTGGATGGGGGCATAAAAGGAGTGTAATCAATAATAAATGTGGTTACACATGAAAAGTTGACAAAGTAACAGGAAGCCCTGCAGCACTTCCTGTTTGCAGGGGCCTGCAAATACATGAGCTATTTTGTTTCTAACATTTACTACAGCAAGAGTTAGAAAAGGGTAAATGAGTTTTTTTATGCAGCAATCTAAATTGCCCTGGGGAGGGAGGCATATGAGCACTGTTTGTTGTGTTGGTCTGGTTTAAGTCATTTTTGATTGATGGTCCACGTTAAGCCTGTTCCATTTGCCTCTCCTCCATTTCCTACAGCACGCTGTATATTCTGTGGCAGGTCTCCAAAGTCGTTCCCTTCTTGCTTTTCCACACAATACAACCACATATCAGGATGTGGACGCGTGGCTGCCTCTTTCCCTCAGTGCTTCCAGCAAGCCACAGTGGTCACACCTCCCAGGCTCACTCACGCTAGGAGGGTTGAGGGACAGGGGCAGATGTGTGACCACATTCGGAGGTGGTCATTGTAAAATGGAACGGAAAGGAGGGGCACAATTTGGAGACCTGCCACAGAATCTACATGGAACAGGCTTTAGGTGAGCTCCTTGCTGCTTTATTATTGTCATTGGCTGGGCTGTATGTCTAGGAAAAAATGAGCCCCAAACACAACCCTGAGTTTGGTCCATGCAGAGCAAGCACTCAACTCTGTTCTTTACAAATAGCATTTTATAAAGAATGAAGGAAGCTATTCTGCCCTCCAGCCAATCTTGATACCGCTCAAAAGGGTTAAGACTAAGATCTCAAAGTGCACCACAGATCTTTGCAACAACAAGGACAGTGTGATGAGTTCACACCCAAAAGGACCTCCCAAACACCAGACAGAAGAGTGGGGCAAGACAAATACATGAAGATCAATGAGCCGCCAGTATACAGAAAAGCGACAGATGAGCAGGGCACCCTCAGCCGGGGTAGTGGTCCTTGCCTGAGATATGTTTTAAAAGTCTTTTCTTTAAGAATTATATTTCTCACCCTTGACAATTTTTCACAAATTGAAGTTGAGGCTTTTCTTAGTGTCCTTTTATAGTTTTAAATCCCTTATCTTGTTTTACGCATGCTTCTGAAAATGTACTATACATTTTACTTTTACTTAACATTCCTTGTTAATTTAACCATGAAATACACTTGTGGAGATATGCTGGTCTGACAGTGGACAGGTGACATTTAGTTGGTTAAGCAGTTAGCAACAGTAGTGACATTAAAGAAGCACTATCGTGAAATTGTGTAATGTTAAAGATCCATATAAACAAATCGGCTAATGAGAGGAGGGGTCACTTATACACCCGAAGTGAATAAAACTCCCACCAAGCTTGTGGTTTATTCTCACATGGTAGGAACAAAATCCAGGGGTGACAGGTTTAGTCTCTGATTTCCTCTTCCATCCATTAAAATAAAAGAAACAACCCTGGCTGGATATTTCTTGATGTCAGATGAGTAAGTGACCCCTCCTCTTGCCATCCGCCATTTTTTTGTGATAATGCTCCTTTAAGTTGGACGCCACCTTTACTTTATGGAGATAGTGAGCCTAATAAGCCTTACTCTTCCATAGGGACATACAATCATGTCAATGGTAGATAGGCTCAGTAAAATACCACTTGCTGTAGTTAGCCTAAAGGCAGTAAGTTTGGAGAATACCTCTGATAGTGATATGCAGTTGGTTATACTACATGGATGACACTACAGTAATTTGAGAGTTGGGAGCAGTTTGTAGTGCCTGTACCCCCCTACCCCACACACGCACACACCCCTTTTAGAAGGTTCTGCACATGGGGCATATGACTGGTACCATGTAAAACATTTTAGGGAATAGTTACAATATGTGGGCTTGAGAGGGATCAGACTTTCAAATACATTTAGGACATGGGTGTTTGAGTGTTGGAGCTGCAGTGAAAGAATTGTGCAGGAGAAAGATAGAGGTTAGGTCAGGAGATAGTAGAAGAAGATGAAGGCCCAGACATCCATCAGAAGGTGCCAGAGTGTGCTGCAGCCACCTCCGAGGTAAAAGCAGGGAAGACCTGTGGTGACAGTTGGACAGTTGGACCCTGCAAGTCTTGTGTTCTGGAAACCAGTTACCTCAGAGGTCACAAGAGACTGTCACTCACACTATAGATTCTTCTTATTTATAGTTTTATAGATATATTTTTCCTCACTGGAGAAATTCTGCCCCTCACCTTTAGAACTGGGATATTCCAAATGTGAGTTTGCATTTTTTTTCCCAACGTTAGTGTATGTCAAAGCCTTTCAAGACTCAGGGCCTGATTTATCAAGCACTTCTGCCAGACAATGCTATTTCAGTGAAAATTAAAGTAAAGTGCAAAATGTGATTTATACTTTTTTCAGCATGTGGCTGCACCTCAATTGTTTTAGTAAATGTGTTTCTTGCAATGCAGCAACATGTGCAAGTGTGAAAAAGATATATAAATTATATTTTGCACCACACTAATCTGCTCCGCTGAGGCACTGTCTGGCAGAAGTGCTTGATAAATAAGGCCCTAACCTCTCCAAACATTGCAGAGGCTTTCAGAATCGTTTGCATAGCTTTTAATATTTTGGAATTCTATCATTATATACCAATGTTTTAAAAGTTAAAGACAGTTCTCTCTCACTCTAAATGCATTTTGTTCAACTTCAGCATTATATTTAATAACACACATTTGATGAAAGTATACACATCTGAAGTAAAAAAGGCTGCTTTGTCAGTGGCAGGGCATTCCCAGGGTGCAAGGACAAGTGACCTCTGTCCCACTAAACTTCCAAAGAGGACACAGTCAGCAGACAAGATGGGACCCCCGTTGCTTGAATTGGTGAGTCTGCATGGACGATGCTCCCCAGTGCAGGACAGGAAAGAAAATGTTGTTTTTATGTATGTGTTAATTTTTACTTTTACTCTTCGTTAGCTGGTAAGGGGTTCCAAAGACCTTTATGCCACTTCAAAGAGTAGGGAGGCCAGCAAATCAACTGCTGGCATGCAGCAAGTGAATTGCCAATACTAATTAACCGCAATCTCTCCTGAGCTCCAGTGGTTCAGAAGAGCCTGGTGCCTGGTTTCCTTCCAGAGATGACACTAGCACACCCAGGATTGGAACGGGAATAAATACTGGTAGGTTTCCTGAGCAGGAGGGGTACCCTTGATAAAAGAAAAATAATCTCCTAAATAATTTGCCAGATTTCCTCCTTGGATCTGCTTGGCTTTGGGTACATTAAGACCTATATGTGCTGTTGTGCTGTGGCTCATTACTAGTTATAAGCATGATAGCAAAGCAGGGAGTAGAAACTAAAATGTCACCATTACCATAAATCACTAGCAGCAGGAAGGTAAGTAGCCCACCTTCTTTTTCCCCACACTTATCTTTCTGCCTGGAGGCTGCATCACAGTCCCAGACCTTGTATTGATCATAACACCTTTTTTTCAGTATGTATGATGAACCAGGGGCGTAGCTACGGGAGAGCGGGGGGGGGGGGGGGGCACGTGCCTGGGATGCAGTCAGGAGGGTTCCAAAGGGGGCCCGGGCACAGGTGAGGGGGCACCGATTCGAATCTTTGCTTCAGGTGCCAGAAAGCCTGGCTACTCCTCTGGATGAGCCCCATTAAGGGTCATGCTATAGATTTGGTAAATCAAGTTTACCTTTTTCGTACACTTTTGGGTATGAGCTGAAACTTACATCCGAGTGAGCTTTTTGATTTAACACACTAAAAAGTACAATAAAAAAGTTTGTTCTGATTTTTCTTAATACAATTTCTTGCCCCAAGCGATGAGGCATTTTTCCAGGTGAGGTACATGGTTTTTCCGGAGAGGTAAGGATTTTTTGGGGGAAAGTTTGGAAACAACAGCACCCTACTTGGTATGCAGAAAACTTTTGCAAATATTATCTATAGCCCCCTAGGGTGGTGTTTCAGAAATTCAAAAAATTCTCCTTACCTCATTGGAAAAATGATGCACCTCACCTGTAAAAATGCATCATCACAGGGGCAAGTGATTTTTTGGGGAAACATTAGCACAAAGTATTTGTATTGCTTTGTTGTGTGTTAAAGTAAAAAAAACAAGTTCACTGAATAAGTTTCAGTTGACACCCAAACTGACACCCAGAATGAAACCTAATTCTGAAAATAAATAGCAGGACACCTAACCCTGTCTATTCTATATATTTATTTCTGCCAAGATGTTAAAAACGTTAGTAAGAGACAAAATATCTGATAGCAAAACATGTATAATACTGAGATTTTCTTAAAATGACAATGCTGTCAACAGGTGAGATTTACTGCAGTTGTTATTAGCAAGAAAACAAGTGTGTGCGCTAGATTCATGTCAGCACATAAGCTTTGACATAAGCTAGGCAAACTTCAAAGGCGCTGATAAGATTTTTTCAACTTGGGACTGATAGGTGAAAGTCTCAACTGAATGTGTCAACAAGTTCAGCCTTCATCGTAAGCTGTAGCTAGTTATTTTCTTTTTCTAAAGTGTGGGCGCAATCCTTCATGTTTCAAGTCACTAATGACCTTGATAGCAACTATTAGCGATCTGACCGCAATCACTGCATCTGATCCACTAAAACACTACGCCGTTAAACCGGAGCAACACCCTTAAATGATGCTCTTAGGCATCCCTCCCCAGGGCTGGATGTGGTTTATTTTACAATCAAAATGGCGTCCTATGTCAGTTAAATCCAGGCAGGGATGCAGGTAAAACGCTGCTACCAGGAGAAAAAAAATATGTGAGGCTGCGGTTCAGCTTTGAGTGGGTGCAGAAGCAAATGTAAGTGCTGACAATGATTTAGTATCATGCATGCAGATTGGGCAAGTGAATTTGGGGAGTTCTTTTTTGTCCCAACTGTGCCAGGATGTTGGTACGGTTTAAAACTAAAAAAGATATAAGTAAGACTTTAAAATTATTTTGGCCAGACTTCTTCCTTTAACTATGACGAATAGTTAGCACATTTCTTTCTACATAATGCTAAACCGTTGCCAACCTGGCCTGTCCAACCATATCTGATCTGCATGACTGCTACCAAATCTGCTTGCTCAACTACGCTCTTCGATCACCAGCTGTCCTAGCTCTTCAATCACCATCAGAATTGGTCGCCATCCCAGGTGATGCCTCTTTGACTACCTGTCCTACACCTCTAGGGATCCTTGGTTTCAGTAGGCAGCTGCTCCAGCGCCATCTACAGGGACTGCCTACAGCTACCACGCTACAACACCTGCTGAAGGTATGTGATTGCAAAACTGTAATTTGTTACATCCACCTATAGCAAATAACAGATGAAGCTATAGGTATGCAGGATGGCTACAGAGATCTATTACTTTATGACCTTACAAACTGTATAACAACAAGCTGAATAGCAAATTAGTAATAATGTATAGAGGAAGTTGTGAGACATGACAACCATTATTACCATTACTTTTCCAGTTTTATTACAGATGCTCCCACATTCAAATCCTGTACTAATAAAACTAAAAGATATTTTCATGGGCAAATATTTGACTGACACTGTGGACTGATGCAAAAACTGAAAAGATAATGAGTACTTCAACAACAGTTTGAAAATCCTCCTATAAATAAGCTTAGCTTTATAGAATATCAGAATTTTTAATAATGACCAGAACGCTATTTCTAAATCTGAACTAAAATAACAATGATAAAATATATTAATTAAACATTATTGTTTTAGCTGAGAGGTTAAGGTATGAAGTACAAAATATACACTACGCGCCACCTGCAAGCATTGAAGTGTTACATATTCTTGGGTGACATTTCATTTTGACCTCAAGTAGGACACTCAAGAGATTTTTTCATAGTACATGACTCTGGTGGGTGTTCATAGACCTACGAGACACTTTGAGCTTGTCACCTTTTCATGAACATTTTGATTAAGTCACAGAACATTTGGAAACTAAATATAGATAATCGCTCATATAAGAAAAACACTCAGCTTAGTGTAATGGGAGTGGACTATTTGCCATATTTGGCCAAGAAGCAATAGCGGCTAGGGAATGCGAAGAGGTGGCGGCATATTTAGTATATCATCCACATTTGTGTACGTGACCAAATACTTAAACAATACAATGATACTGTTGGCCCGACATGACCATAAATGAGGTACAAAGAATGTACTGGTACACAATGCACACTCGCTCCCCATGCTATACCTATTAGTAGCATGTCTATACATGAGGCCAAGTGCAAAAAAAATGAAGGAAAAATCAACATTAAACACACTCCCATCAGAGAGTATTTTTATGTTATTTCTTAACTTTGTTACTGTTTGTTCTACCTAAATATTTTGGCACCTGTGTAACTGAAGGCCGAGGGATGCAAGTCTCACAAAGATCAGGCGAGTTGGAGTAGGACCTATCAACTGTGGAGGACAAAAGGCAAGAACCTTTGTTTATTTTGGTGATTCCCTTGAATTCCCTTAAAGCAGGGGTCCCCAACCCTGTCGTCAAGGCCCACCAACAGGCCAGGTTTTGCAGATCTCCACAAAGATGCACAGGTGGAGTAATTAGTGCAGCTGCAGAGCAATAGAGCTGGCAATATAAAAAACATGACATGTTGGTGGGCCTTGAGGACAGGGTTGAGGACCACTGCTTAAAGCACATGTGCTCAACCATCTCCTTAAGGGCCACAAATAGGCCAGGTTTTGCAGATCTCCACATAGATGCACAGGTGGAGTAATTAGTGCTCAGACAGAGCCATAGAGACAGCAATGTTCAAATCCATAAAACATAACTTTTTGATTTAACCCCATGCAGATGTTGTGAAATGGCATGCTGATGCTGGGCTCCTAAACTGCATGGGGTTGGACATCTTGCTACACACCTGACAGACCTGCTTCTGAAAAACAGTCAAAACTGTCTTAGATTTCAGTACAATCACCTCTTGTTGTTGAATGCCATCAGTTGTAGAGGGGGCATCCCGAATACTAGCATAAATATTTGAAGAGTACCTGTCTACTAACTGGTTGCATTTTGTAAAGAAAGTCACTTTTCCACTGTAAAAGCAGCCAGCCTATGTATTTGAAGAGGGGGCATCCCAAATACTAGCATAAATATTTGAAGAGTACCTGTCTATTAACTGGTTGTATTTTGTAAAGAAAGTCACTTTTCCACTGTAAAAGCAGCCAGCCTATGTGTTTGAAGAAGGGCATCCCAAATACTAGCATACATATTTAAAGAGTACCTGTCTACTAACTGGTTGCATTTTGTAAAGAAAGTCACTTTTCCCCTGTAAAAGCAGCCAGCTTATGTATTTGAAGAGGGGGCATCCCAAATACTAGCATAAATATTTGAAGAGTACTTGTCTACTAACTGGTTGCATTTTGTAAAGAAAGTCACTTTTCCACTGTAAAAGCAGCCAGCTTATGTATTTGAAGAGGGGGCATCCCAAATACTAGCATAAATATTTGAAGAGTACCTGTCTACTAACTGGTTGCATTTTGTAAAGAAAGTCACTTTTCCACTGTAAAAGCAGCCAGCCTGTGTATTTGAAGAGGGGGCATCCCAAATACTAGCATAAATATTTGAAGAGTACCTGTCTACTAACTGGTTGCATTTTGTAAAGAAAGTCACTTTTCCACTGTAAAAGCAGCCAGTCCATGTATTTGAAGAGGGGGCATCCCAAATACTAGCATAAATATTTGAAGAGTACCTGTCTGCTAACTGGTTGCATTTTGTAAAGAAAGTCACTTTTTAAGCAAACTTTGCCTTTCGCCAGAGGGGGGCATCCCAAATACTAGCATGTGTCTTTTAAGAGTACCTGCCTACTTACCTTTTGCCTTTTGTATAAAAAAAGTTTGGTTTTCAAGTCTAAAGCACTTATTGCCTTTCACTGGGGGGCCATTGTCAGCGCTACCACTTATCTTTTAAGAGTACCTGCCTACTAACCTTTTGCCTTTTGTATAAAAAAAAGTCTGGTTTTCAAGTTTAAAGCACCCATTGCTATTCACCGGGGGCCATTGTCATTGCTACCTACCACTTATCTTTTAAGAGTACCTGCCTACTAACCTTTTGCCTTTTGTATAAAAAAGTCTGGTTTTCAAGTTTAAAGCACTCATTGCTATTCACCGGGGGCCATTGTCAGTGCTACCACATATCTTTTAAGAGTACCTGCCTACTAGCCTTTTGTATAAAAAAGTCTGGTTTTCAAGTTTAAAGCAGCCATTGCCTTTCACCGGGGGGCATCCCGAATACTAGCACTTAGCTTTTAAGAGTACCTGCATCTTTACCTTTTTTACATTTTGAACAAAAACCATGTTTTAAAACTGCCTGTGGTGCATTTAACTCTGACCAGGGGCATCCTGTGTAAGACCATCTGACAGTGTCTTTTTGCATTAGCTTTTAGCTACAGTGTCTGCCTATTTTGATCTAACTTTTCTACACACCTGCTGTTACAAAAATACTGTTCTAGGTGTATTGTTTTCCCCTCCTAAACACAGTAAAAATGTCAGGCAGAGATGTGCCAGGAAGTGCACAGAGGAGAGGCCTAGATTCATCAGGCCGAGGTCGCAGCAGACTAGGGGCGAGTGGCAGCAGGAGTCGTGGTGAGAGGCCTGATCTCCCGGTATCTGCTAGCGGTCGTGTCTCGACCAGCAACGCATCTGCCGTAATCGATTGGTTAAGGCGGTCATTGACCTCATCACAAGTGACATCTGACACCCCCAGTCAACAGTCGGTAGGTTCCTCGAACACAACTCTGGGTTGGCATGGCCCGGGAGCAGCCCCTGTCCTTCCATTGCCTCTGTCCTACGCTCCCCCCCCCCTCCAGCCAACGTATCTTATGCTTTGGGTTCAGCTCCACTATTCAGTGAGGACAATGTGTTAGAGGACAGTCAGCAGCTACTGCCCAGCCAAGAAATGGAGGAGACATCCACCGCTTCTTCCGCTAGGCAGACAAACACTGAGGAGAGTGGCGTGGGAGGTGGTGTGGCGAGCGTTCCGTCTCCTGCAGCACACGCTGTTGTGGAAACCGAGGAGGACATCAGTGACGTGCAGACACAACTCGATGATGATGAAGCCGATCACACTTGGGAGCCCGGTGCATAAGGGGCTTCATCATCATCAGGAGAAGAGGGTCTCAGGTTGCCCCAGAGTCAGCAGCTGAGGCAGCAAGGTGGTAGTAGGGTTGGCAGTCAGCATGGTGGCAGAATTGGGATGTCTGGAGCCACACGTGGCCGGGGCGGGTAGACCACCTGCTGCGCGGCAGGCTGCCTTCCAGGGAGGTAGTGGAGCAGGGGTTCCCAGTAGCAGTGAATTAGTGCGGACTGTTGGTAGGAAAATTAGCTACTCTGCAGTGTGGCACTTTTTCATCAAGCATCTGCAGGAGGGTAACCTGGCCACATGCAAAATGTGTAGACAGAACGTGAAGCGTGGCCAGGGCCCCAATGTTGGTACCACGGCCCTGCGGCAACACGTGCAACGTCACCATAAAGCGGCCTAGGAGAACCGAGGCTCCGAAGTGGGGGTCCAGCCTGCTGCATCAGCCAGTGCCATGCCGCTTCCAATTTCACCCAGCCAAGGCTCCAGCACCTCAGCCGAAGGTAGCTGTGCGTCATACCCATCATCTGCCGCTCCAGATGCTCCTGCTTCTCCTACTAAAAGTCAGTCATCCCGCCAGCAATCCATCAGCGAAGCCATGTCCAAGAGACAACAGTAAATGTGCTCCTGTCCAAGTTGCTGGTGCTGCAGTCCCTCCCTTTTATGGTGGTGGACTCTGCACCTTTCAGAGAGCTGGTGGCTAGTGCTGAGCCGAGGTGGAGAGTCCCAAGCCATCATTTCTTTGCAAAGAAGGCAGTACCAGCCCTGCACAAATTTGTTGAGCAGAAGGTGGGCCAGTCCTTGAACCTGTTGGTGTGCACCAAAGTGCACAGCAGTGCCGACATCTGGAGCTGTAACTACGGTCAGGGACAATACATGTCCTTTACGGCCCACTGGGTGAATGTGGTTCCTGCACAGCAACTTGGACAGGTCACACCGCTTCGGCCTCCACGCTCCCAGGCCGTTTTGCCTGTCACAGTGTGCGACTCCGCCTCCTCATCCTCTGCCGTCTCCTCAGCCTCTACTGTACGGTCAATTCTCATTGCCCCTCCAGCCTACCATGTGTGGGCACGGCGGTGTCACGCTGTGCTTCACATGGTTTGCCTTGGCGAACAGGGTCACACAGGGGAGGAGCTCCTGAAATTCATTCATCAAGAAATCAAAACATGGCTTACTCCACAAAAATTGGAAATGGGAACCATGGTAACTGACAATAGGAGTAACATCTTGTCTGCACTGCGACAAGGAAGGCTGAGCCATGCGCCCTGTATGGCACACGTGTTCAACCTAGTTGTCAAGGGTTTTCTGAAGTTTTCCCCCTATCTGCAAGACATCCTAACAATAGGAAGGAAACTTTGTATGCACTTCAGCCACTCCTACACCGCCAAGAACACCCTTCTTGAGCTACAGCGTCAGAACAGTATCCCCCAACATAGTCTGATTTACGATGTTTCCACCCGTTGGAATTCCACCCTACATATGTTAGATCGACTATACGAACAGAGAAAAGCCATCAATGATTTCTTGATGATCCAAGCAGATAGAGGAACTCCCCTGTGTAACTATAATGTAAACCAGTGGCAGCTCATACGTGACACCTGCCGTTTGCTCAGACCCTTTGAGGAAGCCACTTTATTTGTCAGTCGCCAGGATTACGGCATGAACGACATGATTCCGCTGCTTCATGTAATACAACACATGTTGGAAACCATGGCTGGTCAGGGCACTGGAGACATGGCGCATACATTTCACGGCCACATGAACCCCGTGGGAGCTGAGGAGGAGGAGGAGCACAGTGAAGCACAGTTTAGTTTTGACTAAAAGTTCCTGTCATCTGACAGGAGAGGAGGAGCAGGAGCAGCCAGAGGAGCTAGAGGGTTGTGAGGAAGGCGAAACAGAGGACCCAGACACACAGTGGCAGTAAGCAGTGGAGATGGAGACAGGTAGTCCCTCCGAGTCATTTGCACAAATGGCACGAAGCAAGCTCACGAGCTTGCGTAGTGACCGCAGAATTGTCTCAATTTGTCAGCGGGATGACTTCTGGCTCTCCATCTTATTGGACCTTCGCTACCGGCACAAAATGGGGGCATTTTTTAAACCTGCCGAGAGGGAGGACAAACTGACCTACTACAAAGACATTCTACGTAGTCAGTTGGCCGATGCCTATCTGTACCATGGTCCATACTCTCGCAGGTCTGACTTGGAGGGACCTCTGCGCTCACCTTCCACTGCCATGGCTGCTGGGGGGGTGGCAGGAGCAGCAGCAGCTCCATCAGCAGCAGCCTCAGTCTTCAGTCGCTAATGAGTAGCTTTCTGCACCCGCATAGTGAGGCTACTCATGAGCAGCAGGAAGACCTGGAGCAGGGCCTGAATCAGCAGGTCGTGTCATATCTTTAAATGACCATGCCAACGCACCTTGAGGATCCGCTGGACTTCCGGGAAGCCAAACTTGACTTGTAGCCGCAACTGGCAGAGTTTGCCCTGGGAAAGTTATCCTGCTCGACCAGTAGTGTGCCATCTGAGTGGGTCTTTAGTGCTGCGGGGGCCATAGTAACGCCAAGGAGAACTCGTCTGTCCACACAAAATGTGGAGAGACTCATCTTTGTGAAGATGAATCAGGCATGGATCAGCCAGGATTTCCACCCACCAATAGCTGATGTATGAGAGTTGCTGATGCATGGTAGCTCCTTCTGCTGCTGCCAACTCCAGGGTGTGTCTTTCAGGCAATATATGGGCTCCTAATGCTGCTGCTGCCAACTCCAGGGTGTGTCTTTCAGGCAATATATGAGCTCCTTCTACTGCTGCCAACTCCTGGGTGTGTCTTTCAGGCAATATATGAGCTCCTAATACTGCTGCCAACTCCAATGTGGTTTTCAGGCAATATATGAGCTCCTAATACTGCTGCCAACTCCAATGTGTTTTTCAGGCAATATATGAGCTCCTAATACTGCTGCCAACTCCAATGTGTTTTTCAGGCAATATATGGGCTCCTAATACTGCTGCTGACTCCAATGTGTTTTTCAGGCAATATATGGGCTCCTAATACTCCTGCCAACTCCAATGTGTTTTTCAGGCAATATATGGGCTCCCTATGCTGCTGCCAACTCCACTGTGTGTCTTTCAGGCAATATATGGGCCCCTAATGCTGCTGCCAAATCCCGGGTGTGTCTTTCAGGCAATATATGGGTTCCTTATGCTGCTGCCAACTCCAGAGTCTCTTTCAGGCAATATATGGGCTCCTAATACTGCTGCCAACTCCAGGGTGTGTTTTTCAGGCAATATATATATATATATATAACAATGCAGTCTCAAAAATTAGAAATAGGGAAAATAAATATATTGACAGAGATAAGGCTGTGGCTGACCATCTGAATAGCTACTTTTGTTCGGTATTTTCAGATAGTAGCAGGCATGGCCATAGCAAAGCATCCAGCTGGGAGGGCACAGCTCCAGAGTTTCTGGAGGCTGATGTCTTAGCCGAGCTGGCACATCTAAAGGTAAGTAAGGCGATGGGTCCAGATGGAATCCACCCCAGAGTTCTTAGGGAACTTAGGTTTGTGATTGCAGCTCCTCTGACTGATTTACTTAACCATTCCCTTTCAACTGGTGAGGTTCCAGATGATTGGAGAATGGCCAATGTCGTACCAATCCATAAAAAGGGGAGTAGAGAAGAAGCCAGTAAAAAAACAGATAATTTCCCATCTAAAAATTAATGACCTAATGGACCCAAAACAGCACGGCTTTACTGAGGGCAGATCATGTCAGACCAATCTTATTGATTTCTTTGACAATGTCACTAAAGTGTTAGATGAAGGTGGTGCTGTGGATATCGCCTATCTGGATTTTAGCAAAGCCTTTGACACTGTACCACATAAGGAGCTCATAGATAAGTTATTGAAGGTAGGACTCAATCCCTGGATAGTGCAGTGGGTTTCCAGTTGGCTGAGGGATCGGTATCAGAGCGTTGTAAATGGTGTGCAATCTGAACAAAGGTGAGTTACAAGTGGTGTGCTGCAAGGCTCTGTCCTGGGCCCCATTCTTTTTAATATATTTGTAAGTGACATAGGAGAAGGCTTGGTAGGAAACGTTTGCCTGTTTGCTGATGATACAAAGGTTAGTAATAGGGTGGATATTCCTGGAGGTGTCTGCAACATGGAAAATGATTTAGCTTTACTGGATAGATGCTCAAAACTGTGGAAACTAGAGTTTAATGTCTCTAAATGTAAAATCATGCACTTGGTTAGAAGGAATCCCTGCTCTGATTACCGTATGGGCAGTACTGTGTTAGCCAGGACCTCGGAGGAGAGAGATTTAGGGGTACTGATTACTGATAGCTGCAAGATGAGTGGACAGTGTAGCCAGGCAGTGGGAAAAGCAAGCAGGATGCTCGGCTGCATAGCTCGAGGCATCACCAGTAGGAAGAGGGAGGTTGTGATGCCGCTGTATAGAGCCCTGGTAAGGCCACAGCTAGAATACTGTGTGCAGTTCTGGAGACCTTACCTGCAAAAAGACATTATTCAAATAGAACGGGTCCAAAGGCGGGCAACGAAAATGGTGGAAGGACTTAAACTTAAAACTTATCAGGAGAGACTTAAAGAACTTAATTTGTACGGTCTGGAGGAAAGAAGGGAGAGGGGGGACATGATTGAGACCTTTAAATATGTGAAAGGATTGAATAAGGTTCAGGAGGGAAGTGTTTTTAAGAAGAAACTTAATGATAGAACAAGGGGGCACAACCTGAAGCTAGTCGGGGGGAAGATCAGGAGCAATGTTAGAAAATATTATTTTACAGAAAGAGTAGTAGATGCTTCCAGCAGAGGTAGTTGAAAAATCAACAGTCACTGAATTTAAACATGCCTGGGATAAGCACACATCTATCCTAAGATAAAGAGTACATACAGTATACACATAAGGGCAGACTAGATGGACCGTATGGTCTCCTTCTGCCGTCAACCTTCTATGTTTCTATGTTATATGGGCTCCCTATGCTGCTGCCAACTCCAGGGTGTGTTTTTCAGGCAATATATGGGTTCCTTATGCTGCTGCCAACTCCAGTGTCTTTTTCAGGCAATATATGGACTCCTAATGCTGCTGCCAACTCCAGGGTGTGTTTTTAAGGCAATATATGAGCTCCTAATGCTGCTGCCAACTCCTGGGTGTGTTTTTCAGGCAATATATGGGTTCCCTATGCTGCTGCCAAATTCAGGGTGTATTTTTCTGGCAATATATGGGCTCCCTATGCTGCTGCCAACTCCAGGGTGTGTTTTTCAGGCAATATGTGGGCTCCCTATGCTGCTGCCAACTCCACTGTGTGTCTTTCAAGTAATATATGGGCTCCTAATGCTGCTGCCAACTCCAAGGTGTGTCTTTCATGCAATATATGGGTTCCTTATGCTGCTGCCAACTCCAGAGTCTCTTTCAGGCAATATATGGGTCCTAATACTGCTGCCAACTCCTGGGTGTGTTTTTCAGGCAATATATGGGCTCCCTATGCTGCTGCCAAGTCCTGAGTGTGTCTTTCAGGCAATATATTGGCTCCTAATGCTGCTGCCAACTCCTGGGTGTGTTTTTCAGGCAATATATGGGCTCCCTATGCTGCTGCCAAGTCCAGAGTGTGTCTTTCAGGCAATATATGGACTCCTAATGCTGCTGCCAACTCCTGGGCGTGTTGTTCAGGCAATATATGGGCTCCTAATGCTGCTGTCAACTCCTGGGTTTGATTTTCAGGCAATAGATGGGTTCCTTATGCTGCTGCCAACTCCAGTATCTTTTTCAGGCAATATATGGGCTTCTAATGCTGCTGCCAACTCCAGGGTGTGTTTTTCAGGCAATATATGGGCTCCTAATACTGCTGCCAACTCCAATGTGTCTTTCAGGCAATATATGGGCTCCCTATGCTGCTGCCAAATTCAGGGTGTGTCTTTCAGGCAATATATGGGCTGATCATGCTGATGCCACCTCAAGGGTCTCTAATTGTGCCGCTCTGCGACAGCGAATCTAATAGCGACGCCTCTGATCTACAGGTCATACTTCTTTACAATATTATTTCGCTAACCCAGCATGCATCCTATGCATGTTACAGCCAAGCAAAACGTTCTGCAACCCTATGGAGGCTCTCGGAAGCCCAGAAATAGCCGTTTTTAATAGCGATTCGTCGCGAATAAATTTGGACCGAAGCAAATTTTTCCAGAAAATGCGGCGAATCGGCTGTATCAAATTTTTCTAAAGTTCGCTCATCTCTAGTCGCAATGTCTTACCATTGCTCCTATAAACATTGTGTCAACAGCTTAAATCATTGATGCACAACCTGGGGCCGGGGAGGGGTATGTGGCCTGCACTATTCTCAGTTGTAGCCTGTATTCTATTGGTCTTTATTATATTGCTAGTTGCCCCTCATCCCTAATTATAAATGTTAGGGAGTTGGAAGGCTGAGTTTTGCAAAAAACCAAATGGTATAGCCCAAAGCCAAACAAGCCCAGATCCAGCCAATATGTTCTAGGTGGGAAAAGGCTTGAAGCCACTGGGTCTGTGATATATAAGATCAGTTCTATTGCTTGTTGTCCTACCTCCCTATATCGGACACCTCACTGCCCACCTCACCTTTGCTTACCTCTACCTCTGCTTACCCTTTCACCTCTACCCACCTTTGCACACTTTACCTCTGCTCGCCTTACTCCTGTCAATCCCACCTCTGCCCACCTCACCTCTACCTCTGCTTACCATATCCCTTCTCACCTCTGCTCACCTTACTTCTGCCCACCACTTTGCACTCCCCCCCCTGTCCGTCACATATCTTTCCATTTCATCTCTGCCCTCCTCACTTTTGCCTGCCTGTATCCACCTCTTCCTATCTTACCTCTGCTAAGCTTTTCCCATCTCACCTCTGCTCACCTCATCTATTCCACCTCACATACTCTCTCTTCACATCTTCCCATCTGACCTCACTGTTTCCCACCTTATGCCTGCCCACTTCTTCTCGCCGCTTCTCACCTCTCATCTGCTGACCTCTGTGCACCTCTTCCTCGCCTAAAAGCTTTGCTGCAGCAAATTGCTTTTATTTTATTGTGGCTCCTTAAAGTGCAACAAAAAGAAAATGTGGCCCTTAGAACAAAAATGGTTGTAACATAGACATAGAAACATAGAAGGTTGACGGCAGAAGGAGACCATGCAGTTTATCTAGTCTGCCCTTATGTGTATACTGTATGTTCTCTATCTTAGGATAGATGTGTGCTTATCCCAGGCATGTTTAAATTCAGTGACTGTTGATTTTTCAAGTACCTCTGCTGGAAGTTTGTTCCAAGCATCTACTACTCTTTATGTAAAATAATATTTTCTAACATTGCTCCTGATCTTCCCTCCGACTAGCTTCAGGTTGTGCCCCCTTGTTCTTGTGCATCACTGAATTAAATGCTCTGTGGCTGTCGGCCCCATAAAGATTAATATAGATACATAGTTACATAGCATCCCTCACACATACGGCATTCCTCTCCTTCATCATCTGTTGTTTAAGTGTGTGTGTGCAGCATGGCAGAGATACTGCCCCATTTTCCTGAGTCGTGTGTATATATATATATATATATATATATATATATATATATATAATTTCAGTTAGGTGTGAATTGCTGCTGGCACAGCCCCCCCCCCCCCCCCCATGCACATGGTGTGTAGCAAGATGGCCTTTTTATGCAGTCCAGGAGTGCAACATCTTCAAATATATTCCATTTGCATGGGATTAAGCCCTCCCAAACAGCATACACCACTGAATTTTGGGTGAGGGGGATTTAGGGGGGCAATTTATTAACGTTACTTTTTTGGCTGGAGGTCTGTTTTGTAAAAGAAAAAATGTAATTACCATTCTACTCTGCTCTGCTTTCTGGTTTTTCAATACTTACCTGTTTTGCAGGTCAGTGCCTGGTAATTTACAATGAATATAACATCAAACTTGTGACAAAATGACTACTCCTAAAGGGACCAGGCCTAACTTCTAGAGCCAAAGCAAAATTAAATACATGTGAGTGAATGCATTTATGGCACATCCACATAAAGGTGCCACAAATAGTTCAATTTGTTATTTTTGACATTTCGAGCTGAGAAAGCCTCCGACAGCCATCTTAGAGAAAAATAATATTTAAATGGATTGTCCAGGCTATGTGTAAAAATTAATAATTGTTTACATGCCGTGTAGTAGTTTCATTCTGCTGTGCTGCTGTATGATTAAGGGCCCCTGGGGACCGAAACACGTAATGGGGTTCCGGTGGCAGGACTCGCTGGTTTCTGGGTCCCTGCTTTATTTTCACTCATCTTCACTCATTTTTCTATTATTGGCTATTTTGTTAACATGATATATTAAAACGTTTTACTTGGAGGCTGGATAAACACTGACGTTGTGCTGCTGACTTGATTTAGTTATGGCCACCTTTTTAGCATTAAGAGGTGGACCTATCTCCACCGCTTTGGCTTCAGACTAAGTAGGACACACCAATGCTTGTAAGCACAGGAGTAGCTATCTGCTTCCTGTTTTGCTTTTCTGTCTTTTCCCTGCTTCTTTGTATAGGTACACCTTTCTGTGATGAAAAAAGGCGGTCATGATGAAAAAAATGAAGTGGGCTACAGAAAAGGGTCTGGATCTCTGGATCGAAGCAACAACAGCCTTAGTCAGCAGCTCACCATAATTCATGTTTTGCCAGGACAGTCCGTTTAATGGTTCAACTGAAGCAGTACAAATGGCATGCGCATGATTAAAGTGCCACTCCAGCCCCTTCCTTCAAAATAAACTTCAAAAAAAGCTCTGCCCTGCCCCCTCCAAATAGTGATTATGCTGATCAAATAAAAGAAAAAAAGACTCTCACCTTCACCCCGAATCCAGCTCCCGAAGTCCCGGATGAATGGACAGCCAGCTCCCGGATGAATGGACAGCGGGAGTGCTCGCAATGCCGAAAGTGTCTGTTCCCAGCGTGTCCAGGACTTCAGGAAGATGTTGGCGCCTATTTGGTGCCGCAGGGTGAGTGTCTTTTTTTTTATTAGGTCAGCATAATTGCTATTTGGAGGGGGAAGGGCAGGGCTTAGGTTTATTTTGAAAGGGGCTGGAGCAGCCCTTTAATATAAATAGATTGCAACACTCAGTGTTCTTCAGTAAAGTGTTTATTGCATTGTGGTGCCTTTAGATCATAAGCATACTCTACAGATTACGTTTCCTATACTGATGATGGGCCCGGGGAGGAATGAAGGAAGCACACGCACATCTGCTGGCACTGTTCTTTCCAACCCTCCAGCTTTATATTAATTCAATAAAACTGCAACAAGCAGCTGCCTCTGTCTGCATTCCCAGCCAGCATCCTATGGGATCGCCTACCAGATGCACACTGTCTCATCGCACTATGCAAACTGTTTAATATCATGATTGAAGCAATTTACATAATCATTTGATATTTTAAATACCATTACGTACCTTTCAGTTTTAAAGGGAAAGTCTACTTTCAATGGCATTTTTGAAAGTGTATATTATTTGTGCCAAAAGGATGCCCTCAAGGCGCTGAGCTTATCTAGTATTTCCAACATTTCCAAATGTTAGCAAATGTGTGTTTTATGGAAGCCAATTCCATCATCCGCATTTGTTCATTGGTCCCTTTAAAGTGGAAAAAAACACCAGGTCTGAACTTTTTTTTGTAAAATTTAATAATAATTTGTGTCATGCACTTACCTGGTACATACCTGGTATTTGTTATGCTTTCTGCATCCTGGAGACCCTCAGTATATATATATATACATATAGATGCATCAAAAGGGGATCACAGATGCACACCATAGAAATGAAACTATGTAACACATGAATTGCATTTAGGCTTTAAACAAAGAAATACGATCTGGACATGAGGTGATCCTTTTTTTTCCCAAAGTAAAGTATCTTATACAGGCATGTGTGACATATGTAACAAGACAACTGTAACACATTTAAACCGGACCTTCAGCATGATTTAATGAAAAGCCCAAACCCTTAAAAAACTATTCAACAGCATACAATATTAATACAATTTACGTTTTTAGTCATTTACTCTTTATTCTTTCTCCCACCGAGCTGCATCACTATTCAGGACTCTAGGATATGGGCGCAGCAATCTTGACACATAGGCATCACACGTACTGAGGAGAGGAGAGCAGGATAAAGTGCAGGGGGTGGGGTTATAGCTGTGCACAGCTGGGGTCAGGGAAAGAACAGCAATCCCAGAATTCAGAGCGACACAGTCAGAAGTTCCCACTCTGGATATTACAATCCACTAAAGAGAAACTACTTGTAAAAAATAATATCAATGCCAAAAAAGATAATATGAAAGATTATGAACATTTTTTACAATGGCACTATCAGGGTTAAAAAGGGTGCTATATAAATACAGGGATAATACAAAATATCTTTTGCAAGGGTAGACTGCCTCTCCACATACACTATCTCCATCACTTACTATGGCTGATTAGGGGATGGGAATAAGAAATATGGTCTGAGAACTTCTTTGTCATTAAGACCCAATACGTCCATATACTCACCTAATTGCCTGATCCCATGCTGTTCAAATTTTGACTTTCCCTATCTGATTTAGGATGCCCCACTGTGTGAAACCCCCAGTTCCTCTCATCTACCCCGTATTGTGTCCCTTACCCCCTGCCATTGTCTCCTACCCCCACCATGTCCTCTACTCCCTGCCACTGTCATCTACCTCCTGCCACTGTCCTCTGCCCCCTGCTGCTGTCCTCTTCCCCCTGCCACTGTCCTCTACCGCTCGCTTAACCCCTCCACCCCCTGCTGCTGTCCTCTACCACTCACCTAATCCCTCCACCCTCTGCCACTGTCCTCTACCACTCACCTAATCCCTCCACCCCCTGCAGCTGCCATTTACCCACTGCAGCTGTTCTCTAGCCCATCCCATTAATTTATCCACCTTTTCCCCCACATGCCGAACCCTGGCACCAGGGAGACAGCGAACCATTTGGTTAAGTCAGTCTTGGCGACAAATTGTTCTATCAGTCCATCTGTTAATGGAATCTCCTATTACCACTAACTGTCTAGTCCTACCTGCAGTCCCAACCACCCGCTCACTAGCTGGGCTGTCCTCCCGGCTGTTAGGGAGAGCAGTATCCGCTAGTGCTACAATTTCTGACACTTACTGTGCTTACAGTTGCAGCAACCTCTGCTCTAAATTGATTTTAACTCCTGATTGTTTAACTCAATAACACTTATAAAGCCAAACTTATTCAAAGCACAGTTTTCTAAGCAAAGCTCTCGGAGTTCTACCTTGGAATTTAAACCAACTGAACCAAGTTAACCTCACTACTCAGCAGGGATGCAGGACAGAAAAAAAATGTGTTATTTAATCTAATTCACAAAAATAAACCAGATATAGTTTGCAGTATTTCACTTACCAAGTTGACCAGGATTGGTCACAATTTACCACGTACTTACCACAAGAACTCCTGATTTTTTAACTCAGTAACACTTATAAAGTTATAAAGTCACACTTATTCCATACACAGCTTTCTGAGCATGGTGGTAATCCCTCTCAATAAGTGTATGTCACTGATTGCCAGAGGGGGGGCTTAAGGGGAGCAGTTACTAAGCTTTATGTGTACCAATTGTACCTTGAGGCTCCAGTTTCGATGAAGCAGCTGTTGGTCTGAGATATACCGAAGAGGTGGTCTAGCCCACGGCAGAGTCAATGCCATATGCCTGTTTACAGAGAGGCAGGAATAATAACAGTACACCTAATCTTCACACCAAGAAGAGAGGTGAGCCCTGCACACACTGAACCATGTTGCTATGGCCGCTGCTGTGGTGAAGAAGCTCACTCACCCTTACACATGCCCAGCAGCAGCGTTCTGTTAGCAGTCTCTAGACTAAGGACTAGCCATATCCATCACAAATACATAATTCCCAAACCAGGGCATTTTCCAAAAACATATAAAGGGACTCTGTAAGAAAAGTGCATAAACTATCATTTAGCAGCTCACCTCATCATGGCTGCTCTTTCCCTTCCTGTTAGAACACAGCTGCTCCTGAAAGTAGAAACAGGGCAAAGAGTAGTGGCACACCCCCTGAATTACTTTGCCATAGACCACCAATAATAGGGCTAAGCTGGTGGTCTAAAGTTCCACATTATCAGACTGTGGACACTGGGAGAAAGGGAGAACAGTCAAGGTGATGAGAACGCCTGTCTTACAGACCCCGCCTATAATGCTGATTATTATGCGGCATCACAGAGCCAAGGGTCACGCCCAAAAGATAAACCATAAGGTGAAACTGTAAACCTTGATATCTCGGCCATTTCTTCTTCAATTTAAAAATGGAAAACACTTTAGGACAGTGCCAAACGTAGTCCGGTCTAACAACCGCCTTCTGTAAAAAGGTGATGACACCGATACCATAGCTAGTGAGATACAATTCAATTTCCATCCAGATTTAGCCCATAAAATGTAACTTTTATTATTTGTTAAAATTCAATCATGACTCCCTTTGTGTGATAGTTACAACAAATGCACCCCCAGTGAGGAAACCTATGTGATGAATTTCGGGTAGCAGAGCCCCATATTCATAAGTTGTCATAAGTTACATTTTTTTTATCAGTGCATTTCAGTGCATTAAACACACAGAGGAAAATATCAGAGCATAGTGAAATCAGTAATTACTGAATGCTACAGGAAGTACCATGTAAGTAATATAAGTAAGGTGTATAAATAAAGTATAAAAATATCATACCTAGCCTGTCATGGTGTTTTGAAATACGAAAATTAAAATGTATATTATAATTATATAACAATTGTTTCATTAATGTCAAATTTTTCTAAGCCAAATTGCTATTTCACAACTTCAAGTTTCATTAGCTGACTTCAGTTTACTTTTAGACAGTTTTTGCAACTACTGTAGATGGACCTTAGGCCACAAGTCAAATATAACTAGATTTCTGTTCGTCCCAAAATCCCTTGTGCATTCTGTTCTGAACTGCCCCTATGGCAAACAGTCGCAACTGTGTAAATATCAAGCAAGACAACCCCACTGGCTGCCAACTGTCACATGGGGTATGAGTGTGGCATAGAAGTGCAGGCACCATGAGTTGTTCTGCCCTATTTTGGGCTTCCTATCATTGTTTCACAGTTGGAGCATTCCCAATCAAGATGTCCTGGGAACGAGGGGGGTGAGTAAACATTGCACCATTTTTGACAAATAATAACAAATATATATTTTCATGCACAAAGAAATATACAAAAAACATTTTAAATGCTGATACCTTACAGAGTGTAGTTAAATATTAAGACCCTCAAAACGTTGTATGTATTGTTGTAATTGCAATGGGTCAGTTCTGTTTAACACACTTACCGTATTTTGCCCTATAAGACGCACCTACCCATAAGACTCACCTGATTTTAAGGAGGAAAATAAGAAAAAAATATTCTAAACCAAATGTTGTGCTAAAACACCCCATTACAGGCAGTGTGGCATTCTACCCATCTCATAGGTAGTGTGGCATTTTCTCATCCCATTCCCATAGGCAGTGTGGCATTACCCCCTCCCATTCCCCATATAGGCAGTGTAGCACCCCTCCTCCCACTCATGTTCCCCATAGGTAGTATGGCACCCCCCATCCCATTCCCCATATGCACTGTGGCTGAATACCCCCCCCCCCTACACCCCACGCTGGGGATTAAAAAAAAAACATTACATCAGCCTCGTCCCAGCTGCATGGACCAGGTGTGTGCTCACACCGGCCCGTGAAAAAACGATGGTGCTAGTAGCGGCCAGAGCAGGGACAGTGGGCGGGGTTCAGTTACCCTGTGCTCTCCCTGCCCACCACTCCTTCATCGGGCTGGTGGCCGCAGCGAGAGGTTTATGTAATATATCTTTTTTTTTGCTTTTTTGTTGGTTTTTTTTTACATTCGCCCAATAAGATGCACTGACATTTTCCCCCCACTTTTGGGGAAGAATTTGTGCATCTCATATGGCGAAAAATACGTTATATTTACATATAATCTGAGTTTCTGAAATGCTTGGAAATTGATTATTTTACACTCATGGGGCATAAGGACAAGGACTTTTATGTGAAGTTTATGTTACATCATTGACACAAGTTAGATAGTGAGTGGAAGACAGCTTGCACTTTGGATCAAAAAGGAGAGATAATCCTAAAAGTCCCCCCGTACCCCATTGCTATGGCTGTTACTCTTGCTCCTACCTTCAATGTAGTGCCAGTCTTTGTGCTGCTTCTTCTTTCTTTTGCTGGGAGTTGCCAACTGCCACTAAATTGCATAACTTAGCTACACTGGGGCAGTTTAGAGTTAAAAAATGTTGTTGGTAAACCTCAAATTCAGTTTTGTGGTATTGCATAAAGTATGCCATTGTGAACAATTAACGGCGTCCCTGCTCTATACCTTTCTTTCATTTTGCTAGAGCACACACCAAACCACCTTTATTTTTCCATCTTACATCCTAGAATGGGAAGTATGCCTTAATTATACCTTTTAGGTTAGTGTTTAAAGGGATTCACCACCCAAATCAAAAAAAAGCCTTGGCAAACCCCCTCTGTTGCATTGGATGGAGAGGGCATAGTAGAGTATCTATGACTGGTGGGGGAGAGGAGTGAGTCCCACACCCGGTGTGTTGCTGTTTGCCGGAGTAGGATTGTTCAGCTGTGGGAGACAAAAGGTGAGTAATTCTTTGTTTATTTTTTTATTGGTTATCCTTTCAAGATAAGCTTTCGAATAAAATTAGTTCTCCTTGTCCATCATGATGTGATGCATCCTAGAAAGTTTGCATATTGAATACAATGTGTGTACTTACCATCTCCGATAGCTATGAAAAATATATGAAACATCATCATTTATTTATGTCTAAACTAATGTCCTAAAATGGCAGTCCAAGCAGAGCAAATAATAAAGCAGCAAGGAGTTCACTTGAAGCCTGTCCCAAGTGCACCTTCTCAATTTCCCACAGTGGGCTGTAGATGCTCTGGCATGTATCCAAAATATGCCACCCTGTCCTTCAGCGAACCCAACATAAGCTGCAGGACTGGACCTTAGAGTGTGTGATGTGTGCCATCGCACAGGGAGCTCGATCAAGAGACACCAGCTATAGTTCTTTTATTTATTTTTTTAAATATCATTAAACAGTATGCCCCCTTGGGGACGTTTTTGGCTCCCGCTAAACTGCGACGCTTTGCCCGACGTTAGTGCCCGCATTCAGTTAGTGATGTCCCAGGTGGCGGTGTGACACTTGCAGCATTAAAGTTCCACTGATACTGTGTTGCCCCCGGGAGAGAGAGCAAGAGAAGCCTCAGACTCTCACCCTCCTTTGGAAAGTTTTACAGCACGGCAGGCGAGGGTCCTCAGGCAGAGCCAGACTGCTTTGATCTTTCCAGAACAGAGATCAGTGCTAGGGAGGAGCAGGGGGGGCACTTGCCCCAGTGCAGCAGTTCAGGAGGGCACCAAAGGGGTGCTTGAGAACAGGTGAGGGGGCGCCATTTTGAATCTTTGCCCGGGGTGCCAGAAAGCCTAGCTACTCCTCTGGGGGGGGGGGGGGCTCAGTGGCACAGCAACATTAGGCATGTAATGTAAGATGTGTCTCACAGCGAGACACTGATATTCCGCCCTCCCAGTGCCCCCCACAGCCTGCAGCTGGGGGAGGTCACTGGCTGCCGGCATCCAGGGCGAAGAAGAAGGAAGAGGCTTCAGCACAGATACTGGTAAATCAGATCATTTCATTCCCTTTCCCATCCGACCCCCTAGTCTAGTTTAAAAATTGTGAACTTTGAAGAAGATTGTGAACAGCAACATTCTTTGTAAAGTGGACCAAAACCCATTGTAATCTGCCTCTAGAGTCTAAAAGACTCCAGAGCTGGGCTATAGCTTAACCCTGGATGTGCCAATTTGTGAAACCTCCGGGATTGCCCATATACTCCCCTCAGCAATAGATCCCCAGTACATGTGCTGCCATCCACAACACGCCTCTAAATGATGCGTGAACTTGGCGCCAGCATTTCAGAATGACTATTAGCAGCTGTGCGCAGCAGAGGGAATATTACCCTGTGAGTCCTTTATGCTTCATTCTATCTGTTCTCCAACTAAACAAAAAGTGGAGCTCGCTACTCCCGGGAACCTGTATAGGCTCTACTTTCTGTTGGGTCTGGGTCCTGGGGTGTAGGGAACGCTGCCTGCTCACCTAGCTTGGTCGCCTGTGATATCTTTTTTTTTTTTTGTTAGCTGGTGAGTTGGTTTAATGAAGCCTGTCACAGACAGACTTTAGGGGTTGTGGGACCGCCATCCTACAGTCTCACACAGAGCCCCTTTAAACCTAAGGCCAGCCCTGATAAGCAGGCCTGAAAAGTCAGACCATTGTAGCATACTGGGCTAGGAACACCAAGGGAAAGGGTAGGTTGTGTCACCACATTTGGAGGTAGTCATGGAGGACTAAAATGGAAAGGAGACACAAACTTTGAAGACCTACTACAGCATCTACAGCGTGCCGCAGTAAACTTGGTGAGGCACATGGGATTGTTTTCTTATTATTGCTATTGCCTGGAATGTCTCAAATATTTAACACATGAAAAATACCATGTTCTCTATACTAAGAAATTAGTATAGGAACACTTACTGTAGTAGGTTCCTCTGAGCCTACATCAAGTTCTTCAGTCAGAAATTATGACCACTGGATGTTTTAAGAAGAAGAAGCCATATTTGTGTTTTAATATTTACCTGGAATTACTCTGAACCTTATTTCGGAGTCTCTCAGCCCTACTTTAGATTTTCTGCAACTTATCTCGAGAGCCTGGGCCCACTGGTAAGTACCACTTAGTAGTTATTTATTGATTTGTGCATATTCTACGCCTCACCAAGAGACCTTCTCTATCCAAAAATCTATTTAAGTGCTGGGCACATTATTGGGGGCCAAGGATGAGAGGCTATCAAATCAAACCTTCACCCTGAATAAGAGCCTATCTGTATGTTTCTCCCACCCTGTACATACAGATTGCCCACATTAAAAATCATCCTACCTGCATCTACTGCATTTTCTGAGCCTTTAAACATTCAAAATGGTGGCCCATGGAGTCTCAGGCTGCCTGCAAAAAGGATGTGTTCTCTGACTGTGCCACTCTGGGATTGCTGTCTTTTTCCTGACCCCAGCTCTGCTCTGTCCATGCAAAGCACATCTATAACCCGCCCCTGCACTTTCCCCCCTTATCCTCTCCTCAGAATGTGATGCTTCTGAGGCAAGATGGCGGCGCCCGTGTCCTATATTAATTTTAGATGCTGGGGAATCATTTTTTAAGAGCTTGGGCTTTTCATTAAATGATGCTGAAGGTCCAGTTTAGATCTTTAGCAAATAACGCTAACCTTAGAAGCTCTACATTATCAATATATACTGTACCACCACTCCCCACCCAAATCTAAATTTGCATTTGCCATATAGGCCTTGCAAGGGGTTCAATAGTCAATACAAATGAAGGGAGAAATCCTTCCCTTATAGATAAACAGACTATTTTAAGTGCCTGAAACTGGCACACAGACCAGTTTACAGGGAAATGGGTGTACTGAGGGCAGGGCCGGCTCCAGGTTTGTGGGGGCCCTTGGGCAAGAGAGTCTTAGTGGGCCCCAAAGTAGTGAGTCACATGATGTCACCTTTTAGCTCCGCTGCCACAAATGGGTCATCTTCTGCTGCTGATCGCCCTCCAGTCCTTGTCAGTTGTCACCTGGATCTCACCACCTTCTGAGCTTCCATCAATTGCCCTCCATTCCATGCCACCTTATCCATGGTTGCTGATCATCCCCTGTTGCTGAGGCCAGCCATGAGCAGGTCTGCACACAGCACCTGGTATTCAGTGGTTCGAGTCCACTGTAAAATAATAGCATGGCCAAGTGTGAGTCTGAGTGGGCCCCTGAAGATGCCCCCTGAAGTTGGACCCTGGCAATTGCCCAGGTTTGCCCTGTGCCGGTGCCTGCCCTGACTGAGGGTGTAGCTTATTAGCAGGCTTTTGAGAAACTAATATCCACAGCATTTTATGATACTTCTCTTATAAAATAGAACTGCCCAGGTCAAGGTACAACAAGGGATCTCTGACCCATAAAGGATGTTGGTGACTATCCTAACGTTCAGCCAATGCATACATCTCATTCCTGCCATTCAGCCAATGACCTGGAGCACAACTGACTAGACATCCCAGATTCGGTGGGACAGGCCTCCTCATAATGTCAGCAAAGTGGGACATTTACGTGTCGCCCTGGGTACAGTTGGATAAATGCACCAAAGTAGGACTGTTTCACCGAAAGTGGGACTCCTGGTCAGTTTCCTTATACAGAGATACAGGCTTGTGGATTGGAAGTATTAATGATTCCATAATGCCCTGCTTTATCAAAACTTAAAAACCAATTATCCTGTGAAAGGAAAAGGAAATAATTACTCCAGGGTTGAGGAATTGCTTGCTTCTTTTTTAATGCTAGAAATCTGCAGAAATCTGCACCCTCTCATGTGGCCTTGTGAACAGCCCAATTAGTTTGCAGATATGTTTCTCCAGGTAGGTTGAGAGAAGTCCTTTAACCCTTCCCTTAAGTGATGACCCCGTCTTCAGCACTGGAGACAGTGTGAACTGAGAGGCTTTCCCTTGGTGCCTGGAGGAAACAGTGAGGCCGGGGAGCATGTCGGGGGCTAGGCTAAAATGTTGGGCATGTGGAACATGCTTTTGTTATGCACCTAGCCCCCTCACTCCTCCGCTGCAGCTTGTTTCCTGCCCCCCCCCACCTGCCGAAGTGAAGCCTGCTGAGGCACCAGCCCCACATACCTGCTGCTTCTTCTGAAAAATTGTCCCATGTCAATTCCGCCGCTGAGATGTCCCCACACCATTTCTGCCAAGATGCTGCTCCCACCCACCTACCTACCTTGTTGACTACCCACCCACCTACCTGCTGCCCACCCATCTACCTGTTGCCCATCCACCCACTTGCCTGACTGCCCAGCCGCCCACTTGCCTGACCACCCAGCCACCTACCCGTTTGTCCACCCACCTACCTGCCTGTCGCCCACCTACCTACCTACCCACCCACCTATCTGCCCACCTATCCACCTGCCTGCCCACTTTCCTACCCCCCAACACATCTGCCCACCTACTTACCTACCCACCTACCTTCCCACTTTCCTGCTCACCAACACACCTACCTGTCTGTATGCCCACCTACCTGCCTAACCACTCAGCCACCTATCCATCCATACACCAACCTACTTGCTGCCCACCTACCTGCCTGACTGTGGGTGGGCAGGAAAGTGGGCAGGCCTACCTTCCTGACCGGTCTGCCACCTACCCATTTGTCCCCCCACCTACCTGCCAGCCACCCACCTACCTACCCACCCACCCACCTATATGCCCAACTACCTACCCACCTACCTGCCCACTTTCCTGCTCACCCACACACCTACCCGTCTGTATGCCCACCTACCTGCCACCTATCCATTCATCCACCACCCACCTACCTGCAAGACTGTTCATTCACCATTCTGCCCATACACCTGTTTACCTACCTGCCCTCCCACCTACTTGCCAGCCAGCCTGGCCGCTGGAACCCAAAGAGTACGCAAATGTACTGATCCTACAGAATACATTTAGGTGGGTCATTAAGGGGTTAAAAACACTTCAAAATGCGCCAACTTTATTGTCATGAGATATTGATTCTAGATTTGTAATTAAAAAAAGAGACATTTTTGGGACTGTTTCTTTATTATTTATGCGTCAGTTAAGTGGTTAAACACCAAAACCTATGCCGAAAAATCAATTAAGATGTGTGCTCGTCTATTAGCTAAAGCAATGAACAAAAGGAGACAGTGAATAATTGTTATTCCCCCACTTCTAAAAATGAGAGCACCACATAAATAGCATAGGTAATAAGTCAATTTATTTAGGCAAAAACAATAACACCATTAAAACCACATATAAAGCACAAAGTTAAAAGAAAGCACCCCTTTCCCCTCATTTATCATATCTAAAGTATAAGTGGAAATATATTGGATGGGAAAAAGGCCCAGAGACACAGTCCCTTAAAAAATAAATATTATATTAAATGGCCCTAAAGATATTTTGTGCTGGCACAAAAACTAAGTATGAAAAAAATCGAACCCTTTAACCACTTAATATCAAAGAAAAGTAACCAGTGCAAAGAATAAATATCACTCCATAAAAATGTATCACATAGTGCACAGATTGTATATATAAATATGTAAATAAAAAATATGAATAAATAAATGATTGACTACTCTGCCTGTACCTGAAATAGTGCCCAACTTTAAAATATATCCCCAAAGTTTAGAGACTAATTGTGTGACACAAGAAACTTTTATAAAATAAATTATCTAAAGATATCTACAAAACTAACTTAGGATCACGGATACACAAAGTTACACAAACAGTTAATGTAAAAGATATCACCCAAATGGGAAGCCGCATGCACAGGTGTTGTGTTTGAGTGCTTCCCCCCTTCCCCTGCTAGCGGCTGTGACCGGCTCTGTGTCATTTGGGAGACATTTCATGTTAAAACCCAAACTCAAAATATATATATTTTCCTGCAAAAATCACAGTTAAACATATATAGGGCAAACTGGTACAAAATGGCAACAAACGGTGACAAAATCTCTAGGTAGGCTGGCAGTTAAGGAGTTAAAAGTGTCTGGCAAAAGAGGGTGACAAAATCTCTATGTAGGCTGAGTTTAATATAAACCAAGGCCAAAATGATCTCTCCTTGCAAAAATCAAATGATGACCGACTGCCATCCTCCCAGAGGAGAGTATAAAAATCTCTATTTGACCTATATTGGGAGAATACACTAGTAAAAGTGTTTAAAGGGTAAGTCTACAATGGCATTTTTAAAAGTGTAACTCTTTGTTCCAAAAGGATGTGCTCAATGGGCTGAGCTGATTTAGTATTTTTTATTTATTTATTTCTATTTTTTATTTTTTCAAATTTTTCATATGTTAGCAAATTTTGTTTAATGGAATAAGTTTTCACTACCTGCATTCTGTTGCTATTGGCAACGTATACTAAGGGGGTTATTTAAGAAGGGATAGCGCCAGGTAGTGCCTCATAGCGGCAGGCAGCGTCTGGTGAACGCCGGGCGCTGTACGCAAAACCACACTTATGAAAGCGAATCTGGTGAGCATCTCTAACAGCGCCATGTAGCGTCAAATGTATTATTACAGGCGGCTCAGCGTATAGCACCAGCGCTCTATCTTCCAGAGCTCCAGGTATTACCTTTCACTCACTGTCACTCTCCCATACATTTCAATAGCCGTTCATTTGCTTGTGTTTAAACAGCGTTTTTGACATTTTTTGTTTTTATCTTGCTCAGATCATTGTGTGATCTCTCCTGGCTGCAAACAAACACTTTTAGAAACTTTTTTGACTTTTTATATTTTTATTCAGAATTGTCATTACAGGTCTGGTACTAAAGTGCTAATGTCACAGTGTTAAAACAATGTCATTCCATGTGTTTTCGCTTTATTACTTTAGGTGTATATGTGTTCAAAAACAGACTTTAATCACACAGCGTCTGGCGCTCTATTCTATAGCGACTAGATTTAGAGCGCTGGCGCTGTGTGTCCTTTTTTGATAAGTATGGTGTAGAGCACCGAGAGCTGGTCACATTGAGCTGGCGCTACCTCTCGCTCACTGAAGCACTCTACTGGTGTCAGAGCGCCCAACATACATCACATTCATCAATGCCGGCCAGGTTACTACAGTGGCTGAGGCGCTATGTTACAGTGCCCGATACCGGCTTACAGCGTCCACTAGTGGTCGCTCTAAGCGCTGCTATACAGACGCTTATCTGCCGATACCTGGTGTTGGTAAGGATTCAGCCTCCACATCTGTACATCAAGATGAACCCAAGGTAAGCCCTGTACACACAGAACACTGCTGCTATGGCCACTACTGAGGTGAGGGAGCTCGCTCAACTTTACACATGCCCAGAAGCAGTGTTCTGGGTAACTATCTGCAATCTGTTGCTATTACAACATACACCAAGTCTGCACTCGGCATACATGCCCATAGCAAGACTGCAGATAGTGAAAACTGCTTCCATAAAACACACATTTGCTAACATTAGAAAACATAATTTTTCCACACGAAAATATACAATTTCAAAATTGTAATCGGGCGTGGATTTACCCTTTAACCTGATGTCAAGGTAAGTGATAGATCTCTTGTGATAATATGGTTCTTTCTAGCAGGAGTATATTAGCACCATGAGTGCTACAGAATACATTTTAGGATTTTATATTTAGAAATTATAGCTAGGGATGAGCGAATCGATCCGGACGAACCCGGATTAATTCCGAATTTCATGAAAAATTCGATTCTGAACGAATCCGAATTTCCCCGCGATTCGATCGATCAAAGTTTTCCTTTAAACTCCATTTATTTAAATTACAGGCATTCTAAGATGGTGGAAGCACATGTTCGGACATGTCCCCTGGGGCAAGGTATCATACGACAGTCACATGCAGCCTATCAGCAGCCAGGAAGCCCGGTGACGTCACCGTGCTATATAAACCGGCGCCCAACCGGAACGATCCAGGGACAGCATAGAAGTGACAGTGAATTTTTTTTTTTTTTTCATTAGCCTGATCAGTTTTCAATTAAATTTCAGTTCTTTGTGCTGTAAATTCTAATCTGCCTTTCCACTGTGCATCCCATCTATGCAGTGGCTTATTTAACCCTTTAAGTGCCAGCCTACCTTGAGATTTTGTCACCCTTTGTTGCCAGACCATTTTGCACTATTTTGCGCTCCCCATGTTCAACTGTGATTTTTGAAGGGATTTCCAGGGATTTCCCAGGAAAGTGATATATTGTTTTTTCCGCAGAGTCTGGGCTTTAACATGAAATGTCTTGTTTGTCATTTTTTAGGTGTATTCTCAATATTTTTGGATGAAATATGTGCAAAAAAACCCCCAAAAAACTATTTTTTACAATTTGTAGTGTTTTTTTGTAATAAAAAATGTAAGTTTCTCACTAAAATCTTATTGCGCTTGAAACACCAATTTATCCCGGTTACAGCGGTACCACATATGTATTGGTAGACACCCTTTCCTGCCCAGGCGACTCCCCCAAACTGAAACAACGCTTTAGGAGATTTTCAGATAAAATACAACTATGCTACGCGCTAAGCGCACCTTGCAGTTTTTCAAGAAAAACAACCCTTTACATTTGAAATACCCCCACCAAAATATATATTCTCTGGAAGTACACACCTCAAGCTTTCTAGACGTATCAGGTTTGTTGACATGGGTGCAGTTTTCTGGAGTTAACCCCTCAATATATTCTTTGGTTGCACAGGGTTTCCCTAAAAAAGAATAAAAATGCAGAATCAAAACCACATTTTCCTAAAAAAAACTATATGGAAACAAGAAAAAAACTGAAAATCTGAAAAAGCAACATGCCCCGAACAGAACAATACCCAGCATGCATAGGTCCTGTCAAGGGAAGAGTTGCCAAACACACCAAAGTAAAGCATGTGCGTAACAGCAATTTTACTTCAAAATTTCAGCTCTGCAGACAATGTGCGCACCTTGTGCTTTTTCTACCAAAACAAGCCTTTACATTTGGAATATCCCCCATAAACCATATATTCCCGGAAAGTACACATTTTAAGCTTTCTAAGCGTACCCAGCTTGTTGTCGTGGGCTCATCTTTCTGGAAGTAATCCCTTGAAGAATTCTTAGGTTGCACAGGGTTTCACAAGAAAATGTATAAAAAAGCCGAATAAAAAACACCTTTTCCTAAAATATCAATATGCAAATAAGAAAAAACAAGCTAAATCTGAAAGCGCAAGGTCCCCCGAGCAGAACAATACCCAACATGCATAGGTACTATTAACCCTTGCCTACTTGAACTTTTGTCACCCTCTGTTGGTCATTTTTCCTCATTTTGCGCCATGTTTAACCGTGATTTTTGCCGGAATTTCCTGGAAAATATATATATATATTTTTTTGCAGCAGAGTTTAGGCTTTAACATTAAATGTCTTGTTTGTAATTTTTCTGCTGTTTTTTAAATATTTTTGCGTAAAAAAAACAAAAAAATAAATAAAATAATATTTTTTAAACAATTGTCTCCTTTATTTTAAATAAAACATTTGTTTTAGTAATGAAAACCATATTGCATGTGATAGCCCCATTTCTCCCGATTACAACGGTACCACATATGTATCGATAGCCCCCCATTCTTGCCCAGGAGACCCCCCCAAACTGAAAATAGCACTTTATAACATTTAAAAACAAAATACTACTATCCACACTATAAACGCAAGGGGTTAATTTAAAAAGAAAATGACATAGGGACCCCCCTCCCAGGGGGGGGGGGGGACCCCCGTTTTTTTGGAATTTTAAGGGTTAGGGTTAGGCTAAGCCTAACCCTAACCCTTAAAATTAAAGAAAAAATGACATAGGATCCCCCCTCCCAGGGGACCCCATTTTTTGGGGGGGAATTTTAAGGGTTAGCGTTAACCTAACCCTAACCCTTAAAGTGGACCAACACCCAGGATTTTCACTATCCTGGGTTTTGTTCCACTTCCGCGGGGGTGCCCCGCTGCGTGAAACCCCCGAGAAAGGTATAAAAAAACTCACCTCACCCCGCTCCTACGGCGCATGCGCGAGCGCTCGTCCAATCAGAGCGCTCAGAGCTGCTGTGGTATGCACGGACAAGGGACGGACACCCACAGCAGCTCCGAGCACGCTGGCAGCCGCATCTCGCGCTTCCCTCTAACAGGGAGCGCGCCCGCGCCGGCCATTCACAAACGGCGCCCTGCTAGAGAGAAGCGTGAGAGGCGGCGGAGGCCCGCGCATGCATCGTTGGAACGGGGATAAGGTAAGGCGAATGGGGCGTCCTGGGGGGTTTCACACAGCGGGGCATCCCGATTTCGGATGCCCCGCGGTGAGGGATCTGATCGGCCCTGGAATCTTATAGATTCCCGTGCCGATCAGCCTGGGTGTTGGTCCACTTTAAAAAAAAAAAAAAAGAAAGACGTAGCATCCCCCCTCCCGGGAAGGGGGGGGGGGAACCCATTTTTTGGCAGAATTTTAAGGGTTAGGCTAACCCTAACCCTTACATTTTTTTCCCGGGGGGGACCCTACGTCATTTAAAAAAAAAAAATTAAGGGTTAGGGTTAGGCTAACCCTAACCCTTAAAATTAAAAGAAAAAATGACGTAGGGTCCCCCCTACCCGTCATAACCAGCCCGGGACCAGCTATGGGGGCTTGTAGGCACAGAGTGAGGGGGCCACAAGCCTACGAGCCCACATACCCTATGTGGGTCCGGGCTCTTCTGCCCCCCCCTGGCCTTTGGGGAGGCAGGTAATAGGGGATGCCTCGTGAACTGGTATAAGGGGTCTCATGGACCCCTTACCAGTTCACAAGGGGTTAACAGTAAAAATAAACACACTGACAGTTTAATAAAAAATTTTATTAAAAAATAAAAACTTTTTTTTTACTTTACTTACCTCCGATCGTCAGCTCCTTTGTCCCTCGATGTGTTGACAGATGTGATCATGCTGGCTGCAGTAGCAGAGGGGCAGGTGATGATCTGAACACCTGCCCCTCTGCTCCTGTGGCCAGCGTGATCGCATCTGAATGAACAACAGCCGGGAGCCAGGACGACACCCGGTGAGTGACGTCACAAGGGGGCGGGGCTTTGAACCGGGATCGCGATAAGCCCCGCCCCAAAGGGGCGGAGCTTGAGCGAGGGACGTGATAAGCCCCTCCCCCAACGGGGCGGGGCTTATCACAAGATGCCGGCACCCGTCGGAGCAGGAGGGGGGAGAGCCCTTTCAGGCTCTCCCCTGAAGCTGAAGAGCCGGGGGGGGGGCGATTGGAGGCCCCCCCCAGTGAAGAAGAGACCTGTCGGGAGGCAGTGCGATCTAAGGTAAGTGAATGTCATTTTTTTTTTTTTTTCACAGATAGCAGCTGCTGCTGCCGAAGCAGGGGGGGGCACTATTCCGGGGGCTCTCCTGGAGCCATCCGAGACCCCACGGGGGATTGGATGGCACCAAATTAAAGAGGAGACCCGGCCGGATCTAACGAGGGGTCAGGTGAGTATTTTTTTTTTTTTTTTTGCCCACTAGCAGGGGTAGATGCCAGGCACGTGAATTTTACGTGGCTGGCACTTAAAGTGGACCAACACCCAGGATTTTGACTATCCTGGGTCTTGGTCCACTTCGGTGGGGCACCCCCGATCGGGGTGCCCCGCTGTGTGAAACCCCCCCGAACCCCCCGAACAACTCACCTCTCCCCGCTCCCAGCGCCGACGTACAAGGTAAGACCTTGAACGTCTAAGCGGCGGCCGCCGCCGCCGCCTCCCTCGCGTCACTTTGAACGCGCGCGCCCCCGCGCCGGCCATTCGCAGACGGCCGGCGCGGAGGCGCGCACGCCTACAGGGGCGCGAGGGAGGCGGCGGCGGCCGGCCGCCGCCGAAGATAAGGTAGGTGAGTTGGGGTGTTTGGGGGGGTTTCACCCCGCGGGACATCCCGATCTCGGATGTCCCGCGGGGTGGGGGGTGATCGGCCCGGGAATCTTATAGATTCCCGGGCCGATCACCCCTGGGTGTTGGTCCACTTTAAGTCCAGGAGAAGCAACCACGTAAAATTTACGTGGCTGGCATTTAAAGGGTTAACCCTATCTGTTACACACAATCATTTTTCCTGACTGGATTAGTTTGAATTTAGTTTTAATATTTTTTGGTCTGCTTTAAATACACCAGCCCACATGGGCATCCCAAACCTGCACTTAGCAGCCTATCTGTTATACTAAATACGCTTGTTCATCCTTCTTCAGCTAAATCAAACTATTGCATTTTGAATTGTTTTTGTCCTGCTGCCAAAACACTAGGTCGCAGGGCATCCCAAACCTGCACTTAGCAGCCTATCTGTTATACTAAATACGCTTGTTCATCCTTCCGCAGCTTAATCAAACTATTGCATTTTGAATTGGTTTTTGGTCTGCTGCCAAAACACTAGGCCGCAGGGCATCCCAAACCTGCACTTAGCAGCCTATCTGTTATACTAAATATGCTTGTTCATCCTTCTTCGGCTTAATCAAACTATTGCATTTTGAATTGTTTTTGTCCTGCTGCCAAAACACTAGGCCGCAGGGTATCCCAAACCTGCACTTAGCAGCCTATCTGTTATACTAAATGCGCTTGTTCATCCTTCTTCAGCTTAATCAAACTTTTGCATTTTGAATTGGTTTTTGGTCTGCTGCCACAACACTAGGCCGCAGGGCATCCCAAACCTGCACTTAGCAGCCTATCTGTTATACTAAATACGCTTGTTCATCCTTCTTCAGCTAAATCAAACTATTGCATTTTGAATTGTTTTTTGTCCTGCTGCCACAACGCTAGGCCGCAGGGTATGCCAACCCTGCACTTAGCAGCCTGTTATACTAAATACGCTTGTTCATCCTTCCGCAGCTTAATCAAACTATTGCATTTTGAATTGTTTTTTGTCCTGCTGTCAAAACACTAGGCCGCAGGGTATCCCAAACCTGCACTTAGCAGCCTATCTGTTATACTAAATGCGCTTGTTCATCCTTCTTCAGCTTAATCAAACTATTGCATTTTGAATTGTTTTTTGTCCTGCTGCCAAAACACTAGGCCGCAGGGCATCCCAAACCTGTACTTAGCAGCCTATCTGTTATACTAAATACGCTTGTTCATCCTTCTTCAGCTGAATCAAGCTATTGCATTTTGAATTGGTTTTTGGTCTGCTGCCAAAACACTAGGCCGCAAGGCATCCAAAACCTGCACTTAGCAGCCTATCTGTTATACTAAATACTCTTGTTCATCCTTCTTCTGCTAAATCAAACTATTGCATTTTGAATAGTTTTTTGTCCTGCTGCCAAAACACTAGGCTGCAGGGCATCCCAAACCTGTACTTAGCAGCCTATCTGTTATACTAAATACGCTTGTTCATCCTTCTTCAGCTGAATCAAGCTATTGCATTTTGAATTGGTTTTTGGTCTGCTGCCAAAACACTAGGCTGCAGGGCATCCCAAACCTGCACTTAGCAGTCTATCTGTTATACTAAATACGCTTGTTCATCCTTGCGCAGCTTAATCAAACTATTGCATTTTGAATTGGTTTTTGGTCTGCTGCCAAAACACTAGGCCGCAGGGCATCCCAAACCTGCACTTAGCAGCCTATCTGTTATACTAAATACGCTTGTTTATCCTTCTTCAGCTTAATTAAACGATTGCATTTTGAATTGTTTTTTTTATCCTGCTGCCAAAACACTAGGCTGCAGGGTATCCCAAACCTGCACTTAGCAGCCTATCTGTTATACTAAATACGCTTGTTTATCCTTCTTCAGCTTAATTAAACGATTGCATTTTGAATTGTTTTTTTTATCCTGCTGCCAAAACACTAGGCTGCAGGGTATCCCAAACCTGCACTTAGCAGCCTATCTGTTATACTAAATACTCTTGTTCTTCCTTCCTCAGCTCAATCAAACTATTGCATTTTGAATTGGTTTTTGGTCTGCTGCAAAAACACTAGACCGCAGGGTATCTCATATTGCCAATTTTCATAGTATCTGGTGCAGAGAAGCAGTTGCTCACTTAATTTAGCTTCTTCTTTTCAAAGTAAACACATTTTTTATCGTACTTATTGCGCATTTCAAATACATAAAAATGTCAGGCAGACAAGTGCAAGGATGTTCAAAGAGGAGTGGCAGAGGCCAAGATTCAGCAGGCAGAGGTCGCAGCAGACTAAAGCCTCGATTCAGAGACACATTCGTCCGGACTTCCGTAGCTGTCTGTGAAAGTTTTGGTGAGTGTTTGTCATTTTTTTGCTTTTTTTCATCCATTTTCTACTCGCACGAACGTTCGAGAATGCGCTTCCGATGAACGGAAGCAAATCGGGAAATTTTCAGTTCGTTCAGAAAACTTCCGTTGATTCAGAGAGCTTCCGTCTGATTCAGAGAGCTGATTTCTGACGGATTACCACCCTATAAATCCGTTTAATTTCCGATCCACTTACGAGACCTTTGAGGGCTCGGATTGCTATTGTTGAACATGTTTTGTGGCTATGTGGAGGAGTCTGCGTGCCTTTAGCACCAAGGCATTGCATGTATCAGCATGGGCGAGGCCATAAATTGTATAGCAATGCATACCTAAATCAATACATTTCATGTATGCCTTATAGAAGCATTTTAATGCTGACCTTAATTAGTCCTTAGCATGTAAACATTTATTTTCCCACACATCCATATAATTGCTATATTTTTTTAGACTTATGTCCTTTGTGAATTATATTTGGATTGTTGAACTTGAATCTTAATTTGTGGTAGGAGTTCTTGTTTTAGTTGGTTACCTTTGCTTTGTGTAATTATTTTATATTTGGTTGCAGGAACTGCAAGATGTGCCACTCGCCCTTGCTCCTGATGCCCGTTCTTTGCCTGCAGAATGCGGGCCAGGGGTTCTCTAATCGGGCACTATGCAAAACCCGGGCCATGGTGGCGAGGGCCCTCTGGCTTTTGAAGTCCAGATTTAGGTGTTTGGACCATACGGGGGGGGGGCACTGCAGTATGACCCCAACAAGGTTATACCAATATTTAAATTTACGTTTTTTAACAGGGACCACACGTGCCAGAGTGGCACAACTGAGTGTCAGGGTCCTTCAGTTGGTGGGCGAGATGCAGGAGCTGCGCAACTCGGTGGGGACCACAGATGAAGAATAATGTTCAGTGGCCTGCCATTGCTATGTATTTTGTTTTTTATAGTTGTTAAAATTTGAAATTTTCAAAATGTTTCATTTCATTTCATTTACAAAATACATTAACACAAAACTAATGGGCCCAGAAATATGTAAAGATGAATATTCACATGACGAGAAGTGATTTGGGTAAGTTTTAGGGGGCTAAAATGGAAGAAGAACCTAACCAAGAAGTGGTTTGGGTGAGCTTTAAGGGTCCAAAAGGGAAGATGGAGGATAGTGCTAAGTGGTTTGGGTGAGCTTTAAGGGTCCAAAAGGGAAGATGGAGGATAGTGCTAAGTGGTTTGGGTGAGCTTTAAGGGTCAAAAAGGGAAGATAAAGGACAGTGCTAAGTGGTTTGGGTGAGCTTTAAGGGTCAAAAAGGGAAGATGGAGGACAGTGCTAAGTGATTTAGCTAAACATTGTAGTAGAAGTGAGGGTGGCAAATATGTAGGCGAGCATTTTAATGAGTTATGTTTCTAGTGCGTAGGCGCAAGATCGTAAGGATTTCCGTCTGGACGAATATTTATTGAAAAAGGGAAACAGAATCGAATGGGAAACGTAAAGGATTCGTTGGAGGATACGATGGGAAAAGGGCAAAAACGAAAGCCTACGTTGTAACATGTGAAAATGAAACGGAAAAGTCTGGATGGAAAATTACATCCTCGTAATTCGTAATCTGCCGTACGAACGGATGGAAACTTTACAGAAGGTTTTCAATGCATGCATAGAATCGCTCGAACGCTCATACGAGAACGGAAACATTTCACAAAAAAAAAACAGATCGGAACTAAAACGGAAGTTTTTTTTGTCTCTCTGAATCGAGGCTTAGGAGCGAGTGGCAGCAGGAGCCACGGTGAGAGACCTGATCTGCCAATATCTGCTAGCGGTCGTGTCTCCACCAGTAACGCATATGCCGTGGTAGATTGGTTAACACACTCATCAACATCATCACAAGTTACATCTGAGACCCCCAGTCTAAGGTCGGTAGGTTCCTCTGACACAACCCTGAGTTGGCATGCCCCGAGAGCAGTCCCTGTCCTCCCATTGCCTCCTACACCGTTCCCTCCCCCAGCGACGTATCCTATGCTTTGGGTTCAGCTCCACTCTTTAGTGAGGAGGACGATCAGATAGAGGACAGCCAGCAGCTACTGCCCAGCCAAGAAATGGAGGTGGCTTCTTTAGCTAGGCAGACAAATAGTGATGTGGACAGTGTCGTGGGTGTTGCGAGCGTTCCAGCTCCTGCACCAGACACTGTTGAGGAAACCGAGAACATCAGTGACGTGCAGCCAAAACTCGGTGATGATGATGATGATGATGATGATGAAGCCGATCGCACTTGGGAGCCGGGTGATGAAGGGGCTTCATCGTCATCATCAGGAGAAGAGGGGCGCAGGTTGCCCCGGAGTCAGCAGCTGAGGCAGCAAGGTGTTAGCAGCATGGTTGGCAGTCAGCATGGGGGCACAATTGTAAAGCCTGGAGCCAAATGGGGCCGGGGCTGGGGTAGAGTACCTGCTGCGTGGCAGGCTACCGTATTGGGAGGTAGTGGAGCAGGGATTCCTGGAGTTGGCGACAGTAGCAGTGAATCAGTGAGGCCTGTTGGTGGGGAAAAGTAGCTACTCGGCAGTGTGGCAGTTTTTCCTGAAGCATCCACAGGAGGGTAACATGGCCACATGCAAGATATGTAGGCAGCAGGTGAAGCGTGGCCAGGGCCCAAATGTTGGCACCACGGCCCTGCGTCAACATATGATGCATCACCATAAAGCGGCCTGGGAGAACCGAGGCTCAGAAGCGGTGGTCTAGCCTGCTTCCTCACCAAGTGGCACGCCGCTCCCAATTTCTGCCAGCCAAGGCTCCAGCACCTCAGCCGAAGGCAGCTGTGTGTCATACCCATCCTCTGTCGCTCCTGCTCCTCCTCCTCCAAGTCATGCATCCCGCTAGCAATCCATCAGCGAAGCCATGTCCAAGAGACAGCAGTATGCGCCCACTCATCCTACGGCGCAGAAGCTGAATTTGCTCCTGTCCAAGTTGCTGGTGCTGCAGTCGCTCCCTTTTCAGGTGGTGGACTCTGCACCTTTCAGAGAACTGATGGCTTGTGCCGAGCCGAGGTGGAGAGCCCCAAGCCGTCATTTCTTTGCCAAGAAGGCAGTACCAGCGCTGCACACTTTTGTTGAACAGAAGGTGGGCCAGTCCTTGAGCCTGTCGGTGTGTAGCAAAGTGCATGGCAGCGCCGACGTCTGGAGCTGTAAATACGGTCAGGGACAGTACATGTCGTTTACGGCCCACTGGGTGAATGTGGTCCCTTTGCAGCAGCAGCAACTTGGACAGGTCACGCCACTTCGGCCTCCACGCTCCCTGCCCGTTGGGCATGTGACACCGTGCGACTCGGCCTCCTCATCCTCCGCCATCTCCTCACCCTCCACTGTAGGCTCAAGTCTCAGTGCCCCTCCAGTCTACCATGTGTGCAGGGCACGGAGGTGTCACGCTGTGCTTCACATGGTTTGTCTTGCTACACAGGGGAGGAACTGCTTACATTTATTCATCACGAAATCCAAACATGGCTTATTTCAAGAAAACTTAAAATGGGAATCATGGTTACCGACAATTAGAAGAACATTTTGTCTGCGCTGCGCCAAGGATGCCTGACCCATGCGCCCTGCATGGCTCACATCTTCAATCTGGTTGTCCCACTTTGTCAGTCGGCAGGATTACGGGATGAACGACGTGATTCCACTGCTTCATGTACTACAGCACATGTTGGAAACCATGGCTAGTCAGGGCACTGGAGACATGGCGTCTACATCTTACGGCTACATGAACCCCGTTGGAGCTGAACTGGAGGAGGAGGAAGAGGAGGAGGAGTGGCCCAGTGAAGCACAGTTTAGGCTTGGCGAAATGGCTGGTTTATCTAGTCAGCGGACAGAAGAGGAGGAGCAGGAGCAGCCAGTAAAGCTAGAGGGTTTCGAGAAATGCGAGACAGAGGACCCAGACACACCGTGGCAGTATGCAGTGGAGATGGAGACAGGTAGTCCCTCCGAGTCACTTGCGCAAATGGCAGGAAGCATGCTCACGTGCTTGCGTAGTGACCCCAGAATTGTTTCCATTTGTCGGCGGGATGACTTCTGGCTGTCCACCTTATTGGACCCTCGCTTCCGGCACAAAATGGGGGCATTTTTTAAACCCTCAGAGAGGGAGGACAAACTGAACTACTACAAAGACATTCTGCATAGTCAGTTGGCCGATGCCTATCTGCGCCATGGTCCATACTGTCGCAGGTCTGACTCGGGGGGACCTCTGCGCTCACCTTCCACTGTCATGCCTGCTGGGGGGGTTGGCAGGAGCAGCAGCAGCAGCTCCATCAGCAGTAGCCTCAGTCTTCAGTCGCTAATGAGTAGCTTTCTACACCCGCATAGTGAGGCTACTCATGACCAGCAGGAAGACCTGGAGCAGGACCTCAACCAGCAGGTCATGTCATACCTTGACATGACCATGCCAACACACCTTGATGATCCGTTGGACTTCTGGGCAGCCAAACTTGGCTTGTGGCCGCAACTAGCAGAGTTTGCCCTGGAAAAGCTGTCCTGCCCGGCAAGTAGCTTGCCATCTGAGCGGGTGTTTAGTGTGGCGGGGGCCATAGTTTGCTAATGTTTGTTCTCCTGCTGCTGCCAAATTCAGGGTGCCTTCCAGCCAATTTCTGGGTTCCTGCTGCTGCTGCCAACTCCAGGGTGTGTCACTCAATTTTTGGGCTCCTGCTGTGGCTGCTGCCAACTCCAGTGTCTCTTTAAAGCAATGTTTGGGCTCCTGCTGATGCTGCTTGCAACTCCAGGGTGTGATTCATCCAATTTTTTGGGCTCCCGCAGCCAACTCCAGTGTCTCTTTAAAGCAATGTTTGTGCTCCTGCTGCTGCTGCTTGCAACTCCAGGGTGTGATTCATCCAATTTTTGGGCTCCTGCAGCCAACTCCAGTGTCTCGTTCACGCAATGTTTGGGCTCCTGCTGCTTGCAACTCCAGGGTGTAATTCAGCTAATTTTTGGGCTCCTGCTGCAAACTCCAGTGTTTCTTTCAAGCTATGTTTGGGCTCCTGCTGCTGCTTGCAACTCCAGGGTGTAATTCAGCTAATTTTTGGCCTCCTGCTGCCAACTCCAGTGTCTCTTTCAAGCTATGTTTGAGCTCCTGCTGCTGCTTGCAACTCCAGGGTGTGATTCATCCAATTTTTCGCCTCCTGCAGCCAACTCCATTGTCTCTTTAAAGTAATGTTTGGGCTCCTGCTGCTTGCAACTCCAGGGTGTGATTCATCCAATTTTTGGGCTCCTGCAGCCAACTCCAGTGTCTCTTTAAAGCAATGTTTGGGCTCCTGCTGCTGCTGCTTGCAACTCCAGGGTGTGATTCATCCATTTTTTGGGCTCCTGCAGCCAACTCCAGTGTCTCTTTAATGCAATGTTTGTGCTCCTGCTAATGCTTGCAACTACAGAGTGTGATTCGTCCAATTTTTGGGCTCCTGCAGCCAACTCCTGTGTCTCTTTCAAGCTATGTTTGGGCTCCTGCTGCTGCTGCTGCTTGCAACTCCAGGGTGTGATTCATCCAATTTTTGGGCTCCCGCAGCCAACTCCAGTGTCTCTTTCAAGCTATGTTTGGGCTCCTGCTGCTGCTTGCAACTCCAGGGTGTGATTCATCCAATTTTTGGGCTCCTGCAGCCAACTCCAGTGTCTCTTTCACGCAATGTTTGGGCTCCTGCTGCTGCTGCTTGCAACTCCAGGGTGTAATTCAGCTAATTTTTGGCCTCCTGCTGCCAAATCCAGTGTCTCTTTAAGGCAGTGTTTGGGCTCCTGCTGCTGCTGCTTGCAACTCCAGGGTGTGATTCATCCAATTTTTGGCCTCCTGCAGCCAACTCCAGTGTCTCTTTCAAGCTATGTTTGGGCTCCTGCTGCTGCTGCTTGCAACTCCAGGGTGTGATTCATCCAATTTTTGGGCTCCTGCAGCCAACTCCAGTGTCTCCTTCACGCAATGTTTGGGCTCCTGTTGCTGCTGCTTGCAACTCCAGGGTGTAATTCAGCAAATTTTTGGGCTCCTGCTGCCAACTCCAGTGTCTCTTTCGAGCTATGTTTGGGCTCCTGCTGCTTCTTGCAACTCCAGGGTGTAATTCAGCTAATCTTTGGCCTCCGGCTGCCAACTCCAGTGTCTCTTTCAAGCTATGTTTGGGCTCCTGCTTGCAACTCCAGGGTGTGATTCATCCAATTTTTCGCCTCCTGCAGCCAACTCCATTGTCTCTTTTAAGTAATGTTTGGGCTCCTGCTGCTGCTGCTTGCAACTCCAGGGTGTGATTCATCCAATTTTTGTCCTCCTGCAGCCAACTCCAGTGTCTCTTTAAAGCAATGTTTGGGCTGCTGCTGCTGCTTGCAACTCCAGGGTGTGATTCATCCAATTTTTGGGCTCCTGCAGCCAACTCCAGTGTCTCTGTAAAGCAATGTTTGTGCTCCTGCTGCTGCTGCCTGCAACTCCAGGGTGTGATTCATCCAATTTTTGGCCTCCTGCAGCCAACTCCAGTGTCTCTTTCAAGCTATGTTTGGGCTCCTGCTGCTGGTGCTGCTTGCAACTCCAGGGTGTGATTCATCCAATTTTTGGGCTCCCGCTGCCAACTCCAGTGTCTCTTTCAAGCTATGTTTGTGCTCTTGCTGCTGCTGCTTGCAACTCCAGGGTGTGATTCATCCAATTTTTGGGCTCCTGCAGCCAACTCCAGTGTCTCTTTCACGCAATGTTTGGGATCCTGCTGCTGCTGCTTGCAACTCCAGGGTGTAATTCAGCTAATTTTTGGCCTCCTGCTGCCAACTACAGTATCTCTTTCAAGCTATGTTTGGGCTCCTGCTGCTGCTTGCAACTCCAGGGTGTGATTCATCCAATTTTTGGCCTCCTGCAGCCAACTCCATTGTCTCTTTCAAGTAATGTTTAGACCTGCTGCTGCTGCTTGCAACTCCAGGGTGTGATTCATTCAAATTTTTGGCCTCCTGCAGCCAACTCCAGTGTCTCTTTCAAGCTATGTTTGGGCTCCTGCTGCTGCCGCTGCTTGCAACTCCAGGGTGTAATTCAGCTCATTTTTGGGCTCCTGCTGCCAACTCCATTGTCTCTTTAAATTAATGTTTGGGCTCCTGCTGCTGCTGCTTGCAACTCCAGGGTGTGATTCATCCAATTTTTGGCCTCCTGCAGCCAACTCCAGTGTCTCTTTCAAGCTATGTTTGGGCTCCTGCTGCTGCTGCTTGCAACTCCAGGGTGTGATTCATCCCATTTCTGGGCTCCCGCAGCCAACTCCAGTGTCTCTTTCAAGCTATGTTTGGGTTCCTGCTGCTGCTGCTGCTTGCAACTCCAGGGTGTGATTCATCCATTTTTTGGGCTCCTGCAGCCAACTCCAGTGTCTCTTTCAAGCTATGTTTGGGCTGCTGCTGTTTGCAACTCCAGGGTTTCATTCAGACAATTTTTGGGCTCCTGCTGCCAACTCCAGTGTCTTTTTCAAGCTATGTTTGGGCTCCTGCTGCTGCTGCTTGCAACTCCAGGGTGTCATTCAGCCAATTTTTGGGCTCCTGCTTCCAACTCCAGTGTCTCTTTCAAGCTATGTTTGGGCTGCTTCTGCTGCTGCTGCTTGCAGCTCCAGGGTGTGATTCATCCAATTTTTGGGCTCCTGCTGCTAACTCCAGTGTCTCTTTAAACCAATGTTTGGGCTGCTGCTTGCAGCTCCAGGGGGTGATTCAGCTAATTTTTGGGCTCCTGCTGCTGCCAGCTCCAGGGTGTGTTTTTCAAGCACTATAGGTGCCCCTCATAGTGATGCCACCTCAACTCTCTGCAATTGTGCCGCTCTGCGGTTCTATTAGCGATGCCTCTGATCTGCATGTCATAATGATTTATAGTATTATTTCACTAACCCAGCACGCATCCTATGCGTGGTACAGCAAGGCAGAAGGGTTTACAACCCTATTGAGGCTCTAGGAAGGGATTCGTCGCGAATAAATTCGGGTCGAAGCGATTTTTGTCTGAAAATTCGGCGAATCAGTCGAATCGAATTTTTCAAAAGTTCGCTCATCTCAAAATTATAGCCATTAAAAAAAGGTTATCTATAATCACCATCTATCATTTGGCTCATAAAACCAAAATTAGTAAAATTTAGGAAAGATGTTTTAAAATCCTTACCAGGTGGTACATGGTTTCAACCAGACTACCAAAACTCAGATTCCCCATCCATTCATTCGAGATGCAGAAGTTTCGCTGGAGCACAATTTTTTTGTACATGTCTGGAACTTTCTGTGATACTGTACTGTAAGGTCAGTTATACAGGGGATCATCAATCTCAGTCAACCTGACAACCTGCCAGTTGGGCTTTTGCACATGATCCAGTGGCCGTTGAAAAAGGACAAAGCACTGCACTTGAATGCCTGAATGCCATCAAGGCCTGTATTCGAGCCTACAGAATGCAGCAATCTTGCATTCATCTGGTTCACCAACATACATTAGGTGATGGAAGACCCCACTAAATGAAGAAATTTGTCTTTCACTAGCACTTGGTTTCCTCGGCTAGATTACACAAACTCTCCAGATTACGTTAAACTCTCTGGACCATTAGTTGAGCAGACTTTAAAACAAACTTTATCCCCCTCCCTTCTTTTCTTTCCATTTCTTCTTTGATTCTTGCTTTTCCCCACCCCTCTGATTTCCAAGGGCTACCTGCTCTGGCGGAGGCAGAGCTTTACAGCTAAAACAAGGACTAAACAAGGACTAACTAATGGAATTAGAGTGAAATAGGAGCACAAAAAATGGCAAAAGGTGCTCTTCATGGGAGGAGCAATCCAGTGGATGCTAGTTAAAAATGTGGGTTTTGGTCCAAGACATAGCAGTGACAAACTGGCCCTAAAGACAGGACTGCACAATACAAACAATTCAGCATAGAGAAAAAAAATAATTGGATAACTTCCATCCAACTTGTACATATTATTTAACAGTATTCACGCTTAGAAGCATAGCATAGAGAAGAGACTAATTGATGTGTAAACAAAAAAGATGAAAAATCAAGACAAAAGAAATGAAAATTACTGTATTTAAGATTTAATTTTTTCCCTAATTACATTTTTAAAACCTGACATAGTAACATCATCGTAGAATCATTAACATTAAACTTAAACAACTTAAAACCATTCTGCAGTTGTTTTTGATGGTCAATACATACATGCCTCTGTCTCTGTGTGTACGAGGCTGAGCCTCTGGAGAGGCTAAATTTTGAGTTTTATTTTTACTGTGTGGTAGATATATTAGATATTATATAGCTCTCAAATTCAGCCTCTTCAAAACAAAATAAATTATCTGGATTTGGATCTCCATCTCCTTACCCATCTGGATCAGTGGATCCCCAGACACCACCATAACACCAAGCTGGCCTAAGCTTCGTCTGAAGAGCACACGGCACAAAAATTGTTAAACTCCCCTTTCATTATTTGGGGGGTGAGGAGCAGCTATCCCCTCCATTTTAATAAAATATTTTATTTTGGTCATACAGAGCATCATGGAAGTAGCACTGGTGTAAGAAATTATAGTTCAATTAAGCTCTAATACTGTAAGTTTCAAAACATTGTCTAACTCCCTTTTCCTTATTCAGGGGTGGGTGGGTTCATGGCGGAGGCATCGATCCAACCCACTTTATTTTGTTCTTAAAGAGAATCATGATCTCTGGTGTAAATGATCTCTGGTGTAAGATGGATTTCTTCCCAACTGCCAAGATGATGGGTGCTAGTCGATTTACCTCCCTTTAAGACTTTAAAGAGTAGTTCCTATAAGAAAACACATATGGAAAAACCTTCTCTAAATGCATTTGATAGCAAACCAAAATACAAGGAGTCAATTATGATTTACTTCCTAATCTGTAAATTCTTTGTTCCTTGCCATGAGCCATCAGCAAAATAATGTTCCACATGAAATACTACAATATTATTTATAGCTTTAATCTCAGAACGGCTAATTGAGTTCAATTAAAGCTGTTGAGCACCAAATGAGAATGTGTAGAAAGGAAGTAAAAACCTGGCTTTATCTGACTTTTGGAAGGAACAGTGAGGTAGGTCACAATTATCATTTGTTTAACAGAATACTGAAGAAACGTCATTTACAGTTCTCACAATACTTCATGTAGAATAATACTGTACATTGCGCTGGATGTCCTTGCACCAAAGACTTCCATTAATAAAGAATAAAGCAGTCTAATTATAGGGTTATTGTATACTAAATTAAATTAAATTACTAACAGTTTCACCTGAAATATAGTGGATGTGTAGGGATTTTGTTATAAAATGTTTAAGTATATATCAATATATAGTACTCTACAGACATTGAAGATGGCTTTGTCACAAGCAGGTCAAGCAGTCACTTATTCCTGTGATCACCACCACCGTGCTACCTATGGCTTTGTGGCCCCTGTTGCCTAGCAATGGGATACGCCGGCAGCATTTTATCCACACTGATTACCTCTCACACCTCTTGACTACATCTTCTGTTTTCAGATGGCTGACCGTTGCTATGGATTCTGACCACATCTGTGTGTTGATAGTCCATAATCAGTGCCACAAGTCACAATACAACTTCATGCTGTGCAGAAACGGGTTAAAATTGGGAAGAGTGTTGCAGAACTCACTGTGTGCCCAGGCAGTCATTACATTTCCTGTACAAGTAGTAGATGGGTAGCACCAAAGAAGGTGAAAGTATGCCAATGCTTGAGATCAGGGCCGGCTCCAGGTTTATGTGGGCCCTTGGGCGGCATGGTCTCAGTGGGCCCCTTTGTGGTGAAGAGTCATGTCACATCACCGAAGGACAAAATCTAGATGCCTCCTAAGTACCATGCTATTTGGACCAAAACTCTAGTTTTGGTCTACTTTGAAGAGCACCAAATCCCTTTAAACCTGACCGCGGAGTCTAATGAATCTAGATTCACCTGATTTTGGATGCCCCTGTGTGTGACCCCCCCCCCCCTTTGTTCATTACTTTCCTCGAACTGGTGAATGCACTCTGAGATCACCAGTTTGAGTTAACTGCCAAATCAGGGGGGTTCTTACAAACAGGGCCAAATTGAGATGCTCCTGTAAAGCGGACCAAACCTCTGGGGTGGAATTGCTTGCATAGTGGATATGCCAGCGATCCCAGGGGGTTTCACACAGTAGGGTATCACAGATTGAGATGCTCCAGGGATAGGAAATCAGCTGGGGTGGGTAACTTAAAAGCAGAACAAAACCCAGCACTTCTCCTGGAATCTAAATCGAGATACCCCGTTGTGTGGAACCCCACCATCCAAGGAGATGTAGGCACCAGCTGCCCTCCCAGTCTGAGGCCGGTCAAGCGCCTTTGTACACCCCAAAGGCCAGCCCTGCCTGTCTGTGCACCCCCCCCCCCGCCCCCGTCTTGGAGGGTTCCTGGTGCTGACGCCGGCCCTGCTTGAGATGTAGGGTTGGAATTGCTAAAAAAATTAAAGGATGGTTTCCTAGCACAAAGTCAGTAAATTAATTAATACAAGTAAATGCCACTGGGAATAGGTTGGATGCAACTGTTTACTGAGCAGCAAACATCTTTAGGGCCTGGATCAAGGGTGCACACCCCAAGATGGATGGAGAGTATATGTTTCTCCATGCAAACCACATATTTGCGACACCTCAGACTGCTTGTGGTTGGAGGGAAATGGAGGGCAGGAATGGTAGGAAGCCCCCTGCAGGGTATTAGACCAAGTAGGTAGAGGATGGATGCAGCATAACAAGCAAATGTGACATGTTAGGGAGATGGGACTTTCATACCCATGGTAGGAAGAGTCCAAGCAGCATCCATCAAGGTGCTAGGTTAGTGGGTAGAGGTGGAGGGTTTGCTGTCACAGTGAGCCCCTGGAGGGCATATGGTGGGGTAAAATTTAGAGGGGTGTGGGGTGGATTTGGAGGGATAGGTAGTCCATGGGGGAGGACTGGTATGTGGAGTGAACAGTCACATGCACCTTGGGTTTCCTGGACTCGGCTCCATACACTGCTCCCCAGCCTTACCAACACTGTGTGAGTCTGTTAGAACGCCCAACACACATCACATTCATCAATGCCGGCAAGGTTACTACAGCGACTGAGACGCTCTGTTACAGCGCCCTATAGCCGGTCACAGTGTATACTAGCGGTCGCTCTAAGCGCGGCTATACAGACACTCATCTGCTGATAGCTGGTGCTAGTAATGAATCAGCCTCTAAGGCTGCTACCACAGCCACAAGAGAAGCATCTTTGAAACTCTAGGTCTGGTAGTTTTGGTCCTCTTTAAATGCAAACTGTGCACAATTTACTACAGTCTACATATAAATATCCTTTTTCAAGTATATGAAAACACAGCAAACTAAGCATCCAAAAATGTTAATAAAAGTATGATTTTTTTCTTAACATTTACTAGATGCACATAAACTCCCATCAGGCCAGTCATCAAAGATTACGATCAAAGTAAAACAGTCCAAATCGCAATCGCTATCACTATAATGACAAACATTTAACTTCTCTTGAGCATTGCTAATACAGCACAGTACTTTGATCTCTTAGATAACAACCGACAACTTCCATGATTGGGCCTAATTTGTGGTGTGATGGGGGTTTGGGTTTACATTTTATTATTATCAGGCCAGTAAATCTCCTCATTTCCATCTCATAAACCTCTTTGTGTTATTAAAGTTTACTAAAGAGCATACGTCTAAGGTAGCAGAATAAAAAGCATCCTCTACTAAATAGTAATTAAACACAATTTCCATGCTTGAGCTTGCTTTATTACCGCTATAAAACAAGTCTGTGCAAGGCTAATTGTGAACCTTGCAACTCAGGCTTTAGGGGCGCTGTATCATAAGGAAGCACGGAGAGGACAGAAAGTAAGGGGTTTATTCATCAAGGGATAGCGGCAGGTAGAGCCTTGTAGCAGCAGGCAGCATCTGGTGAACGCTGGGCACTGTACGCAAAACCATTTGTGAAATCGAATCTGGTGAGCGACTCTAACAGCGCCATGTAGCGTACGATTCACCATTACAGGCGGCTCAGCGTATAGCGCTGGAGCTCTAGCTTCCAGAGCGCTAGTTATTACCTGTCGCTACCTGTCGCTCTCCCATACATTTCAATGGACATTCCTTTTCTTCTGTTTAAACAGGGTTTTTTTTTTCTCTCAAATAATTGTGTCACCTCTCCTGGCCTAGAAAAAAGTCACTTTGAAAACCTTTTTTAATTTTTTTATATTTTTATGCTGAATTGTATTTACAGGTCTGGCAATAAAGTATTAATTTCACAATGTTCCAACCATGTAATTCCATGTGTTTTCGCTTTGTTACACGTGTATATGTGTTCAAAAACAGACTTTAATCACGCAGTGTCTGGCGCCTACGCTGTGTGTGTGTCCTTTTTTGATAAATATTGCGTGGAGCGCAGAGAGTCGGTCGCACTGAGCTGGCGCTAACTTTCGGTCCCTGCAACGCTGTACTGGTGTTAGAACGCCCAACATACATCACATTCATCAATGTGGGCCAGGTTACTGCAGCGACTGAGGCGCTCTGTTACAGCGCTCGATAGCCGATCACAGCGTCTACTAGCGGTCACTCTAAGCAACTCTGTACAGATGCTCATCTGCCAATACCTGGCGCTAGTAATGAATCAGCTTCCCCATGTTTTAAAGTGGTCCCACTCCTGTTTTATAATTAATGGATGTGGGACGACACTGTGACAGGCTCAGGGGAGCATCCAGTTTGCTGGAGCCCAGTCACACAATGAACCCCCAAATCCCTAGCTTAACCTCGATCTTCAGCTGAAATGCGTTCCTCTGATTGGTCCAACGGCAGATGCATGGGCTGGGGTCACTTTTTCTCTTCCCAGCTGCCAGTCAAGGTCAGCCCATGTGATTGCCAGCAGTTAATCGCAGGATTGGGTTAAGGGAAAACAAACTCGCCTCCACCATTGCAGTGAATTGAGGCGTGTGCCAGCATCACTGTGACTGATAGCAGGGCTTGCCATCGAGGAGGATGTGACTGCTGATTGGGGCCAACAGGTAAGAGTAAGAGCGATGGACTAGGAGTGATCATCTACCGGGGACGCAAGGTCAGTATAGACTTTGTATTATTTTACAAAAGCAAAAAAAAGCTACACTCCCATTTTGTCCACCACAGCACTTCCATCCAGCTTCCAATCAGCAAAATCGAGCACCTCATTGGTGTCCATTCTCTGCCTTCTCCAGGATGAAATCATCCCCCAAACCACATAAAGCAGTGGAGGAGGTACCGCCTTGGTCTCATTGCATCCCTGCCTTGGCACACCCTTTCCAATGCAATGAATGAAGTGGATGTATGGAGATATCATTCTGTCTTAGAGACTGGTGCTAAATAGGGGGTGCTCAATCTTGCAGATTGGTAAGTTTTACAAAACCAGAGCAGGAGAGAAAAGCTACAGGGGGCAAAGGGGACTATAGTTTTTGTTTTTGTGGCTGAACAGGGACTTACTTACCTACTCATGTGACTATCAGTGCCAAAATTCTATGCTGTACACAACTGGCGAATCAGATTGACCGCCAGAAGGTAGGTGGTATTTGCTGCTCTGTGAGGATTCAGGAAGGGTAAATAGTGAAAGTCCGTATTTGGTTTTACTAGGAGTTATTCGCGAGCTATTCAACTGACTTTGTTTTTGTACAACCCCTTTTTGTTACTAAAGGGAGCCCAAGAATAAGTCTAAACTTTTCTATAGAGAAAACATTTTTCTGCCTAAATATTTGGGTCGATTCAAAGAAACATGTTACAGCTTTGATTTTGGTGCCAATCATCCTATTTTTCCCGAACGCTCGTGCGTTAGTATGAACTTGCGAGTGATTCTATAAGCTAATACGTTTCTATCCTAAAATTTACGTCCGTTCGTATGGCAGTTCGCGAATCAGACCTATGTCAGTTTCCATCCTGAATTTTCCGTTTCATTTCTCAGGTTGCAACATTGGTTTTGCCCTTTTTCCTTTTTTGTCTGGACGTAAATCCTTCTGATCTTGTGGCTGCGCACTACAAACTTACCTCATTAAAGTGCATTCTAAATATTTGGTTTTTTTTTTTTCTTTATTTCATTCATTTTGTAGTAACCAACCATTAATGAATGCATTTGCATAAGTAAATCTTACTTTGTTTAATTTTTAGTTAACTTGCATTTTTTACTTGTGGATTTAATTTTAATATTTTGGCTTCAAATGGTACAACTTAAAATTGTTGGTGTGGTTACCCACACCCTCTACATACAGATTGCTCTCAAAAATTAAAAAACACCCAGCAACTTCTGCATGTTATGAGCCTAGAAACAGCCAAGATGGCGGGTCAGGTATTATCGGGCAGCCTGCAAACAGAAAGGGCCTTGTGACTGTGTTGCTCTGCATTCTTTGATTTCTGACCTTTCCGTGCCCCCAGCTCTGCTGTGTCTGTGCAAAATACAGCAGTAACCCACATCCTGCACTTTATCCCGCTCTCCTCTCCTCAGTAAGTGTGATGCATCTGACCAAAGATGAGCTAAAATAATTTAAAAAAGCAAAGGTAAACAACTACACCAATAAATTCAAATTAAAAATATTATTCTAGTACATCAATTTAAAAATAAATAACAAAGGACATAAGTTTCTTTAAATAATGCAAATATATGGATGTATTGCAAAATAAAGGTTTACATGCAAAGGACTAATTAAGGTCCACATTAAAATGCTCTTATAAGGCATACATGAAATGTATTGAATCAGGTATGCATTGCCATACAATTTATGGCCTCGGCCATGCTGATACATGCAGTTCATTGGAGCTCAAGACGCGCAGACTCCTCCACATAGCCAAAAAACCTGTTCAAGAACAGCAATCCGACTGCTAAAAGGTGTCGGAAGTGGCTTTCTTTTAAAACGTATTTAGAGGTTGGAAAACTGCTCTCTGAATTACACGTAAACACATCCGATTATCCTAAGTTTTTAGGTTTTGATCCTAAGTTTTAGGTTTTGATCCTAAGTTTTAGGTTTTGATCCTACAATTTAGGAACAAACTTCCGATGATCGTAAGAGCATATACGAAATCGTACGTAGGCCCGTGCGAGTCGGAAATGGCTAAAAAAACAGGAAAAAATGACCCCAAACACCCACCCAAACTTACGATTCTCGATCCGAAATCAATTAACTTTTGCATTTTGAATCGAGGGGACTGTGTAGAAAAAGAGGCCACAAAGCGTATGAATAATTGAACGTGCTGGGATGAATTATACATTCTAACACTTAGCAGGAGCTCTCTGTGAGTGCATTGTATAGGCTAATGGTCATAATCAAACCCCATCCACTTATTTACATTTCTTACTTACAGCATTCCAGTCCTCGCATTTCTTAGCTGCCCTGTTCACGATATATTTTCTGAACTTGTCGCCATGCAAATATTTCTTCTCTTATAAATTAAAATAAAAAGAAGACCTTTGATGAAGTTATTAGGTGAGGTGGTGAACAAGACAGTTTGTATTATTTTACAAAAGCAAAAAAAAAAGCTATACTCACCTTTTGTCCAGCGCTGCACTTCCATCCAGCTTCAGTGTTGAAAAACTTACCATCGGCAAGACTGGTAGGGAGGAGTCCATGAAAATGTCTGCAGTCCTGTCCTATGGAAAACCAAGCGAAAAGAGCTCACGCTGTAATTCTACACCTTCTTCATTTCTGCATCTGCCTGGGACAATAAAACAATAGAAACTGTGAGGGACACAATTCCAAAAATGGTTAATAGTGTGGTACAGCAGGGACCATCTACAAGACAGAAGACATGCTGAGCTGGGGTGAGGGCAATGAAAGACCAGAGACCACCAATTGAGTAGCAGGTAGGACAGGGGTGTACGTATCATAGAGGCAGAGTGCAGCTGCTACCAGGCCCATGGCAGAAGGGAGCCCAGTGCAAGTTGCCTTGCAGCACTAATTGTTTTTACACAAAAAAACAGCCACAGAAAAACATTATAAACAAAAATATAGAATTGTATTAAACAACAACACTGCACATAAAAACATGTATAAAAATTAAATATTAAAATACACAATATATATAAAATATATCAGCCCAATGCTGTAATTGCCATTGAAAACGCCTCGCCCAGCAAGATCTTGGTATATAAGAATATATATATTTTGCACATGGCACTTTTGTAGGTTTAGATGCTAGTTTATTAGGTGGTATAGAATATATATAGGGTGGGTTAGGATTTATTGTTTACCATTAAAGGGATAGTTTAATTCTTAATATGTGTATCACTGGTCATAAACTGTGTTTTTGAATAGGTAGTTTCCAGCTTGGGGCAGTGACATACTTTCTGCATGATTATTTTGAAAATAGAGTATAAATTGAGCAGTTTCCTTGTCATCTCTGTGCCCCTCCCCCCTCTTGTTCTACATTGTTTTGTGTTTTTTAATATGTTTTTAAATTGTCTTAATTTTGTTGCACTATAATATATGTATTAACAAAGTTCTGTATATTTTTGATACAAATAGTGGTGCCACTGCTTTGTGGGGTTGGTACTTTTTGAGGGTTGTGGGACCCCCGTTTGGATTAATTAGTGCCAAACCTTTGTTTGTCTTTGGGTGTTTGATAGTTGGTGCGGTCTTTTTTTTTTTGTTGTGTATCGTTGGTATATAAGAAAACGTGAAAAATGACCCAGTTAATTACAACACCAAATAATTATATATATTATATAAATTGTAACAAAATATTGTAAAAAATAAAATACTCAAAACTAATAACACAAAATGAATTACTGAAGTAACCATAAATCTATACAATAAATAAATAAAGCGTGCTACGCATCAAAGAGAAAGTAACCAATGCCATCAGGAAAGGACACTCTGATTAATACAAATGGTGAAAAAATACACATTCTATAAATCTGAACAATATATAATGACCTCTAGGTATCACTAACTGAAAAATACTACTGTGTACTAACCAAGTGATGTTTGCTGAGTGGGGAACAGAACCAGCTCTGACGTGTTGCGCGGCCACACCGCTTCTTCCAGGGATGGTTGTGGTTTCCAAGCAGAGGAGTAGCTGGGCTTTCTGCCACTCTGGGCAAAAATTCGAAATAGCGCCCCCCACCTGAGCTCAGGCCCTTCTTTGGCGCCCCCTGGACCTGCTGCACCCGGAGCACGTGTCCTTCCAGGGATAGTTGTGGCTTCCCTGCAGAGGAGTAGCTAGGCTTTCTGGCACCCGGGTCAAAGATTCGAAATGGCGCCCCTCACCTGTTCTCAGGCCCTCCTTTGGCGCCCCCTGACCTGCTGCACCCGGGGCATGTGCCACCCTTAGCTACACCCCTGCTTCCCTGGAGCCTGGATTAAGTATGGAGCAGGGCACCAAAAGAGAATCAAATACAGGTGGTACAATCCCACACATGCGGCATGAAAAAAACAAAGGGAGGGACATGTGAAAGCAGAGCGACCCTACCCATGATGTGCATGGGCAGGAAGCGCCATTGAAATGAGTGCAAAACAGGTAACCTGGCAACTGGGTAAACCAACAGAATGCACAGAAGTAAAGAAGAGGAGAAAAAACATGCCACAAACATGTGAGACTCCTGTCGGTATTATAAGCACACTATCTCTATGAATAGCAATGTATACAAATGGTATATATGTCGGTTAGTATTATCATGGCTAATAGAAATTTTAATTCAATGAAATTATTGTTAACAGGACTCTCTTAAATCAATAACAAAATAACTCCCATATATAGGTGATATAGGTGATATAACATCAACATAAGTAATTGATTTGCTATTATAATCAATTGATGCTGACAATCATTGACAAATTTCAGAGGCTTTCAGCTTATATAAACAGTTACAGAATTAAATCTGAGCGAATGGCTTAAGATGGAGACAAGATAACAGGTTACTGGATTCTAGAACTGAAACAAAGACAGTCATGAGTGAAATAAACGTCAAAAGACACCTAAATTCACTGTCATTGATCTAAAAAGGTGCCCATGAATGATCCTCATTAAGTCCTTCTGGAATGCCCGGATGTAGATTATAAATCCAATGTATCTCCCCTTGGGGAACCAGATTGTAATAGGTCCACCTCTTTCACTCCTGGTGATGTACTCCAATCCCAACACTCATATGTTGTCAACCTTACCGCCATGAAATTGGAGGAAGTGTGATGCCACAGGTGAAAGGATAGACCCCCTGCTCCCTATGTTGTTCCTACCTTGCAGCACTTGTGGGCCATCTGGTGTGGCCTGTTTTGTGACCATGGGGCCACTGCAAGATGATCTGTTGGTGGGGAGCACCAAGGGTCAGGGAAGAGCTGTAGGTTACTTAGGTCAGAACTACAATTTCAGTGCATTGTTTCCCTTGGCACTTGGTGTATTGAGCTCTGGGGGAAACAAAATGCCGCCATCCTTATTCCCCTCAGTGCAACCTACAGCCCTGACCCGGGCACTATCTGCAGGCAGCGTGCTGATATCCAAGAATTCCTCTTTAAGTAAAGTTTTATTCGATTTATTTTTCTGATAGTGGAATGTAAAAGAAGCAGTGAGCAGCCAGGAAAAAGCAGCAGGAAATGGAACCAGAAGCAATTAATAGGCAAGGAGAAAACAACAGAGGACCTGTGGAGGAAGCTTAAGGTCCAGGTATCATCAATAAGTTAGCGGTAAAAGAGAACATTGGTCTGGAACTGTTAAAGAGAATGCATATAGTGGGGGTTTATTTAAGAAACTCTAACGCCACGTAGTGTCAGATGAGCGACAGGTGAATGACAGGTCCCAGTGCAAAAGGTTTATTTATGAAGTAAAGTTCCCTACAGTGCCACATAAGACCAGGCACACACCATGCAATGTGTGGCTTTATCCCATAGATTTCAGTGGTCTGGGTTGTTATAATTTTTTGGGCCATTTTTTTTTTTGGGGGGGGGGGGGAGGACTGGTACATGTGCCACGGGATCACTGGGCTGTTTGGAATTTTTTTTAATGTATTTTTTGCACTTTTGGGTTGTGCTGCAAATTTGTAATTTGGGCCATGCAAAACCTGTGTCATGTCATTTACATGTCCCCATTAAAATTTCTGGTGTTTCCGCATAGAAATTGTGCTGCCGCCCCCCCAAAAAATAAAAAAATGGGGATTGCATCAGGTACAGTATGCCTGTTTTCCCCTTTTTAGAGCACCTGTGCAGGCTCTGTGTTCTTGCAGTATTAAATATACTGCAATTCCGGAACTCCCAGCCAGCACTAGGGTTCACTAGCGCATAGGCTTATACAAGCCCTGCGCATCACCCAGCACCCGGCCTGGAACGCTCGAGCACAGAGTGCTGGCACTGGAACTTCAATAACGAGACTGGTCTGGGACAGTTTGTGGGTAAGGCTGAGAGTAACCCTCCCCTCACCAGTACCATGCAGGTGACCTCAGATTTTGGAAGATAGTTGGGTCTTAAGCTTCCTCACAGTGCCCTTATAGCAAAACTCCTAGTGGGCCCCCATTAAGACCCCATGGCAGTAAAGTGGACCAACACTTGGTCCTAGAGTCAAAAAGACTTCTGGGACTGGTGAAAGCCCTGCTCCTCCTAACATGTGAAACGCTTGGGACTGCCCATAATATTACCTAGTTCCTAGATCACATAGTGCATAGGCAGGCCTCCCCTGAACCACTTCAGCATTGTGTGCAGCATTGTGTGCACAGCCTGAGGCAGCGGCCAGACTGAGAGACACCCAGCATAAATTTTTGATCCAATGATTTTGGGCATCCCAAATCAGGTCTGTGGTCTGATTGGAGTTCTAGGGAATGTTGGCATGGTGTGGGCCCTGGGGTGTCAATTGTGGGGCCCAGTGAGGTCCGGTTCCACTGCACTATGCAGTTCTGTCTACAGAGACCACCAGGGGCCAGAGCTGAAGGTTTCATAGGATGGAGGCGCTGGGGGTAAACAATGCTCTGTCATCTTAGTTTCACATTCTGCATACTGGGGTAGCGCCAGTCCAATGCATTTGCCACAGATGTTACATGATGGGAAGGAAGACAGCTTGCATGGGGCCCCCTTCTCCCAATGACCCGATAGTAGCTGCCTCCCCTGCCTCCATGGCATGTACGCCCCTGGTTGGGTAAAAGTCAATGTTATAGCTATAACTAAATCAGGCATTTCAGTTGGCACAGTTTCCACTATTATTCATGAATTTTTGAGGTCAAAGGTCAGTTCCCTCTGGGTGCCATGAATGTTGACACTGGAGCAAAAAACATGTCACCAGCACTATGGAGAGTTTGAACATAATTTGAGAAACCCCATGGGGCTTCTATCTTTGAATTGTTATGGGTGATATAACATGGGTCCACCACCATGATACAGAGAAGCACAGAGGGTGACCAAATTCAAAGAGATGTGATTACTAGAATTTATGCCAGACAAGACAAAAATTACTGGAGACACCTATGGGTTAACAATTATGGCATTATGGGAGGCAGGTGTGTTGCTGCTTCACAATTCTCGCAAATCACAAGCTGCTATCAGGTAATGTGGTTTTCAGGGAGCTTAACCATCCACCCTACAGTGCAGACCTGGCTCCCAGTGATTACTTTCTCTTTCTCTTTCTTCCCAACCTGAAGAATTTTTTCTGTGGGCAATGATTTCCTGATGATAATGCAGTCAAACAGTCTTCAGGGGCAAGAAGCCTCCTCCTTCTCTGTAGGCATCTTGCCAAAATAGGCAAAGTGAAATGATTGCATTGAAGTCAAGGGGGATTACTTTGAAAAGTATAAATGTTGTTTTCATATTCAGGTAGTTATCTTATTGTGTCAGCCATGGTCTAGTGATTAGGGAACCAACCGTGTGACCAGTGGAAGACTGGGGCCAAAAATCAGCCTGGATTTTACCAGCACCTGCCCATGGCCAGCCAGTGGTATCTCTGCTGCTCTCTGACCAGTCAACCAGTGTGCTCCAAGACTGAGGATATATTATTAGGGTGAGGACATGGGCTGGGGTTGCTTGGGTTAGGGGATAGAGTGGTGAAGGGGATGGGGGATTCCAGGTGCTATTGCTCTGGGCACGTGTGTGCACTCACTGCCACTAGTGAAGGGGTTCTTAAACTTTGTAGCCAAGTACCCCCTAGCAACTTAAAGTTTCAACAAAGTATCCCCTAAGGAGGGGATAAAATTTAAATGTTACCAAAATAAGTAGGCCACATGTCTTTGTAGCACTTTTAAAGCAAGAATGAATAATGTTTTAAAGTTGAATTAATAAACCAGAGCCATCAGGTTCCTCCAGTTGGTGCACCCCTGAACATCCCTGTGTACCCCCTAGAGTATGCATAGCACAGGTTGAGAAACCATGCACAAGTGTGTCCACTGGTGTGGTTCACTTTGTGTGGAGAGAAACTGCCTTTATCCTTTTGACCTCCACCCTGGTCCCTTCCTTTCACCCCCCTCCCCAGGACTTCTCTTGTTCCTCTCAATCCCTCTTGAATGCCCTTCCCCCACTCAATTCAACACTCACAATCACTCCAATCTTGCAAAAGTGCCCTCAAATGTACTTCTTTAGACAAGCATATATCAAGGTTTAAGTAACCCTCAAAACCTCCACAGAGCACATGCACCCAAAGTCACTTGTGATACTTCCCATTTTGTCTTTATCCTTAATGCAGAACAAAACCCAGGACTTTGACATTCCCTGGATTTGTTCTGTGCTCCCGGGGCATCCCCAATTAGGATGGCCTGCTGTGTGAAACCTCCCAGTTCGCCCAGTGAAACTCACCGCTCCTTGGTCCAACAGTGCATGCACTAATCAGAGCACTTTGCCGTGTTTACATCCTTCGGCAAAGGGCTCTCATTCACTTAACTGGCTACCGAGAGCCGCCGCATCCCCAGTGGCATGTGCTCCTGCCTCAGCCAAATGGCCGAAGGTGTAGAGGATGCGGATACTCTCACTCCCCATTGTAAACAATCAAAGATGTTTGCCAGAAGGCAAATAGCTCTGACTGGACAAGAGCCCGAGTATGCGTCATTGGACCAGTCGGGTGATTATCAGAGCCCCGGGGCATCTCAAATTGGGTTGTTGTGGGGGAAGGCCAGCAAATCTAAAAGATTCCAGGGCCGGATGGGCTAGGTTTTGTTTCGCTTTAAATAAGAACATCAGAGGTGTAACTAAAAAAGTTACTAAAACTCACCAACCTGCCCTCTTTGTTTTTAATTTTTTGCTCATCTTTTTTTGCTCAGGAAATGGACAAAAATCCCAGAATGCAGAGCGGCACAGTCAGAAGGCACTTCCTGTTTACAGGCAGCCTGAGACTCCATGTGCCACCATCTTGGATGTTTAAAGTCTCAAAAAATGCAGAAGATACAGGAAGGATGATTTTTATTGTGGCCAATATGTATGTACAGGGTGGGGGAAACATACTTTTCTTTAGGGTGAAGGTCCGGTTTAGGACTGTAAGCTCGGGACGGGGCTTTCTCTCCTATTGTATCCTATTTATTTAAAAGCATTCACAGAGAACTTTATAGCATGTTTGAAATACTGTATGTACTGTATGTTTATGTACCCTGTCTGTAATTACTATTTTATACAGCGCTAAAATAATTAAATAAATATACTTGACTGACCTTGTGAGAGAAATTCCTAGCATGTATGTGCCTTCATACATGGAAAAATAAAACTTGCTTCCGATTCTGTTCATTTACAGCCCTGTGTAAAGAGCTACATCTCCCTCTGCTGGTGAAAGCATAGAACAGCGAGGTACAGTATATTTTAAGGGGTTGAAATGTCCTCCACAAACTACACTCATCACACATTCTCTGGTCCAGCAATGAGCGCTGTCAGTTTTTCTGAGTTCACCTGGACTCAGGTCATGAAGGGAAAGTTGTCATTGCAAAAGGGCCTTCCAGAGAAACATCACCCTAATAGAATGGCTCAGCCTGGGCTCATGCGTTCCTGCATCTTATGTCATGTTCAAAAAGAAAAAGACTGGTCGTATATAATCTTTGCCCCGGTCACCAGAAAGCCTAACTACTCCTCTGGGTTACCCTGGAGGAGTGGATTCTTCTCAGGCCCTGAGTTGTCCTGTGTTGCAGGAGTACAAACACAGTCAAGACAGGTCTCTTAAAGTGGACCAAAACTCAGGATTTTGACTATCCTGGGTTTTGGTTCTTTCCCCCGGGGCACCCCGATCGGGGGTGCTCCACTGTGTGAAACCCCTCAGATCGCCCGAAGAAACTCACCTCTTCCCGGTCCTGCGGCGCATGCGCAGCCGCTCGTCCAATCAGCTCGTTAGGAGCCGCTGACATCAAGCCATCTAAGATGGTGTCTAAGGCCAGAGGCTCCGTGCGCACTAGCAGCCGCATCTCCCACCTCCCTCTAACAGGGAGTGTGCCTGCGCTGGCCATTCACAAATGTGCCCTGGGCACACGCCCAGCTAGAAGGATAGCAGGGTCCAGCTGCCCGCGCATGCGCCGTTGGACCGGGAAGCAAGGTTAGTGAACGGGGCGACCTGGGGGGTTTCACACGGCGGGGCATCCCGGTTTTGGTCGCACCAGGTGAAGGGAATCGATCGGCCTGAGAATCTTATCGAGCTGCGTTTTGGTTCACTTTAAAGTGGAAGTACAGCCATATTAGGACCTGGTCATCCATCAATCCCCTAACTGGATTTGGCTATTTAAAGCGGAGTGAAAGGCCCATGGTAAGGGACTTTCACTTCCACGTGTATGCACAAATGTTCCACAATGCCCAATGAGCAGCTGTGGCATACCTCCCAACTGTCCCTGATTAGGAGGGACTGGCCCTCTTTTGAGTCCATGTCTCCCTTTCCCTTGTTGGTCTCATTTGTCCCTCTTTGAGGTGTAACATGCAGATCAGCATCAATAAATGATTAATATGCCTATTCAAAGTGTTTCTATTGTTGTAACCGTTACAACTTATCTCTCTATCCATCAATCAATGTGACTTTATTTAACAATTTAACAATTGTCCCTCTTTCTCACCCTGAAAGTTGGGAGGTATGGCTGTGGACTTTTCCCAGTGACTGATATCAGCTTCACCCTGTCCACAGTTGCTCATCTCAGGCAGGCTGGTGGTGGGAGTGATTTCCAGTCTACAGAGAAGATGGGGGTGCAATCAGCAGGCTGGACACGTCAGCTGACATTCTTGAGAACAGCCATTCGTTGATCTCAAAAATGCCAGGTGGAGTCATAGTTCCTAGTTGTCCATCATTTGGAGGGACTGTCCCTCTTTTGAGCCCATTTCCCCTGTCTCTTTGTTGTTCTAATTTGTCTCTCTTTGAGGTTTAACATGCAGATCTTCATCAATAAATGATTAATCTGCCTATTTAGTGTTTATACTGTTGTAATTGTCACAATCTATCTCCTATCTATCCCTCAATGATGGGGCGTGGCTTCATTTGACAATTGTCCCTCTTTCTCACACTCAAAAGTTGGAAGGTATGGACCTGGATTCGACGGTGGAAAACCCCCTTCTTTTTCAACAGACCACTGTAAGACGGCTGCATTGCCCAAAGATAGGGCCGTACATAGAGTTGATAGGACCCCATTACGGTCCCCTATCAGCTCCCCCCTCCCAGGAGATGATGAGATCACTACACAAAGACGAGGATGATGGTGCATGACACGCGCACAGAGGACAGCGTGCACACAGAGACCAAGGCAGCAAGCAGCGTGCACACAGAGACCTGGGGCAGGGTGCTGGGTGTGGACAAGGAGAAGCAGATGGTGTGTGCAAGGAGATGTGTGGTGGGGGCTAGGAAAAACCAGAGAGGGCAAAGGAAGTGGCATTGGTAGGTAAGTCACCTAGAGCCAGGCATACATGCTGAAGAGGCACTGCAGGAGGCTTGCTCCAGGCCCCCTTGTTCCACAGGCACGTGCATGCTCTGCCTCTATGGTATGTACGTCCCTGCCCTAAGTACTCAGACAGGGAGGGCCCCATTTGAGTTTTGTGCCTCATTAAAATCTGGGTTGCAGGGCACTCCACTTCACAAAAGTATAACCCCTCCTGATTCGGGATACCTCTCCTCCCAAGCTGCAATACTACTGATCAGGGCCGGATTATGAGGGGGGCACAAGGGACTCGTGCCCTGGGGCCTCCACCACTTGCCTTGCAAAGGGGGCCTCCATCAACCTTTGGGATATGGTCTGGTCCAGGAAGCTTTTCAGTCCTTGGTCTTACGGGTCACGGGGCCAGCAACAAAGCTATAGGCGGCAGTGGTGTAGTGCCTGGGCAGCCAAAACCACCACAGGGCAGGACGGAGAGTCTAGAGAAGCAAATCTTTTGACAGCAATGCTACAGTGATGGGTGCGTCCAGAGCTGTCACTGCACATAAGCCACCAAGCACAGCCACTGGCAGCTCAATGCAGGGAACTGTTTTCTGCTGGACCAGCTGGGCGACTACACCCCCCCCCCACCCAGAATGGCAAAGCAGGAGTTCCCGAGCAGCACAAGGGACTCGATCTGACATTCCAGTAAGTAGGCAGGTGCCAGACAACCACCAATCAGTTACTTGGCTGGACTATTATTTTATACTGTATCTGGGGCCTCCACCAGATTTTGTGCCCAGGGGCCTCCACCACACTTAATCCGGCCCTGCTACTGATCCATGCATGCCAGCAGGACACAGAAAGCTGCTGCACACAGGAGAACTGACACATGATTTGCTGTGTACAACGGCTGTGGCCGGGTCACGTGGATCAGTAAGCCTTCCCTACAGCCTGGCCTTCCTCTATAAACCAGAGCAACCACTAGCTTAAAGTCTCTGTGGGGCAATTCCCCAAAATGTGACCCCCAACCTCCCCCCCCCGGGGGTTGCCCTGGAACTTCCATTTATGGCAAACCTACAAAACATGCCTGGTGTGCAGCAGCATCCACAGCATTTCTCCGGTTGATGCGTGCACCCATGACAAGCCTATCTAAATGACTGGTGTTTGTATGCACAGCTAAAGGAAGGTGGCCACAGGGATGCTTGCCACTCCCCTTTCATTTAGCATTCAATGCCGCTCACCAATATGCATGGCATAGATTGCTGTTTGGAGGAGAGCCAGCACATGCGCTGTGGGATCGCTGGGTCATTAAGCTGACCCAGCATTCTGGGGGTTTTCACACAGCGGGGCATCCTGAAATGGGGCAAGATTCAAAGGATAGGATAGTGAAAATCCCAGGTAGTGTTGGGGCGAGCCCGAGTCGGGTTTGTACAGAACTTTGGGAGTCCAGGTTCCCAAACTCGAACATGAACTTTAGCCACAAGACCATGTTTAAGTGCGGCATTCGGGCTGAAACTAGAAAAAGCTTAACCTAAAGTGTACAACTTACCTGAGCACCGCGATCCCAAGGTCCGAATTTGCTGAACCCGAACCTCTAGGGGTTTCGCCCAACATCAAAACCGGACCTTTATAGCATCATTTAATGAAAAGCCCAAACCCTTAAAAAACTTCCCCAACATCTAAAATTAATATATTTTATGTTTTTAGTCACTTATCTTTTATTTTTTCCCCTGCTGGGCTTCAACTCTGTTCAGCACACTAGGATATGGGTGCTGCCATCTTGCCTCAGAAGCATCACATAATGAGGAGAGGGGGCAAAAGTGCAGAGAGACGGGTTATAGCTGTGATCTGCACAGTCAAAAGATACTTCCTGTTTGCAGACAGCCTGAGACTCCATCTTGGATATTTAAAGGCTCAGAAAAAATCATTTTTTTAACATACCCCATAGGGTGCTGTTGTTTTCAGCAATTCACTGAATGGAAAAAAATCAAAATAAAAAGTGTTTGCTCTCCAAAAAAACGTGAGTAAAAAATATTACTCACAGTCATGAATCCACACTTCTGGGCACTGCGATGCATAATTAGCATAATAACCAGGGTATGTAAGAGAGGCATTCTCAGGGGTTTGCTGGGCTTGAATAGCAGCTCTGAGACATTAATCAATTCAATTCAAGGCATCAATAAAGAGGGGTTGTGGTTTGGACTAGCTCCTTGAACTAGTATTGGTGACCCACATCTGTGTGGGGGCAATGGAGAGGCAGATGGGGAACTATATTTCCTCATTCATGGCTCCAAGCTGAGCGGAGGCACAGCGCTGGAGGAAGGCCAGGCAAAGTAAGCTGCTGTTTATTTTTTTTAACCTTTTGCATGAAAAATATATTTAAAGTGGACCTTCACCCTGAATAAGAGCGTATCTTATATGTTTCCCCCACCCTGTACATAGACATTGCCCACATTAAAAATCATTCTACCTGCACCTATTGCATTTTCTGAGCTTTTAAACATCCAAGATGGTGGCCCATGGTGTCTCAGGCTGCCTGCAAACAGGAAGTGTCTTCTGACTGTGTCGCTCTGCATTTTGGGATTGCTGAGCCTTTCCTGACCCCAGCTCTGCTCTGTCTGTGCGATACACAGCGATAACCCTGCCCCATGCACATTTCACCCCTCTCCTCAGTGTGTGATGCTTCTGATGCAAGATGGTGACGCCTGTATCCTGGAGCGATGAACAGAGTTGCGGGCCAGTGGGGGAAAGAATAAAAAGTGACTAAAAACATAAAATATTTAAATTTCAGATACTGTGGAATAATTATTTAAGGGTTTGGACTTTTCATGTAATAATGCTGAAGGTCCGCTTTAAGATCTAGCCCTTCTTCTGTAGCCAAGCCCTTGCATTTTCTCCACTGGGAAGTGGAGATATCTCCATTCTTCCTGCCTCAGACTCTGTGGAACAAGGGGGAGTTACCTGCTACCTGCAGGTCTGTCTCTTCTTTGTACACTACAAAGTGGACTGACAGTAAATAAATGTTTCCTCTTGTATGCTGGAAGTATGTTTTACCTACACAGACAGGAAGGAAAGGGGCTTTCCTCACAGACAAGTGAAGCAATCTCAATCTGCTTTTCACAGAGACACACAGGAATCTGCAGCATGCCTTTATAATGGGAGACTAGAGATCATCCCAACAGGAGGAGGAGAGATTGACTACGCATTCCTCGGAGCTAACAACCCTCAGGAGACAAGTGACCACGCTGACAGAAAGAGCGGAGGACTCTGAGAATAGAAATAGGAGGAACAACATTAGAGTCCTGGGCCTCCCGGAAAAATTCGGAAAGGTCGGACCCGGAGCTGTTTGCAGAGAAGCTCATTTTGGAGACTCTTTCCCCGGGAACCTACGTTTTTTACAGTGGAAAGGGCGCACAGAATCCTCATGAGGTCGCTCCCGCCTGGGTCCCCCCCCCCGAGACCCTTTATCCTTAAGGTGCTCTATTACAAGGCCCGAGATGCCATCCTGTCGACCGCCAGAGAGAAGGGGGCGGTAACTTACAACAATGCTCATCTGTATTTTTTTCCAGACTTTACGCCGGAGGTCCAAAAGATGAGGCACTCTTTCAACGGAGTCAGAGAGTGTCATGAATCTCTCAACAGAGGGATTCCTTTAGTAGTAATGACCAGAAATGAGGCTGAGAAACAGACTGAGATGCGGCAAACTGTGTTTAATCGTGACAGTGATCATATCACACACCAATCAGACTGCTATACATATATACATGGAGCAAAAATCTACTACGGTGACTATACAAGAATCAAGGTAATCATGGCTGTGCAGATATACAAACTAGAAAACATGAAACACTCAGATTGCTGTGAAGTCAGGAAATATACATACATAGGAATTCAAGGAAAAGTCCAAAGGCAGAGACTGAGCTGCAACAGGAAAAGTAAACACAAGGGCTATGGCAGGTTTCAGGGTTCCAGGTTTCAAGATTCAAGGTCCAAGGTACAGAGTTCAGGGTCCAGGTCTAGATACAGGATTCCAGGTGCAGATTTCAGGGTACAGACAGACAAAGACACATCACATCACATAAATGCTGTGAAGTCAATGCAGGAAGTCAATCAGGTGCTGGCTAAGTGCCAACACCTTGGCAAGAGAGGGCCATCTGCTGGTGGAGCAGGATAAAGCAGGGAGAAAGTCTAAAAAAAGGAACCAGCCAACCGTACTGAACAGCTGCGGAGGAACTCCAGACCTGACAGAGAGAGACTCAGAAGGAGGAAGACCAAGTACGCCGTGATGTTCCCAGCGTGACTGTGGGCCCAGATAGACGGAGAGAGAACAAGATTCCTCACCTCGGCTGAGGAGGGGAACGCGTGGCTGGACTCCGTCTCTGGGGCCTGACTATAGTATAACATAATATAGTCATTGTTTTCCCCCCCGACAAGTGCATTAGCCTGGGAGGACACAAAGAAGTGGACACTAGCGATCTGGTTCCTAGACAAATTCATCTGGCTGACCCTGTTAATTCAGTTTCTGTCCCAGCTGATTGAGGCCCGTCCTTACCTGGTTGTTGTGTAGGGCAGGTGCCGTGGGTCCCATGGGCCTCCAAGACTTCCCCTTAGTCCCTTTTGTCCTGGGTCCCCCCCCCCCCTTTTTTTTCTTTCCTCTTAAATTCCTGAAACCATCTGTCCCACCTTTTCAATTTCCCTTGGTGCGGAACTAGGAACCCGTGGCAGGTGGAGTGCGAGTGGCATTTGGGAGAAGCTGTCCTGTTTCTAGGCCCGTAGATGCTGGGTCCTTTTCTCCCCATATGCACCTAAGTTGCAAGTTTGTTTACGGTTTGGGGTGGGAGATATTAGGCTCGCCAAGTTTGGGGTGGTAGAGCAGGGTGGGAAGGGGAGGGGTTTATACTTAGCTCATTAGTTTTATAAGGGTTGTTGGTTTTATCTGTAGAGTGGAATGACGGAGTGTAAAATTCTTTCCTGGAATGTCTGGGGGCTAAATGATAAGATTAAGTGGACAACGGTCCTCCAGTTCGTTAAAAGATACAAGCCCAATGTCGTGATTTTGCAAGAAACCCATTTAGTGGGTCAGAGAGCGCTGGCTCTGAAACGACCCTGGATCTCACAATCTTATAATGCACTGTTCTCGTCCTACTCCAAGGGTGTCTCAGTGTTGATCTTAAAAGGTACGCCATTTATCCTGCACTCCAAATATCTAGAGGATGCTTTGTGATTCTTCATGTCAAGGTGTTCAACTTAGAGGTTATAATAGTGGGGATATACATCCTTCCGCCATTTGACATGCAGCCTCTTCAGCGTATCTCGGGGAGGGTAACGATGTACCCCACAGTGCCGCCGCTGCTGCTGGTGGGGGGACTTTAACATGGCATTGAATAGAGATTCAGATAGGCTTAGGGGGAACCCGGGCACCGGTACTCAACTGGCGGGCCGAGGCGTTAGGTCTGGTGGAGGCTTGGAAGTGGAGACATCCGGGAGAGAGGATGTATTCCTGTCACTCAGCCACGCATAGGTATCTGTCCAGGATTGATATGGCCTTTGCCTCGTCCCAGATACTGTCTAGGATAAGGTCCTGTGAGTACCTTCCCAGGGGAATCTCGGATCATTCCCCGCTGCTGATCACAGTTGTGATGACAGAGATGCGCAGGAGTCTGATGGGATGAGCCCTGAATCCGTTGTGGCTGGATGTTCCAGCAATTAAGGAGAGCCTGCAGTCTACCACAGAGATGTATTGTGAGTGTAATGCAGGAGAAGTACCAGTGGAGGAAACATGGGACGCCTTTAAAGCAGTCATCAGGGGAGGCACCATCAACGCTATTGCAACAGAAAGGACCAGGAAAGGAAGAGGAGTAGGGGGACTAGAAAATAAAATGGCCAGGGCGGAAGAGGCGTACACAGCTTCCACATCTGATAGGAATCACTCAATCCTACTGGCCCTCAAAAGGGAATATAACCTGCTCTTAACAGAGGCCACAAAAAAATGCTGCTCCTTAAACAGGGGAATATATTTGATAAAGGGGATAAAAACGGTAAGACACTAGCATTTCTGGCTAGGGCGAAGAGTGCGCCTAATACGATAGCTGAAATATCCAGTGGGGGCTCTGTCTGTACTCTTCAAGGGCATCCTATACACTCGAGGAGCTAGATGAGTATCTAGATGATGTCAGTTTCCCAACTCTCCCCTTGGAGGATCGGGAGGCCTTAGATATCTTATTACGCTGGAGGAGGTCACGGCAGCGATAGGTGCCCTTCCAAATCGGAAAACACCAGGACCAGATGGGATCCTGGCAGAGTGGTCTAGGAGATACTTGGAGCAAATAGGGCCTAGGCTACATGAGGTGTTGTGGTGGACGCAGGAGTCGGGAAGGTTACCGGACTCTTTCTCCGAGGCCAATATAGTCTTAATCCATAAGGAGGGTAGACCGTCAGACTCATGTGCATCATATAGGCCCATATCGCTTCTGAACCAGGACGCAAAGGTGCTGGCAAAAATCCTGGCCACTAGATTAAATAAGGTAATACTCCAACTGATTGGGCTCATGCCGGGGCAAACCACGGGGATTAATCTTCGTAGGTTATTTTCTAATTTACAGATCACACATGAGTAGTAGGGCAGTGGTTTCTTTGGATAAAGAGAAGGCCTTCGATTCGATCGAGTGGCCCTATCTGTGAGCGGTTGTGGCTAAATTTGGCCTTCCGGCAAGTTTCATTGATTATATAAAGCTGCTGTACCGGGGCCCAGTGGCCAGGGTGAGGTCTAATGGCATCTTCTCTAAACCGCTCTCCTTGAGTAGAGGAACTGGGCAGGGATGCCCGCTTTCACCATTGCTCTTTGCCCTGGCTAATTATAATTAGAGAATCCGCCACAATCGGGGGGTAGAAATTGAACGGTATAGAGGAGAAAAAAAACCCATATGTGGATGACACGCTGGTCTATCTGGCGGATTGCTGTGGGGCGCTGTATGTCCTCTTAGATACAGTAGGGAGATTTGGTGATTTTTCAAGGCTTAAAATAAATTGGGACAAATCCAGCCTAATGCCCGTGGATGAGGCTGATAAATTGGTAGTCTCCCCCAGGTCGCGGCTAAGTGAGCCAGTTTAAATATCTGGGGACAAGTGTTAGCAGGGTGCCCAGAGAATATGTTAATTTAAAAATATGCCCTGTGGTAGCGCAGCTGAAGAGAATTGGCCCTCTACAAACTGACCTATGCCGCCCGGGAGGAGGGGGTTCCCCATAAATTTAGCAAAGTCTGGGAACCATGGTTGCAATGTGTGGAGACGGCAGCAGGAGATGATTAAGGGGGGCTGGAGCAGAGGTATAAGGATGTTGGAGTGCATTGCTACTGGTGACGGGCCCTGGGGTGAAGTGCATATGTGGCTAGGCTGGCTTGGGCCTAACTAGGCCGGGGGCCGGGTTGACATAAATGGGCTGGTGGAAGTGGTGTGACGTCCGTCCCTGTAGTTGGTCCCCCCCTTCGAAGAACTCGAAGAAGATTCTGGATAGATACCTGTCCTGTACCTCCTGGGCCTTGGGAAAAATGTGTTGTGAATGACGACCTTTTGCATTAGGTGTATTTGTTCTGGTTTGTGTTGGTGTCTGCTGCACTGTGTTAATGTATTGTTGTAGCTTTGTCTTTTTAAAATGCAAAAATAAAAACTTATAAAAACAAAAGTCAGCCATAGAAAGTAAAAGCTTGTTGTAGCTTTGTCCTTTTAAAATGCAAAAATAAAAACTTATAAAAACAAAAGTCAGCCATAGAAAGTAAAAGCTTGCTGTGACATTACACTGCAGTGACTGCTCAGTCTGTAGCATTCCTATAGTGAAGATGGCCATACACCCAGTGAAGGGCAGTGTGGGGCTCTGTGATCATTGATTTGTATTGTCCTACATGATGATTGTGTATATTTCCTGCTTATCAGATTGCCTGTCACCCAGAGAATGAACACTGACAGATTCGTTTAGCCTTTGACCTGATCTTTGCAACAGAGCAGACAGTTCAATCAAGGCATGAAAAAGCTCCCGACATGTCTCCAATCAGCCGGCCAATTTCTAAAGGATGGATGGCGGGTCCATCCACTCTGAGAATTTCAGCGGGATGTGAAAACACATACCCGGCACTTACTTTAAGTGACTCAACATAATGTATTCACCTTTTATTGATAATAATCCCCCCTATTATAATGAACTTTATAATAAACTCAAATTGGACCTTTTAGTCCTATTTGAATTTGAGTGCTGCTCGAACAAGGGAGAAGGGTTTGCTTAGTGATCAGGGCAACCCAAATCAGGATGATTGCGACAGACCCAAAAGTAAATATGACTTTTGATCTGGTTTAAGGCACAACAGACGGTTATGTTGCTGTAGGGCAGTATACACAGTATCAAATGGTAGGATGTGTGGACGTGCCCTGGATAAAGGTAAATCAGCCTAGCATGAGAGTTAACAGATCTTTCTGCTGCAATGCAAGAGATTATCGATTAACGATTTTACAGAAAATGGGTGTTGGTCCCACCTGGTCCCAGTTTACAGTATTCCCCTCCATACTCCCCCCTTGCCAACACTGTTTTCCTCTTCACTTCCTCAGCAAAACCTGGCTCCACAATTGGTGGCCTTTATGTGGTCTGCACATGACTGTTGGCAGCCAATTGTGGGACCCTATTTTGCTGAAGGAGTAAGGAGACAGGTAAGAAAACAGGGCTTGGAAGGGAGGTATGCACAGGGGTCATCATCAGTCTAGTTCCCACCCTCTGTTTGGACCAACACCTATTTTATATTTAGTGGGTGCTAGTTTGGTTAAACTGGTGGGGCATCCCCTATCCAATAGTCTTTTTTTTTTATATTTCTGCTTTATCTATGACCATGAGGTCAGATGATTAAAAATAAATATCTTCAAGGCTGGCCAGGTTCCCTGGTCCAGTACTGCCAATACTTCCTTCTTATGGTGTAGACCTAGAAATAGCCAATAGAATTCTCCTGAAACATGGATTTCTTTTTTTGCTGTCCCTCTCTGGAAGATTGCAGACATCAGTCATTGCAGAGGTGCGGCAATTACATCATTGCCACATTGCAGTGAATGGAGAAGGCAGGGTTTTACAATCGAAACAAAATGCATTAACGGGGAGAAGCGTAAAGCAGAAACAGGGAGAATTGCCAAAAGATACTCCTCGTGGGGGGAGCAATGCAGGGAATGCTAGTTAAAAACGTGGGTTTTTTCCGCTTTAAGGAGAGATTCCAGGACCTGCCTAAGGACCACAAGAGCAATCATAGTCCTTAAAAGGCCTACCTGTGGATCTGTAATAAAACTTGGTGCTGGATCCCCCTGGTCATCTGTTTAAAAAATGATTAGATTAAAATGAAAAATATATTTACCTAAGCCACACTTTGACTATTCCTCTGCTGTCCTACCCTGTCCCAGTGCGAATCTGTAACCCAAACACCTCTACTTTTTATCCACAAAAATTGGCATTTCCTGTTCCATGCTAGATGGGCAGCCCTTAAAATCTAGGGTAACAACTAATCCCCTATCAAGGGTGTAACATGATGAGTGCAGGGGGTGCACCAGGGACCATAATGTCAGAGGCCCCATCATTGTTGCTCCTCCACCTTATTTGTCACATTTAGTTATACCACTGTGCTCTATCATAGAAGGACACTCTCTTACAGATTAGAGAGCTGTAGAAACTGAACCAGATCCAGGGCCTGCTCCATCCGAGGTTTCCTGAAGAGGAGAGTCCTTTTTGTGAACATTTTAAAGGTTGCAGAAGATCATTGATCTAATCAAAGAGAACACTGAACTTGAGCATCGCCAAACTTGAAAGATGGTGCAGTGATAATTTAAAGTGGACTAAAATCTGTGATTTTCACTATCCCGGGTTCCAGTCCTTCCTCCTAGGGCACCCAAAAAGTTTTGGGTGCCCTGCTGTGTGAACCCCCCCCCCCCACGCCAGAACGACGAATCTGCATACCTTTCCTCAAGCTAATTCTGTGGCTAGCTGCACTTACGAGTGTTTGCATCATATCTTCAGCTGTGAGTGGCCCCGCACAGCCATGCAGTTGCGGCAGACGGGGCGGCACACAGCTGAGAAGGGAGGCGAGTGATGCCAGTGCCGGCTGCGCATACGCTGTGGGCTTGAGGCAAAGGTAAGAATATTGGGCACCAGTTCGGGATTCCCACAGGGGGGGCGTAAGCCTCCAGGGTGGCCCACTTTAAATTTTTACTATCCTGGGTTTTGGTCCTTGCCCCTCGGGGCACCCCAATTGGGGATGCCCCGCTGTGTGAAACCCACCAGATCGCCCAATCTCACTCACCCTTCCCCGGTCCTACAGAACATATGCAGTCTCTCAGTCCAGTCAGTGCACTTGGATCCATTCCAGCCCCTTTGTCCAAGAGCTTGTCTAAGGCGAGCTGGCGGCTCTCACTGGTAACAGGGAGTGTGCCTGTGCCAGCCATTCACAAATGCCTGGTGCAAGCATGCACCCTGCTAAAGGGATAGCGAGGATGCAGCAGCTGTTGGATCGGGAAAGAAGGTGAGTTTCGGGGGACTTCAGGGGTTTTACACAGTGGGGCATCCGAATCTGGGTGCCCCAGGGGGAGCGAGTATGCCTGCCCTAGAGTCTTATAGATTCCAGGGTGGGCTTTGGTCCTTTTTAAGGTTCAACCTGGAGAAGACCATGAAGATTAACTTTGACTTCAAGAAAGACTCCCCTTTTCTTATAATGGATGTGACAGTAAAACAAGCCAATTCTTGGGTACCATAATATTTAGGAATCTCAACTGGGGAAGTAACCTTGCAGTAGACCAAAGGAAAGTGCAGCAATGTTCTGCTTCCGGTAGCTGAAAAAGTATGACCTAGATAAGAACCTCCTCAAACAATTCTTTAATCCAGTGATAGGCTCAGTTCTGTGCGGATCATTCACAGTTTGCTAAGGAGGTGCATCTGCAAAGGATAAATTAAGGTTGGATGGAGTAACCAAAATTGCTGAAAGGAAATTTTTTTCCCCACTTGTCCTTTACGATGACAGTATTACAGAACAGAACCATGAAGATCATTGCTGATCACTCCCACCCGGCTCATGAGTACTTTCAACTCCTTCTGTCTAGGCATTGCTATACTCTGCCTTTACTAAGGACTTTCAAATTGAAAGCAAAAGTACCTTTTCTATGGCATTTAAAAGTGTGCCAAAATGATGTCCTCAAAGTGCTAAGCTAATCTGTTGTGTTTTTTTTACTTGTTTTTACATTTGTGTTTTCTCTAGCAACAATGGGCCTGATGCAGAGCCTCCCCCGGTCTGAGCTTAAAACCTTCCGATTGTCCAGGGCTCCCGTTTGAATCGTGGCTCAAATGTGATGCAGAGCCTCCGTCGGAATGGCTCCCTAACTGATCCGTCAATTTGTCTTTACTCTGGAAGTTTTTTTTGCTCTCTCGGGTGCCTTCAATTTGATCGGGGCTTCCGTTCCCGTTCACACGGGCGGCCCGTTTTTCCCTGCTTTTTCCTTGGTTTTTGAACGTACCTGCTTGGTTTCCGTCATATTTGACCTTCCATTTTGGTGATTTTACCAAGTATACTTACATCTCCATGGCTCTTCAGTTGCCAATCTGGCTACACGCAAGCGCACATCCCTAAACCTCCATTGGAATATACATATGGCAACCACTGCCAATTTGACACATATATATATATTGTCAAATTTATTTTTGGGTGTTCCTTCTTTCTTGCCATTAATGCATACCTTAATCTCTTTGGTGTTCCTTCTTCCTTGCCATTAATGTTTACCGTAATTGGTTGTGAGTTTTTATGATTTTTTGTCCCATATCTAAACCTTTTGTGTCATGTAAATGTGTGATGATGTTGTGTAATTGTACATTTGCAGGAAAGACAACTCACCAAATCTGTTTATGTTTTTTTTAATCCAACTTTTTTTTTTGGTTTTGTGATTTTTTTTTGGATAAAACAAAAGTAAAAAACAATTTAAATTTGAATTTAACATGTTAAAAATTAGGCCTCGGGGTCTTGTGGCTGTGTTTTTCTTTGATCTGTGAATGAAAAACAACCTTAGTTTAGCAATTGTTTTTATGGTTTGGTTGGGCGTTGTTTTATTGGGGCCCTTTTTAAACCGGACCTTCAGCGTGATTTAATGAAAAGCCCAAACTCTAAAAAAACGATTCCGCAGCATCATCTGTAAAAAAAAGATACAAGGACCCACCATTAATCCACAAAATACATTAACAAGTATCCTGGCCTAACTAAAGTCACTTTATTAACCTTTTGCTGCCTCACATTGCCCTAGTTCTTCTATCTGCATGTAGCCTAGTTTGTAGCTACGTACATGGGTTAAACTAAGGTGGGTTTGTATTTAACGTGACAAACTAAGTTGTTTCAGACTATTCTTGCGCTTTTTTTTTTTTTAATTATAAGGAATGTGTGCGTGTACATAAACGCACGCTCGCATACTCACATTCATGATGATGTCGTCCTGCTCCTGTGTAAAGATGGCATAGCTCCTGGTATAGCTCTGACGTTCCCCCGCAGTGACGTGCAGGACATCCTAAATTGGAATGCCCCAGAGACATGATGCCTGTAACCCAGCCCTGGATTCCTTCACACTCCAAAGGGCTGGGCTACATGGGTTTTGGCCTGCTTTAAAACATCATGACCAAATCAGGTTAGGATGGAATAACCCACCTCCTTTACATTATTATTAAAGTAACGCAGGTTCCCTCACATAAAGCAGAACAAAACCCAGAGCGGCCACTGGTCTTCCCCCTGGAAATCCCAGATCGGGATGCCCCACTGTGTGAAACCCTTTTTAATGAGACTTTACTCAGAAATGGCAGACTCCCTCTCTTAAAGCGGAACAAGCCATGATTAGTTTAATGACCTTTGCAGGCGTATATTGTAGTGCCCCACCAGTCTGATCCAGACAACGGAACCTCATCTTCAAGAGACCAAAGGCTCGCTCCACCACAGAGCGAGTCCTCCTGGGGGCAGTATTGTAGGGCTCCTCTGCCTGTGAAGATGGGTGCGGGATTGGGGTCAGCAGCCAGGGGGGCAAAGGATAGCCAGAGTCTCCTGCCCAAAAACAAAAAAAAAAAAACAAACAAAATAAAAATTAAAAAAGGTGTGCATTGCAACAATAGAAAAGAGGGACAAATAGGTGAGCGGGGTAGGGTTGGAGGAAAGGACATTTGTAATGAGCATACATGCACATCCAACCTGTACACTCATTAAAAAAGTCTGGGGAATACTACTTACATAAGAGGGCAAGAACATGACGCAATAGGGTTCTATCACTTAACCCATTTAATTTAAAGTTAAAAAATTAGGCTAAAAATATACTTACAAAAAAATTACCAAATAGTGTGTTAAGGGAAAAAACAAAGTCAGACAGGGTGGGAAAACAATACAAGTTTCATACACATACCCAGTAAGGCGGGTGAGCTCAAATAGGTGCAGCCTGGTTTCTGCCATACTCAGCAGGACAAGACCGCGGAGCTGGCGCCGCTGATGTGCTCCAACAGAGGACTGCATATTATTGCCCGAGTGCAAATACGGCTGCTCTGACTTGCCGTAAGTGAAGGCTCGGAGGCCCCGTTTCATTAGGCTGATTTCAATCGGAAAACAAGGCTCTGCATCACTGAAAATAACGGAACAATGAACGAGGCGTCCGTTTTGCCGGGAAACAGCCTTGTGCGAGCCGACAATCGGAAAGGCGGCTGAGCGCACACCTGAGCGCATAAACGCACACTAAAATCAACGTAGCACCCTTTCCTGACCCGATCAAAGCCCAAAACCAACGGGAAAACGCACGGGATAGCTGAACGGGGAGGCTCTGCATCAAGCCAAATGTGTTTATATTACCAACCTTTGTGTGTTTGGTGTACGGAGCAGAGACTTGCTAAACTTCTGAGTGGCAGAGGCAGAGACAGAGATGACACTCCACATTCCTGAGCTCACGACTCCTCCTGCTCTAAGTTCCAGTTCAGGTGCAGTTTCTGGACAGTTGTGAAGGTAGCCAAACTGGAACACAACCTGCAGCTGAATCTGATCTGCATAGGTGTGAAAGGGGGCCAATTCAGCCTCTTCAAGCGAGGGGATCACATTCTTGTGCTCCAGTAGCTAAAGGGTTACTGGCAGTGTTCTCTCCTTTGGAGGGGTGTCTCTCATTACTGCTGCCTGATTGTTCTATGCTCTGCTATCTGGAGGGGGCAGGCTTTTGGAATTTGGAGGCAACAGTTATACCAAAGGCTTTACTCAAGGCCATGAAAGATTGAGCAACACAGAGAAAGAAACTTGGAAACAAGTATCGGGACGACAAATGTTTATTTTACATTCTAGAAGAGGAATACAATTGGGGTCATACTGAAGATCTGGTGAAGCTTACCTTTGGGTGTGCTTTGAGGTGTGAAATGAAGCCTACAGATGTAAACTTTAATGCACACCTAAAGGTAAAGTTTCACTAGATCTATAGCAGAACACCAAAACACCTGAGTTTTTCTTTAAGGAGGAACTATGGGGCAGCGCATTGCCGCATATAAAACAACTGGCATGGAGCAGCAGATAAGCTTTCAGGGCTGCTCGCGATCACATGGGCATGTCACCCTGAACATCCTATTAGTGTGGCCAGTGGCCCAAGCCGATCAGCACTGGCCAAAGCTGTCTCTGAAAGCTGATAGGCTGCTCCATGTAGAAGAGGCAGCCGTAGAAGAGGCCCCGAAGTGGTGAGTATCCAGATGGCTGGTTAATTGTTTGATATACAGCAATGCACAAGGGGGCAGTCTGGGTCACGCTGCCCCACTGCTATATAGTACGAAGGAACTATGGTCATTTTTACCATAGTTGTTCTTTAAAGTGGACCAACACCCAGGATTTTGACTATCCTGGGTTTTGGTCCACTTCGGCGGGGCACCCCGATCGGGGGTGCCCCGCTGTGTGAAACCCCCCAGAAACCCCAAAAAACTCACCTCTCAACGCTCCCACGTGAGCGCCGCAGCCAATCCCCGCCAACGTCCAGGCGGGGATCAGGAACGTCCAGGCCGCTTCCGCCGCCGCCGCCTCCCGCGCGTCACTCTCGGCGCGCGCGCGCGCCCCCGCCGGCCATTCACAGAGGGCCGGCGCGGGCGCGCGCACGTCTGGAGGGGTGCGCGGGAGGCGGCGGCGGCGGAAGCGGCGGCGGATCAGGTAAGGTGTTTTTGGGGTTTCTGGGGGGTTTCACCCCGCGGGACATCCCGATCTCGGATGTCCCGCGGGGTGGGGGGTGATCGGCCCGGGAATCTTATAGATTTTCCTTATGTTGGTCTTAATTTATATGACTGCAATTCCTTATGTTGGTCTTAATTTATATGACTGCTGAAAACTAGACAATTAGATTGTCTATTAGTAGCTACTATAAATTGTGATACCTGTTCCTTGATGGGACTGCAGATTGACATAGTAGCTGTGCCCATAGTCATAATACAGCAGGCCCAGGGTACCATCAGCCTGGACCCCCTCGGGTGTAGGATGCTGTGGCTAATTGAATAGAGTTTGTTTTAAACAAAAGTGCTGGACCAGAAGCCTGCCTAATGGTACTCGTGATGCTTTTAGCAGCTCATCAAGGATCAGAATTAAATGCTGTAGCAATTAATTAGTGGCTTCTATGCATTCCATTGTTGTGTACACAATGGCAATGTTGGCAAATACTAGAGAAACATATTTCAGTTATTTTTTTCTATATAAAGTATTACCTGCTCTATACGAGCCCCAGTAACGTGGGTAGTGTGTCTCTTCCTAGCAACTGCTGCACGTGCATCCACTAGAAAAATGCCAAGAGGGAATATATTGTAATAAATGTATTCTCTGAAATAAGAAAAAATATCTCCAGCCAGGAGAATAATACATAATAATTATAGCTGCATGTACAGGGAAACTTCCAGCTTTGCCTTTCTTCACTTTGTGCCATGCACAGAAGATCTACCTGCTTCATAAGGAGGATATGTACTATAACTATACAATCAGCCAATCAGGGCAGCAGGGTAAACTATAACGCTAGGGTCAACTTCAAATTCACAGCCCCCATGTGACTGCTGCTGAGCTTTAAAAAAAAGTGTACATTGACTTGGGCACCACAATGTGCAGTGGGCCCTGGCACCTGCCCAGGTTTTCAGGGTGATTGTGCCAGCCATGTATAAAGCTGTGAAAAGACAGATGACAAGCATTCACAGCAAACAGAGAAGTATCCAGGGACTTTGAAAATGGCCTGGTTGCTGGTTCCACTGGAGATGGTTTGAGCCTTTAGAATGACTGATCTATAAGGATTTTCAGCAATGACTTTACAAAGAATGGTGCTGAACTATCCTGATGCTTTAATTACTAAATATAAATAACAATAGGGACATTCAATCTTTTTTCTGTCATAGGACGGAACGCCTCTCCAAGCTTCTGCTTTTCAGCTTCCTTAGACCTCTCCAAATCGTTATGATTACCCCATAGGCTGCTGGCATTTACAAATTCGGAAAATACATTGCCTTGACTTATTACTACAGCTAGAACTGAAATAATGGGAATGAGAGTAAGCTCTTTAAAAAGGGTAATCTGGCTCCCCAACTGCCCATTTAGCTGTGTAGTAGGAATAAAAATGACGTTCAACCATTCATGTGCTTGAAAAGAAATTGTCTGAAAGCAGTGACTAAGCATTTTCTTGGGAATTATCCATTAATGTGAAAATGGGGTTGCTATCCCCACTTTGGTCACTAGATGGGAGTATAAGAAACACAAATAGATAAAAGAATTTGATTCAGACTCTTAGAATCTTGGTGTAGGATTTCCCTTTAGTGCGAGTCAGGTGGCATAATATACATTTGGGGAACAACAGGAAACTGCTGAGATTGGGTGGGAGCTGTTTGGAGGGAAAATGGCAGGTAACAATGTTTAGGGCAGAGGTTTTATAAGGAGAAGCCTGAGGGACAGACAGGGAGATCATCATCATCATCATCATCCGGAACCCTCGCCCCATAAACTCTGGTGGGCGAAAGAGAGAAACCATGGGGGTGGATTTAACAGTAAGGAGCCAGCTGTTGTGTGATTGGATAGGCAGATAAATAAGCCTAGACTGGTAAGGTGCAGCTGCCCCTATTGTTGGAAACCCTTAAACCCCGGAGAACTCTTGAACCTGGCTGGGATTGTTGGCCCTGGACATTAACTGATTAAAGCTTAAACCAGTGAGACCACTGGAAACCTTACCATCAAGTTGGGCCCAACATCCCTAAGGTGAAACTCCCTTAGCTAAGAGCTAGTATTCACATCAAAGTGGGGTGGACTAGGTCCAGAGATATTGAGATTAACTGTGAACTGTCCCAGAAAGCTTTGATATATATTTGAAGTTACTGCTTTAGCTGTGAACTGTGTTCTGTGGAGTGAAGTACTCTGATATAGTGCTGTGATACACTGCTATTAGAGTTACAGCATGGAATTGTGATATATGATAAGTGATGGAGTGTTAGATTGCTGTAGCAGTGACATTTATCAGTGGGATTATTATAACTGTGACCTTGTTCTGTGGATTACAACTAGGGGTGACCCGAGGGTCGATAGAGTGCCTTATACCATCTTTCCGGTACGCCTCCTAACAACACTTAGTTGTACCCTGACAGCTGTAATACCTGTTGAGTCTCTAATGTTCGAACACAAGAACAACAGTTACTCAAATCAATAAAGACTGCGTCGGTGCATAGCTATTTTTATTTCTTATGAATACAAGAAAACAAGCCACAGTCTGCACAACTCGGAAATTTTGCAAAACACTTGTCAATGACTTTAAATCCTTAATAATTATAAAATACATTCTCTTTAATTAAATAACGGTTAAAATCACTCTTAGAACACAATAACAGACATATCAAATCACAGATATTTACATGCAATGAATTATATATAAATTCATGAATATTGTCATCAACCAGTATTACATACTTACCTATATTATCAAGATGCATTTATTCTATAAATATAATACAACGCAGACAAGAAAATTAATTTTCTGGTTACTTGTTGTACCCCTAAAAACCTGTTCTAACAAATCATACAACAAATTGATACTTATAACATATATGTATGGTGTCCTTCCTCTCCCCACTATAATATATATGAAAACCATTAAGTTAAAAGCACTCTACATATGCAGGGTGGCTTTTTATATTCTTTGTTTATTTAAATTGTGAATACAGAGAAAGGAGAGTGCATCAAGAAAATTTCAAGGACATAAATCATTTTTCTATTACAGGAAACTGTAATAGTAAAGGAAGAATTGTAAAGGGAGACCCCCCCCCCCCCCCCCGCCATTTGCAGGTCCACAGAGAAGCATAAAGATGCATGATCTATCTAACATGGCTTTTGGAGCTATCTGTGTCTTGGAACACCAGCCAGGGAAGCCAACTCTGCATAAAGTTGGTAGTTCTGTCATGCAATGAGGAGGTAAGATCTTCCATCTCCCAAACATTGTTGATCTCACAGAACCAGTCTGCTAATGTCGGGGTGTAAGATTATTTTGAAAAATTAGGGATAGTGATTTTAGCAGTGCTGATGGGGAGGCTGATTCTTCATTAGCGGCAGGTAGCGACAGATGAGCGTCTGTAGCAGGCATTTTCAGAGCGCCCGCTAGTAGTCGCAGTGCTCGGCCGTGAGTCGCTACTTTATAGCGACTCAGTCGCTGTTCAGTAATGTTGAATACATTGTGAGGAGTCGCTATTTGACCAGTACAGCTCTGTATGGGAGCGCATGTTAGCGACTGCTCATAGCGACCGACTCACACCATATTCAGCAAAAAAAACAGCCTCACAAATCTCTGGCGCTGAAAAATACTTGTTTGAAGCCCAGAGCGCAGAAGGCGGTGTGTTTAAAGTCTGTTTTCAAGCATCTATCCACTAGTAACAAAGCGAAAACATATGGAATTACATTGTAACAACATTGTAACATGAACACTTTAATGCCAGACCTGTAATGTCATTTCTGAGGAAATATATAAAAAAAATGAAAAAATTATGAAAAAACTGCCATGTCAGTGCCAGAAGAGGTCAAAGAATTGTTTGTGATTTTTTTGAAAAAAAAAAAAAAAACCCTTTTAAAGAGAAGAAAAGGATCGTCCATTGAAATGTATGGGAGAGCGACAGGTAGCGAGAGGTCATACCTTGCGCTGTGCAAGGCTGAACACAGGCGCTGTTCGCTGAGGCTGTGAAAATGATGAATCAGACGCTACATGGCGCTATCCCAGTCGCTAAACAGATTCTGCTTGATAAATGTGTAGCTGCGTGCCGTGTACGGCGTTCACCAGTCGCTACCTGTCGCTACCTGTCAGTAACCAGCCACTACCTGACGTTATCTCTTCTTAAATAAGGGCCTAAGTGTTTCTCCTGAGATTTCTTATATCTACTCCCTTCAGTGTGGTGCAGTAACAGTTGGGCAGCATTTTTAAGTATCTCTCCCATCGTTAAGGTCTCTGCTTCCCAGAAGCTAACTATCATAGGACATCAGGCAACTGAGTTTTGAAGGGGATGTAATACCGTCTTGTGAGATGTCATTTGTCATTTGATTCCTGAATCCTAGAGGAGTATACTTTTTGCGCCATAATAAAGATATTCCCCCACTGCTTATCGCTAAAGGTTTTGCCTAGGTCACTTTCCCAATCTATGTAGAATCGTGGTTGACTGGCATCTTGGTTGATTAAAACCTGGTAAAGTAGGGAGGTTAAACAGTGGGGGGGTCCTTATTAATGATAATATTCTTAAATAATGTCAGATCCCAGGCCCACTTCTGTCTACCACCCATACCCATCAGAAAGTGTTTGAAGAGAAGGTAATTTCATAAATCTAGATCTTCAATGTGGCTCCATTCCCTAAGCCTCAACAAAGTGTGTCACTCCTCTTACTTCAGTAGATCCCTTTCTCTAAGTTAGGCCAGACAGCTCCAGGATCCTAAAAATGTAGTATTACAGGTACCCGGAAAATCTGGATTATTAATCAGTGGGATTAGAAAACAATGCCAAGGGGAGGAGATACCGGCTTTCTTCCACAATGCATGGAAAAAGTCGTGGCTACCAAGGGGTGCTCTTCCATTCGCACAGTGAGATTCTCCCTCCTCCAGGCCAGGTCTCGAGTTAGAGAGGGTCCTATAAGAGCTTCCAAACTAACCTACCTCCTGGGTTTGAACAAGAAGGCCAATTTAATTCTGCTGGGTCTCCCCCTCCAGATGAATTTCTGAAAGAATGAGTTAATTTTGTTGACGAAAAGTGGAGGTATCCATATAGGATAAAATTCTAAGGAGCACAGTCATCTTAATGATAGCAATCCTCCCAAACCAAGTGTAGATGGGCAGGTCCCATGCCATGAAATCCTTTTGTAATTTGTCAAGTAGTGGGAAGAAGTTAAGCTTATATACTTCCCCAATGTTTGAGGGGATCTTTGTACAGGATGTTTTTTTCCCATTTGAGCTGAAAGAAGAATAGTTTGTTCCAGGGCTGTGAGGTCGGAGCTAGTTTTGGCTGGAGTCAGAAGAAATGTACCTCCAGCATAATAAAGAAAATCTCTTACTAATATTGTATAATGAATGTAACTTTCATGGAAAGTTTAGAAACATTAATCATAAAAATATTGTATGTTCTTTTAATCTATGGTCGTTATCAGTGTTAAGCAGCAGCAGTGGGGTGCTCTAGTGGTGAAAGATAATGAGTTCTCCAACCTTCCCGTCACTTATAGTCGGTGTTGTCATGATATCCCAAGGCTCTTAGTTACAATAGCTGAAACTTATTGGAGTTTAAAGGGTCTGTCCAGACAGAAACACTAATAAGTCTATACTCACCTGCAGCCCCTCCATTTAGGTTCAGCTCCTTCATGCAGTGTTAGCATCCTCATACTTACCAACAGCGGGGAGCCAGCATTGGCGGCCTCTCATGCAGGCATCTATGAAGCCTTGTTTTCAACACCACAAGCCTATTCCATTCATTGCAAAGGAGGTTTGAGTAGGAGTGTTAGGGGCCTAAAGCCATATTGACCACCTTGTCTGCCCAGCGATCAAGGATGGAATCACATGTTCTGCCTCATTGGTAAGCATGAAGATTGCGGTGCTTGCACAGAGGATATGTGGGGGGAAAAGGTGAGTAAAGAATATTTTATGTTATTACCTGGACAGGAAATTGAGGGACATTGAGGGACATTCCACGCAAAGGCCTAAATTAGCATGTTTTCTGCTCCCTCCATAATGTCTGCATCTTTTATTTAGCCTGTGATATATTTTTTTATAAGACCTAGTGAACGTGCCACCTTCTGTTGGGCCTCCTCAGCAGCAGAGCATGAATCATCCATTCAATTTTGTAACAGTCCACTCCAAAGTGAATTCACTTTGTGGACTGAGAAAGAGGGGTCAGGGAGGGGCAGATTGCCAAATACAGATGGCAGGGGTGACTGGGAGGAACAAAGTGACATTGATAGTGCAACACCACCCCTGGGTGAAATCTAAGAGTTATTTTCTATATTATTTTGTAAGTTTAGCATTTTTTAGATGAATTAGTTGAATATTTGGAACATGGTTAAGATTTGGGACTAATGGCAGGATGGGCTATAAATATAGGATCCGTATACTAGGAGAGGTAAGGCAATCAACATGTGTATTGGTGGCATGTGGGGATTTTTAGATATAAATGTGGTAATGGGGTCATGTGGTGGAAAGACCTACGAGTAAAATAAATCTATGCAGTGTGGGGAGACAATGATTTTTTTAGAAAATCTTTGTTATGCTATTTAAAATATGAAATTCTGAACCTATTTATTGTGGCCTACGACCAGTTTACAAACCGCTTATATGGCCTACGCACTTCAAAATGTTCAGCGCCTCTGATTTAAGTTATTTGTTCAGACATTGTTTTCCAATAAATAAGCTTTATGTTCTATATAAGTAGCCCTATTGCTTATATAATGGGGAGAAAAAGGCAAATGTTACCATTTTACTACAGAAAATGTATTAGTAATTATTGGCTATTTATGAAGTTGGAGTCGAAGCTGGAGTCGGTGTTGGTGATTGATAAAACTGAGGAGTCAGAGTCGGGCTTTGGCTTACCAACTCCACAGCTCTGGTTTGTTCCAAATTGTATTTGTGCGCCTTCGAAAGCATTTGGTTTATATGCCCTCCATTGGTACTGCAGAGACCAAAGAGGTGGATTAGTGTTTTGTATTTGGTCCCCTAATCTGGTTTCTTACATGCACACTTATCCTTATCTCTTATCCTTAGCTCTTTCTGGACCAGGAGTCATCCAAGTAGCAGCTTGGAGTGGCTGCTGAAGCAGCTTGATCCTAGTACTCTAAGCACCTTTTCTGTAGCCCAATGTATCCTTTTATTAATTTCTGCACCTCTAGGGCCACGAACAGGCCATGTTTTGCAGATTTCCACACAGATGCCCAGGTGAAGTAATTAGTGCATCAGCAGAGCTATAAAGACAGAAATGTGAAGATCCACAAAACATAACTTGTTGGCGGGCCTTGAGGAGGAGGGTTGGGGAACACTGCTCCAAGTGGCACCTTGAAATAGCTATCCAGAGAAGATGGGGGGGATTTTCGGCAGGGGAGCAAGGATAAGATAAAGATTATGGCCATCCTTGGGGGTTATGTGCAGGGGGAGCCAGCATTCTGGATACCCCCCCCCCCAGCCTGTCATATAGCGGCGGCTCCAGCAGCCACCGACACCCACGCCGCTTTAAGTTTAATGAGTATGGAAAATAGAAGTGGCTCTCACATTTGGGTTGATTCAAAGAAACATGTAACAGCTTGGATTTGGGTCACGATCATCCTATTTTTCACGTCCGCTCGTGCGTTCGTATGAACTTGCGAGTGATTCAATAAGCAAATACGTTTCTATCCTAAAATATACGTCCGTTCGTATGATATCTCCCGAACTTGCCTCAGTCAGTTGGCAATCGTAAAAATCACGTTCATGTGCTCACCTGTTGCGGCGGCAGCCTGTTTTTTCGGCTGCTTCCATCGTCCACCTCTTCCAATTACTTGCGTTTGCCTCTGGTTTTCATTGGTTTTTGGCCTCTTAGATTCGTGCGTTCGTATGTTTATAAGATCTTGCGCATGCGCACCCTCAACCAGAAACTTACCTAAACCCCTTAGCGCCTGCATCCAACTTCATTTCTCGGTCCCTAAAACTTACCTAAACCTCTTAGCGCTTGCATCCAACTTCATTTCTCGGTCCCTAAAACTTACCTAAACCTCTTAGCGCTTGCATCCAACTTCATTTCTCGGTCCCTAAAACTTACCTAAACCTCTTAGCGCTTGCATCCAACTTCATTTCTCGGTCCCTAAAACTTACCTAAACCTCTTAGCGCTTGCATCCAACTTCATTTCTCGGTCCCTAAAACTTACCTAAACCTCTTAGCGCCTGCATCCTTCTTCATTTCTCGGTCCCTCAAACTTACCTAAACCCCTTAGCGCTTGCATCCAACTTCATTTCTCGGTCCCTCAAACTTACCTAAACCCCTTAGCGCTTGCATCCTTCTTCATTTCTCGGTCCCTCAAACTTACCTAAACCTCTTAGCGCCTGCATCCAACTTCATTTCTCGGTCCCTCAAACTTACCTAAACCTCTTAGCGCCTGCATCCAACTTCATTTCTCGGTCCCTAAAACTTACCTAAACCCCTTGGCGCTTGCATCCTTCTTCATGTTGACGACCCTAAAACTTACCCAAACCACATAATGTACATATGTCTATATGTTTCTAAGCGTGTTTTTTCTTGTTTGTGTAATTGTTTGTGTTTGCGCATATTAGAAAAGACACATTTATGAAGTCTTAAAATATAATTTATTTAAATTATTTTTTTGGATTTGGGAGATTTTTGGTTTCCACATAATTTTTTTATTGGGGTGTTTGGTTTAAAACCCCTTTTTTTTTTTTTTTTTTTTTCTTTTTTTTACAAACATATAAAAATTTTTTTTGGGTTTCCTTAAAAACAGATATAAAATTGTAAGTTTTTTTTTTAAACCCCAAACTTTTAAAATTTAAAAACAATTCAAAACTTTTTAAAACTTTTAACCAAAGTAGCCAGGACCAAGGGCACTAATCCTCCTCCTCTTCTTCATCTGTTGGCCCCAACGTCGCCTGTATGGCCAGCAGCTCGGCCACCAACTCCTTCATTCTTTTTTTTTTGGCAGCCAATGTTTTGGGGATCATCCCTGTAAGCAATAGAGAAATAAACATAAATAGGAGTCCCAGACCGGTTTGTATGCTGGAAATAGATTTGGGGTTAATCAAATACATGTAAATGCATGACATATGTCATTCTTCCAAGGGATACAGTTAATGCATTTCCCACAGGTAAGTCTGTAAACTCCTTAAACCGGACCTTCAACATTATTTAATGAAAACCAATAACTATTCCCAAATGATTCTGCACCAGATCAAAGTAAATTTGGGATTTTTTGGGATTACAGCGCCGCCATCTGGACTCTGAAGCATAACACTTAATGAGGAGTGGAGAGTTGGATAAAGTACAGGGGAGTAGGTTACAGTGGTGCGTTGGGAATCAAGAGCATAGCTGGGTTGAGGGAAAGGTCATCACTCCCACAATGCATGGCAGCACCTTCCTTTTTTCAATCTGTATCCCATGCTGCCTGTAAATATTGCGCAATCCATATTCCGCAATATTGGTTTTGTTCAGGCTAATAACATGCATTAGATGGCTGAAGGGTGTTTTTCCATGTTTCTAATCTGTAGGTACAGTGTGTTGGCTAATTCTTATGTTCTTAATACAAGTTAGGGTCCTCTTTAAGCTAACGAAGTGCCCACATGAAAGTGTGAACTACACATTGGCTACGCCTTTAGTTATGTGTGTGTTATTAGCTAACCAAACATTAATATGAATAATGGCATGGAGACTTACGGAGTTGGTGGCCGACAGATGGCTGGTTGGGGCCAACAGGCTGCCCTTGGTCCTGGCTATGCTGTGAAGAAGTCCCTGGAGAAACATGTGACATTTGGTTAGTACTTGTATAGAGTCACTATTCCCAACATATCTGGCTCCCAGTCTGGCTGACATCACTCACCTTCGCCAGGATCGACTTCCAGCATCTCTGCTGCCTCCTCCTCCACTATCTCACCCGCACCAGAAGCTTCTACAAATACATAATAAAGGATAACTTAGTTTTTGGCCTGCCATGTATATCTTTGTGCCTATACATGAAGAGTGACATACCAGAGCCTTCCCCATGCCTGGCCAGGTATGACTCCACGCCCACGCGGTTGGGCCCCTCCTCTGTGGTAAGGTCCAGGGGCTGGTCTGAGGAGGCCACAGAGGAGGGGTAGGTCCGTCGCCCGGGAGATCCACCACCTTCACTCACAGATGCAGACTCATGCAGCACTGGTCGGCCTGTACGCCTCCGGGTGCGGCGAATTCTGAAATCCATTTCCAACACTACCAAAGAAAAGTCATTATAAATAAAGGCATAACTTATACATTTGGAACATATACCATGCAATTGCTTTGTACTTACTTGGGAAATGGATTCCAAAAAACCTCCGCACCCGGGGCATGTGCAGACGTTTCAGGTCCGACCAATGCTGCATTATCTGGGTGTGAGTGAAGGTGGTGCTGGTGACACGGTGTATCTCCGCGATGATCTCCCGGGCGATGTCCCTTTTCTCGCACACATTGGGCGCGAAGTCATACCGGCGCTGAAGCATGATCTGAAAAACATAATGGACACAGAGCTTTTACTTTTACACACAGACCCATATGTGTTGCATCACAAGTTGAGAATTTCATGTCATTAACACACACATTTAGAGTGGCAGCCATTTTTGGGGAGTGCCTTAAAGAGGACGTTGACTGTGAATGAGAGTCTGGTCTTATGTTATATGGATCACACACCATGTACATACAGATAATAGCCAACATCAAGAATCAGGCCACCTGCATCTATGGCATGTTAGGATGGTTTAAACATCCAAGATGTAGGCTTATGCTTAGGCTTTTGGACCACGTGTGTGGCTTCCCGTTGTGTTTTTATGTCTTAGGAAAACAGTGTTCCTCAAACATCCGCATCAAGGTCCGAGACAGGCCAGGTTTGCCAGCTAGCCCGCTACTCCACAGGTTAATTAACTGTTGCTAAGCCGGAGCAATTGCCCGAATTAGGACATCAGCATAGACAGGTGAAAACGTGGCCAGGCTCGGCCCTTGAGGATGAAGTGTGAGGAGCCAGTTCTTAAACATTAAGAGACCCCAAACTAGTTCCAAACGCATCATTTACATTTAGGCCATCATTGACTATTAGATTAAAATGCACAGGCAGCCACTTACCAGCATGAGGATCTCTTCCTGTTGACGGGTGAAGATAGTGGGCGCCATCTTTATGCTTCTTCAAGGCAGCAGATAAGTGAAACCCCAGCGGTTTCCTGGTTCCGCTCGAACGTACGTTCGTACGAGCGCGTAGTCGTGCGCATAGGCGTCACACGCTGGGCTCATTATTTAAAGGTCCCTGCACCCAAAGCTCATTCTCTTTGAGCATTTGTGGAAGATGGCACCTAAAAAGGCAATGACCAAGCGACCCCAGCAAAGCCAGACCGCGGAGGGCCCAACAACCAGGTCCCAGCAAGGTAGGATAAAGCTGAGAGCCAAGACTACTACCTCTGCCCCACCAAGGGACACTGGACCCTCAGGAACCCAAAAAAGGGGCCCCAAGCCACGTGCCCCTGCAGCCAAAAAGCAGCCAACAGCAGCACCCACCACCTCTGCCCCCAGAAGAGGCCGCACAAGGGAGCCCACACCGGCCATGGGTTCAAGTAGGGCAGTTCGGCAAACCAGGCCCCGCAGCAAGGCCCGAACCCCATCCAGGGCCAGAAGCCCAGCCAGGGCCCGCCGAACCCCATCCAGGGCCAGAAGCCCAGCCAGGGCCCGAACCCCATCCAGGGCCAGAAGCCCAGCCAGGGCCCGAACCCCATCCAGGGCCAGAAGCCCAGCCAGGGCCCGCCGAACCCCATCCAGGGCCAGAAGCCCAGCCAGGGCCCGAAGAACCCCATCCAGGGCCAGAAGCCCAGCCAGGGCCCGCCGAACCCCATCCAGGGCCAGAAGCCCAGCCAGGGCCCGCCGAACCCCATCCAGGGCCAGAAGCCCAGCCAGGGCCCGCCGAACCCCATCCAGGGCCAGAAGCCCAGCCAGGGCCCGCCGAACCCCATCCAGGGCCAGAAGCCCAGCCAGGGCCCGCCGAACCCCATCCAGGGCCAGAAGCCCAGCCAGGGCCCGCCGAACCCCATCCAGGGCCAGAAGCCCAGCCAGGGCCCGCCGAACCCCATCCAGGGCCAGAAGCCCAGCCAGGGCCCGAAGAACCCCATCCAGGGCCAGAAGCCCAGCCAGGGCCCGCAGAACCCCATCCAGGGCCAGAAGCCCAGCCAGGGCCCGAAGAACCCCATCCAGGGCCAGAAGCCCAGCCAGGGCCCGCAGAACCCCATCCAGGGCCAGAAGCCCAGCCAGGGCCCGAAGAACCCCATCCAGGGCCAGAAGCCCAGCCAGGGCCCGCAGAACCCCATCCAGGGCCAGAAGCCCAGCCAGGGCCCGAAGAACCCCATCCAGGGCCAGAAGCCCAGCCAGGGCCCGAAGAACCCCATCCAGGGCCAGAAGCCCCTACAGGGCCCGCAGAACCCCATCCAGGGCCAGAAGCCCCTACAGGGCCCGCAGCAGGGCCAGAAGCCCACGACCTGCCACCAGCCGGGAACAGAGCCCCCGACCTGGCACCAGCCGGGAACATAGCCCCCCAAGAGGGCCCAGAATTTCAACCATGACCACATCTACACCTGGAAGTTCGGTGGCCAGCCACGCAAGAACACCCAGTCCCTTGGCCAGTCCAGTCCAGTCATTGGGAAGCCAACAATCCGGCCATTCCCCTACCCAGCCCCAGGCCATAATGTCACCACATGTGTCTGCACACATGGAGGAGCAGCCAAGCCAACCATCTGGCCGCACATTGCGCCGCGGCCAGTTGAGTGGGAGATTCTCCCATGACCAAAATATGGCATTGGCTAGTGGCCTTACATTATACTATGACGAGCTCTATGGGAGCAAATCAAAACACACCACAAAGCAGCGCAAGATGGAATTGTTTGAAACCATCCTACGACAAGTAAATGCAGCGGGGGAAGAGAGGAAAGATGTGTCCCAAATTCAGAAGAAAATCTCTGATCTGAAGTATGCTGTACGGCAAAAAGAAATTAAAAGGCATAATTACAGGTAAATAAATGATGTCTCCAAATATAACGATTAGGATGTACTGTATGCACCTTTTCTGAGTACCAAACGATTTTCTCTTTTCAGCCTGAAAACTGGAGGTGGCTTTCCTTCAAAATTGGAGTTTACCCCTGCTGAGGAGATTGTGCTGGGACTTCTCCATCCGGTCGCGGTCGGTGGACATGCTGGTCTAAGGGACACAGACTCACCGACCCGTACCCACGGTGAGTACTCTTAAATCTGCATGTTTGCCTGTTGGGTAAATAATCTAAAGTTCACTAGTAACAAGATGACGGGATGCCCCTATGGTTTGCCTTGCTTGGCCTCGCACTACTGTGCCTGTTTGTGTCCTCTTTTGGTCCCTGTGAATCACACATTTAGGACCACATCCATTATGGCAAAGATCAAATTTCCAATTGTATTGGTCAAGTCATGAAGTTTCTCCTGAAAAGTGATATATTTTGAATCAATCACAAAACACACATCATTATGGATGGGTTGCCTATTTGTTGTGTGAGTTGTGTTTGAGTTAACAATTTAATTACCCACCCCCAAACATATCTGACCTAGAGCAGCGAGACTCAACTGGCGGCCCGGGGTCCCAATGCGGACCTTGGCACCAGATTCCAGGACCCCTGCCCAGACAGCCCTGCACTCAGTTACTTCTGTGTTGACGTGCTCAGAGCTGCCCCCTTGATCGGCGATGAAGTGGTTGTTCTCCTGCCCAATGTCATGGCTCCCTGAAACATAGCATTGCAATATGAAGTACTGCACAGGAAGTGGCATTGCAAGGTACACAGTAACTTGGTACATCTTTCTCTTGGCACAATCGTGTCCCGCTGCCCCTGCTCTGCCCCATCTGCCACAGTCCCCCCATGCCCCCCCCCCCACATAAGCCCCATACATTTGTAACAGATTTGCTCCATCCATCCCATCACCATCAATTCGTTAACTCCCCCCTTTAGCCATCCAATCCCTGTCCCCTCAGCTCTGCCCCATCCAGCCCAGCAAGGGCAAGCAGCCTTTATTAGTTTGCACTTTGAAATCTCAAGCCCCTCCACCAGTGTGTTTATTTCTAACTAGACACCCCCTGCGTCAGCCCCATGGCCAGACATTCACCTCTCACCACATACCTTTAAATGGACCTTTACAAGAATTGTTTGAGTACCCCGGACCTAGCGAATGGTAGGCTAAATCCAAAAATGTGCGTAGCAAGTTGTATGCTGACTGGGTACACTTCCTGACTTAGAACTGAGGTCAGTTAGCAGTTTTCGCGAGCCATTGCACCTATCTAAACTTGCGTGTCTTTTAACAAATGTCCCCATTGCTCTAGAGTTGCTTAATATTACAAATAGTGGTTTATTTGATTACCTATCCAAAAAATGGTTATGTGTGTGTTTACGTTGTTTGTTTTTCTCTTCTTCAGCCCAGCATGATCCCTCAGCAAGGGTAAACTCACCCCCCAGTTTGGTTATGCCTACCAGGTCCGTACAGCATAGGAGCCCAGATCCGAGATTTCCGGTAAGTTAATTTAGTACCATAAATACTACCAAGTGCTTAAGAATGTGTTAAACTGTGGGAATCCCAAATTTGGACGCCAACTTACACTTTTTTTTTTATATGTCCCTACAGACCCGCACACTCATGGAAGAGATCCAAGAAATGGAGGAAGATGATGATGTCTCCATGCAGGGCACGTCGGATGACCTCCCCCTGGGTCCCAATTTGGAACTGCTCCATAATGTTTCTCTGGCCAATCCTCAGCAGCAGAGTGAATCTCCATCCATTGTGCATGCACATGGGGAGACTGACACAACAGTCCCCAGTGTTCACTCTGCTGCTGAGGATTTGCAAAGCAGGCCTGTTGCTGTTGAGGGGACGACACCACGCGGCAGGGCACGCCCAAGAGCCAGGGTAATTGTGCGGCGGACTCCATTACGCCGCCCCACAATTTCCCAGGGGAGGCAGAGTGCCCTGCTTCAATTATGGACCCAAGAAAGGGACTCTTATGAGGCACAGCTCGTTACAGAGCGTGAGGAAAGGCATGCCGACATGGTCACCATCAATACCAGTTTACAGGGCATCCTCGCGGAGTTGCGTACCCTCAACAGCAACGTGGTCACTGCAAGTAATGGCATCCAGTCAGCCATGGCTGAGATGACCAATATGCAGAGAAACATTGTGGAGCAGTTTCAAATTCACAATGCTGCCATGGCCCAGGCTAGGTCCCATTCACATGGACCTCCACCTGGACCTCCACCTGGGTATTATGGGCAGCCACCCTATTAAGCCATGGGTGTGTGGGACATCTTTTCTCTTAACCCCCACTGTATTTACTTGTCCTTTGAGGTTTCAAACAATCCATTTTGTGTTGCTCATGCAGGTTGTGTTTTGTATTTGCTCCCATATAGCTCCTTAGAGTAATGCTTAAGGCCACTAGCCAATGCCATAGGTCTATGTGGAGTGTATCTGGCCACTTATGGCTTTAAATATGTATTTGGTTGGTGCTCCTCCTGTTTGCAGACATGTTTGTGTGACATTATGGCCATGCCCAAATATCCCTGGGCACAGGCAATATTAATGACTGGACTAGGCTGGCCTTTGGACTGGGTGTCCTTGTTTGGTTGTGCCACTCACTTCCAGGTGTAGATGTGCTCGATGTTTTTTTTGTTATGTCATCCATTTGTAACCACAGATGTATGTGGAATGTTTTCTGTTAAGCACAATAATTTTTACTTTTCTAAGTAAAAAAATATTCTCACTTACAATACTTGTGGCGTTTTTAGTGGGAACACATTTTAAACAGCTTGGGCTAAACCAGATAATTTTGGTTTTAAGAGGTGTAACAATGCAAATATAAAGCTAAGGAAACTACATGAAATACATTAGGCAACAATTAAGGTAAAAATGTTTTACTTTGAGGTAATGCCACATTACGGCAAAACAACATATTTAACAAAAAGGATAACACAGACACACAGAATGTGGAGACACGAAATAAAATTAACTAAAATGCTGCAAGATCAAGTTTGCTCTAACTGATTGGGCAGACTCACTGGGTGGCCCAACAAAATTCTCTACATCATCCTCTAGGGCTGTAGAGGGCAGGCTATCCACATAACGTGGGACACGTTCCAGGATCGCAAAATTGTGCAAAACAGCACATGCCATGATTATGTCGATCACTTTCTTGGGATCATATTGCAGGGCGCCCCCAGTATGGTCCAAGCAACGAAAACGTGTCTTCAACAGCCCAAAGGCCCTCTCCACAACAGCCCTGGTCTTGCGGTGCGCACGGTTGTACGCTTCCTGAGAGGCATCCTGGGGCCGCAGCACAGGCGTCATGAGCCAGGGGAGAAGTGGGTACCCGGAATCACCTTAAACAGACAATTAAATGTAATCAAAATTAAAAAGGCAACACAACAAACACAAAGAATTTTACATATATCATAATGATGTAAGGTAAAGGGCCAAAAAAAACACCCAGGGCACATTAGCAAAATAAATATTGCCACTAATGTAGTACATAATTAAAAATGGCACTTCAATATACCAATTAATTAACAAACATCTGCACGGCCAAGGGTAGTTGGAATTTAAATATATTTTTAGTTTTCTGACATGTTACAATTAGGATGCTGCTGAGGGGCTATCCACATTTAGATGAAAACTACAATGTATGCAGTTTAAGTCCACTTTGACATTTAAAGACCAATACTACAAAAGGAGCCAAAGCTCACAGATCCTTGGGTATAAACTCCCAACCAATATATTTAGGGACATGGAACTTACAGACATCCTAACTAAAGGGAAAACATTCTGAAGGACAAAGCGAGCCAAGCATTTTTTTTGGAAGTTCATAATATATGACCCAACAAAAAGGCAGTTTCTGGCTTATGTAAAGAATTCAAATACAAACATATCAACAAATACAAGATTAATCCCACATTTAATAGCACACAAATAGGACACACTTACCAAGCAGCCATGCACCCGAAAATTCACCTGCCTCAAATCTCCGAAACAACCCAGATCGCCTGAGTATATATGAGTCGTGGGACGATCCTGGGTAGCCGGCAAGGACACTCATAAAACGCATGTCCGGACCAACCACGGCCTGGACATTAAGGGAGTGTCCCATTTTTCGATTCCTTAAGGCAAAAACATACAAAAAGGGTAATTGATATTTGACAAAAAAAAAAAAAAAAAAATAAAACATGTCTGCACTCTATTGGGAAAGACTAATGAAAAGCCTAGATAAAGCAGCTACACAAATGAGGGATAAACAAATATGCTGCCGCAAAGGAAAACAGGTTACATTACACGTTGGCCAACATAATAACCAATCTCAATACCTATATATATACTCGTCGGCAGCCCTAGGTACGAGTGCCACATGTGTGCAGTCAATAGCACCAATAACGTTGGGCATGTCGGCCACATTATAAAACCCAAGCTTAATGGCGTTTCTGGCTGCCATATCATCCGGAAAATAAATATATTTTGGAGTTATGGCAGCCATGCCTTCCAAAAATTTAGATGCGCGGCTCAGCGTAGGCTGTGACATCCCCACGGAGAGGGCACCCAGCCTCTGGAACGAGCCGTTCGCCAAAAATTGCAGGCAGCCAAGCATCTTGGTCATACCTGAAATTGAATGCCCCTTCCTTGTGGTGCGGGCTAACCATGGCCGCAGCTCACTATATAATTTATGGAGGGAAGCGCGATTAAGCCTGGTCAGCTCGAACAGCTCAACATCATTCATGCTATCGATGTTCATGCGACGACGCAGGGGCAATCTGCTCTCAGACATCTCGATCAACTCAATGCCAAAAAGCATAAGCCCTTGATGTGCCACAAACTCGCTCCTCTCCATCCTACTCCCGAGGCCAAATAGCTGCCGGCAAACATTTCGTAAAGCAGCTCTTTAATGGGCTTCAAAACAATTAGCAATCACCTCTCTGAATTGGTCGCAAGCCCATGTGAAGGACGTAAAAAATAGGATCGGACGCAAATAATACGATTTGGACGGGAAAAACACACGAACTAACGCAAATTATACGATTCTCGTACGAAATGCGTATGTTCATATACGTCTATGCACGAACGATCGTGCGAATACGAAATGGGCAAAAAAACAAGAAAAAATGACAAACACCCACCCAAACTTACGATTCTCGATACGAAATCAATTAACTTTTGCTCTTTGAATCGAGGGGATTATCTTTAAAGAACAAGTAGGCCAGTTCACAGATTGGGGAGACTGGGTTCATGTCAATAGAAGAAGAGCCAAGGTCATTTTAAAAGTCTGAAAGACACTGGGAGTCTTGTTTCTTGGTTCCATTTGTAGTTTATTATTGTATTTGTTGACTTAAACACAAGACAGCTGCACCAACAGCCATAAACCAAACCCCAGTGTGCACACACAGTTTGCTGGGGCTTCCTGTGCATTTGTCTATTCATGCTGATACACTTGCTGCCCGCAGGTCGATGCCAAGACTCATAGTAAACAAAGGCAGAAACAACATGGAAATGACACCCAGCATTTACAGAGCTTCTGAAAAAGTATCAATCCCTTGGAATATTTATATTAAAAAATAAACACATAGGACTTGGAAAAAGGCTCTCCCTGGGCTAGGGGTAGGGCAGGTGAAGTACTCACTTCACTCCTGGAGGAAATCAGCAGAATGTTCCTAATTAATTCAGGTCCAAATGAAGATAGAAAAAAGTTGTCAACCTTCTCCAGCTTTGTCTTTCAGGCCGCCCAAGCCTTTTTAAAGGTTCGAGAACCAATCAGCAGGCATGGGCGGGGTTTTTCCTAGTCGGTGCCTGTAATGACCTAAATATGTAGCCAGGGTGAGACATACCCCTCGATTCAAAGAGCAAAAGTTAAGTGATTTCGTATCGAGAATCGTAAGTTTGGGTGGGTGTTTGTCATTTTTTCTGGTTTTTTTGGCCATTTCGTATTCGTACGATCGTTCGCGCATAGACGTATATGAACATACGCATTTCGTACGAGAATCGTATAATTTGCGTTAGTTCGTGTGTTTTTCCCGTCCAAATCGTATTATTTGCGTTAGTTCGTGTGTTTTTCCCGTCAAAATCGTATTATTTGCGTCCGATCCTATTTTTTACGTCCTTCACATGGGCTTGCGCCCAATTCAGAGAGGTGATTGCTAATTGTTTTGAAGCCCATTAAAGAGCTGCTTTACGAAATGTTTGCCGGCAGCTATTTGGCCTCGGGAGTAGGATGGAGCGGAGCGAGTTTGTGGCACATCAAGGGCTTATGCTTTTTGGCATTGAGTTGATCGAGATGTCTGAGAGCAGATTGCCCCTGCGTCGTCGCATGAACATCGATAGCATGAATGATGTTGAGCTGTTCGAGCTGACCAGGCTTAATCGCGCTTCCCTCCATAAATTATATAGTGAGCTGCGGCCATGGTTAGCCCGCACCACAAGGAAGGGGCATGCAATTTCAGGTATGACCAAGATGCTTGGCTGCCTGCAATTTTTGGCGAACGGCTCGTTCCAGAGGCTGGGTGCCCTCTCCGTGGGGATGTCACAGCCTACGCTGAGCCGCGCACTATCTAAATTTTTGGAAGGCATGGCTGCCATAACTCAAAAATATATTTATTTCCCTGATGATATGGCAGCCAGAAACGCCATTAAGCTTGGGTTTTATAATGTGGCCGACATGCCCAACGTTATTGGTGCAATTGACTGCACACATGTGGCACTCGTACCTAGGGCAGCCGACGAGTATATATATAGGTATTGAGATTGGTTATTATGTTGCCCAACGTGTCATGTCACCTGTTTTCCTTTGCGGCAGCATATTTGTTTATCCCTCATTTGTGTAGCTGCTTTATCTCGGCTTTTCATTAGTATTTCCCAATAGAGTGCAGACATGTTTTGTGTTTAATTTATTATTTTGGGTCAAATATAAATTACCCTTTTTGTATGTTTTTGCCTTAAGGAATCGTAAAATGGGACACTCACTTAATGTCCAGGCCGTGGTTGGTCCGGATATGCGGTTTATGAGTGTCCTTGCCGGCTACCCCGGATCGTCCCACGACTCCTATATACTCAGGCGATCTGGGTTGTTTCGGAGATTTGAGGCAGGTGAATTTTCGGGGGCATGGCTGCTTGGTAAGTGTGTCCTATTTGTGTGTTATTAAATGTGGCATTAATCTTGTATTTGTTGATCTGTTTGTTTTGGAAAACTTGACAGAAGCGTCCAACTGCCTTTTTCTTGGCTCATATATTAGGAACTTACCCAAAAAACCCTTGTCTCGCTTTGGCCTTCAGAATGTTTTCCCTTTAGTTAGGATGTCTGTAAGTTCCTTGTGGCTAAATATATTGGTTTGGAGTTTATACCCAAGGATCTTTGACATTTGGCTCCTTTTGTACTATTGGTCGTTAAATGTCAAAGTGGACTTAAACTGCATACATTGTAGTTTCCAGTGAAATGTGGCTAGGGATCTTTGACATTTGGCTCCTTTTGGACTATTGGTCGTTAAATGTCAAAGTGGACTTAAACTGCATACATTGTAGTTTCCAGTGAAATGTGGCTAGGGATCTTTGACATTTGGCTCCTTTTGGACTATTGGTCGTTAAATGTCAAAGTGGACTTAAACTGCATACATTGTAGTTTCCAGTGAAATGTGGCTAGGGATCTTTGACATTTGGCTGCTTTTGTACTATTGGTCGTTAAATGTCAAAGTGGACTTAAACTGCCTACATTGTAGTTTCCAGTGAAATGTGGATAGGCCCTCAGCAGCATCCTAATTGTAACATGTCTGAAAACTACAAATATATGTAAAATACAAATACCCTTGGCCGTGCAGATGTTTGTTAATTAATTGGTATATAGAAGTGCCATTTTTATTTAGGTTATACCTTAGTGCAATATTTGGGGGCCCTAATGTGCCCTGTTTTTTCTTGGGGACACTTTACCTTACATCATTATGATATCTGTGAATTTTTTGGTGTTGGTTGTGTTGCCTTTTTAATTTTGATTACATTTAATTCTCTGTTTAAGGTGATTCCGGGTACCCACTTCTACCCTGGCTCATGACGCCTGTGCTGCGGCCCCAGGATGCCTCGCAGGAAGCGTATAACCGTGCACATCGCAAGACCCGGGCTGTTGTGGAGAGGGCCTTTGGTCTGCTGAAGACACGTTTTCGTTGCCTTGACCATACTGGGGGGGCCCTGCAATATGATCCCAAGAAAGTGATCGACATTATAATGGCATGTGCTGTTTTGCACAATTTTGCCATCCTGGAACGTGTCCCACGTTATGTGGACAGCCTGCCCTCTTCAGCCGTCGAGGATGAAGCCGAGAATTTTGAGGGGCCCCCCAGTGAGTCTGGCCAATCTGTTAGAGCCAACCTGATCAGCCAGCATTTTAGTTAAGTTTTTTCCCTGTCTCACCATTCTGTATGTTTGTGTTATCCTTTTGGAAACATATGTTGTTTTGCCCTAATGTGGCATTACCTCTAAGTAAAACATTTCGACCTTAATTGTTGCCTAATGTATTTCATGTAGTTTCCTTAGCTTTCGCTGTGCATTGTTACACCTCTTCCAACCAAAATTATCTGGTTTAGGCCAAGCTGTTACAAAAGTCTTCCCACTAAAAACGCCACAAGTATTGGAAGTTAATTTTTTGTTTTACTTAGCAAATGAAAAATTATAGTGGTTAACAGAAATCAGTCCACATACATCTGTGGTAACAAATGGATTAAATTAAAAAAAACATCGAGCACATCTACACCTGGAAGTGAGTGGCACAACCAAACAAGGACACCCAGTCCAAAGGCCAGCCTAGTCCAGTCATTAATATTGCCTGTGCCCAGGGATATTTGGGCATGGCCATAATGTCACACAAACATGTCTGCAAACAGGAGGAGCACCAACCAAATACATAGGTTAAGCCATAAGTGGCCAGATAAACTCCACATAGACCTATGGCATTGGCTAGTGGCCTTAAGCATTACTCTAAGGAGCTATATGGGAGCAAATACAAAACACAACCTGCCAGAGCAACACAAAATGGATTGTTTGAAACCTCAAAGGACAAGTAAATACAGTGGGGGTTAAGAGAAAAGATGTCCCACACACCCATGGCTTAATAGGGTGGCTGCCCATAATACCCAGGTGGAGGTCCAGGTGGAGGTCCATGGGAATGGGACCTAGCCTGGGCCATGGCAGCATTGTGAATTTGAAACTGCTCCACAATGTTTCTCTGCATATTGGTCATCTCAGCCATGGCTGACTGGATGCCATTACTTGAATTGGCCACGTTGCTGTTGAGGGTACGCAACTCCGCGAGGATGCCCTGTAGACTGGTATGGATGTTCACCATGTCTGCATGCCTTTGCTCACGCTCTGTAACGAGCTGGGCGTCATAAGAGTCCCTTTGTTGGGTCCATAATTCAAGCAGGGCACTCTGCCTCCCCTGGGAAATTGTGGGGCGGCGTAATGGCGTCCGCCGCACAATTACCCTGGCTCTTGGGCGTGCCCTGCCGCGTGGTGTCGTACCCTCAACAGCAACCGGCCTGCTTTGCAAATCCTCAGCAGCAGAGTGAACACTGGGGACTGTAGTGTCAGTCTCCCCATGTGCAAGCACAATGGATGGAGATTCACTCTGCTGCTGAGGATTGGCCAGAGAAACATTATCGAGCAGTTCCAAATTGGGACCCAGGGGGAGTTCATCCGACGTGCCCTGTACGGAGACATCATCATCTTCCTCCATGTCCTGGATCTCTTCCATGAGTGTGCGGGTCTGTAGGGACATATAAAAAAAAAAAGGCTAAGTTTGCGTCCCAATGTAGGATTTCAACAGTTTAACACATTCTTAAGCACTTGTTATTATTTATGCTACTAAATAAACTTACCGAAAATCTCTGATCTGGGCTCCGATGCTGTACGGACATCGTAGGCATAACCAAACTGGGGGGTGAGTTTACCCTTGCTGAGGGATCATGCTGGGCTGAAGAAGAGAAAAAAATACCACGTAAACACACACACATAACCTTTTTTTGGATAGGTAATCAAATATAGCTCTATTTGGAATATTATTCAACTCTAGAGCAATGGTGACCTTTGTTCAAACCCACGCAAGTTTACAGAGGTGCAATGGCTCGGACCAACTGCTAAGTGACCTCAGTTCTAAGTCATGAAGTGTACCCATTCAGCATCCAACTTTCAGGGCACATTTTTGGATTTAGCCTACCATTCGCTAGGTCCGGGGTACTCAAACAATTGTTTTAAACGCCCATTTCAAGGTATGTGGTGAGAGGTGAATGTCTGGCCATGGTGCTGACGCAGGGGGTGTCTAGTTAAAAATAAAGACACTGGTGGAGGGGCTGGAGCTTTCAAAGTGCCAACTAATAAAGGCTGCTTGCCCTTGCTGGGCTGGATGGGCCAGAGCTGAGGGGACAGGGATTGGATGTCTAAAGGGGGGAGTTAACGTATTGATGGTGATGTGATGGATGGAGCCAATCTGTTACAAATGTATGGGGCTTATGTGGGGGGGGGGCATGGGGGGACTGTGGCACATGGGCCAGAGCAGGGGCAGCGGGACACGATTGTGGCCAGTGAAAATTTAAATAAGTTACTGTGTACCTTGCAATGCCACTTCCTGGCCAGTACTTCATATTGCAATGCTATGTTTCACGGAGCCATGACATTGGGCAGGAGACCAACCACTACATGGCCGATCAAGGGGGCAGCTCTGAGCACGTCAACACAGAAGTAACTGAGTGCAGGGCTGTCTGGCCAGGGGTCCTTGAATGTGGTGCCAAGGTCCGCATTGGGACCCCGGGCCGCCAGTTGAGTCTCGCTGCTCTTGGTCACATATGTTTGTGGGTGGCTAATTAAATAGTTAACTCAAACACAACTCACACAACCAAAAGGCAACCCATACATAATGATGTGTGTTTTGTGATTGATTCTAAATATCTCACTTATCTTGCGAAACTTCATGACTTTAACAATACAATTGGACATTTGATCTTTGCCATAATGGCTGTGGGCCTAAATGTGTGATTCACAGGGACCAAAAGAGGACACAAACAGCCACAGTAGTGCGAGGCCAACCAAGGCAAACCATAGGGGCATCCCGTTAGCTTGTTACTAGTGAACTGTAGATTATTTAGCAAACAGGCAAACATGCAGATTTAATAGTACTCACCGTGGGTACGGGTCGGGGAGTCTGTGTCCCTTAGACCAGCATGTCCACCGACCGCGACCGGATGGAGAAGTCCAAGCACAATCTCCTCAGCAGGGGTAAACTCCAATTTAGATGGGAAGCCACCTCCAGTTTTCATGCTGAAAAGAGAAAATCGTTTGGTATTCAGAAAAGGGGCATACAGCACATCCCAAACATTATATTTAGCGAAAACATTTATTTACCTGTAATTATGCCTTTTAATTTCTTTTTGCCGTACAGCATACTTCAGATCAGAGATTTTCTTCTGAATTTGGGACACATCTTTCCTCTCTTCCCCCGCTGCATTTACTTGTCGGAGGATGGTTTCAAACAATGCCATCTTGCGCTGCTTGGTGGTGTGTTTGGATTTGCTCCCATATAGCTCGTCATAGTATAATGTAAGGCCACTAGCCAATGCCATATTTTGGTCATGGGAGAATCTCCCACTCAACTGGCCGCGGCGCAATGTGCGGCCAGATGGTTGGCTTGGCTGCTCCTCCATGTGTGCAGACACATGTGGTGACATTATGGCCTGGGGCTGGGTAGGGGAATGGCCGGATTGGTGGCTTCCCAATGACTGGACTGGACTGGCCAAGGGACTGGGTGTTCTGGCGTGGCTGGCCACCGAACTTCCAGGTGTAGATGTGGTCATGGTTGCAATTCGGGGCCCTCTTGGGGGGCTAGGTTCCCGGCTGGTGCCAGGTCGGGGGCTCTGTTCCCGGCTGGTGCCAGGTCGGGGGCTTCTGGCCCTGGCTGGGCTTCTGGCCCTGGATGGGGTTCTTCTGGCCCTGGATGGGGTTCGGGCCCTGTAGGGGCTTCTGGCCCTGGATGGGGTTCTTCTGGCCCTGGATGGGGTTCGGGCCCTGTAGGGGCTTCTGGCCCTGGATGGGCTTCTGGCCCTGGATGGGGTTCTTCTGGCCCTGGATGGGGTTCGGGCCCTGTAGGGGCTTCTGGCCCTGGCTGGGCTTCTGGCCCTGGATGGGGTTCTTCTGGCCCTGGATGGGGTTCGGGCCCTGTAGGGGCTTCTGGCCCTGGCTGGGCTTCTGGCCCTTCTGTGCGGGCTGGAGGGGCTTCGGGCCCTTCTGTGTGGGCTGGATGTGCTTCGGGCACTGCTGTGGGGCCTGGGTTGGCTAAGTGCCCGGCTTGAAAGCATGGCTGGTGTGGGCTCCCTTGGGCGGCCTCTTCTGGGGGCAGAGGTGGTGGTGGCTGCTGTGGCCTGTTTTTTGGCCGCAGGGGCACGTGCCTTTGGGGCCCTTTTTTGGGAAACGGAGGGTCCAGTGTCCCTTGGTGGGGCCGAGGTGGTACTTGCCTTCTGGGCCTTCTGGGACCTTAGCTTCTTCGGTCGTTGCTGGGACCTGGTTGTTGGGCCCTCAGAGGTCTGGCTTTGCTGGCCGCGTTTAGCTGCTGCCTTTTTTGGTGCCATTTTGTCCAAAAGCTCAAAGAGAATGAGCTTTGGGTGCAGGGACCTTTAAATCATGCGCCCAGCGTCTGACGCCTATGCGCACGACTACGCGCTCGTACGGACGTACGTTCGTGCGGAACCAGGAAACCGCTGGGGTTTCACTTATCTGCTGCCTGGAAGAAGACTAAAGATGGCGCCCACTATCTTCACCCGTCAACAGGAAGAGATCCTCATGCTGGTAAGTGGCTGCCTGTGCATTTTAATGTAATAGTCAATGCTGGCCTAAATGTAAATGATGCGTTTGGAACTAGTTTGGTGTCTCTTAATGTTTAATCACTGCCTCCTCACACTTCATCCTCAAGGGCCGAGCCTGGCCACGTTTTCACCTGTCTATGCTGATGTCCTAATTCGGCCAATTGCTCCGGCTTAGCAACAGTTAATTAACCTGTGGAGTAGCGGGGCGAGCTGTCAAACCTGGCCTGTCTCGGACCTTGATGCGGATGTTTGAGGAACACTGTTTTCCTAAGCCATAAAAACACAACGGGAAGCCACACACGTGGGCCAAAAGCCTAAGCATTAGGCTACATCTTGGATATTTAAAACATCCTAACATGCCCTAGATGCAGGTGGCCTGATTGTTGAGGTTGGCTATTATCTGTATGTACATGGTGTGTGATACATATAACATAAGACCAGACTGTCAATCACAGTCAACGTCCTCTTTAAGGCACTCCCCAAAAATGGCGGCCATTCGAAATGTGTGTGTTAATGACATTAAATACTCAACTTGTGATGCAACACATATGGGTCTGTGTGTAAAAGTACAAGCTCTGTGTCCATTATGTTTTTCAGATCATGCTTCAGCGCCGGTATGACTTCGCGCCCAATGTGTGCGAGAAAAGGGACATCGCCCGGGAGATCATCGCGGAGATACACCGTGTGACCAGCACCACCTTCACTCACACCCAGATAATGCAGCATTGGTCGGACCTGAAGCGTCTGCACATGCCCCGGGTGCGGAGGTTTTTTGGGATCCATTTCCCAAGTAAGTACTAAGCAATTGCATGGTATATGTTCCAAATGTCTAAGTTATGCCTTTATTTATAATGACTTTTCTTTGGTAGTGTTGGAAATGGATTTCAGAATTCGCCGCACCCGGAGACGTACAGGCCGACCAGTGCTGCATGACTCTGCTTCTGTGAGTGAAGGTGGTGGATCTCCCGGGCGACGGACCTACCCCTCCTCTGTGGCCTCCTCAGACCAGCCCCTGGACCTTACCACAGAGGAGGGGCCAAGCCGCGTGGGCGTGGAGTCATACCTGGCCACGCATGGGGAAGGCTCTGGTATGTCACTCTTCATGTATAGGCACAAAGATATACATGGCAGGCCAAAAACTAAGTTATCCTTTATTATGTATTTGTAGAAGCTTCAGGAGCGGGTGAGATAGTGGAGGAGGAGGCAGCAGAGATGCTGGAAGGAGATCCTGGCGAAGGTGAGTGATGTCAGCCAGACTGGGAGCCAGATATGTTGGGGATAGTGACTATCTACAAATACTAACCAAATGTCACATGTTTCTCCAGGGACTTCTTCACAGCCGAGCCAGGACCAAGGGCAGTCTGTTGGCCCCAACCAGCCATCTGTCGGCCACCAACTCCGTAAGTCTCCATGCCATTATTCATATTAATGTTTGCTTAGCTAATAACACACACATAACTAAAGGCGTAGCCAATGTGTAGTTCACACTTTAATGTGGGCACTTCGTTAGCTTAAAGAGGACCCAAACTAGTATTAAGAACCAAAGACTTAGCCATCACACTGTACCTACAGATTAGAAACATGGAAAAACACCCTTCACCCATCTAATGCATGTTATTAGACAGAACCAAACCAATATTGGTGAATATGGAATGCACAATATTTACAGGCAGCATGGGATACAGATTGAAAAAAGGAAGGTGCTGCCATGCATTGTGTGAGTGATGACCTTTCCCGCAACCCAGCTATGCTCTGGATTCCCAACGCACCACTGTAACCTACTCCCCTGTACTTTATCCAACTCTCCACTCCTCATTAAGTGTTATGCTTCAGAGTCCAGATGGCGGCGCTGTAATCCCCAAAAAAGCCTAACTAACTTTTAGGTGGGGCAGAATCATTTGTGAATAGTTTTTGTTTTTCATTAAATAATGTTGAAGGTCCGGTTTAAGGAGTTTAAACACTTACCTGTGGGAAATGCATTAACTGTATCCCTTGGAAGAAGGACATATGTCATGCATTTACATGTATTTGATTAACCCTAAATCTATTTCCAGCATACAAACCGGTCTGGGACTCCTATTTATGTTTCTTTCTCTATTGGTTACAGGGATGATCCCCAAAACCTTGGCGGGTAAAAAAAAACGAATGAAGGAGTTGGTGGCCGAGCTGCTGGCCATACAGGCAACGTTGGGGCCAACAGATGAAGAAGAGGATGATGAATAGTGCCCTTGGTCCTGGCTCCTTTGTTTAACTTGGTTTTAAAGTTGTTCCAATTTTAGAGAGTTTTATATTGTTTTTAAAAAAAAAAAAAATAGATTTTTTAAACTAAAAAACCCAAAAAAAAAAAAAAAAGGGTTTTACTGTTAAAAAAAAAAAAAAAAAATAGATATGTTTTACCGAGGCACAAAAAAAAAAAAGTTTTTTAACCAAAAAAAAAAACTATAAAAAAAAAGGTGCCATTTTATTCAAAAACAAACAAAGAAAAAATTTTAAATAAATTATATTTGAAGCCTTCCTAAATGTGTCTTTTCTAATATGCACACACCCAAAAAATTACACAAACCAGAAACAACACACTTAGAAACATATAGACATATGTAAATTATGAGATTTTCTTACGTTTTATGGACCGAGAAATGAAGTGGGATGCAGCCGCTACGGGGTTTAGGTAAGTTTGAGGGAGCGAGAAATGAAGTTGGATGCAAGCGCTAAAGGGTTTACGTAAGTTTGAGGGAGCGAGAAATGAAGTTGGATGCAGCCGCTACGGGGTTTAGGTAAGTTTGAGGGAGCGAGAAATGAAGTTGGATGCAGCCGCTAAGGGGTTTAGGTAAGTTTGAGGGAGCGAGAAATGAAGTTGGATGCAAGCGCTAAAGGGTTTAGGTAAGTTTGAGGGAGCGAGAAATGAAGTTGGATGCAGCCGCTACGGGGTTTAGGTAAGTTTGAGGGAGCGAGAAATGAAGTTGGATGCAAGCGCTAAAGGGTTTAGGTAAGTTTGAGGGAGCGAGAAATGAAGTTGGATGCAGCCGCTACGGGGTTTAGGTAAGTTTGAGGGAGCGAGAAATGAAGTTGGATGCAAGCGCTAAAGGGTTTAGGTAAGTTTGAGGGAGCGAGAAATGAAGTTGGATGCAAGCGCTAAAGGGTTTAGGTAAGTTTGAGGGAGCGAGAAATGAAGTTGGATGCAAGCGCTAAAGGGTTTAGGTAAGTTTGAGGGAGCGAGAAATGAAGTTGGATGCAGCCGCTACGGGGTTTAGGTAAGTTTGAGGGAGCGAGAAATGAAGTTGGATGCAAGCGCTAAAGGGTTTAGGTAAGTTTGAGGGAGCGAGAAATGAAGTTGGATGCAGCCGCTACGGGGTTTAGGTAAGTTTGAGGGAGCGAGAAATGAAGTTGGATGCAAGCGCTAAAGGGTTTAGGTAAGTTTGAGGGAGCGAGAAATGAAGTTGGATGCAGCCGCTACGGGGTTTAGGTAAGTTTGAGGGAGCGAGAAATGAAGTTGGATGCAAGCGCTAAAGGGTTTAGGTAAGTTTGAGGGAGCGAGAAATGAAGTTGGATGCAAGCGCTAAAGGGTTTAGGTAAGTTTGAGGGAGCGAGAAATGAAGTTGGATGCAAGCGCTAAAGGGTTTAGGTAAGTTTGAGGGAGCGAGAAATGAAGTTGGATGCAGCCGCTACGGGGTTTAGGTAAGTTTGAGGGAGCGAGAAATGAAGTTGGATGCAAGCGCTAAAGGGTTTAGGTAAGTTTGAGGGAGCGAGAAATGAAGTTGGATGCAAGCGCTAAAGGGTTTAGGTAAGTTTGAGGGAGCGAGAAATGAAGTTGGATGCAAGCGCTAAAGGGTTTAGGTAAGTTTGAGGGAGCGAGAAATGAAGTTGGATGCAAGCGCAAAAGTGTTTAGGTAAGTTTGAGGGAGCGAGAAATGAAGTGGGATGCAGCCGCTACGGGGTTTAGGTAAGTTTGAGGGAGCGAGAAATGAAGTTGGATGCAAGCGCTAAAGGGTTTAGGTAAGTTTGAGGGAGCGAGAAATGAAGTTGGATGCAAGCGCAAAAGGGTTTAGGTAAGTTTGAGGGAGCGAGAAATGAAGTTGGATGCAGCCGCTAAGGGGTTTAGGTAAGTTTGAGGGAGCGAGAAATGAAGTTGGATGCAGCCGCTAAGGGGTTTATGTAAGTTTCTGGATGAGGGTGCGCATGCGCAAGATCTTATATACATAAGAACGCACGAATCTAAGAGGCCAAAAACCAATGCAAACCAGAGGCAAACGCAAGTAATTGGAAGAGCTGGACGATGGAAGCCGCCGACAAAACAGGCTGCCGCCGCAACAGGTGAGCACATGAACGTGATTTTTACGATTGACAACTGACTGAGGCAAGTTCGGGAGATATCATACGAACGGACGTATCTTTTAGGATAGAAACGTATTTGCTTATTGAATCACTCGCAAGTTCTTACGAACGCACGAGCGGACGTGAAAAATAGGATGATCGTGAGCCAAATCCAAGCTGTTACATGTTTCTTTGAATCAACCCAATAGTGATTAAATACCCTTGCTGCTAGCCCTTCAACTAAAACGTACCCAAACTAATCTATTCTGATTAACAATATTAAGAAGGGTGATGACTAATCCATCACCACCAGCAGTCCAGTGCACAGCAGCCATATCTGTAGAATAGGTAAATAACAACTTTCTAGTATCTGACCTCCCAGGGGAGTTGGGATGACTTCATGCTGCCACTGCTGAGGACCTCCAATCTATTTCGACTGAAGCTTCTCTTTTTTTAAGTTTAATTCAGCTCTCCACATCGGGACACACTATTTCTCATTGCCCAAGCTCTGTCAGTTTAAATGGTTATCATGAGGGGTAATCCCTTATCATTTCCATGCACCAATTATCTATTCTATTGGAATATGAACTCCAAACTGGCCACTCTTTTCCCCTGCAACTGCTTCCTCATGGTTCCACATACTGAAACCCCTCAATGCGATAAAGTCCTGTGGTTTGTACAAGCTCAGAAATATGCACCGAACTCCATTCACTGGGACAGAGGGGGCATGTCAAGTAATTCCTCAGTGCATTCCCTCTTTAGGTGATGACAGAGGAACACCTGTGGGACCTAATCTTAGGAACGGAAGTGTGCTAGACATATCGGGCCTTGAGGACTAGTGTTGAGGAACCAGGGGCGTAGCTAGGGGGGAGCAGAGGGGACATGTGCCCCAGGTGCAGCATGTCAGGGGGGGCACCAAAGGGGGGCCTGAGCACAGGTGGGGGGCACCATTTCGAATCTTTGCCTAGAAAGCCTATCTACTTCTCTGGAGGAACACTGACCTAATTCACCCAAAATCCCCAGTTGTTATCATGAGACACGTAGAAAACTTCCATCCCATGCATACACAAACAGTGTAGGTGTCAGATGCGTGTTGTTTGTTGAATAATGATTCATGCGATTGTCTCTATTCTTTTGCATCTTAGACTCATTTGCGCATCTGTAAATAGCTTTGGATAAAAAACCCAAGTCATGGAAAACAAAATAGTTATAACTTAATCTATTCACTATCTCTATTGTCAAATATTATATTTGTGCCATTAATTTGTACCTTCACATGCATTTTCTTTGAAGTTTAGAAACATGATTTGTGGGGAAATCAAGGTGCAAGATAAGGTTATGTTCACATCTAGTTGATGAGCTGCAAATTCTTATTTGTGATGCATCACCAGGGACGTAACTATAGGGGGTGCAGCGGTTGCGACTTCACTGGGGCCCATAAGACGGCCCCATCATTGTTTCTTATTTATTAGATTTGTGCTCACATGTAAATATTATATGTTGTATGCTTCATGTATATAAAATAGAAGCATCATTTGTCTCTAAAGTTTCAGTCTTTAATTGCCTAGCTGTATCCAATTTAGTTAAACTTACAAACAAATATTACTGTATGAGCCATGATTGGGCCTCCAACAATGTTTAAATTTAGTTACACCAAAGTACATCACACTACATTTGGATGTTTGAAATTTGCAATTGGGGGCTTCAAGCTCACATTGCTCTGCATCGCAACTTACAATCGCAGGGAATCAACTAGGTGTCAATGTGTGAATAGGCTTTAAAAAGCTAATCAGTAGTTGTATTTTACCATGGACTGTAAGTACAAATTGCTTGTTGTAAGTGTTGGGTTGACAAGCAAGGTGAGTACTGAGAGTAACCAAGCAGCTTCGAAGCCCTAAGCCAGATAAAAGATAAGCACAACCATCAGGACACTCGACCTGGAAACCCAGAATCAAACTAGAACACACAATAATCACTGAAGATTAGATATCTCTGTGATGATGTCTGGTCACTCCTTTTAAACATCAGAACACAAGCCAGAGGTCTCAGAAGTAGGCTACTAGCCACACAGTACTGTAAGGAGAAAAACCATAAAAGGTATTCCTAATTTTTTGTGGGGACCCACGCAGGCTTTTATGTCTTGGTCTCCCCGATAGTTATCATTGGGGCCTGTAAAGGTATAATAGATTGCATTATGGCAAAAAGTCTATTGGTGTAAATTATATAATACAAAAGGCTGACATGCTATTGTTGCTCCCCTGCCTTATTTATCATATTTGTGCTCCCTTAGCGTCATTTAGATGGTAGCGGGGGATGCAGCCGTCAGGGAGCTCGGAGCCGCTCGCCTTAGGCGCGCTGATTGGATGAGCGGCCATGCATGCGCCGGAGGACCGGAAAGAGGTGAGTTGGCTTCGACAATCTGGGGGGTTTCACACAGCGGAGCAACCCCAATCGGGGAGCCCGGGGGAAAGGACCAAAACCCAGGAAAGTCAAAGACCTGGATTTTGGTCCACTTTAAGCAGGGTGGCAAAAGCATACAATCTACTAGAGCTTAACAGAGTTTACAATACAATAATAATAAGGCATCAAAGATTCTTTTTCACAATGCTGCTATCTTGCAACATAGTAAAAGTCTTGATGTAGTATGGGGAACTGAATAGAAAGCCTCTCTGGGGAGAAGCCCAAGATTAGTACTAGTACTAGTACCAAGGCTTAGATCAGGGTTCCCAAACCATTGGTACTAGTACCACTGGTATTACTCAAGCTCCCATCTGGTGGTCACTGGGGGTGAAAGTGGGAGGACATAAAACATTTCAGAAAAGCTACTGCTTCATTGTGATGTTCCAGGTGGTCAAGTCACCAAGCTGCAGGAGTGGGGCATCTGGAAATGGCTGCACTGCTGGCAGCAGAGTGTTTATTCTTGGGCCAGTATACAACCTCCACCCTCCTGAGGAAGTCTGTATTAGTGTGACTTGAGAAATGGGAAAACATGTTGAGAAACCCTGACTTAGATAAAGTTTGGTACACTGACAATGTTCCCTAGGGAGAGGCTCACAGAATGGAGAAAGCAAAGATGCCACTGGTCTGCTGTTGCTACATGTAAAAAAGGTGAGTATATAGCACGGGCCATACATCTTTTATTAGTGATCTCCACTGCACGGCATCTCAAATCTGTATGTCCCCTAATACTGAGCTGAAAGATACCATAAAATCTCCTATGCAAGGGTTACAAGGGGTCATGCAAATTATCCCTTTCATCTCTCTGCTATTCCAAGCACTCATAAAGATGTATAGTATAGCTCCTAATATTTACACAGTAACAAATTCTTACAAGAGAACTTGAAATTTACTAATAAACATTTCTGCCCCCTCCCCCCCAAAAAAAAACAGTGACCAATATATCCACCCTTCTTATCAATAACAACCATGAGACTTCCCTCCTTGGAGAGTGTTAGTTTCTTAATCCGTTTTCTGTGAAGGAGCCTCCCAGACATGAGGCTCGATTCAGACACATTCGTCTGCACTTCCGTAGCTGTCTGTGAAAGTTTTTGTGGGTGTATATGCGCGTATAAGCGCTTTCGATGAACGAAAGCAAATCTGAACATTTCTGTTAGTTCAGGTCATTTTCCAAACCTAATCTGATATTTTCCGTTCGTTCAGATAACTTACGTTATTGCTATGGGCTTGCATCTCATTCAGAGAGCTGATTGCCGACGGACTACCACCCTATAAATCCGTTTCCTTTGCGATCCCCTTACGGGACCATTTTGACCTCGAGACTAGCATCTATGGACGACTCTAGTGCATTTGAGGAGCATGAGGATCTGCAGCTCATGGGCATTGAAATTGTCCGGAGGGCTGAGACCAGATTGCACCGGCGGCGACGCATGCACATCAATGGCATGCATGACATTGAGCTGTTCGAGCTCACCAGACTTAATCGCGCTTCCCTCCATAAATTGTATAGTGAGCTGTGGCCATGGTTAGCCCGCACCACAAGGAAGGGGCAAGCAATTTCAGGTATGACCAAGATGCTTGGCTGCCTGCAATTTTTGGCGAACGGCTCGTTCCAGAGGCTGGGTGCCCTCTCCGTGGGGATCTCCCAGCCTACGCTGAGCCGCGCGCTCTCCAAGTTTTTGGAAGGCATGGCTACCATTACTCGGAAATATATTTGTTTTCCTGACGACATGGTAGCCAGAAACGCGATTAAGCTAGCATTTTATACCATCGCCCATATGCCCAACGTCATGGGTGCCATTGACTGCACCCACGTTGCCCTGGTCCCTCTGGCAGTGGATCTACAGGCAGGTTCAATCAGTCCTTATAAATTCCAAAATACCCTCCTTGTAAAATGTCCCTTCTTCGAATGAGTCCCTCCTTTTAATGTATCCCTCCTTTTACATAATCACTCCTTGCAATTAATCCCTCCTTGTATTTTTTCCTACTTGTAAATATTCCCTCTTTGGAAGTAATCCCTCCTTGGAATAATTTACTACTTTAAAATATTCCCTCCTTGTAATTATTCCCTCCTTGGAATTTATCCCTCCTTGTAAGTTAGGCCACATTGTAATGTATCCCTCCTTTTAAGTATTCCCTCCTTTTAAAGAGTCCCTGTGGAACCATGGACCGTATTTAGTTGCATATAAATGTCACATGTGTTCACCAAGGAAACATTTTAATGTGTACCTGAAATAGAACCGGGACAGTTAATCTTTCCTTTTTCAAACATACATATTGTTTTTTGGCAAGACAAAATACTTATGTACTTGTTTATTGCTATTTTAATTGGGCCACAGCATTTGCTTAGGGTGTGATTAGTTAGTGTTCCCCTAGTTTTCGTCCCCTTTATAAAGTTTTTGTTGTTTTTTTTTTTTATCCCAGGAACCGCAAAATGGGCCACTCAATGAATGTCCAAGCAGTGGTGGCCCGGGACATGCGGTTCCTTAGTCTGCTCGCGGGGTTCCCAGGCTCATCCCATGATGCCTACATTCTTCACAGATCTGGATTGTACGGTCGATTTGAGTCTGGGGAATTTTCTGGTGGATGGCTCCTTGGTAAGTTGACGCCAATAACGTCCTTTTTTTTGGATATGTATGGCTAGGAATTTAATTTGTGTTCCATGTATGAAACTATGGCCCTTATTTAAAAAGGGATAGCGTCACGTAGTGGCTGGTTAATGACAGGTAGCGACAGGTAGCGACTGGTGAACGCCGGACACGGCCCGCAATTACACATTTATCAAGCAGAATCTGTTTAGCGGCTGGGATAGTGCCATGTAGCGTCTGAATCATTTTCACAGCCTCAGCGAACAGCGCCAGCGTTTAGCCTTGCCCAGCGTCAGCTATGACCTCTTGCTACCTGTCGCTCTCCCATACATTTCAATGGACGATCCTTTTCTTCTCTTTAAACGGTTTTGTTTTTTTTTCAAAAAAATCACAAATAATTATTTGACCTCTTCTGGCATTGAAATAGCAGTTTTTTCATAATTTTTTCATTTTTTATATATTTCTTCAGAAATGACATTACAGGTCTGGCATTAAAGTGTTCATGTTACAATGTTGTTACAATGTAATTCCATATGTTTTCGCTTTGTTACTAGTTGATAGTTGCTTGAAAACACACTTTAAACATACAGCCTCCTGCGCTCTGGGCTTCAAACAAGTATTTTTCAGCGCCAGAGATTTGTGAGGCTGTTTTTTTGCTGAATATGGTGTGAGTCGGTCGCTATGAGCAGTCGCTAACATGCGCTCCCATACAGCGCTGTACTGGTCAAATAGCGACTCCTCACAATGTATTCAACATTACTGAACAGCGACTGAGTCGCTATAAAGTAGCGACCCACGGCCGAGCACTGCGACTACTAGCGGGCGCTCTGAAAATGCCTGCTACAGACGCTCATCTGTTGCTACCTGCTGCTAATGATGAATCAGCCTCCCCGCCTATTTGAACACCTTGTTTACATGTGAAACATGACCTTAACCATTAGATTTTTCAAGCAACAAAGCCTTGCCAAATGTTAGTCCTGCGTTAGCAAAATGTTGAAATGGAATTTAGAGTAAAGTAATAATTAGTCTTCCACACTCTGCTTAAATTATGTCCTTGAATTTATCCTAGGGTCTGCACCATCTTTGAGTAGATGCATTACACTTACTGAGTAGAGGAGAGCGGGATAAAGTGCAGGGGGCGGGTTAGAGCTGATTTGTACTCACACAAAGGTCCTGAAAAGTTAAGACATCCAAGAATGCTGAGCAGCACAGTCCTAAACCAATACCTGTTAGCAGTCTGGCTGATTGGCCCTCATCCGCCATCTTGGATGTTTAATTTTTTCCCACATCTATTTGATGGTTTTTATTTTTTTTCAGGGCCTGTACACTATGTATGCTCATGCTGTGTAGCAAATGTGACGTAGGCTCTTAGTAATGTTGATGGCCCATTTAGGGGATTCCATTTATTGAGTAATGTGTAATTTATGTTTTTTATAATACATTTTGGCAGGTGATTCCGGCTATCCACTCTTTCCGTGGCTGTTAACGCCCATCCTCCGGCCCCAGAATGCAGCCGAGGAAGCATATAATAGGGCGCACAGGAAGACCAGGGCCGTGGTGGAGAGGGCTTTTGGCCTATTGAAGACCCGCTTCCGATGCTTGGACCATACCGGGGGAGCACTTCAGTATGACCCCAAAAAGGCCATAGATATTATAATGGCCTGTGCAGTGTTGCATAATTTTGCTATTTTGCAGCGTGTCCCTCGGTATGTGGATGTGCCCCCCTCTCCACCCACCGATGACCCAGACGAGGACTATCGTGGCCCACCGAGTGCGTCTGCCCAAGCAGTGCGGTCTAATTTAATTGAGACACATTTTGCTTAATTTGGTGTTCCTTTGTTTGTTTTGTCCCTTTATTCTTGGAAAATTGTGTTTTTGGACCTTTGTGTTTGTATGTTGTTACTTTTACAAACAGTAAAGAAATAATTTAAAAGAACCTCACACATGATTTTCATTTTTGTTTTTTGGGATGTTCCAAATGTGTTACTGCCTACTTTAACTCATCTTTATTCCCCCAAAACTTAAAGGCATAAACTTAGTCCACAACAGGTTAATTACAATTTTATGTAGTTTATTTCAGAAGCAAACATTGGAGTTGATGGTCACTCTCATAGTTGCATAAAATACATGGGCAAAACAGAAATGAAAGTTTAGGCAAATCAGGCCACATAGCAATCGCCCAGAGGCAGGGGTTTTAAAGTAAGGCACTCCTGTGCAAAGTTTAGGACAAATTAAAATTTTACAAACATAGGTGACAAGCATTGCCATGTCCACATTGTGCAGCAATCAAATAGGCCCACAGACACACCCTCTCCTCCTTGGCGACATTTGCCACAGGCACAGGTGTAAAGCAGCCAAACCTATGCCACATCTACACCTGTTACTCAGTGTGACACCCAAACAAGAACCCCCAGTCCCAATCCAAGTCCAGTTCAATCTCAGCCAGGGGTCAAGGTAGTAGTTTGCCAGCCCAGAATGTCCCCCAATCATGCCTACAAACAGGAGGAGCCAGAACCAATGTCATTCGCAACAAGCATGCAGTGCAACAGCTTGAGTGGCAGGTTCATTGAGGCTTCACCTCCGGTATTGGCTAGTGGGCTACCTCAGCACTCTAATGAGCTATATGGGCGCAAATCCAAAGCAAACAAGCAAAGCCATACCAAAAGGGTATATTAGTAGGGCTCACCAGACAGGTCAATACAGTGGGGATGTAGATCAAAGATGTGGAGCAGATACAGGCCAAATAGGCCTTAAAATGGGGGATGCCCATAAAACCCAGGTTGGGGCCCTTGGAGGTGGGCCCTCACCTGGGCCTGTGTGGCATTCAGAATCTGCAACTGTTCCAACATGTTTCTATTAGAAGTTCGAGATTCAGCCATCATGGCACTGAGATTGTTAGTTAAGGTGGCCATGTGGCTGTTGCTATTTCGAACTTCCTCAAGCATGGCACTGTAATAATTGGATAAGGTGGCCATGTGGCTGTGGTTGGACCTAAATTCAGTCAGCATGGAGTTTAAGGTGTTGTTTAATGTTTCTAATTGGCCATGAAGATGTTCGTGGTTTCGTTGATTTTGGAGGTGAAATAGCCGCCTCTCATGGTGCCATGCTGACTCCAGGTCCACCAACAGCCACAGGTCTGCTTGGCAAATCCTCAGCAGCAGAGCTAACACTTGTGTTGTATGTAATTGACTCTAAATACATAACAGCCAGTCCTTTGCTAATCTCAATAGTGTTCCTCAAGACTCTCCAAAATAATCTACGAGGAAGTAAAAAAGCAAATAATGGGTCGCCACACATAACACACCCTGTTTAAATTGTTACCTCCACTACAAGGCACACCCTAGGGGCATGTGTTAATATATGGGTTTGTGCGTAATTTTACATGTAGATCACATTTCACATACACAGTAACATTACTAACCGGCAGGAATAGTAGGGATGTCCGTGTCCTGTCGGGCCGAGTGTCCCTCTAAGGCCACAGGATGTAGAAGGCTCAGCACCATCTCCTCAGCTCGGGTAAATTGCAGTTTGGTGGGGAATCCGCCGCCAGTTTGTAAGCTGAAAAAGAGAGTTGCACACATTTAGATAAATGTTTCCAATACAAGACGAAGCCAAATCCACAAAGTATATATGTACCTGTAATTACGTCTTTTATTTTCTTTCTTCCGTGCTGCATACTTTAGGTACGATATTTTCCTTTGTATCTGCTCCACATCTTTGAGCTCTTCCCCCGCTGCATTGACTTGTCTGGTGAGCTCCTCCAAAATCTCGGCTTTGCGCTGCTTGCTTGTAGCTTTGGATCTGCGCCCATATAGCTCATCATAATACAAGGTGAGGCCACTAGCCAATGCCAGAGTTTGGGCCTCACCAAACCTGCCACTCAAGTGGCCTTGGCGCAATGTGCGCCCTGTTGCTTGACGTTCTGGCTCATCAGTGGTTGGTGGCAAATGGGGGGGCATTCTTGGCTGGCTTCTGATTGGACTGGACTTGGATATGGACTTGGGGTTCTTGGCTGGGTGGCCACTGAACTAGCAGGCGTAGCTGTGGCATATTCAGCCTGCCTTTCCACCTGTGCCGGTGCCAAATGTGGGCGAGGAGGAGAGGGTGTGGTGGATGATATTGGGCTTCTTGGCCTGTGCCTCTGCAGCCCCTTCACACTTTCATGGCCCTGGGAGGTTGATGCACGTGGGTGGGGTGATGGTGAACTGTGGCTGCTGGGGCTCCAGGCCCGGTGTCTTGGCTTCTTTGCATGTGAGGTTTTCCCACGTGGGTGGGGTGATGGTGAACTGTGGCTGCTGGGGCTTCGGCCCGGTGTCTTGGCCTCTCACCCTCTTGATGTGCTTTTTAGGGGCTGTACCTGTGTGCTTGCTGGGCTGGGCCTTCTTCTTTGGCGCTGGCTCCTTGGTTTTTGTGCTTGTGGGTGCCTTTGTGGTCGCCTGCCCACTGCAGGTTCCTGGCTGCTTCGCCTTTGGCATTTTTGAGCGAGTGGTGGGGCCTGCTGAAGCCTCCTCACACTTCTCTGCCTTTTTCCTGCTGGCTTCCTTGGCTGCTTTGGCCTTAGCGGACGATTTTTTTGGTGGCATAATGATGAGACTCTGAAAGAGAATGAGCTGTGGCTCCAGGACCCTTTAAATACTAATGCCGGGGTCTGACGTTTACACGTTCGTGTACGCGTGCGTGCGGCCGTTCGTCCGGCCGCGCGGAACCCGGAAACCGCAGGGGCATTACTTATCTGCTGCAGACAAGAGGCAAGATGGCGCCCACAATCTTCACCCGCCAACAAGAAGAGATCATCATGCTTGTAAGTGTCTTTTACTGGCTTTGATTTGCCATCTAAATGCATGCCTAGCCCTTAACCCTTTAAGTGCCAGCCTACCTGGAGTTTTTGTCACCCTTTGTTGCCAGACCATTTTGCACTATTTTGCGCTCCCCATGTTCAAATGTGATTTTTGAAAGGATTTCCCAGGAAAATTATATATTGTTTTTTTCAGCATAGTCTGGGCTTTAACATGAAATGTCTTGTTTGTCATTTTTTAGGTGTATTCTCAATATTTTTGGGTGAAATATGTGCAAAAAAATAATATATATATATATATATATATATATATATATATATATTGACACCCTTTCCTGCCCAGGAGACTCCCCCAAACTGAAACAGCGCTTTAGGGGATTTTCAGAAAAAATACAACTGTGATATGCGCTATGCGCACCTTGCAGTTTTTCCAGAAAAACAACCCTTTACATTTGAAATACCCCCAACAAACTATATCTTCTCTGGAAGTACACACCTTAAGCTTTCTAGGTGTACCAGGCTTGTTGATGTGGCCACAGTTTTCTGGAAGTAATCCCTCAATGTATTCTTTGGTTGTAAAGAGTTTCCCTAAAAAAAGGATAAAAAAGCAGAATCAAAGCCACATTTTCCTAAGAAAACTATTTACAAACAAGAAAAAACAAGTTTAATCTGAAAAAGCAGCATCCCTCGAACAGAACGATACCCAACATGCATTGCTACTGTCAAGGGAAGAGTTGCCAAACACCCCAAAGTAAAGCATGTGCGTAACGGCAAATTTACTTGAAAATTTCAGCTCTGCAGACAAAAGGGTCGATTCTAAATGCAAAAGTTAATTGATTTCGGATCGGGAATCGGAAGTTTGGGTGGGTGTTAGTCATTTTTTCCTTTTTTTTTTGGCCATTTCCGACTCGTGCGAACGTTCGAACGAATTCGTATATGCTCTTACGATCATCGGAAGTTTTACTAACAAAATCGGAAGTTTTACAACCAAATCGGAAATGTTCCCAACCAAATTGTAATTTTTCTGTTCGTTCCTAAAACTTCTGTTAATCGGATGTGTTTCCATGTGATTCAGAGAGCTGATTCCCACCCTAAAAATCCGTTTAATTGAAAATCCACTTCCGACACCTTTGAGGACTCGGATTTGCTATTGTAGAACATGTTTTGTGGCTATGCGGAGGAGTCTGCGCGCCTTCAGCTCCAATGAACTGCATGTATCAGCATGGCCGAGGCCATAAATTGTATAGCAATGCATACCTGAATCAATACATTTCATGTATGCCTTATAAAAGCATTTTAATGTGGACCTTAATTAGTCCTTTGCATGTAAACCTTTATTTTGCCACACATCCATATAATTGCGATTTATTTTTAAACTTATGTCCTTTGTTTTTTTTTTTTTGGATTGTTGTTGTACTTGAATCTTAATTTGTTTTCGGATTTATTGTTGTAGTTGGCAACCTTTGCTTTGTGTAATTATTTTATCTTATCTTTGGTCAGATGCATCACACTTACTGAGGAGAGGAGAGTGGGATAAAGTGCAGGGTGCGGGTTACAGCTGTGTTTTGCTCAGAGACAGCAGAGCTGGGGGCCTTGAGAGGTCAGAAATCCCAGAATGCAGAGCAACACAGTCACAAGGCCCTTTCTGTTTGCAGGCTGCCTTATATTACCTGACCCGCCATCTTGGCTGTTTCAAGGCTCATAACATGCAGAAGATGCTGGGTGTTTTAAAAATTTGGAGAGCAATCTGTATGTACAGGGTGTGGGTAACAACACAAAAAATTTAAAGTTGTACTATTTGAAACCAAAAATTTTAATTAAAAAACGCAAGTAAAAAATGCCAGTTCAAAATAAAAAAATAAAAAAAAATGTATGATTTACTTTTAGAAATACATTCATTAATGGTTGGTTACCACAAAACGAATGAAATAAAGAAAAAGCAGAAATGAAGATTCGCCTGAGCGCACAGTGGTTTGGGTCAGTTTTAGGGGTGAGACATGGAAGATGTAAGAAAGTGCAAAGTGATTTAGCTAAGCATTGTAGAAGAAGGAAGGATTTTCGTCCGGACAAAAAAAGAAAAAGGGCAAAATCCAAAACCGACTTTGAAACCTGAGAAATGAAACGGAAAAGTCAGGATGGAAACTGACATTCAACTGATTCACTAACTGCCATACGAACGGACTGAAAACTTACACACGGTTTGAAATGCATTATAGAATCGCTCGAATGTTCATACGAAATCGGAAAATTTACACCAAAAAACACAGATCGGAAAAAATACGTTTTTGGTGTTTCTCTGAATCGACCCTAAAGTGCACACCTTGCGATTTTTCAACCAAAACAACCCTTTACATTTGGAATATCCCCCATAAACCATATATTCCCTGTAAGTGCACATGTTAAGCTTTCTAAGATTACCCAGCTTGTTGTAGTGGGCTCAGCATGATCGCATCTGAAAGAACAGCAGCAGGGAGCCTGGACGACACCCGGTGAGTGACGTCATAAGGCAAGATGGCGGCGCCCATCGGGAGAGGAGGGGGAGAGCCCTTTCAGGCTCTCCCCTGAAGCTGAAAAGCCAGGGGGGGCTATATTCCCTAGAAGTACAAACCTCAGGCTTTCTAGGCGTACCAGGCTTGTTGACATGGGTGCAGTTTTCTGGAAGTAATCCCTCAATGTATTCTTTGGTTGCACAGGGTTTCCTTAAAAATGAATAAAAAAGCAGAATCAAAACCACATTTTCCTAAAAAAAACTATATGCAAACCAGAAAATCTGAAAAAGCAACATGCGCCGAACAGAACAATACCCAACATGCATAGGTTCTGTCAAGGAAAGAGTTGCCAAACACACCAAAGTAAAGCATGCGCATAGCGGTAATTTTACTTAAAAATGTCAGCTCTGCAGACAAAGTGCGCACCTTGTGCTTTTTCTACCAAAACAATCCTTTACATTTGGAATATCCCTGATAAACCATATATTCCCTGAAAGTACACATGTTAAGCTTGCTAAGCATACCCAGCTTGTTGTAGTGGGCTCATCTTTCTGGAAGTAATATCTCGAAGAATTCTTAAGTTGCACAGGATTTCACAAAAAATGTATAAAAAGGCAGAATAAAAAACACCTTTTCCTAAAATATCAATATGCAAATAAGAAAAAACAAGGTAAATCTGAAAGTGCAAGGTACCCCAAGCAGAACAATACCCAACATGCATAGGTACCTGTAACCTTTTAACTGCCAGCCTACTTGAGATTTTGTCACCCTCTGCTGGCAGGATATTTTTCACCATTTTGTGTGATGTTTAACTGTGATTTTTGCAGAAATTTCCAAGAAAATGGCATATTTTCTTTTTGTGGCAGAGTTTAGGCTTTAACATGAAATGTCTTGTTTGTATTTTTTCTACTTTTTTTTATATATTGTTAAGTAAATAAGTAAAAAAATATTAAAATATATATATTTTTTAAATTGTCTCCTTTATTTTAACAAAAACATTTATTTTATTAAAGAAAACCATATTGCATGTGAAAGCCCCAATTCTCCCGATTACAATGATACTACATATGTATCAGTAGCCCCCCGTTCCTGTCCAGGTGATCCCCTAAACTGAAAAGAGCACTTTATAACATTTGCAAATAAAATACAACTACTATCCACATAATAAAGGGTTAAATAAAAAAAATTGGTGTGGGGTCCCCCTTCACAGGGGGGGGGGGGACACCATTTCTTGGGGGAATTTTAAGGTTTTTTTTTGGGGAGGCAGGTAATGGGGGGTCTCAGGGTTAATGGCAAGTCACCCACTAGCCGCAGGTGACTTGCCAGACCCAGAGCCTTGTGAACTGGTATAGGGGTCTCGTAGATCCCTTACCAGTTCACAAAGGGTTAAAAGTAAAAAAAAAACACACAGAGACACACTTTAAAAATAACTTTATTAAAAAATAATACATTTTTTTAATTATTTTTTTAAAATACTTACCTCCCATCCATCCCTGTGTCCCACGCTAATCACTTAGGCCCTTATTTAACAAGGGATAGCGCCAGGTAGCGACTGGTGAGCGAACGGTAATGACGGTCACCGCCACAAGAACGCCGGCTCCCCACCACAATCACACATTTATCAAGCCGATCCTGCTTAGCCACTGAGAGAGCGCCAGAAAGCGAATCATTCATCATTATTCGAGCCTCACCCCACAGCGCCAGCGAGCGACCTTGAACAGCGACAGGTATGACCTCTCGCTACCTGGCGCTCTCCAATGCATTTCAATGGAACAATCTTTAAATATTCATAATTAATTGTTAATAATTTTTTTTTTTTTTTTTTAATGTGAAAATTTCTGTTACCACTTCTGCCATGTTAGATATTTTTTTAAGGTAAAAAAAAAATAAAAAAAAAATTTGTGCAGAATTGATATTACAGGTCTGATATTAATGTATTCTTATTACAAAATGTTTTTATAAACTTGTTTTTTTGGTTTCCAAAAATATGGTTGTTTGGGGGTTAAAAAACTACTTTTAACCCATCGCCGCCAGCGCTCTGGGGTTTAAACATGCATTTCACAGCGCGAGAATTTTTTGAGCGTGATTTGTTAATGAATATGGTGGGAGCCGTTCGCTATGGCCATTCGCTATCATGCGCTCCCATACAGCGCGGAACCTGTCAAATAGCGACTCCTCACCCAATATTCAACATTACCGCACACCGACTGAGTCGCTGTCAACAACCGAACAACGGCCAAGCACAGCGACTACTAGCGGGCGCTGTGAAAATACTGCTACAGTCGCTCATCTGTCGCTACCTGGCGCTATTAATGAATCGGCCTCTTAGGCTTCTGCTCTCCTGCTGCTGCTGGAAGCCTTTTATACCTACTGGGTTACAGATAACATAGGGTTAATTTAAAAAAAAAATGACATAGGGTCCCCCCTCCCAGGGAGGGGGACCCCATTTTTTGGTGGGATTTTTAAGGGTTAAAACCCTTAAAAATAAAAAAAAAAAATAGCGTGAGGTCCCCCCTACCCAGCGTAACCAGCCTGTGACCAGCTATGGGGGCTTGTAGAATAGGGCGCAGGGGCCAGCTTTAGTGGCTCCTGTCCCTGCAGGCTACAAGCCGGCATTGCCTAGGGCCACGGCTCTTCTGCCCCCCCCCCCCTGGGCTTTGGGGAGGCGGGTAATTTGGGGGGCTCAGGGGTTAATGACAAGTCACCCGCTAGCCGCAGGTGACTTGCCAGACCCACCGAGCCTTGTGAACTGGTATAGGGGTCACATGGACCCCTTACCAGTTCACAAAGGGTTAAAAGTAAAAAAAAACACAGACACACTTTTTAAAAATAACTTTATTAAAAAAAAATATTTTTTTTTTTTATATTTTTTTTTTAATACTTACCTCCCATCCATTCCTGTGTCCCACGCTGATCACTTAGGCTTCTGCTCTCCTGCTGCTGCTGCTGGAAGCCTTTTATACCTACTGGGTTACAGATAACATAGGGTTAATTAAAAAAAAAAATGACATAGGGTCCCCCTCCCAGGGAGGGGGGACACCCTATTTTGGGCACTCCCCTGCAGCCGGAGGAGCCCCAATGGGCGATCGGAGCCCCTCTGGCTGAAGAGAAGACCCGGCCAGATCAAACAAGGGGTCAGGTAAGTGATTTTTTTAAAACTTTTTATTCTATTAATGGGGAAAGTCAGGCACGTAAAATTTACGTGGCTGGCGGTAATCTGCAGGGGAGGCAGCCACGTAAATTTTACGTGGCTGGCGTTTTAAGGGGTTAAGACTATCCTGGGTTTTGGTCCTTTCCCCCCAGGCACCCCCATTGGGGCAAATGCATGGCCGCTCGTCCAATCAGCACCCTCGGAGCCGCTAAGCTATGCACGTCTGAGCGACGTCTCCGAGCGCACTCGCGTTCGCATCCCCCGCTTCCCTCTAACCGTGACCGTGTCCACGCCGGCCATTCACAAATGGAGGGATAGCAGGGATGCGGGTGCGGCCTGTGCATGTGCCGTTGGACTGGGAACTAAGATAAGTGTAGCGGGCATCCTAGGAGGTTTCACAAAAAAGGACATTCCAGAGTGTGGAGCCCCCAGGGAATGCACAAAAAATGGTATAGCCTTGGTTTTAGGCCAAATTAAATGCTATTGTTAGTATACAATCATAATATGTAATAATTTTTTAATTCTTTATTTTTCTAGGAGATATCGAAAGATTGCCTATAGGCGTTTTACCGGCTAGGTACATAGAATACTTGGCAAAAGGAATCGAAGGCCCATTCCATCATGGGCCTTCGGTTGTCCATGCAGTGAGGGAAAAATATCCGGACCCCCAAGGTGTATACACAGAGTACTACCCTGATTATAACGCCGCTGACATGGCATTGGAATGAACTTTTTACGTTTACTCGTTTAGTAGTTAATTATTTGTTGTTCATGTTTTTGTTCTAAGTTTATCAAAAATAAGTTAATAAAAGTTGTTATTTTTTTCTAATTACTTTATTGATTGTTGTCATAATCTTGGTATTCAATCTATTCTATATGAAATTTATAGTGCTAGGTGCAAAATTGGTGAAAAAATATGTCACTGCCAGTCAATATAGTGCTCAAAAAAGAAGGAATTTTATGGTGCTGTAGGATTGTCAGAAAGCACCGTCCCTTTAAGGAGGGCAGCCCACATGACTTGCCTGCGTTCCTGTCCGGAGGCAGACCAGCCATGTGGAAGTGGTCACTGGGGGAAGTGACCTCAGGGGGGAGGGGGAGAATAAAGGGGACATCCGTCCCCTTCTTCTTCCTCTTTGACCCCCGGCGTGGATGGACGAGCAGTCGGGCCGACGCTCGTCCAGCCAGATAAGTACCATTGAGGCCCAACTAGCAGCGCTGCGCAGAAAGGCGGCGCGGCGAGGTGAGGACTGGGTAAGGAGCCTAATTCCCTCCCAGTCCGCCTTGCCACCACCCCCCTCTCATCCACGGCGGGCACGCCGGGCTATTGCCCGGCTTAGCCCCTCTCCTCCCCGCCGGTTAGATTGGCGGGGGATAGGTAGTGGCGCCCCACCCCCTCCCCCTCCTCCTGCGGCGCAGCACTCACCTGTAAGCTCCGGCCAAGGGAGATTTTCGGCGCATCGCCTGGTGTCCGGGTTGGGGGATGTGGCAGCAGCCCAGCCGCCTCCCCCGCCTGCTCTGGCGCCATCTTCACTTCGGCCCGAGCGTGCGAGCCCGTAAAAGGCACGTCCCCACCCGCCTCTCCCTCGACGAGCTGGGAGAGGCGGTGACGTCATTGCGGTGGGCCCCACCTCCGCCTCCTTCTCGGCTTTCTGTGCGGAGCTCGGGCCGCGTTAAAGCTGCTTCTCCCCACCGTACCCGTGGGCAGGGAGCGACGGCCGCATGCTCACTCCCCCCCCACGCCGGGGGGGGGGGGGTCTTGGTGAGCAGATCTCACTCTCGGCGATCGCTGATCATAGGTCTTTATCACAAGCTGGGGGTCTGGTATCCGGGGGATGGCGGGTTTCCTGGCAGGGGTAAGGGAGTTGTTAACCAGGTGGGAGTTGACTGCAAGTGGGGGGTTCAGGGGGGCGCCGCAAGGCCCCAAGGCAGTGTGGGCACCAGGGGAGGCGATAGGTCCCTACCGATATCGGAGTTAGCCAAGGGGCACACCTACGTGTGTTTCGAGAGTCCGCTTGGGGGGCACTTAAAACAGGAGGTGAAAGAGAAAATATGGGATTATGTGGACATCTTCACGTTACTGCCCTTGGAACGTTTCGGGATTGAGGGCTGGGAGAAGGAGAAAGAGTACCGGAAGGAGGAAGATGAGGATAGGAGGCGCTTTCGGTTGATCCCGAGAACTTTCGGGAATTGGCTGCAGGCATTTTCTATACTCGCCAGCGTCATAGGGGAAAGAAATCCAGAACACTGCTCGCTGTTGTTCTGTTATTTGGACACCACCGGGTATATGGGGGTTCGGCGTGGCTTAGGTACGACGAGCAGTTTCGGCAACGGATGTCGATAAGTGAGGGGTTGGGGTGGGATCATAGGGACATTGGGCTGTGGTTGAGGGTGATGAATGCGAGGGGGGGGGAGTGTACCCAGCTGCCTGGGGTTCCTCCCCCTTTCAGGGGGCCGCCACTTCAATGGGGTCGGGAGTGGCGGATGCAGCCAGACGGGGTTTGTGCTGGGCCTTCAATGACTCCTTCTGCAGATGGGGGCCCACGTGCAAATTTGGCACGAATGTTCGGGCTGCGGTGGGAGTCACTCAGTTGGGAGATGTTTTAAGAAGGGTCGGGGGGCCGCAGGGGGGCTGATGGTTCTGGAAAAGGGGTATCCCCGGTGAGAGGGGTGGAGATGTGCCCCTGGTTAAATAAGTATCCTGATCAAGGGGTGGCTCGTTTACTGGCGGGCGGTTTCGATTTGGGGTTTAGGATTCCATGTGCAGCGCCTCCCAAGGTGCGCTTGCTTAGAAACTTGAAATCGGCACGGGAGCGGCCAGAGGTGCTAAGGGAAAAGTTGGAGAAGGAAGTTTCCTTGGGGCGGATGGCGGGGCCATTCAGTGACCCCCCTCTGGAGGATCTGGTGGTGTCCCCATTGGGGGTTGTGCCCAAGAAGGAGCGGGGCAAATTTCGGCTTATACATCACCTGTCTTTCCCGAGGGGCGCGTTGGTGAATGACGGTATAGACAAAGAGCTGTCATCGGTGTCTTATACGTCGTTTGACTTCGCTCTTGATATGGTAAGGGAGACAGGCCCCGGGGCATTGATGGCAAAAACCGACATTGAATCCGCATTTCGGCTGCTGCCAGTGCATCCGGATAGCTTGTATCTTTTGGGGTGTTTTTTCAAGAGAGGGTATTACGTGGATCGGTGTCTCCCGATGGGGTGCTCAATTTCATGCGCCTACTTTGAAGCCTTTAGCTCGTTCCTGGAGTGGGTGGTTAAGGAGAGAGTGGGAATGGGGTCCGTCACCCACTACTTGGACGATTTTTTGTGCGTTGGGCCGGCGGGCAATAGGATATGCGAATTGTTGTTGGCAACCATGCTAAGTGTGTTTGGGGCTTTTGGGGTGCCTGTGGCGCACGACAAAATGGAAGGTCCGGCAACCGTGATAAAATTCCTGGGGATCGAGATCGATACGGGGAAAGGGGTATGTAGACTGCCGAGGGATAAAATTGAGGATTTGGTTGGGGGGTTGGAGGGGGCCCTGGGGGTAAAAAAGGTCACGTTGGTGCAGCTTCAGTCTGTGCTCGGGAAGTTGAACTTCGCGTGCCGGGTTTTGCCTATGGGACGGGTGTTTACCAGGCGTCTATCACTAGCGACGGCGGGGGTTCGGGAGCCGCATCACTTCATCAGGTTGACGGCGACGATGGAGGACATCAGGATGTGGATCACTTTCCTAGAGTCCTTTGACGGCCTGGCGTACAGGCTGGAACCGGTAAGGGCGAATGATGAGCTTGATGCCGCTGGCTCGGTCGGTTTTGGGGCCTACCTGGGGGGGAGATGGTGTGAGGGCCCCTGGCCAGGGCGATGGATGGAATCGGCCCTTATTAGGAATTTGGCCTTTTTGGAATTGTTCCCACTGGTGGTGGTGGTGACCTTATGGGGAGAGGTGCTGAGGAACAAGGCGGTGTGTTTTCGGTCAGACAATATGTCTGTGGTTGCGGCAGTTAACACACAGACTTCGTCTTCATTACCGGTCGTGGTGCTGCTCAGGCAGCTGGTGTTGGGTTGTCTGCGGTACAACGTGTGGTGCAGGGCGGCGCATGTGCCTGGGGTGGAAAACGGGATAGCTGACGCTCTTTCTCGTTCACAGTGGAAGCGCTTCAGGAAATTGGCACCCGCGGCAAGGGAGGTCGGCGAGTCGTGCCCCAGTTGGCTGCTGGAGATTCTGTAAGACGCCTGTTTAGCTTAATTCAAAAGTCGGTTGCACCATCTACTTGGGGGTCGTATGTAAAGACGTGGTAGCAGTGGTGGGCCTTGGTGGAAGAGTTCGGGGTTCCGGCGATGGATGAAGATAGGCAAGGGTTGTTAATTTGGTACGTGAGCGAGTTGTTGGCAGGAGGCGAGACCCCGGCTTCGGTTGACAAAAAGTTGTCGGCTTTGGCGTTCTTGTGCCGTCTGGAGGGTTGGGAGGATATGACGAAAGCGTTTTGGGTACGCCAGCCGCTGAAGGGTTGGCGGAAAGAGCATAGGACGGCAGATAGCAGGCGGGCAGTTTCGTGGGGTTTGTTGGGGGGAATAATCAGTGTTTTGCCCCAGGTTTGCACGTCAGGTTTTGAGGTGAGATTGTTTAGGGCGGCATTCTCGCTGGTATTTTTTGGAGCCCTGAGGGTGGGGGAGCTGGTGAGCCCTTACAAGCGGGTACCCGGGGGATTGTGTTTTGATGATACTGTGACATCAGATGAGGGGCTGGTGATAAGTATAAGGTCAAAGACGGATCAAAGGGGGCGGGGGGGTCAGTATCTTTTTGAGTAGGTTGCGGCACTGTAATTCATGCCCGGCTGCCGCCGTCGAGGAGTTCCTGGAGGTTAGGCCAAGTGGGAGCAGTCCGCTGCTCATGCAAGAGGATGGTTCCTTCCTATCGCGGTTCCAGTTTTTGGCAGTTTTTAGGAAATGTCTTGGGGAAATAGGGCTTGCAAGCAGCGAGTATGGTACCCATTCATTTCGAATAGGGGCCGCAACAGAGGCGGCTAGGCTGGGGCTGCCGGATGACATAATAAAGAGGCTGGGGAGGTTGGAATCGCCGTGGTTTTGGCGGTACATTGGGCCGGACAGGATTGATCGGTTGTACAGGTGAATGTGTGGATCAGTCGATAACATCTTCCCACCATCCCTCCCCTCCCCTTCCCTTTCCATATTTTTTGTTTTAGAATCGGCGTGCTCGGTCATGATCGTCGGGCATTCATATATTTACTGGTCGGCTCGGTGAGTGGTGGTTCGGAGGAACGGAAGGCAGATGGGCATACCGGAGGATCGTGCTCGGTTAAGCTGGGCCGGTGTAAGAGGCCTGTGCTGGGGTGACATGCAGGAGCACACAATGCGTGTGGCGGCAAGGAAGGGGCCACCGGGGGTTTTGGTCATTCATGCAGGGGGGAATGATTTAGGGAAGGTGCCGGTGCGGCACCTGATCCAGTCCATAACACGGGACTTGTTGTTTTTTTCTGGGGGTATTTCCTGGGGTGGTGTTGGTGTGGTCTCAGATTGTTCCCCGTTTTGCCTGGCGGCACACTAGAGACTTGTTGGCCACCGAGAAGGTTCGGGTTAAGGTCAACAAGGCGATAGCGAGGTTTGTGCGTGCGCCACATCAAGGTAGAGGGGATGAGAGGTTCTATCGATCCGATGGGGTCCACTTGAATGACATGGGGAACGACTTGTTTAACATGTCATTGAAGGAGCGGATCGATATGGCGGTGGAGTTGTGGCGGGCCAAGGAGCGTTAAGGTTTCAGCGCTGCCTGGCTTTGGCGGGTCTCCTCTCGGGTTTCGGGTCTGAGGTAGCATTTCCATTGGTAGGGTATGCGGCTGTTTCCAGTGGAAACCTGCCAGGGCGATTTTGGTTAAGATTTTCGGATGGTTGGGGTTCAAGTAGGGAAGGGGATGTTTTGGCCACTGGCGGTTAGGCCGATTAAGCTCCCTGGCCTAGGAGGTATGCGGCCGAGTTTATGTAGGCTTCCGCTTGGTGGGGGGTCGGGATGTTAATTTTGTTCCCTCCCCTTCCCTTCATTCTGGTGATCCTAGGCTTCTCAGACGCGGAACAATAGGGGGGACTCTTTTTCTGCTTGTACATTTTTGTTTAGATATGTTTGGCTGTGGCCTATTAAATTTAATCTTTCCAACAACATGGTGGTCCGGACTTGTTATTTTGGAAGGGGGAGGGGTATGACGCAGGGCATTTGGAACGCTAGCCCAGTCATGGACCTGGGATCACGCACAAGCAGTAAGCCTAACAGTTTTACCCCTGGAATTTTGTAACAAACTTCATCTATCACAGGAAAGTGCACCGTATGCACATGCTACACTTGGCTTGCTCGACTACATAGAGCGTTATATTGCAACCAGGTATGGATTTAAAGTGGACCAACACCCAGGATTTTGACTATCCTGGGTTTTGGTCCACTTCTGATCGGGGTGCCCCGCTATGTGAAACCCCCCAGATCTCCGAATAAAACTCACCTCATGCCATTCCTACAGCACATGTGCAGCCGCTCATCCAATCAGCGCGCTTGGAGCCGCTGAGCTATGCGCGTCTAAGCGCCGTCATAGCTCAGCGGCTCCGAGCATGCTGGCGGCCGCATCTCGCGCTTCCCTCTAACAGGGAGCGTGCCCGCACTGGCCATTCACAAATGGCCGATGCGGGCACGCGCCCTTCTAGAGAGAAGCGCGAGATGCGTCCGCGGTCCGCGCATGCACCGTTGGACCGGGAATCGGGTAAGGTTTACCGGCGTCCTGGAGGGTTTCACACAGCAGGGCATCCCGATTTTGGATGCCCCGTGGGGAGGGATCGGATCGGCCCGGGAATCTATCTGGGTGTTGGTCCACTTTAAAATAGAGAGGGCCACTGTTCCCGCACGCGCGATTGGATGTGAGGAAAAGGTGGGTTTTGTTTGTTTCCCAGGGGGCACACCTCTGCTTGAAACCTCTCCAGATCGCCACAGCAAACTCACCTTATGCCGGTCCCATGGCACGTTTAATAGCTGTGGCTCTGACAGCCGCATCCTCCTCCTCCATCTAACACGGAGCGTGCCCACTCCAGCCATTCACAAATGGCTGGCGCCGGCACGCGCTCTGATAGATGGAGGAGGAGCATGTGTCTTTAAAGTGGACCAACACCCTGCAGGATCGGCCCGGGGATCTATAAGAGGGAAGCGCGAGATGTGGCCGCCAGCGTGCGCTTAGACGCGCATAGCTCAGCGGCTCTGAGCGCGCTGATTGGACGAGTGGCCACGCATGTGCCGTAGGAGCGGAGTGTGGTGAGTTTTATTCAGAGATCTGGGGGGTTTCCCATAGTGGGGCACCCCCCGATCGGGGGGTGCCCCGGGGAAGTGGACCAATACCCAGGATAGTCAAAAATAAATCTTTGTGAAACTCACCTGTACAATTGTTTTTGGATACATCCAGTCCAGGTCATCCCAATATCGTTACGACTGGGTGTTCGCCCCTAGGGGGCACTTGACTGCAAGATCTAAGATGTAGCTCCTCCCGGCCCCCTATAAAGGCAGCTGTCCCTCCCCCACAGGGTGTGAGACATACTTGGAATAATACCATTTTGTGATTACTCACCTGTAAAATGGGTATTATAAGTTTCACACCTTGCTTCGTCCCACCCTGAGTTTTATCTTGGATCCTCTTTATGGTGAAACTTTTTTTTCTTAGATTTATTGGCTCTTCCTGGTCCCCTTACTGCTTTCTTATACTGGGGAATGTGTGGGAGGTCCCAGGTATTTATGGACTGGGAGTGGCTTCTTTTTTTCTAGTCATCTCTGCAAAAGTTCGCCTTCTACTGGCTATAACCCACGTGTAATTAATCTTCCGAAGCAGGGTGTGAGACATACTTGTAATACCCATTTTACAAGTGAGTAATCACAAAATGGTAATATCATTCTGCAGAGGTTAAAAAGCAGTATCCAAAAAAAGAGGACAGGCCGGGAGGCCTAAGAAACCATGTTACTTCACATAGCTTCAGCTTGTACTCTAAGCAAAAAGTTAGAAAAAAACTGAAAATGGTTGATCACCATAACAGGACATAATGAACCCAAGGGCGGGGTGGGACGACCTGGACTGGATGTATCCAAAAACAATTCTACAGGTGAGTTTCACAGAATTGTATTTTTCCCTACATCCAGTCCAGGTCGTCCCAATATCCCTACGACTGGGACATCCAAAAGCAGTGTCCATATGGGTGGGATCCCCAGTGCAGAACAGCATGTAGTTCATTTCATTACCACCTTTCGGCCAAAAACAGCGTCAGCGGAGGCCCCGACATCCACCTTGTAAAACTTTTTAAAAGTATGAACAGAAGACCAAGTTGCGGCCTTACAAACTTGTTCCACTGATGCCTGGTGCTGAAAAGCCCAAGAGGCACCAATTGCTCTGGTAGAATGAGCTGTGATCCGAAAAGGGGGTTCCTTCCCCCTGGCAGAATATGCTTGTACCACTGCCTGTCTGATCCACTTACTGAGAGTGGACTTGGCTGGTGGCAAACCTTTCCTAGAACCCTCTGTTAGGACAAAGAGCAAATCAGATTTCCTGAAGGATTCAGTCGCAGCCAGATAATACTTTATGGCTCTGACCACAATCAAGGCATGGAGGGTCCGTTCTTTAAAGTTAGCCGGTGCTGGACACAAGGAAGGTAAGACAACTTCCTCATTAAGGTGAAATGGAGAAACGACCTTAGGCAAAAAATCAGGTTTAAAGGGAAAAACCACCTTATCCCTATGCCGCTCAAAGTAGGGTGGTTTCATACAGAGCACGGCCAGCTCTGATACACGACGCACCGAGGTGATCGCTACAAAAAGACCACTTTGAGAGTCAACATAGACAATGTAGCATCGCACAATGGCTTGAAGGGAGGACCCTGAAGAGCAGATAATACTAAATTCAAGTCCCACACTGGTAATACTGACTTACGCGGTGGCCGGACATGGGTAACTCCCTGGAAAAAAGTCTTGATCAACCTATGGCTGTCAATGGACCTCTGGAAAAAAATGGCTAAAGCTGAGACCTGACCCTTGAGGGTGCTCAGCTGGAGACCGAAGTCTAAACCGTGTCGTAAGAACTCCAGAATCCTAGAAATAGCAAATTTTCAACAAGGAAGGCTCTTTGTCTCGCACCAAGCGATATAGGCGTTCCAGACTCTGTAGTATATCATGGAAGAAGATTTCTTCCGTGCCTAAATCATTGTCTGCACAACCGTGGCCGATAACCCCTTCTCCATCAGGTTTGAGGTTTCAATAGCCAGGCCCTCAAAGCCAGTGTCTGTAAATTGGGGTGCCGCAGCGACCCCTGTGTGAGAAGCCCTGGGTCGTCGGGCATGATGTAGTGATCTAGAGACATCTGGACTATGTCTGCAAACCAACTCCTTCTCAGCCAGCGAGGAGCCACCAGGATGGCTGGTACCCCTGCCTGGGCTATCTTGTGCAGAACTCTGCCCAGGAGTGGAAACGGAGGGAATACATACAGAAATGTGAACTTCGTCCAAGGAATCGCCAGAGTGTCTGTTGCAATGGCCAGAGGATCTCTTGAGAGGGAGACGAACCTTGGAAGCTTGTGATTGTGTCTGGACGCAAACAGATCCACATCCGGCTGACCCCAGCGGAGACACAGAGTGTGAAAAATCTTGCTGCTGAGGGACCATTCCCCCAGGCACAAGGCACTCCTGCTCAGGGAGTCTGCCTCCTGGTTTTCCACCCCGGGGATGTAAACCGCCAAGATGCAGGGGAAATTCTCCTCTGCCCAAGTCAGAATCTGTGTTACCATCTTGAGGGATCTTTTGCTCCGAGTCCCGCCCTGGTGGTGGATGTAGGCGACAGCCGTCTGATTGTCTGAGCGAACCTGGATCGCACGACCTCTTAAGAAGGAAGTCAATTGTAGAAGCACCAACCGGATCGCTCTCAGCTTCAAGAGATTTATGGGTAAGCGGTTCTCCTGCAGACCCCACTAACCCTGGATCCTCTGGGTCTGCCAAACACCTCCCCAGCCTGTCAAGCTGGCATCCATGGTAACTAACTCCCAATGGGTAGTCAGAAAGGACTTGCCCACCAGCAGGTTCCGGGAATCCAACCACCACAAAAGGGACTGCCTGGCCAGGGGGGGGACAGCGAAAAGTCGTGTTCCAGGGAATCCAGAGTCCGATTCCAGCCTGTCAGCAGGTTCAATTAAAGAGGCCTCATGTGAAATTGGGCGAAGGGCACTGCCTCGAAGCATGACACCATTAGGCCCACCAATCTCATCCCCAGACAAGGCCTGCACCTGCGTCTGGAGACCCAAAACCTTCTGCTGTGGCAGAAAAACCTTGATCTGAGCAGTGTCTATCGTCATTCCCAGGAGGGATCTCACTGTTGAGGGAGTGACAAAGGAATTGGGGTAATTGATTACCCAGCCGATGGCCTCCAGGGTTGATAAAACCGTCCGAGTATCACTCTTGGCCTGCTGAAGGGACTGGGCCGCAAGTCGTCCAGATTGGATAACACACGAATACCCCCACTTCTTAAGATAGCCATGATGCCTGCCAGCACCTTGGTGAACACACTGGGGGCTGAGGATATCCCGAATGGAAGTGCTACAAACTGGTAATGCTGATCCTCCACAGCAAACCTCAGGAACTTCTGATGTCCCTGGAAAAATCGGGATGTGCAGATAAGCATCCCCGATGTCCACCGTGGTCATGAAGTCGCCGGGCCGAAGCGATCTCACCACTGACCGTAAAGTTTCCATGCGGAAATGTCTGACTATTACAAACCTGTTGAGACCTTTCAGGTCCAGGATTGGCCGTAGTGTTCCGTCCTTCTTGGGAACCGTGAACAGCTTGGAGTAAAATCCCTGACCCTGTTTCTACCGGGGTACAGGGCAAATCACACCTATCGCAGGAGGTGTTGCACAGCCGTTCTCAAAGCTTGAGCCTTTAGCGGGTTTCGGGATATCCTTGAATGGAGGAATTTTGTGGGCAGCCTGGCTGCCAGCTCTATCTTGTAACCGGAGGACACTACCTCCCGAATCCACCAATCCGAGACGTGACGTCTCCAGAGCTGAGCAAACAGCAGAAGCCGTCCCCCCACCCGGATGGGTGAGGGCGCCCCCTCATGCCTGAGAGGGCTTGGCAGGGGGCTTGGACTTAGCTACCCATGAGGGGTTGGGTCGGCCGCGGGACCTACCTCTGCCCCAGGTATCTCTGCGGGCACCGGGAAATGAAGAATCTCTTCCTCCACGAAAGGAACGATAGGAAGAGGGGTTCCGAAAGGCATAACAGTAGTGTTGGACAAGCCTGACACGGGAGGATCCACCTCAGGAGGGTGAGACCATAACCGAACCAACTCATCAGGGAAGGGATACCATCTATCCAGGCCCTTAGGGACCGACGGTAACTTGTTAGGCCTTTCCCATTCCTTAAGGATCAAGTTAGAGAAGTGAGGCTGCTCCGGGAAGACCCTCCTCTGTCTCTCAGGCCTAAACAAATCACCCTGCTTCCTCTTAGCCCCTCTGGGAGGAACAATGTGTAGTGTATCAAACACAGAGGAGAGCAATTGCTCCGTATCATCCGGGAGCCAAGAATCCTCGTTCCCCCCTGATCAGCTTTGGCATAATACAATAGACAAAAATCAATGCAGCAAAAAGAGGGACTCACAACACCGACAGTAGGGATTCCACAGCGTCCGCAGCCAGAAGTACCAAAACTTGTCCCCAGCAGCAGCAGCAGCAATACAGACAGCGTGATGTCCCCAGATCTGCCCCAGCAGCAGCAGCAGCCAGAAGGCCCATCCAGGCCATCCACTTTCCAGAAGGATCCTCGGGGGTGCGGCACCGGCGTGACGTCAGTAGTGCTCCGGTGACAGGCTCCGCCCCCTCTGTGGCGCGTCGCAAGAAGACGCCCGCCCCCTTCAGAGCTGCTTAGGCCTCTGCCTCTCATTGGTCCCAAAATGGCGGCGGCATCAGAGAACTTCCGCACACACAGCGCAAACACGCGCTCCCCCCCCGTCTCTCACAGACAGCTGAGACAGATGAGGCAGGCCCGCGGGACGCGGCGGCCGACGAGGGAGTGCAGGGAGGTGAGCGAGAAGCTAGACCGCTCCTCGCTGAGCCAGCACAGTGAAAAACACAGTAAAAAACACAGCGAGTACACCAATAAAGCTTGTGGGCAGGGAGGGATACATACAACAATACACACAGTGGTTCCCCCTCAGGCTCACTATAAGCCTGCAGCCAGCTACCTTTTAGTATAAGGTCTGCGGCCCAGAGCCTAAGCTCTGCCGAACGTCACAGACCCCCGCGTTCACCCTACCGTCACGGATCCCGTAGCAGCCAAGTGCTGGGAGGCAGGAGTGGTTCAGAAGGGATCCATGGAAATAGAGTCCGCAGCGGCCGGCGGGCTAGGTGGCCCCGCTCTGCTGCCAATATCTGAGAGAGAGTGCCAACAATCGTATGCAGCCAAACTGCAAGATGAACTACTGGAGAATGATAGAGGGACAGCTGCCTTTATAGGGGGCCGGGAGGAGCTACATCTTTGATCTTGCAGTCAAGCGCCTCCTAGGGGCGAACACCCAGTCGTAAGGATATTGGGACGACATGGACTGGATGTAGGGAAAATCCTGGGTGTTGGTCCACTTTAAGAGCTGTTCTTAGACGTGCCGATGGAACGGCATTCTGGGGGGGGGGGGGTCCACACAGCGGGGCACCCACGACCGGGGTGCAAATGGTTAAGGGAACAAAACCCACAATAGTCGAAAGCCTTTTTGGTCCACTTTATCAATCTGTGTGCTCTTATACACTCAACCCCCAGGTTGAACCATACACTAAACTTGTTCCCCCTTCCGACGACACATTCGCTACCTGGGTCCGCATTAGCACTATACCTTTATCTTAAAGCGTGCGAGCGCCGAAGAGTTGTGGATGGACAGTAAAAACTGTTAGAGGGAAGTGGGGGATGCGGCGGCTAGCACGCTTGGAGGTGCTGGCTTTTGTCGCTGTGTTAGACGGCGTGACGTCAACGACTGCGCTGATTGGACAGCGGTCGATCATGCGTGTTTCGACCTGCAGCAGTTGAGTTGGTTTTGGGCAATCTGGTGGTTTTCACACAGTGGGGCATCCCTGATAGGGGTTTGACCAAGCTAAAGGACCAAAACCCAGTATAGTCCTAATCCTGGGGTTTGGTCCACTATAAGCCAAATACATCCGAGTTTGCTGGCAGCCGCTTCCCCCACTACCCTCTCTTAAGGAGCATGCCCACTCCAGCCATTCTTAAATGCCTTGCGCTCGCATGCTCGATGCTGCAGCACATGCACCTGCTACCGTTTGACAGTTATAAGGTGAGTTTATTGGCCACCTGGGGAATATCCCCCAGACAGAAATCCCTGACCTGTGTGCACCGTAGCTATCGAGTATGCCGACAGGGTCATTTTTCATACCCTTAGCAGGCATCTGTCTGTGTTCATTGCTGCGCTCTCCCAGCGAATGCCAATGGATTTGGAGGTAAGCGTGCACAGGACTTGGATGCTACAGTGGAACGCGCCAAATGAGATCCTAGGATCCATTTTGAAAAGAGCTACATCCCTTTAAACATTCATACCATACTACAGCAGTGGATTTACATTTCCAGATAAAACAAACTTGTGCTTTTTAAGTTGTATAGTATCCCCCACCCATCCTAGGGCAATACTATGGATTGTTATTATGTTTTGCCTTAATGCTATGGTTCAGTTAATGCCCACATTGAGAATAATGTAGTGGAGAATAGCATTGGTAATACTGCAACTTTCTTGAAAGTCTGAAGGGACTATTAAAGTGGACCCAGACACATAATTTTTACTATCAAAGGCATTGGTACTTTCCCCCGAGGCGCATCGATCGGGGATACCCCGCTATGTAAAACCCCCCAGATCGCCCAAGGAACCTCCCTTCATTCCGGTCCTGCGGCATATGCGCGTCCACTTATCCAGTCATCGCCCTCGGAGCCGCAGAGCTATGCACGTCTGAGGGACATCTTAGTAGAGTGGATCTGAGTGCACTCGCAGCCGCATCCCCCACTTCCCTCTAACAGTGAGCGTGCACGCACCCTGCAAGAGGGATAGTGGGGATGCTGCCGTGGCCCGCGCATGCGCCATTGGTCTGGAAAGTAAGGTGATTGTACCTGGCAACCTGGGGTGTTTCACACAGCGGAGCATCCTGATTTTGAATGCCCTGGGGGGAGGGAATGGATCGTTCCGGGAATCTTATAGATTGCAGGGCCGATCCCGCTGGGTTTTGGTCCACTTAAAAAGCATCACACAGCATTGGTGTTTGACTGAATACAGTGCAGTCCCCGACGGCCTTAGACTTAGATAATCTGAAATAAACTAAACACGTATTAACTATATGCCATTTAAATTTATTAAATCTGAAAACAGGTTATCAATTTATTTGGGTTGGCAAATAGGAAATCAACAATTACTTCACATCGCTGTAGAAGCACAAACACAACACATAATTATACGCGTTCACAAATTTTGATTGTAGAAAACAAGGATTCCTGAAATAAAAAAAATATATATTTTACGTTACAGTTGGGTATAAACCGATTGATTTTTGCAATTTGTGTGTTTTTATACTGCGGATCGCATCATTGGAGTACATTTTATGCTTCATAAATTGTGACAAGGTATTGTTGATATTACGATGCAGTAAATTATAAGATAGCATCATGAAAATCTATATCCTGCAGACCTGCTTGACTTTAGGCATACTCGCTTCCCCCGGGTCAATGCAGACGTGGCTGGCCTGCGTTGTGGAACACCACAGAGAGCCAGATAAAACACTATTGGTCACGGTCCAACGATTCATACGTCCAGGCGGCCTTGTCCCCCCGTTACCAGTTACACAGAGTGTAAACGCGGTGGGCTTTCACAAATCCACAGTGCATGGAACCTATAACGTAAGAAGTGGTGATAGCCGTCATGCGTTGGCTGCTGCCACATCTACATTTCCACATGCCCAAACTTCATTTTTATGGCACCTAAAGGGGGGGTGGTTTGAGGATCCACCATGTTGGTAAACCCCAGATTGGGTTTACACATGGGCAAGAGAGTGCTCCTGCCCTGCATTGTCATAGACTGCAGGGTGAGTTTTGGACCATCGATTCCCTCACCCCTGGGCATCCAAAATCTGATTTCCCTACTGTGTGAAAGCAACCCAGGTCACCTGATACACTTACCTTGGTTCCCGATCCAACAACACATTCGCAATCCACGGCCGCATCACCGCTATTCTTTTTGATTGGAATGTGACTGCGGCAGGCATAGTTGAATGGTCGGCGCTGGCATGCTCCCTGTTAGAGTGAAGCGGGGGATCCAGAGGCAAGTCAGAGGCTAAGAAGCTCTGATTGGATCAGCGGACGCGCATGCCCCTACGACCAGAAAGATGTGAGTTTGTTACTCACATCTGGCTGGTTTCACACAGTGGGGCACACCCCATGGGGGAGCAGCAAGGGCGAGGACAAAAACCCAGGATAGTCGCAATCCTGGGTTTTGGGCCATTTTAATGCAATATATAGCGGTTTCCAATTGTAGGAGAAACATCCGAATATTTATAAACACCCCAGTTGTGTTATGTTTCAGTTGTAATACATAGCAATATTTTAGCACAAACAATAAATATCAAAATTTTTACTCAAAAATTTAATGTAACATTACCTCAGAGCTGATGCATGTAAAACCAGCATGCCGTAAATACGCTGGAAATCTTGATCGTTAACGTTATAACAACTCCACAAACATGTCGAATCTTAGAAAATAAGGAAATAAATAACGTTACGATGTGCAGAAATTACAAAGCACATCAGTCATTTGTAATATCCTTTCTTAGAAGGTGTATTAGAATAAACTTACCAAATGCCCAACTTTCTTGATAATTTCCATGTTTTATGGAAATATTTTCTGCAAAACATTGAAACCATTAACTCCAAAAGGCTTGAAGAAATAGACGTCGGGAAAACTATTCATTGCTGGTCCTTAGTCGCTGTCATCCACGGAATGCTGGTGTCTAAATCTCGATCTCTGCCTCTCCACAGCAACGGTTTTTGATGGCTGTGGAATTATTCTTAGTATACAGTACGTACTGCTCCAAATCTAATACTTACAGTTTGGATATACTCCGCCAGATGGCGCTGGACTGCAGAGACATCGAAAATAGGCTCCTCCCGGCCCCTCAAATACCCAGGGACCTCCCACAAATCCCCAGAATTTCTCTGCAGTCTGGCTGCGAAGGACGAGAAATTGGCTCTCTACTCGCAGGTGAGCGGGGTTATTAACCTGCGGCCCTGTAGGACTATTCCCACCCGTTCCACTAGTAATATGCCTCCCAGCCTTGGCTGCGCTGGTCGGGTGAAGGTAGGCAGCACCGCCGTTGGTGCTTAGGAGCGCTGCTCCACCGCAATCCCCCACCAAAGGGTAGGCGGTTCAGGCTTATGGTGAGCCTCTATGGGATGCCCCTCCCGCACTATTGCCCCTGCCTATCGGTGGGCCCTATTTAAGTGGCCGCCATCCTCCCTCATCCTCCTTGTAGTCTTCGGGGGGAAAGAGGGGGGGTGTGTATGTGTATAGATATGTATGTTATGCAGTCTGTGCTTTCAATTTTCACATGTCTTTATTCTTGTGCCAGCCGCCGCGCTGACTTGTCTTTATTGCCTTAAAATTTACCGCCGCCGCGCACTGACTTGGTTCCGTGCTTGGCGGCGGCATTACCTCAGGCGCTGGTGTGCCATCATTGGCGGTTGGCCTTTCTGGCTTCGCGCTCTTCGGGGGGGGGGGGCGGGGCCCGTCTTTGGCGCGTTCTGCGTCATCGCTATTACTGGCCCTCCCCTCGAGGTATACCGACGCCATCTTTTCTGACTTGGTTGGCCTAGGCGCGATGGACTCCTACCTACCGAGGTCCGTAAGTGCCCTTGCGGGCGGCTTTATCTGCTTCACTTTTGTTACAATGTACTTAAGGTCTTGTCTGCTTATGTCTTTCAGGCGGGACGAACCCTTCTTGGCTTCTCCAGGCCCTGTTTTTAGTATATTACTTGTAGGCCTTGTAAAAATTATACTCCCACGTCCCTAGCGGGTTATTGGGGCATCCAGGGTTGCTATATAGCGTTATTCCCTATCGGCGTATAGCGCCGCTATAATCACCATATGGAGGCATCCCAGGATAATGTTACCGGGGTCCCTTCGGGACAAGACCGGCTGTGTGTAGCGTGTGGGCAGCCTCATGCTGATGCTGACAAGGCGCGGGTCTTGCATTGCAATCTGGCCTGCCAGTGGCTGCACCTCGTTTCACTTCATCTACTCCCCCAAGCTTAAATCTCACTCCTGCTGAGTTGCATACTAGTGGGGATTCTCAGCCTGATGTGTCTTCTAGACTGGCAATTGTTGAACAGTTGATTGCGAAGTCTTTAGCGCGTAAGGCCCCTGCTAAGAAGCGGCACTTGACGCCTAATGTTACCGTTTTCCCTATGGGAACTGAGGAGTTTTGGAATCTGTGTGGCTATACCCCGTCTGATGAAGGGGAGCTCTTTTCTGATTCAGGCTCATCTGATGAGAGACCAAGGGGTCATGACGATTCTGGCTCTGACCCCTGGGCCCCAGATGACACTGACAGATTATTTACCCAGATTTTTGAGGTTCTGTCTATCTCTCTCCCTGTTGAGGCTCCCAATCAAAGAGGGGAGCTTTTCCATACAGCAAGATCACATTTGGAATTTCCAGAGCAGGCACATTTCCATAACCTTGTGCTCAAGGAATGGGAGCGCCCCAGTAAATTTCCCGGGGTTCCAAAGAGTTGGGATAGGAAGTATCCCTTTCCTGCTGAGGTGGTTAAATGTTGGTCATCCCCCCCCCCCCCGAGGTGGATGCCCCGATCCTAGGGCTATCTAACACCTCTGTCATGCATTCCCCTGATTCTACTACCCTGCGGGATGCCGAAGACCGGCGTATTGATCAGCTGGCATCCCACGCCTTTGCATGTGCGGGGACGGCGCTGCGCCCGGTCTATGTCTATGTCTGCTGTGGCCACTAGAACCCTTATCAGAAATATGCTTGATAGTGCCCCTGATGACTTGCCTTGTGAGGTGTTTAATGCACTCTCCAGTTGTGATGTTTTTGTAAATTTGTCCTCTCAGCATTGGGTGACACCATCAGAATGTGTGCCAGAACTTCTGCCCTTGTGGTGGCTATACGCCGCTCGGTTTGGCTGCGCCAGTGGGCTGCTGACAACGATGCCAAGAAGGCCCTCACTGGGTTTCCCTTTATAGGACTACGCCTGTTTGGGGATCGCCTGGACCCTTTTGCCAAGGGAGGCAGGTTACCCCAGCGCAGGCGGCAATCTCGGCCCTCCCCTCCTGGGGTCCCAAAGCAAAATCCTCTCCCAAGCCCACTCAGGCGTGATGAGGCGCCCTCACCCATCCGGGTGGGGGGACGGCTGCAGCACTTCGCTCACGTCTGGAGGCTACATGTCTCAGACCGGTGGATTCAGGGGGCAGTGTCCTCCGGTTACAAGTTGGAGTTTGCCGCCAATCCCCCTCCAAGATTCATCAGATCCCGGATTCCTCAGGACCCTGTGTCAGCTCAGGAGCTAGTGCAAGCAGTGCAAGGCCTCCTGGAGCTGGGGGTCATCTGCCAGGTCCCCTTAAGAGAAAAAGGCAAGGGCTTTTATTCCAACCTATTCACAGTACCCAAAAAAGATGGTTCAGTCAGGGCCATCCTGGACTTGAAGATCCTCAACAAGTTTGTCAGGGGCAGGCGCTTTCGCATTGAAACTCTGCGCTCTGCCATCAGTTCCCTGTGCCAAGGGGATTTCATGACTTCTGTGGACATCAAAGATGCTTATCTTCATATTCCTGTGTTCCCAGGTCATCAAAGGTTCCTCAGGTTCGCTCTGATGGATCAACACTACCAGTTTGTGGCCTTGCCCTTCGGCCTCACTTCAGCTCCCAGGGTGTTCACCAAGGTGCTGGCTGGCGTGATGTCTCTGCTCAGATGTCAGGGCGTTCGCGTGCTTCCCTATCTGGACGACATTCTCATCACTTCCCAGTCTCTACATCAGGCAGAGTTGGATACTCAGCTGGTGGTGTCCACTCTGGAGTCTTTTGGATGGGTGATCAATCACCCCAAGTCCTCACTGTCCCCCTCCTTGGTAACTCCATTCCTAGGAATGATACTGGATACAGTTCAGGCAAGGATCTTCCTTCCCCAACAGAAGGTGGACAGTATGATTGCACTGACTCAGTCCTTCCTAGCTTGTCCCCATCCCTCCATCAGGCAGGGGATGCAGCTGGTGGGCCTGATGGTGGCATGCTTCGAAGCGGTCCCTTATGCTCAGTTCCACTTGAGGCCCCTGCAACTTCACCTATTGTCAGTATGGGACAAGGACCCAGCGTCCCTGGACAGGGTCTGTGTGCTCCCCCCCTGGTCAGGAGATCCCTCTCGTGGTGGATGGACTCAAGGAACCTGTTGGGGGGCAGATCCTTTTTTGCCCCTTCCTGGGAGGCGGTCACCGCGGATGCCAGTCTGTCAGGTTGGGGGGGGTTTCTGGAAGTCCCTGCGGTTTCAGGGGAGGTGGGGCCCTCAGGAGGCCCACACACCTATTAATGTCTTGGAACTGCGGGCGATCAGGCTAGTTCTGGCTCACTTGACTACTCACCTTCGGAGCCTGCCTGTTCAGGTGCGCTCGGACAACCAGACGGCAGTTGCCTTCATCAATCATCAGGGAGGGATCCGGTGCAAGGGGACCCTCCAGGAAGTGCCTCTGATCCTGACTTGGGCAGAGGCCAATGTCCCCTGCATATCTGCGGTGTACATCCCAGGGGTGGAAAATCGCCTGGCGGACTCTGAGCAGGGGGACCTCTCGTCAGGGAGAATGGTCCCTATGCTGCAGGGTGTTTCAATCTCTGTGTCACCGTTGGGGCCAACCAGATGTGGATCTGTTTGCGTCCCGTCACAATCACAAGCTCCCAGCTTTTGTCTCTCTGTCCCAGGATCCTCTGGCCTTGACCTCGGATGCGCTAGCAATGTCATGGAAGGACTTTCAGTTCCTGTATGTCTACCCTCCAACCCCCCTGCTGGGCAGGGTTCTGCGCAAGATTGCTCTGGAAGGGGTGTCAGCAATTCTGGTGGCCCCCAGGTGGCCAAGAAGAGTGTGGTTCGCAGACGTGGTACAGCTGGCAGTAGATCAGTACGCTCTACCCTTGGTGCCAGATCTGCTCACTCAGGGCTCACTACGCCATCCCAATTTACAAACTCTGGCTTTGATGGCTTGGCTGCTGAAACCTCCATCTTGATGGAGAAGGGGCTGTCTTCCTCGGTTATGGATACCTTGATTAAAGCTAGGAAGAAGTCTTCCTCTTCCATTTATTACAGGGTTTGGCGTGCCTACATTGACTGGTGTGAGTCTAACTCTCTTCCCTGTCCTGCGTTCTCTATTCCCAGGATTCTGGAGTTCCTGCAGCATGGGTTGGAGATGGGGCTCCAACTCAGTACTCTGAAGGGTCAGGTTTCTGCCCTGGCTATTTTTTTTTCCAGAAGTCCTTTGCTCAGCACCCTCTGATCGGGACTTTTTTTCCAGGGGGTTACTCATGTGCGCCCCCCCACGTAAGCCTTTGGTGCCTGTTTGGGATCAGAACTTGGTTCTGTCAGCCTTGCAGGGTGCTCCCTTTGAACCTGTGCAGGATGCTGCCTTGGCCATTCTTACGCGCAAGGTTGTATTGCCGGTGGCTATCACTTCTGTCAGGCGTGTGAGTTGGTGGTGCTTTCCATTCAGCCCCCCTACTAAGAGAGACACCAGGACAAGGTGGTTTCAAAGTCTTTCTGCCTAAGGTAGTGTCTGCCTTTCATTTGAATCTGGATATTGTTCTTCCTTCCTTGTGCCCTAATCCTAGCAATGCTAAGGAGAGGGTTTTGCACTTTGGATGTGGTTAGGTGTCTGAAGCACTATCTGGTGGCTACTGCTTCAGGAAAACTGATGCTCTTTTTTGTGGTCCCTTCTGGTCCTAGGAAGGGTTTGGCTCCTGCCAAGTCTACTATCAGCAAGTGGATTCGTCAGGCTGTGATTCAGGCCTACTGCTAAGGGGAAGAATCCTCCCTTCCGCCTTTACTGCTCTTTCAACTCGTGCTATTGGTGCCTCTTGGGCTTTTCAGCACCAGGCTTCTGTTGAACAAGTTTGCAAGGCCGCTACTTGGTCTTTTGTTCATACCTTTTCAAAGTTTTACAAGGTTGAGGTTAGGGCCTCAGCTGATGCTGCTTTTGGCCGAAAGGTTCTGCAGGCGGCAGTGGTTTAAACTGTCTGCTGCTGATTTTTCTTGGGGATCCCACCCTACTTATGGACACTGCTATTGGATGTCCCAACTGTAAGTATTAGATTTGGAGAAGGACGTACTGTATACTAAGAATAATACAATTCTGTGATTACTCACCTGTAGAATTGGTATTATGAGTATACAGTACGTCCTGCTCCAACCCACCCTTGGTTGCATTATCTTGGATCCCCTGTATGGTGATTGTTACCAATTTTATAGTTTATAGGTTGGATTGTTTAAATTCTCCCGGCTTCTCACTAACTGCTTTTCAATGCTGGGGATTTGTGGGAGGTCCCCGGGTATTTGAGGGGCTGCGAGGAGCCTATTTTCGATGTCTCTGCAGTCCAGTGCCATCTGGCGCAGTATATCCCAACTGTAAGTATTAGATTTGGAGCAGGACGTACTGTATACTCATAATACCAATTCTACAGGTGAGTAATCACAGATTGTGCTCTCTAATCAAATGGACATTAATGTATCACTTATAGTTTTGGATGTCCATTAATGGTTTTTTATTAATACATTTTTTGTATGTTTTGCCATTATGCAACAGGCCCCCAATCATGTCCATTTGATTAGAGAGCACATAGGTTACTATTTAGAGGGCTCCTTTAATTATCTGTAGAGCAGCGATCACAGGTTGTTTGGTCTTGCCCCCCATTGTCTCCCCCTCCTTTTTACAATTCTCGGTGTATATATGTTTTTAATGGTGTTTTAAGATGTTTGTATAGGATTGTTGTAATATTAATGTTGATACATGAATAAAATTGATCATATTATTTTTCATTGCTTGTTAGTGGTGCTTCTGTACAAATAGTTTTTTTGGGGGTATGTGGAACCCCCATCCTTTGCTTTTTGTACTTGTAACAGGTTAGTCTGTTCTTAACCTTGTACTGTTAGCACACTTGTTCATTTTTGCTTATATTGCTGGTGCGGTCTCCTTGTTCTTACTATATAGTAACCATTATAATTTTCTCTACAAAACTATAAACTCATGAATGCAATTTTCTTCACAATCAAGAATTTTGTTTCCAATCGCCTTGATGGCGGCTTATAGGAATGGACATGAATGGATCTGATTGTCCGACAACCATGCGAAGTAGGGCCTTGGCAAGGTAATTTAGATTGCCATACCTTTGGGGTTTGACTAAGTGGGACATTCAAAATCGCTTTGACCCAGGCTAAAATACCAAATCCCTGGAGAGTCATAAAAACGGACTTTGGTATACATTAAAGTGTTCTGCTTATCCAGAATTGTGGTCCTTTCCCCTGGGGCACCCCGGTCTGTGAAACCCCCCAGATGTCCCTAAATCTAATCACCTATTCCCGCTCCTAGGGCGCATGTGCGGACGCTTGTCTAATCAGTGCAATCGGAGCCGCTGACGTCACACCATCTAAGATGCCGTCTAAAGCCAGTGGTTTTGAGGGTGCTGGCTGATGCATACTCCGCTGGCCTCTAACAGGGAGCATGCCCACGCCTGCCATTAACAAATGCCTGGCTCGGGGACACGCCATGCTGAAAATAAAGGAGGGATGTGGCTGCGTCCCACGCATGCACCCCTTGAGCTGAAACAACGGTGACTGAACGGGGTGAATGGTTAGGTTTGGGAGAGGGAGTTGATCGTTCAAGGAATCTTATAGATTTACCAGTTTACCAGTAGTAAAATCACCGCCTGCTCCAGCTTTCAAGCACATTTTACAAATAACGATATGTTCACGTTCATGAATTGTGAACACTTCATCTAATTTAACCTTCTGCTTTGTAACAGAGTTTGGCATTTCTCAAAGCAAGATACAGGAAAAAATGCTCACCTGATTGTATAGTAGGACCGACCCAAAGTTTGGGTGGGTCCTACTATACGATCAGGTGAGCATTTTGGGTCCCAAACAATTGTGAAGTTTGTAGCAAAATAAGGGGAAGGCTCCATCATTCTACACAGCTCTGTTATTAAAGCAACACTATGGTCAAGCCGGCCATCTTCCTCATTATATGGCTTGCAGTTATGTCACTTCCAGCAAAATTGACAAGCAGGCTTGTACATAAAACCTGAATGTTTGCTGTCAGTTACATGTCTGGCTGCCATTTTCTGCCAAACATGTGAATGAGGCGACTATAGATGAGTGCACAAGTCATCAAATGTAAGCCCAGAGTAGATTTGTATGGTGGGCGTTTAAGTGTCCAGATATAGTGCAGATGTACAATATAACATAGGTACAAATTACAGTAGAAGTTAAAGGTGTACTTCTTACCTTTGAGTGGAGGCCACAAATGGAGATCACTGGCACTGGTGACTCCTGCAGTAGGTGACATGGAAAGTATGGAGTTAACCTCATACCTCAAAGTAGTGTCACTAATGCAAGTTACATGAGGTCACCAATGTGAAACATTACCTTTGATTGAAGGTCACTGGTGGAGCTCTCTGGCACTGGTGGTGATGTACGTCGCCGCAAGGTCTCTCCCTGGCACTGGTGACTCCTGCAGTAGGTGACATGGAAAGTATGGAGTTAACCTTATATACCTCAAATTAGTGTCACTAATGCAAGTTACATGAGGTCACCAACGTGAAGCAAACATGCTTTAGGGACAACTATCTGGGGATGGGAATTCCACTTTTACACTTTATGTAATGCTGCAGGGAGGGGCATTTTATATGGCAAGTGAGATGATGATGATATGTCACTTTGCTGTTATAAAAGGCTGCTTCCGGTAGCAGGAGTGAGTCAGTAGCGATCGGTAGGTCGGGTATGGGGCAGGGAACACAGCGATCGGCGATGGAATCAAGGTAAGTAGATAAAATTAAAAGACTATAGCCTCGATTCAATAAAGGTAGAAAAAATTCTCATGGTAGTAAGAAATTCAATTCATAAGAAAAAAGCCTGAGAAGGTCACTGTTACTGAATCACCAGATAAAAAGACAATGAAAGTCAATGGCAGCTTTTACTACAGTGTAGAAAGGAGTAAACAGTTCTCTACTTTCCTTAGGAGTAAAAAAGTGCCATTGACTTTCATTGTATTGCTATCTGGTGATTCAGGACAGTGACATTCTCAGACTTTTTTCTCATGAATTGAGTCTTTTACTACCATGAGAATTTTTTTCTACCTTTATTGAATTGAGGCCCATCTCTGTGTTTTTTACTTTTAACTCTTTGTAAAATGGTAAGTGGTCCTTGAGACCCCTATACCAATTCACAAGGCAGGAGGGGGTTGGCAAGTCACCTGCAAGCAAGGGGGTGACTTGCCATTAACATCACCCCATTTCCTGCATCCCCAAAGGGCAGGGGGGTGCAGAAGAGCGCGGTGTACATGAGGAAATCCTTACAAAAACAACATCTCTAGGTAGGCTGGCAGCAAAAGGGTTAATGTACATGGCATATATCGCTGATTAGATGAGTATCCACACATGCGCCACAGGAGTAGTGGAAAGGTACATTTTTAGGGTGAATTGGTGGGTTCACACATTGGGCCATCCCAAATTGGCATGCCCTAGGGACAATAACCAAAACCTTGGATAGTAAAAATACTGGGTTTTGGTCCACTTTAAAGCAGAACAAAACCTGGGATTTTAACTATGCTGAGTTTTGTTCCTTTCCCCGGGGCCACTCCAAAATAAGATGCCCTGTCTTGCGGTCTTAAAACCCCCTGAACACCCATACAAATTCACCTTTCCACAGCGCATGCACAGGCTCTTGTCCAATCAGATCCATTTGCTGTGGGAGAAGCCAAGCAAATGGGTGTCCAGTGGTGTTTCACACAGCAAGGCATCCCAAATTGGGAGGCCTAAGGGGAAAGCAATCTGTAACCAAGATTTTAAGTCCTTCACACTTGCAAGGGTACATGGGTTTTGGTCCACTTTAAAGAGCAACAAAACCCAGCGCAGCTGGCCTTGGAATCTAACAAGATTCCAGGGCCAGCCAGCAGCTGGCCTTCCCCTGGGGCATCCCAGTGGGGCTGTCATGCTATGTGAAACCCCTGGCATGTTGCCAAGCATTACAAATGCACGGAAAATGTCCGTGTATGAGAACCCACACATGTGCCATAGGACCAGGCAAAGGTGAGTTATGAGCGTATGAATATGAGCTTTTGGGTGTTTCACAAATCGGGGCAATCCAATCCGGGATGCCCACAGGACACGGAGCAAAGCCCAGGATAGTCAAAACCTCAGATTTAGTTCCACTTCAAATTGGACCATCCCCAGCAATGAGTTCTGAAAAAAATCGTCAAGAACCCATGCATGCACCGTAGGATCAAATCAAGGTGAGCAAATAGGTGGCCAGTGGGGTTTCACACAGCAAGGCATCTCAAATTGGGATGCCCCAATTTGTAACCCAGCCCTGGATTTCCATTGGTCCCAAATCGAGATGCCCTGCTGTGTGAAACCCCCCAGGTCACTCATACACTTACCTTGTTTCCCGGTCCAACAGCGCATGCGTGAGCCACGTCCACATCCCTCTAGCAGCGCGCGTGCCGGCCCTAGGCATTTGTGAATGGCCAGCGCGAGCATGCTCTCTGTTAGAGGGTAGCGGGGGATGCAGACGTCAACGGAGCCGCTGATTGGATGACTGGCCGGCATGCACCATAGGACCAGTAAGAGGTGAGTTGGCTTCGGCGATCTAGGGGTGTCACACAGCGGGGGAAAGGAGTCCAATTTTTCCAAAAAAAAAATAAATGGCTGCAGTTAAAATGGACCAAAACCCAGGATTTTGACTATACTGGGTTTTGATCCATTTTAACTGCAGCCATTTATTTTGTTTTTGGAAAAATTGGACTCCTACTCTCTGGAGACATGACACAGGAAACAGAAGTAAACAGAACTAAAGACTGTAAAGGGAAAAATAAGAGGGACTTGCAGCATTGAGATCTTTATAGTGGGCCAAAACACAGCACGATCATTCCCGGGCCGTTCGATTCCCTTTCCCCTGGGGCATCCAAAATCGGGATGCCCTGCTGTGTGAAACACCCCAGGTCGCCCTGTTCATTTACCTTACGTCCTGGTCTAACGGCGCATGCGCGGGCCGCATCCCCGCTATCCCTCTAGCAAGGCGCGTGCCCATGCCAGCCATTTGTGAATGGCTGCCGTGGGCATGCTCCCTGTTGGAGGCAAGTGGGGGAGGATGTGGCCTAGTGTGCTCGGAGCCTCTGGCCTTAGATGCCTTTGGCCATAGATGTCTGCTGATTGGACGAGCGGCCACACATGCCCTGTAGGGCCGGGAAGTAGCGAGTTCCTTAGGGTGATCTGGGGGTGTTTCACACAGCAGGGCATTCCCGATTGGGATGCCCCTAGGGAAAGGAAAGAACCCAGAATAGTCAAAATCTCAACTTCCACCATTGCAAAGAGGCAAGCAAAGCAATCTTACATAAGATGTCTTGTCCACACTCAACCCAAAAACTCATAAAATCCTGAACGGTTTGCAGTGGCCATAACAGTGCTCCAAAAATAGCAGGGTGCTGCTGAGTCCATAATGTGCATACAGTAGTTTTGGTCAACTTTAAAGGCCCTGCCTGGCATCCAACCACTTTTCCAAAGGGACATCCCAAAGGGGCAAACCTGACTTTTCAAAGGGGGCATCCCAAATCACATCTCGCTCCCATTATACCTTGTAAAACTTACCTGCTACTTCTCTCACACGACACGAATGGCTGCTCCTTCTCTCACACGAAAAGAAAATGGTGGGCTCGCTCCCTTAAATATGCCGGATGACGTCACGTTATCCTGCATATAGAATGCCCATCCTGGCCTTGCTAACCAATAGGGGGAGAGGTAGGGGGGAGACCAGAGGCGTGGTCTCCCATTACATTAGCAGAGGGGCAGGGTTTAATGATCGGGGTTGAGCGGGGTTTAAACATAAAGCCGCAAACACTGACAGCAGCAGCTGTGAGCGGCGGTGGACTTGGTGGCGCATTTTTTTTTTCTAACTTAGTGACAGAAATGCGCGGAGGGGCGGTCGCGCGCGCAGCTTACAGGAAACGCTGCCTGTAAGCTGGCATTTTTTGCTCTACCTAAGTCCTGGGGGCTGACATTTGCCTTTGCCTGTTTTCAAATTTTCCCATTGCTTTAGTAATATGCAAAGCGTCAGTATGGCAGCAAATTAAATTCTTTATATAAGAAAAATACCATTCAAAAAGTGAAAAAGTAAACTGATGTTCTTGCTATTTGTCCACATTGTTACAGGCTTGTGTACAGTCTTGAAAAAGTATTCATACCACTTTTCCACATTTTTAAATGTTACAGTCACAAACCTAAAGTCGTCAGGTCTGAACATAAAAATGTCATAGTTACCCTTTATTTCCCACACAGATGATGGGGGAAACATCGCTCCCCCTCCCGGGGTTGTGGCTGGACTGCTTTTTAACTGGGCCGGGAGGAGCTTAGTTTTTGTTTTTCTTGCAGTCCCTGCCTATGACTGAGGTTAATATTAAGCACAGAGCTAAATAGTCTCCCGATGCAACTCTTCAATAGATCTTATCCAATCATCATTGATTCATAGTGATAGTGCCTCCATAAACACTCCAGTGCCACTGTCAGGGCCGGTTTCAGGTTTATGTGGGCCCTTGGGCGGCATGGTCTCAGTGGGCCCCTTTGTGGTGAAGAGTCGCGTCACATCACCGATCTAGATTCCCCCTAAGGAGCATGCTGTTTGGAGCAAAACTCTAGTTTTGGTCTACTTTGAAGCGCACCAAACCCCTTTAAACCTGACCTCGGAGTCTAAACGAATCTAGATCCTCCTGATTTTGGATACCCCCGTGTGTGACCCCTCCCTCCCCCTTTGCATTCACCAGTTCCAGGAGAGTAATGAACACTGTGGGATCACAGTTTGAGTTAACAGCCAAACCAGGGGGGTTCTTTCACAAATAGGGGCATCCCAAATTGAGATGCCCCTGTAAAGCGGACCAAAACTCAGGGGTGGAATTGATTGCATAGTGGGTATGCCAGCCATCCCAGGGGGTTTCACACAGTAGGGTATCACAGATTAGGATAGGAAATCAGCCTTGGGCACTAGCTGTAGCACCGTTGCACACCCCAAAGCCCGGCCCCTCGGAGGGCAGCTGCCCCGCCTTGCCGGGTGCTACGCCGGCCCTGACCACCAATTTAATGCGCTTACCAAAAATTGGGGTATGACAAGCCAAATGAAAGATCAGTATCCGATCAATCCCCAGGTTCTTGATCTTGAATCCAGCAATTATTAGGGTTCAAGCCTTTGTCCCTCTCATATTAAGCATGTAAGAGAAAGGAAGGTGCTATCTATGAGCTTTTAGACTTTAGGGCTGGGATGTGGTGTTTTAAACCAATGTCTCTAGCTGCAGCCACGCTGCTAATTACAGCAGCTTGGATGCCTCCCACTTCAGGAAGGTCATAGATAACACTTTCCTTTCTCTTACATGCTTAATATGAGAGGGACAAAGGCTTGAACCCTAATAATTGCTGGATTCAAGATCAAGATTGATCGGATACTGATCTTTCATTTGGCTTGTCATACCCCAATTTTTGTAAGAGCATTAAATTGGTGGTGGTCACACAGTGGCAATGGAGTGTTTATGGAGGCACTATCACTATGAATCAATGCTGATTGGAGAAGATCTATTGCAGAGTTGCATCGGGAGACTATTTAGCTCTGATTGACTTTTCTCATTGGGACTCACTAGTGAGATGGTGGTTTTGCAAGTGAAGCTATTTTTAAAAGATTTTTGTCTAAATAATTGATTTGTTTAATATTGTGAGAAATCGCAGCGCGGTATTCACTTATTTTATGAGCGAGTTTAATCCACACTTTGCTGATGGTGGTGCCCCGGAATGGAAGATGTCAAGAAAAGAAAGTCACCGGTGATTACACAAGTTTCCCCTTTTTCCTCTGTTCCCACTGTACATCACAGGCTGCTCAGCAATTAGGAGGTGCTGATATCACTGGACAAGGAAATCTGATTGGAGTGACCTCTGCCGGCCACATCCCCACCTCTGCTTTTAGCTGTGGGTGCACTTGGCAGTTCAGAAATGCATGGCGCAATGAAGTAGGTGGATGAGGCTATCTAGGAGGTTTCACACAGCGGGCCATCCCAATTCATCATGTCCCATAAAGAGGTAGACACACCCGAGAGTCCCTACAGAATATATACAATCCATGCGAGTGATAAAGAGCTCCTGTTACATGTGGTGAGGGGGTTGGTTAGTTTAAGGCTGGAAATCCTGGGTTTTGTTCCTTGTACCTGCGGCATCCCAATTTGGGATGTTTTGCTGCGTAAACCCCCCCTCAGATTGCCCATACAAACTCCCCTATGGTTCATAACTATGCTGTCGCCCAATTAGCTGTTTGCCGTGTATATTCAATGTTTTTACGTTTTTGTTGTGTTTACAACAATGAGGATTTGCGAACATCTGCATCCCCAGACGACTATGTGAATGGCTGGGGTGGGAGCACGCGCATGGTGCTGGGTATGCAGGGAATGCAGCAACACGCACTCCTCACTGTAAACAATCAAAGCCATTTGCCGAAAGGGAAACAACTCTGATTGGACAAGAGCCCAAACATGTGCCATTGGACTAGGGAAAGGCAAGATATTACTTCGATTGGAAAAAAAGAAATTTAGTCTACGTTAGTCTATCGTTTTTTTTACCATAAGAACTATAAATCTATGGAATAGCTTCCCACAGAAGCTTGCTACAGCATCGACCACTGACAGCTTCAAAAAAGGATTAGCTGCTTATTTAGAAGAAAATAACATTAACCGTTACTATAAGCGGTTATCAGTAAAAAAACAATATATATATATATATATATATATATATATATATATATATATATATATAAATAGCATCCCCTATAAAATAAAAAATAACCCCTACCCCAACACCCTTGGTTGAACTTGATGGACATATGTCTTTTTTCAACCGTATTAACTATGTAATTACTGGCAATGTAATTACTGGCACCATGGGGGGGGGGGGTTCAAAAAGGGGGCATCTCAAATTTGGAAGCCCTGGAGAAAAGTCAGTGGCCAGCCCTGGAATCTTTTAGATTCCAGGCTGGCTGCTGGTGGGTCTTGTTTTTTTGTGTTTATGCATGTCCTATTGGAAATAGAATAGTTCGTAAATATTACTGTATTTTTGGGTTGTGCAGCCGTTTCATTGGGATATTTTGGGGGGGTACCCTTTGAGCAACTTTAAAATAAATACCCACCCTTGGGGCATCCCATTATACATGCCTAGCTGGCAATCCCATGGTGCAGGCTCTACCAGCGGTGGTATCTCCTGCATTCCTCTACACCTTCGGGGCTGCACCCGCTGTAACTGAACAGGGATGCAGGGGGTGCCACCCTCCAATCGCAAGAGCAGCTAAGTTCCCATTCAGCTTTTTTAGCTGCTCATTAAAAAGGGACCAGAACCCATGATTCTTAGTATCCCAGGTTCTGGCCTGTATCCTTGGGGCATTCCGCTGTGTGAAAGCTTTTTGGTTGGCCTATATACAGGGCAGTAATTAGGGCCAATACTCCAGCTTAGGGCCCAACTGTGGATAGGGGGCCCCTGGCCAGGTTGCCCTAATGGCTACTGCAACACAGTTCTCGCCTCAGTCCCAGCCACCACTACATTCACCCAGTGGGCAGTTAGAGGGATGTAACGTCCCTGGCTGTGCTTACTTGTCTACGTTTCCGTGGTGAGGGGGGACACTGGAACTAATGGCATTGCCTAGTGCACATTTTATTTTTGTTAACATTGATCACCATAAAGTGAATCTACATATAAATAACATAAAAAAAAATACATTTCTTAAAATAAATTCAAATCATTTTCAGTATCTTTAAATACACATATAATTCCATTTTTGATATTGCACATACAATTTAGGCCCGCTGTAACCCAAAAATCTATTCAGGATTACATATTGCCCTTACAATTTAGGTCAACTTTAAATCAATATTCTATTCAGTCATAAATATTGCACTTACAGTTTAGGTCAGCTTTAAACCGAAAAGCAAGGGCACACGGCAGCTCCTCCATTCTTGCTTGGATCTCCTCGGGTGTTGCTGGATGAGGTATCCGGGGTATAACAATCCTATAGGTCTGTTGTAGGTATTTCTAGGTATGTCTAGGCCTCCAGAATTCAACAGGCAAAATCATTCAGACTCCAGAGCCGTATTATAGGGCCTACTTAAAATGGTTTAAGGGGTTGTCTTCTGTCATAAAATGCCCAGACGTTGTTTAATGTGGCCTCCCATCTCCCCTTACAGCCACCCTAACCTCCACTAGTTTATGTTTTGCTCAGCATTAGGACATGGGCAATAGGACACAATGTTCTTTTAAATGATTTTTCCTCCTCGCTCATCCAAGCTTGGTCAGATGAGATATTCATCTGATTGCATGAAATGCAGCGCCGCCTTTGTTTGATCCCTTATAGGCGACCGGCTTCCTGAGTCTTAGCTGTTTCCGGGTTGGCCATGCAGAGGGATGTTTGGCTCTTTTATTCCGCTTGGCCCTCGGAAACCATGTTCTTCCTTTTCCAAAGCGGCGATAGGGATAGCGCGATGATGGAAACTCGCACACGCCTATACTGAAGGGCGAAGGCGCGCTCTCGTCGGTCTCATTAGCGGTCTGCCAGGGAACATGGCGGCTCCTCAGCTTCTCCATTCTTGCTTGGATCTGCTCAGGTGTTGCTGGGCGAGGTATTCGGGGTATGACAACCGTATACGTCTGTATCAGCTCCTCCAGGGTGAGCTTCCGATTCCTCCATCTCTCTGGCTCTGGTCTTTTGAGCCCAGATTTTTCAGGTTGGATAACTTGTGGCTTGATCTCTTCCACAATCACCTCTATAGGGGTCTCCTCCTCCTCATTCTTTGGTGGGACAGATGATGGTCGGGGTGATGTCACCACCACCTCCATTAATTCATCCTCCTTCTCCTCCTCACGCTTTAGTAAGCGAATGCGCCAGATGGTGAAAAGCACAATCCCAGCAGCCAACAGGTTGACAATGATCACAGTCCATAGCACTCCATACAGGACATGTTCTGATATTGCTGGCTGCTGATTGGCTGCGCTTATTATGTTGCCCGGTCTTGTTGGCATTTCTTCATCATTCCACGCTGGTGTGGGGAATGGCTGGGCACATCGGATCATGATGGCCAGTATTAGCAATAACATTACAGCAATTCTGTCTCTAGTCACAGAGCCAAAAAAAACAGCAGCACCTCTCTCCACAAACTCCAACCGCATCTGAGGCTGCAACTGCCACAGGGGGTCACATGACAAGTATCGTATTACATCACCGATGTGGGCGGGGCTTACACACTGCTCACCAATAACACTGAGGCTTAGCCTGCACTGCCCGCCTCCATTTCTCCTCCATTCTCCTTTTGTTTTGTCACCCTAATGCTTACCTTAAAGTGGACCAACACCCACAAAAACAGCTAGGCTTTAATCAAACAAACATGAAAAGACACTTACCTTATCCTTGCAGCCAATCTGCCAATCAGATCTTGGCATTTATACCCACTCTGTATGAAAATACAATCAGATCTTGGCAATTTTACTCCATATATATGCAATTATAAAACCGATCTTGGCAATTTTACTCCATATATATGCAATTATGAAACCGATCTTGGCAATTCTCCATATATATGCAATTATAAAACCGATCTTGGCAATTTTACTCCATATATATGCAATTATAAAACCAATCTTGGCAATTCTCCATATATATGCAATTATAAAATCGATCTTGGCAATTTTACTCCATATATATGCAATTATAAAACCGATCTTGGCAATTTTACTCTATATATATGCAATTCTAAAACCGATCTTGGCAATTTTACTCCATATATATGCAATTATAAAACCGATCTAGGCAATTTTACTCCATATATATGCAATTATATAACCGATCTTGGCAATTTTACTCCATATATATGCAATTATAAAACCGATCTTGGCAATTCTCCATATATATGCAATTATAAAACCGATCTTGGCAATTCTCCATATATATGCAATTATAAAACCGATCTTGGCAATTTTACTCCATATATATGCAATTATAAAACCGATCTTGGCAACTCTCCATACATATGCAATAATAAAACCGATCTTGGCAATTTTACTCCATATATATGCAATTATAAAACCGATCTTGGCAATTTTACTCCATATATATGCAATTATAAAACCGATCTTGGCAACTCTCCATATATATGCAATTATAAAACCGATCTTGGCAATTTTACTCTGTATATATGCGATTATAAAACCGATCCTGGCAATTTTACTCCACATATATGCAATTATAAAACCGATCTTGGCAATTCTGCTATTTATATATGTAAATCTAAATCCAGTTTTGGCACTTCTACTCCATATCTATGCAAATCTAAATCCCATCTTGGCACTTCTACTCCATATCTATGCAAATCTAAATCCCATCTTGGCACTTCTACTCCATATATATGCAAATCTTAATCCGATCTTGGCAATTCTACTCCATATATATGCAATTATAAAACCGATCTTGGCAATTTTACTCCATATATATGCGATTATAAAACCGATCCTGGCAATTTTACTCCACATATATGCAATTATAAAACCGATCTTGGCAATTCTACTCCATATATATGCAATTATAAAACCGATCTTGGCAATTCTGCTATTTATATATGCAAATCTAAATCCAGTCTTGGCACTTCTACTCCATATATATGCAAATCTTAATCCGATCTTGGCTCTTCTACTCCATATATATATGCAATTATAAAACCGATCTGGGCAATTCTATTCTAACACTTATTCATTGATTCAGGATTATCCCACAGCCATGTCCTTACAAAGTGGCATCCCATACATATTATTCATTGACTGTGTAAGGCACGCCTAGGAGGGGAATCCTTGAATACTGGGCAAACAAAAAAGCAATTCTGTGAGTACTCACCTGTAGAATTGTTTTTGTTCTTGCATGGCACGGCCCGCTTCGGTATTCATAACAGTTGGGTTATTCCGCCACAAGGTGGTGCAGTGGTACTGCAGAAAGCTGTGGCATCTCCCGGCCCCCTATAAAAACGGGATTAACCATAGAGTTCCCAGCGTAGACAAGCAGTGAGACAAGAAGCCGGGAGAGAATAAAGGTAAAAAAATGTAAAAAAAAAGGGAAAAAACCCCAATTAACTTGGAATAATCACCATAAAGAGGCAACCAAGAATAACGATAACAAGGGTGGGGCGAAGTGGGCCGTGCCATGCAAGAACAAAAAAAATTTTACAGGTGAGTACTCACAGAATTGCTTTTTTTTTCATTGCATGGCACGGCCCGTTTTGGTATTCATAACAGTTGGGACATCCAAAAGCAGTGTCCAAAAGTAGGGTGGGATCCCCAAAGAGTAACGGCCAGTAGTTCAAGTCACTACCGCCTGAAGCACCTTGCGGCCAAAAGCAGCATCCGCTGAGGCCTTAACATCAACCTTGTAAAACTTGGAAAAGGTATGAATAGAAGACCAAGTAGCGGCCTTGCAAACTTATTCAACAGAAGCCTGGTGCTGAAAAGCCCAGGAGGCACCAATAGCATGAGTGGAATGAGCAGTAATCCTAAAGGGAGGTTCCTTTCCCTTAGCAGAATAGGCTTGAACCACCGCCTGATGGATCCACTTGCTGATAGTGGACTTAGCCGGAGGCAAACCCTTCCTAGGTCCAGAAGTGAGAACAAAAAGAGCATCAGATTTCCTGAAAGTCTCTGTAGCGACCAAATAAAACTTCAGAGCCCTGACCACATCCAGAGAATGCAGTGTCCGCTCCTTGGAATTAGCAGGATTAGGACACAATGAAGGCAAAACAATGTCCTGATTGAGATGAAAGGCAGACACCACCTTAGGCAAGAAATCCAGCTTAAAGTGGACCAACACCCTCCCCTGATAGGCCCGTGAATCTATAAGATTCCCGGACCGATCAGCTCCCTGACTGCGGGGCACCCCCAGATCCCCGAAAATCCTACCTGATCCTCGTTCCAGCGGCGCATGCGCGGGCCACCTCCCGCGTGTCCCTCTAGCAGGGCGCGCACCCGCGCCAGCCGTTTGTGAATGACCGTCGCGGGCGCGCACCCTGTAAGAGGGACGCGCGGGCGGCGGCGGCCCGCGCTCAGCTTGTCTGTCGCTGCCTCTCCTTGTCCGTCGGCGGCGATTGGACGAGAGAGTCACGTGGGAGTGGGGTCGGGTGAGTTTTCGGGGCTTTCCTGGGGGGTTTCACACAGCGGGGCACCCACGATACCCAGGATAGTCAAAATCCTGGGTGTTGGTTCACTTTAAGCCGGAACACCAACTTATCCTGATGCTGCTCGAAATAAGGAGGTTTGATGGAATGCGCCGCCAGCCCAGAAACTCGCCTTACAGAAGTGATAGCCACCAAAAAGGCTACCTTAAGAGTCAGAATGGGCAAGGCAGCCTCACGGATAGGCTCAAAGGGAGGTCCTTGCAGGGCAAACACCAGATTCAAATCCCAGACTGGAAGCAAATGCCTTACAGGGTGGACGCACATGAGAAACACCCTGGAAAAAGGTTTTAACCAACCGGTGATTGGCAAAGGATCTTTGGAAAAAAATCCAGACCATGTTGCTAGAATTCCAGAATCCTGGGAATAGAAAAAATCCGACAGGGAAGAGACTTAGACTCACACCAGGCAATGTAAGCATGCCAGACCCTGTAATAGATGAAGGACGAAGACCTCTTCCTAGCCCTAATCATGGTATCAACAACAGAAGCAGGCAGCCCCTTTTCCATCAAGATGGAGTTTTCAGCAGCCAAGCCGTTAAAGCCAGCGTTTGTAAATTGGGATGGCGTAGCTGCCCCTGGGTGAGAAGATCTGGATCCTTGAGCAAGACGTACCGGTCTTCTGCCAACTGCACGATGTCTGCGAACCAAACTCTTCTTGGCCAACAAGGGGCTGGTACCCGCTCCTGGGCTATCTTGCGCATGACCCTGCCCAGGAGAGGAAACAGAGGGAACACATAGAGAAGCCGAAACTCTGTCCAAGGAATTGCCAGGGCATCCGTGGCGAAGGCCAGAGGATCCTGAGATAGAGAGACAAATCTGGGAAGTTTGTGATTGTGACGGGACGCAAACAGGTCCACGTCTGGCTGACCCCAGCGGTGACACAGGGAGAGAAACACCCGGTCGTTGTGGGACCATTCCCAGAGACAAGACGACTAGAGATGAGCGAACTTTTGAAAAATTTTCTGACAAAATTTGTTTCGACCCGAATTTATTTGCGACGAATTGCTATTAAAAACGGCTATTTCTGAGCTTCCTAGAGCCTCAATAGGGTTGTAAACCATTCCGCCTTACTGTTACACACATAGGATGCGTGCTGGGTTAGTAAAATAATACTGTAAATAATTATGACATGCAGATCAGAGGCATCGCTATTAGAATCGCAGAGCGGCACAATTGCAGAGAGTTGAGGAGGCATCACAATGAGGAGCCCTTATATTGCCTGAAAAACACACCCTGGAGCTGACAGCAGCAGGAGCCCAAATATTGGCTGAAAGACATCCTCGAGTTGGCAGCAGGAGCCCAAAAATTGGCCTGAAGACACACACTGGAGTTGGCAACAGGAGCCCAAAAATTGTCCGAAAGAGACACTGGAGTTGCCAGCAGCAGCAGGAGCCTAAACATTGGCGGAAAGAGACACTGGAGTTGGCAGCAGGAGCCCAAAAATTGGCCTAAAGACACACTGGAGTTGGCAGCAGCAGGAGCCCAAACATTGGCTGAAAGAGACACCGGAGTTGGCAGCAGCAGCAGGAGCCCAAACATTGCTTGAAAGACACAACCTGGAGTTGGCAGCAGCAGCAGCAGGAGCCCAAAAATTGCTTGAAAGACACAACCTGGAGTTGCAAGCAGCAGCAGCAGCAGCAGGAGCCCAAACATTGCTTGAAAAAGACACTGGAGTTGGCAGCAGGAGCAGCAGGAGCCCAAACATTGGCTCAAAGAGACACTGGAGTTGGCAGCAGCAGGAGCCTAAACATTGCTTGAAAGAAACACTGCATTTGGCAGCAGGAGCCCAAAAATTGGCCGAATGACACCCTGCAGTTGGCGGCAGGAGGAGCCCCAACATTGCTTGAAAGATACACTGGAGTTAGCAGCAGGAGCCTAAACATTGGCTCAAAGAGACACTGGAGTTGGCAGCAGCAGGAGCCCAAACATTGCTTGAAAGAGACTGCATTTGGCAGCAGGAGCCCAAAAATTGGCCGAACGACACCTTGGAGTTGGCAGCAGCAGGAGCCCAAACATTGCTTGAAAGAGACACTGGAGTTGACAGCAGGAGCCCAAACATTGCTTGAAAGAGACACTGGATTTGGCAGCAGGAGCAGGAGCCCAAACATTGCTTGAAAGAGACACTGGAGTTGGCAGCAGGAGCCCAAACATTGGCTGAATGACACCCTGGAGTTGCAAGCAGCAGCAGCAGGAGCCCAAACATTGCTTGAAAGACACACTGGAGTTGGCAGCAGGAGCCCAAACATTGTCTCAAAGAGACACTGGAGTTGGCAGCAGCAGGAGCCCAAACATTGCTTGGAAGAGACACTGCATTTGGCAGCAGGAGCCCAAAAATTGGCCGAATGACACCCTGGAGTTGGCAGCAGCAGCAGGAGCCCAAACATTGCTTGAAAGAGACACTGGAGTTGGCAGCAGGATCCCAAACATTGGCTGAAAGGCACACCCTGAAGTTGGCATCAGCAGGAGCCCAAAAATTGGCCTAAAGACATAAATATGTTTTGCACCATTTGGAAAGTGTAAAACGTGGCACCATGCTGAAGTACAGCGGATCCTCAAGGTGTGGTGGCATGGTCAGGTCCTGCTCCAGGTCTTCCTTCTGCTCATGAGTAGCCTCACTATGCGGGTGTAGAAAGCTACTCATTAGCAACTGAAGACTGAGGCTGCTGCTGATGGAACTGCTGCTGCTGCTCCTGCCAACCCCCCCAGCAGCTATGGCAGTGGAAGGTGAGTGCAGAGGTCCCCCCGAGTCAGACCTGCAAGAGTGTGGACCATGGCGCAGATAGGCATCGGCCAAATGACTACGTAGAATGTCTTTGTAGTAGGTCAGTTTGTCTTCCCTCTTGGCGGGTTTAAAAAATGCCCCCATTTTGTGCCGGAAGCGAGGGTCCAATAAGGTGGAGAGCCAGAAGTCATCCCGCTGACAAATGGAAACAATTCTGGGGTAACTACGCAAGCACGTGAGCATGCTTTCTGCAATTTGCGCAAGTGACTCGGAGGGACTACCTGTCTCCATCTCCACTGCATACTGCCACGGTGTGTCTGGGTCCTCTGTCTTACCTTTCTCACAACCGTGAGTTTCTCACAACTCTGGCTGCTCCTGCTCCTCCTCTCCTGTCAGCAGACTAGATAAACCAGCCATTTCTCCAAGCCTAAACTGTGCACTGTGCCACTCCTCCTCCTCCTCTTCCTCCTCCTCCTCCAGTTCAGCTCCAATGAGGTTCATGTGGCCGTAAGATGTAGACCACATGTCTCCAGTGCCCTGACCAGCCATGGTTTCCAACATGTGCTGTAGTACATGAAGCAGTGGAATCACATCGTTCATCCCGTAATCCTGGCGACTCACAAATAAAATGGCTTCCTCAAAGGGCCTGAGCAAACGGCAGGTGTCACAAATGAGCTGCCACTGGTTGACATTGAAGTTACACAGGGGAGTCCCCCTATCCGCTTGGATCATCAAGAAATCCGTGATGGCTTTTCTCTGTTCGTATAGTCTGTCCAACATATGCAGGGTGGAATTCCAACCGGTGGAAACATCGCAAATCAGACTATGTTGGGGGCTACTGTTCTGATGCTGTAGCTCAAGAAGGGTGTGCTTGGCGGTGTATGAGTGGCTGAAGCGCATGCAAAGTTTCCTTGAAGTTGTTAGGATGTCTTGCAGATGGAGGGAGGACTTCAGAAACCGCTTCACAACCAGATTGAAGACGTGAGCCATGCAGGGCGCATGGGTCAGCCTTCCTTGTCGCAGCGCAGACAAAATGTTCCCATTGTCGGTAACCATGGTTCCCATTTTCAGTTTTCTTGGAGTAAGCCATGTTTGGATTTCTTGATGAATAAATTTAAGCAGTTCCTCCCCTGTGTGACTTCGTTCACCAAGACAGACCATGTGAAGCACAGCGTGACACCTCCGTGCCCTGCACACATGGTAGACTAAAGGGGCACTGAGACTTGAGCCTACAGTGAAAGGTGAGGAGAAGGCGGAGGACGAGGAGGGCGAGTCACACTGTGTCACAGGCACAACGGCCAGGGAGCGCGGAGGCCGAAGCGGCGTGACCTGTCCAAGTTGCTGCTGCAAAGGGACCACATTCACCCAGTGGGCCGTAAACGACATGTACTGTCCCTGACCGTAGTTACAGCTCCAGACGTCGGCGCTGCCATGCACTTTGCTACACACCGACAGGCTCAAGGACTGGCCCACCTTCTGTTCAACAAAATTGTGCAGCGCTGGTACTGCCTTCTTGGCAAAGAAATGACGGCTTGGCACTCTCCACCTCGGCTCGGCACAAGCCATCTGTTCTCTGAAAGGTGCAGAGTCCACCACCTGAAAAGGGAGCGACTGCAGCACCAGCAACTTGGACAGGAGCACATTCAGCTTCTGCGCCGTAGGATGAGTGGGCGCATACTGCTGTCTCTTGGACATGGCTTCACTGATGGATTGCTGGCGGGATGCATGACTTGGAGGAGGAGGAGCAGGAGCATCAAGAGGAGTGACAGAGGATGGGTATGACGCACAGCTGCCTTCGGCTGAGGTGCTGGAGCCTTGGCTGGCAGAAATTGGGAGCGTCGTGCCCACTTAGTGAGGACGCAGGCTGGACCAGCTCTTCGGAGCCTCGGTTCTCCCAGGCCGCTTTATGGTGACGCATCATATGTTGACGCAGGGCCGTGGTGCCAACATTTGGGCCCTGGCCACGCTTCACCTTCTGCCTACATATCTTGCATGTGGCCATGTTACCCTCCTGCGGATGCTTCAGTAAAAACTGCCACACTGCCGAGTAGCTACTTTTCCCACCAACAGCCCGCACTGATTCACTGCTACTGTCGCCAACTCCAGGAACCCCTGCTCCACTACCTCCCGCGAAGGTAGCCTGCCGCGCAGCAAGTGCTCTACCCCGGCCCCAGCCCCGTTTGGCTCCAGGCTTTACAATTCTGCCCCCATGCTGACTGCCAACCATGCTGCTAACACCTTGCTGCCTCAGCTACTGACTCCGGGGCAACCTGCGCCCCTCTTCTCCTGATGATGATGATGATGAAGCTCCTTCTGCACCCGGCTCCCAAGTGCGATCGGCTTCATCATCATCATTGAGTTGTGGCTGCACGACACTGATGTTCTCGGTTTCCTCAACAGTGTCTGGTGCAGGAGCTGGAATGCTTGCAACACCCACGCCACTCTCCACATCACTATTTGTCTGCCTAGCGAAAGAAGCCACCTCCATTTCTTGGCTGGGCAGTAGCTGCTGACTGTCCTCTATCTGATCGTCCTCCTCACTAAAGAGTGGAGCTGAACCCAAAGCATAGGATACGTCGCTGGGGGAGGGAACGGCTTAGGACAGAGGCAATGGGAGGATAGGGACTGCTCTCGGGCCATGCCAACTCAGGGTTGTGTCAGAGGAACCTACCGACCTTAGACTGGGGGTGTCAGATGTAACTTGTGATGATGTGGAAGACCGCATTAACCAATCTACCACGGCAGATGCTTTACTGGTGGAGACACGACCGGTAGCAGATACTGGCAGATCAGGTCTCTCACCGCGACTTCTGCTGCCATTCGATCCTAGTCTGCTGTGACCTCTGCCTGCTTAATCTTGGCCTCTGCCACTACTCTGTGAACATCCAGGCACTTGTCTGCCTGACATTTTTATGTATTCGAAATGCGCAATAGGCACTTTAAAAAATGTGTTTACTTTAAAAACCAGAAGCTAAATAAACTGAGGAAATGTTTCTCTGTAACAGATACTATGAAAATTGGCAATATGGGATGCCCTGTGGGCAGGGCTGTTTACAGCAGACACAGAAACAATTGAAACGGCAATATATTTATAAGAAATAACCCTTTAAAGTGGACCATCACCCTCCTGTGTTCGGCCCGGGAATCTATAAGATTGTTTTTGGCCTCTCTTTCGCTCCCAGGCTACTCGCCATGGCACGAATGGGGGTGATGTCTCGGACATGCCTGGAGGGCATCCGCATTAGGACCTACTGGGTCGTCTTTCCTTACTCCCCAATCTCTACGTCAGGCTGAGTGGATTAGTCGGCCGGCGGTGTCCCCTGGGTGTTACTGGATGGGTGCTCAGTCACCTCAATCCCTCATGGTCCCTTATCCGCTATCTCCATTCCTTGGATTCGGTTCAGGCTTGAGCCTTCTTCCTTGGCAACAAGTGGACTCCTGGTTTCTCTTGAGCTGATTATATTCAAGGACCCTGTCAGGGGGCACCCCCTTCCTTGCTTGCATCTTCCTGTGAATGGTCACCTTGGGTACCAAATCTCGCAGGTTGGCGGGGGGGGGGGGGGGGGATTTCTTCTAAAACCCCCTGTGGTTCCTGGGTAGGGTTCCTTAGAGGGTCCATCTTACCTACTGCTTTGTTGAAACAATGAGCCTTCCGTTGACTCTATACGGCTGGACTTCTCCTCTTTTAGGGCCTGCTTATTTGGGGACTCTTGGCCTGTTGGAAGACAATGGCCTGTTTTATTATTGGTCTGGAGCTTGAAGCAGGATGATCCCTCTGGAGGGTTCCTGATCCTGATCTGGGCGGGGGTCTACACCCCCTGCTCCTCAGCGGTATTCACTCCAATGGATGTCTTTCAGTGGCAGGTTATGCTATCCTGGTGTCACTCTGAGAGCCAACTAGGGTGGCTCTGTTGGGTCTCGCTTATACCACAGGGGCTCTGCCCTTGTTTTTACTGTCCCAGAATATTCTGACTCTGGTCATGGGGGCTTAGTAAAATTATGCATAGACTTTCTATTTTATATGCCTTCTCTTCATTCACCCTACTATGTGGGGTTCTGCGCACGGTTGTGCTGATAAAGAGACCCGTGAGATTGATGGCTCCTGGGTGGCCTAGTGAACTGTGGTTCGCAGATGTTTCTGCTGAGGTCTGCTGACCTGTACGCTCTCTCAGGAGTGCGGTTCTGCCCTTGTCAGGCCCCTTCTTTTGTCGTCCCAATCTACAGACTCTAGTCTGGGGCTTGACAGCTGATTCATTCACCCCTTGGAGACGGGCTTATCTTCTGGGTGACTTGGTATATGGGGGGCTAGGAGCAAGCTTCCTTGGCTTCCTCTTCCTCCGTCTATTGTGGGTTATGGTGTACCCATATTGATTGGCATGAGTCTTGGTCTCTTCCCTGTTGGACGTTCTCGGTTCCCAGGGTTCTAGAGTCATTACAGCATAGGTTGGGGTTGGCTCCCCATCTAGGTACTCTGAAGGTTCAGGTTCTGTCCTGTCTGTCTTCCTGTAGGAGTCTGGTTCTGTCTTCCTTGTGAGGAGTTCTCTTGGGGATTGCTCAGGGGCATCTCCCAAGTAGTTCTATGGTCCCTGTTGGGATCAATTTTCATTCTGTTTGCCCTGCGGACTGTTCCCTTGGGACTTTTTCTGGATGCTGTCTGAGCTGTTTTGTAGTCCAAGTCGCTTCTCCGGGGGCTCTTGCTTCAGTCAGACGTGTGCCTGAGAAGGTGGCTCTGATTACTTAGCCTTCGCTCATTATATATATATATATATATATATATACACACACACACCATGACGCGGTGGTATTCCACCTTATGCCGGACCCCTTTGTCCAGGTGGTGTTTTATGATCATTATTTAAGTCCTTTTAGTCTGCCTATGGGCCTTATTCTTAATAATGCTACATTCCCTCAACAGGTGTTGAATTTTTCCTGGTTGTTTCTTGTCCCTTAGGGGGACTGATGCCCTTTGGGGTCTGCGGGCGCCTCCTTATGTATGCGCCTGATCTCGTTTGCTTCCAGGGCCAATGCGCCCTTTGGACTGATCCTACTTGGATGGTTGCCTTCCTGGTCCTGAGTAAAGGTTTCGGCTTCTTGCTGAATCCTTGTTAATGAAGGGGTCGGTATCCCCACCTGTCTGACGGGAGACCAGTTTTCATTTCCCCGTTGGGGAGAGTTCTAAGTTTTACCGAGGCTTCTGTTGCCTGTGGGCTGGTTGGGCCGTTACACTGGCCTATTCCTTTAAGAGGGAAGAATCTCCCTCTCTTGTTTTATTCCGTTATATTGGTGTTTGGGTACCTTTGGCCCTTCAGCACCAGGTTTTCTGTTGAATAAGTTGCTAGACCATTGCTTGTCTCTGTGCATACCTTTTCAAAGGTTTTGTTATGGGATTGACGTTAGAGCCTTTGCTCATGTCGTACTTGGTAGCAAAGTTTTGCAGGTGACAGCGCCTTTACTGTCTGCTGTGCCTTTTTTTGGGGGATCCCACCCTACTTTATGGACACTGCTATTGGATGTCCCATGTGTAAGTATTATAGATGGAGCAGGACGTGCTGTATGCTTAGAATAATACAATTCTGTGAAATACTCACCTGTAGAATTGGTATTATATGCATACAGCACGTCCTGCTCCACCCCACCCTGGTTTTACTTTTTTCTGGATCCCCTGTATGGTGATTGTTGTCATTACTATTGTTACCAGTTGGTGGTTGGTTTCTCCCGGCTTCTTTTCTCACTGCTTTTCGATACTGGGGATTCGTGGGAGGTCCCTGGGTATATGAAGGGCCGGGAGGAGCCTGTTTTTGCATGTCTGCAGTGAACAGAGCCCTCTGGCGGAGGATTACCCATGTGTAAGTATTATAGATGGAGCAGGACGTGCTGTATGCGTATAATACCAATTCTACAGGTGAGTATTTCACAGAATTGTATTTTTTACAGCAGGGTCAAATGTGCAGGTTTGGGATACCCTGTGGCCTGGTGTTTTTACAGCACACACAAAAACAATTAAAACTGCAATATATTTATGAGAAATAGCCTTTAAAAGCTGCTTTAGTGTCTTATCGAGACAGTGCCACTAGCCAGCTCCGGCTTGGTTTATAGATTTTTCACATAGAGGGCCATGCAAAGGTTGCTGGAGCCAAGCTTCCAGAGAGGTGCCATATTGTACATGGGGTATTATTATATTCAGAGTAGATATGTATGGTGGGCGTTTAAGTGTCCAGATATAGTGCAGATGTACAATATAACATAGGTACAAATTACAGTAGAAGTTAAATGTGTACTTCTTACCTTTGAGTGGAGGCCACTAATGGAGAACATGGAAAGTATGGAGTTAACCTCATACCTCAAAGTAGTGTCACTAATGCAAGTTACATGAGGTCACCAATGTGAAACATTACCCTTGATTGAAGGTCACTGGTGGAGCTCTCTGGCACTGGTGGTGATGTACGTCGCCGCAAGGTCTCTCCCTGGCACTGGTGACTCCTGCAGTAGGTGACATGGAAAGTATGGAGTTAACCTTATATACCTCAAATTAGTGTCACTAATGCAAGTTACATGAGGTCACCAACGTGAAGCAAACATGCTTTAGGGACATCTGGGGATGGGAATTCCACTTTTACACTTTATGTAATGCTGCAGGGAGGGGCATTTTATATGGCAAGTGAGATGATGATGATATGTCACTTTGCTGTTATAAAAGGCTCCGGTAGCAGGAGTGAGAGTCAGTAGCGATCGGTAGGTCGGGTATGGGGCAGGGAACACAGCAATCAGCGATGGAATCAAGGTAAGTAGATAAAATAAAAAGACTATAGCCTCGATTCAATAAAGGTAGAAAAAATTCTCATGGTAGTAAGAAATTCAATTCATGAGAAAAAAGCCTGAGAATGTCACTGTTACTGAATCACCAGATAAAAAGACAATGAAAGTCAATGGCAGCTTGTACTACAGTGTAGAAAGGAGTAAACAGTTCTCTACTTTCCTTAGGAGTAAAAAAGTGCCATTGACTTACATTGTATTGCTATCTGGTGATTCAGGACAGTGACATTCTCAGGCTTTTTTCTCATGAATTGAGTCTTTTACTACCATGAGATTTTTTTTCTACCTTTTTTCTACCTTCTCCAAAACCTTGCATAGTAAAAATCCTGGGTTTTGGTCCACTTTAAAGCAGAACAAAACCTGGGATTTTAACTATGCTGAGTTTTGTTCCTTGCCCTGGGGCCACTCCAAAATAAGATGCCCTGTCTTGCTGTCTTAAAACCCCCTGAACACCTATACAAATTCACCTTTCCACAGCGCATGCACAGGCTCTTGTCCAATCAGATCCATTTGCTGTGGGAGAAGCCAAGTAAATGGGTGTCCAGTGGTGTTTCACACAGCAAGGCATCCCAAATTGGGAGGCCCAAGGGGAAATCAATCTGTAACCAAGATTTTAAGTCCTTCACACTTGCAAGGGTACATGGGTTTTGGTCCACTTCAACCCTTTGAGTGCCAGCCTACCGAGATTTTTTGTCACACTCTGTTGCCGGACTACTTTTCACGTTTTTGTGCTACACGTGTTCAACCTGGATTTTTGAAGGGATTTCCAGGGATTTTCCAGGAAAATTATATATTGTTTTTTTCAGCAGAGTCTGGGCTTCAACATGAAATGTCTTGTTTGGCCTTTTTTAGTGTATTCTCAATACTTTTGGGTGAAATATGTGAAAAAAAATAAAAAAAAACTATTTTTTACAATTTGTAGTGTTTTTTTCTAATAAAAAGTTTGTTATTAAAATATTATTGCGTGTGAAAGCCCTATTTCTCCCGGTTACAACGGTACCACATATGTATTGGTAGACACCATTTCCTGCCCAGGAAACTCCCCAAACTGAAACAGCAGTTCAGGAGATTTCAGATAGAATACAACTATGCAATATGATTGCATAGTTGTAAGGGGTTAACTTAAAAAAAAAAATGACGTAGGGTCCCCCCTCCCAGGGAGGGGGACCTCATTTTTGGGGGGGAATTTTAAGGGTTAAAAACCCTTAAAATCCCCCCCAAAAATGACGTAGGGTCCCCCTTACCCAGCATTACCGACCCGGACCAGCTATGGGGGCTTGTAGAACAGGGGGCGCAGGGGCCAGCGTTGGTGGCCCCTGGCCCTGCAGGCTACTAGCCCACATAGCCACGTGGCCCGGGCCCTTCTGCCCCCCCCTGGCCGTTGGGGAGGCAGGTAATGGGGGGCTGGGGGTTATGGCAAGTCACCCGCTTGCCGCAGGTGACTTGCCAGACCCAGAGCCTTGTGAACTGGTATATGGGGTCTCATGGACCCCTTACCAGTTCACAAAGGGTTAAGTAAAAAAAAAAAAAACAGGCACAAAATTCTTTATTATTCTTCTTTCACTTATACTTACCTCCCATCCAGTGTCCCACGCCGCTGCAGATGACAGTTGCGGTGGTGATCAGAGCAGGGAGGGAGGGAGGCAGGGAGATCAGAGCCTCCCTGCCTGCCACCCTCCCTGCTCCGATCGCTACCGACAACTGACAGAACGGAGCCCGGGTGCCGGTAACCCGAGGAGCAGGATGACATCATCAAGTGGGCGGAGTTAGGGGCGGGGCCAGCGCCGGCCGAAGAGGATGGTGAGGGCCTGTTTCTGGGCCCTCACCCGAAGCGTGGAAAGCCCAGGGGGGGGGGGATCGGAGCCCCCCCTGGTGAAGAGAAGACCCGGGGAGAGCCATCGCGCTGCGAGGTGAGTAAATGACATTTACTATTTTTTTTTTTCAGATGCTGGCGGGCTATTCCGGCCCCCTCCTGAAGATCAGAAGCCCGGGGGCGAAAATCTACTACTTGATTCTTGTACAGAATCGCTGGCACTTTCAAATGAGGGGTCAGGTAAGTCTGTATATTTTTTACTTTTTTTTTTATGGGGCTCTAAAATCAGCTACGTGACTCTCACGTAGCTGGCACTTAACGGTTGGAGAGGCGTGGAGAGTCACGTAGCTGGCACTAGAAGGGTTAAGGGTCCAAAAGGGAAGATGGAGGATAAAGCTAAGTGGTTGGGGTGAGCTTTAAGGGTCCAAAAGGGAAGATGGAGGATAGTGCTAAGTGGTTTAGCTAAACATTGTAGTAGAAAGGAGGGTGGCAAATATGTAGGCGAGCACTTTAATGAGTTAAGTTGGTAGTGCGCAGGCGCAAGGATTTCCGTCTGGACGATTATTTTTTGAAACAGTGAAACAGAATCTATCGGGAAACGTAAAGGATTCGTGTGAGGATACGATGGTAAAAAGGCAAAAACGAAAGGCTACGTTGTAACATGTGAAAATGAAACAGAAAAGTCACGCTGGAAAATGACATCCTCGTACTCATACTCTGGCATACGAACGGACGGAAACTTTACAGAAGGTTTGCAATGCATGCATAGAATTGCTCGCACACTCATACGAGAGCGGGAACATTTGAAAGTAATACGAAATCGGCACTAAAACGAAAGTCTTTTTTTGTCTCTCTGAATCGAGCCTATGGTTCAGAGAGGTTTACTGTTTTCCTTAACTGTAAATCTTCAGTTTAAAGTGGAGCGAAACACTTTAGTTATGGCCCTGAAGTCCAAATGACTCAGAGGCCAGACAAACCCCTTTCTCTGGGGCATCTTGTGTGGTGTCTTCTCTCTAAGAATAAGGAGTATAGACTATTGTTCTGTGACTGTAACCGCCATGTAAATACTTTCTGTTTTAGGAAAGTGCTTTTTACATAGTGGAGGTGGGGTAATGAGTACAGAAAAGGGGGTGTAAGAAAAAAAAAATCGATCCTGTCAAAAATCGCGATTAGACGATACTAGTATCGATTAAAAATATGTTTGAAACAATCTTTTATTAACTATATATAAGGAACATTTACTCCCGACCACCAGTTGGCAGCGCACCGCACCGTTTTCAGCAGCTCTGTCCCACCCGCAACAGAGAAACAACGAGATCCCGCGAGAGTCGTCCTGCGTTTTTATGTATGTGTGAATGTTGTATTGATGTGGTTTTCCAAAGCTATATTCATTTAAAAAAATCACAATATAAAATCTTTGAGACAGAATATATCGGGATATATTGTATCGTCATATGTGTATCGTGATACATATTGTATCTTATAATTCTTGCCCATTCACACCCCCAGTACAGAATATGTACTTTTCTCAGGTTTGGGGGGCAAGCATGAACCAATGTATATGTTGCCAGTGGGATATTGAATTGAGTTGTGGTCTTGGGTGGAAAGAAATGCAGCAAGTCTCCAGCAATTATTTCCCATAAATTGTCTTGCTAGCTGCACTGCAGCAATACGAGTATGCTGCTTTAAGACAGAGTATTTGTAATCTTCCAAATGACTAATATGTGGTTTTTAAGATGGTTTTTACTATGAATAATACATACACATGGAATATCAAAATTAAGAAAGAGGTAACCGCAATTTGAAACAATTCATGGGCGCCAATTAGAAGCTTTTGTGTGCTCAATGACAGGACTCAAAAAGGAGCACAAATCCCTTCCGGGAAATACTCCTCTTATTAAAGAAGAGGACAAATTAATAGTACAAACATAATATTTGACAATAGAGATAATGAATCTCTTTTAGATTATAAATATTCTGTTTTTCCTTTATTTGGGGTTTTATATCCAAAGCTATTTATGGGTAAGAAAATGAGACTAAAATGCTGAAGAATAATGACACTCGCATGATTCATAATTTAACAAACACAACATGCCCCGACGCCTACACTTTGTGTGTGTGCTTAAGATGAAAACTTTTTACCTATCTCATGATAGGAACTGGGGATTTGGGATCAGTGAAAACAAGTATGGACACAACAAACAATGACTCACTTAAAACAGAGATAGAAACTAGAGATGTACAGAGAATAAAGGCAGGGGAGGCAGCTGCTACCTGACCTGTGGCAGAAAGGGCCCCATGCAAGCTTCTTCTCATTCCCTGGCTACATGGCATGCTTTAGATTGTAGGCCTGCAAGGGCAGGGCCTTTTCACCTAATGTATTCCTGCATATATTCTATTCCTGTCTCCTTATAAATGAGACAGTGGGAGGTTTTGGAGCATCATCACTGGGTATATTGAATAATATCAGCCAAAGCAGTTGAGAGATGGTTCATATTACTTATGTAGGTAATGTACACTTAATGTTCAGACAAAGAAAGAACAACTCTGCACCACCACAGTATACCAATGGATGTGATGTGCTGAATAGGTGCCCCTACACCAAAGCGAGTCAACTATCAAGATGTGGTGACACACCATTCCTTAAGTCCAGCTGCCGCAGCCACTGTCCACCCTCCCCGCCTCGGTGTCCATTGCCATAGACACGCGCCGCTATGCGGCGTTGCCATGTGATGCAGGCGGCGGGGTGCTCTGGGCGGTGAGCACCAGCTGGGGTGGTGAAGTATCCAGATATGGGGAGTAACTTGGCCCGTTCGATGTGCTTCCTATTCGTCTGGACGGTCGCCGTGCGTGTCAGAGCATGTGCAGGGCCTCGGAGTACTTCCCGAATCAGCTGTTCACAGGGGCATTTAAAAGGAGGCGATGGGACAGGTAGAGTACTGGCACCTTGTAGAAGTGGTTGTTCACCACAGAACGCGTGGGTAAAGGTATACAGCAGGGACACCATCCAGAATTCCCGGAGGTGAACTCATTTCATGTAGTTAGCTTTTGTCCATTGTTTGTTGGCACTATATTGAGCACTTTATAACAGCACAGTTTTTCATACAACATTTATTGATATTTAAATATTTGATATATATTGAACTTTAACACGTGTTGTAGATGTTTATATATGCGGTTTTGCACTAATGTGGATGGGATACCCCTGTTGTGGATTTAATTTTAGCTATATGTTGTTTGTCATGCTTTTAATCCAATACATTTATGGAGATTACTTAATTTGATTGTCATGTGATTTAGTGGGGTGATTGGTGCTGATTGGTGTGGGTGGTAGGTTCATCACTGCATGCCCTGGTTCTCTTCATTAATGTTTTTGGCGGCTTCACTTGCCAAATCTATCTATCACCCTGTCCATCTATCTATCCTTCCACATATCTCTCTATCCATCATCTATCTATCTACTCATCTGTCCACCAGGGATTGGATGGGAGTGTTATTAAAGTTAGCAGCCCAGACTGTCCCAAAACAGTGCGGCCCACTGGGTATTTGCCCGGCCAGTCCATCGTGCATGTGGTGTGGTAGTTGTCCCAATACTGTTCTAATCCAGTTAGATTCCCATTACCCATTTGAATGAGCAGCGTAACAGGTTGGACTGATAATATAGAAATTTGGGGCATTTAGGCCACCGGTATCTATACCGAATTCTAAGTATTCCATGCTTGTTCTAGGTTTTTTCAGATTCCAATAGAACTGAGACATATCAGCTTTTATTTCCTTGAAATACTTATTAGTGATTAGTAGGGGAAGATTTTGGATCATGAATATGAATCTGGGTACAATAAAGCAATTTACCATCTCTATCCATTCCACCAGGTTTATCTTGAGGTGTCGCCTTTCTAGAAGTTTTTGGGAGATGAGTTTAACACAAAAAAATTTTGTTAAGTATGCTGCGATAATGACTATGACCAGGTATTGAAGGTGATGGCCAACAATTTAGCTATATAGATCCTGAAGTTGGAGAATATGCCAAATTGTCTAATACAGGGCTGCTCAACCTTTTGACGAGCATGGGCCACTTAAGTGATTTGGAACCTGGTCGCGGGACACAGTTTCTACAACACTCGGGATACCCACTATCTCCAAAAATTCCATTCGTATGTCATTCTACCAAACCCCTACATTCATATGTAACAATCCCCACATGCTAGCAATACACATACCAATTGGTTTACTTTCTAAACTTATTGGTTCCTTATTTATTTCCCAGTATTTATTTATTGAAGCCCAATAATATAGCTATTCTCCCCATTGCTATCTTTGTTATTCCACTGTTTTAATTCTGTTAATAATATGAAGAATATTTTGCCCCTCCGCTTAGAGTGGTCTAAGTCCAGTGTAGCAATGACCAAGTTGCTGTGGGGTGATGTGGAGTGCGGCTTTTTAGAGGTGTGGCTTTTCACGAACAAATATCTAAAGCATTCTATGCTATTAGTGTGTGTATGTAAGTGTGGCCCTGCACCTGGTCACATGCTCCAGGGACGGTCGATAAAGTTGTTGGTGACTGAGCTAATGTTCAGCCAGTCCATCATTCCACTGCATTATTCAGGGCTAGAGCAGTTGTAGACTGACCAGACGTCCTGCCTCCTGAATTGACCCTATAAAGTCTGCAAAATGGGACATTTTGATTTTCCCAGAGTTTTTTTTTTTTGGGGGGGGGGGGGGGGGGGACTGTGGCACAAAACGCCTCACAAGTTTTCCCTCTGTGAAATTCAGCACCATATTTAGCTGTGCAAATTTTTTAAAGAATTGCACCACTAAATATGTTGCTAAGTAAACAAAATACACAGTGATAATTTAGATCTTGATCTGTTATTGTCTTCATGGGTCTTGATCCATAATTTTCTATATACCTGAGCCAACCTTAAAAAAGTGTTTGTTCACTTGAAATACCTATAAATAAGGAAATATAGCAAAAAAAACAAGTTATTCTTACCAGGAATGGCATTTCCATTTGTCCTCCAGGATGGTGTAGCCATCTCCTCCTCACCTGTATTGGAAATACAAACTGGAAGAGCATTAATAGCCCCACCCCTTCCCCTTGACCCTCAGTGTTTTTTTAAAGTAATCAGGAATAACTGAGCCAAAAGGGGAGATAGAGAATTATAAGACAGAGCACCAGCGGTACCAACTCAAAGAAATTAAACATAGAGGGGCAGGAAATAGGATGCCACCCTGGAGGACTAATGGAAAAACTGTTAACATTAAGACTAACTGGGGTTTCCCCTCACTGTCCTCCAGGACAGCTTAGCCATTGAGAGAAAGTAACCATTAGTCCCTTATTCTTTCCTGCAAAGGTGCTGCTTGAATGCATCCATGCCCCAGGCTTGATGATCCCTTGGCAGGGAAAAGGACTTTCGGCACCTGGCATTCTTTCTTGTAGAAAAAAGGTCTATCTCTGGCTATGCCCATTTTCTGGTGACCTGCAGAAATACCTGCTGATCTAGCTCACTCTGCCTGGTCGATCTTGACTCTGCTCAGAAAGTCTGCCAGTAAGAAATGCTGGAAGGTACAAGTCCTGCTTAGATTTATAAGAGGCAAATGTATCATCCATACTATTTTTGAGGAAATCAAAAAATCTAATCCCGCAATCATGAGGTTAAAATTGCCACTGGGGGCTGACATGTCCTCTATGCAGCTCCAACTATTAGGAAAGGTTATGCGGAAGTTAGGGTAACACTTAGGAGCAGGCTTCTTATTTGATGCCCTGAGCATTTTGGGCTCTTTAGGCTCCTTAGTGCTCTTAGAGTTTTTAGGTTCAACATGCTTTTGTTTTTCCCTGTCTTTGCCATCTTATCTCTGGGTTGCCACCCATCTCTGCATCCTGCACCCCTCCAGAACAATGTGCGAATTATGTCTGGGAATTGCAGCCTCCTCCTCCGTCCTCGCGGTGTTTGGAAATGACGTCAACATGACCCGGAAGCGCAGAGCCACCAGCACCACCCAGTAGGCCCGGGCCGATCCCCAGCTTTTCCTGTGGCAGAAATTATACTCACCTGCACCCGCACATTCTCGGCCAGTACCCGACCATCCCGAGACTGCCAGCGCTGAATAAATGAGCGCGTTAGATCCAAGCATTTACCTATCCGCACTCAAAACATCATTGCGGAAACACAGACTGACACGTTCAGGGGCCCGTGCCTCACACATGCCTTGCGGTGGTGTATTGCGAACCTTAACCTCCTTAGCGGTGATCCCGAGCGTGACTCAGGGTTAATTTGCGCTGTAAGTAGCGGTAACCCCGAGTCACGCTCGGGATCTATTTGGCAGAGGAGCAGGGCGGCGCAGTCTCCTTACCTTCTCCCTGCGATCCAGCGATGTCCCCGCTGCGATCGCAGGTGAGAGCCACGGCTGCGGCGTCCGTCGCACTTCCGGGTTCCATCTTTGTGAGCCGCAGAGGCTCATGGGGGCGGAGCCGTGCGTCAGAGACAAATGTAATGGTAACGCTTTCGTTACCATTACATTTGCCTCTATCATAACGCCAGGGGGGTTAAGGTCCAGTTAAGGGTTAACTTAGAGGTTCTGTCTGGCTCACTAGGAGTAGTGGTCAATTAAGCAACTGCTGTGCAGCCTGGCCCTCCAACCTCCCATTGGTCAGTAGTCACATAAAGCTGTTCAGGCTTCAGCACACACTGCCTGTGATAGTGTCTAGCTTGTGGTGTGTTACTCTGCTGGTTTGTTTCCTGCTGACTGGATTAGCTGACCCTTTGGATACTGCGACTCTCTGATTTACGGCTTTGACCTTTGGCTTTCCCTGGACTTCGGCTTTGTTTACTCCTTCAGTCAAGACACTGGTAAGAATGATTATCTGTTTCAGACCCGGCTATCTCTGACTGTGTGTTGTTAGTTTTGCCCTGTTGTACATCAGCATTTGCAGCCACAGGTGCAATCCTTTGCACCCTTAAGTCCTGGGGGCAACCGTGTTTGGGCAGGCGTGTCTCCTGGCAAATGGGGGCTTGACTATAGGTGAAGACGGTGGTGTTAGATTCGGGGGTTGGCATCTGAACTTAGGCTGGTGATCAGCTGGGCATTACAGTGTGGCCCTCCTCTGCTGCTGTCGGAGAGGGCAAAGGGGTCACAAACCAGTCCCATGGAGCATGGCACCCGGCGGGGACATGGAAAGGACTTGGAGGACTACAGCATCAGGTAAAAGGCAGTAGGACTGCCAGCAGAGTGGTCTTCTACCCTCTAGTACCCAACTTTGGGTAGAGGACCTGCCATCAACCCCTGGGATAAAAAAAAAACAAAAGTGATGATGCTCATCCACGTTTCCTGGAGAGAAAACATGAAGCACTGGGGGTCAAGGGGAAGGGGTGGGTCTATTAATGCTCTTCCAATTTGTGTTTCCTATACAGGTGAGGCAATGGCTACGCCATTCTGGAGGCCACTGGGGGAAAAAAACATTTGCTACCCACTGATCCTATCTAAACCCCCCTAACAAACCCCCTTTGAACAAGCCCAAGCCGATTGCCTACTTCATTTGCCGCCAGTGCCTGGAGCATGTGCTGAACTAGTTGTTATTTTCAGGCTGCTATTCTGAACATTGTCCGGTCTCAGTACGTGGCTGTGAGGGACAATGGGAGTGCTATTCAGCATCAGAGCCAGCAATGCTTGCCAAGCCATTTAGGGGTTCCTTGTTGTGGGAATGAGTAGGAAGAGCTAAATTGTCAGAATTGAATCATACAAGTTAACATTTGTACGGGCCTGCTGTTCACAACTGTGCGACATTGTTACACAGTACCTGGGGGAAAAAAAAATCCTCCTCTCAATGAATGCAATATATCAAGATGCTAAAATAACTCCGCCAAATTGCTCCTGACTTCCCCGCTGTGTCACTTAACCTGCGAAGCACTTGTGAGTCTTTCTTTTTATCCCATGGAAGCCATAGCTGTCGCAGCTGGAATCTTTGAATATCGGCTCTGCCATACATGTACAGAACCTTCATTGTTCAAAGGCGCTTTAGAGCACCACTAATCTGCAGCTTTTCATGTGCTGCCTGCCATTGTCTGTTTCAGGGATCGGGCCTACCAAAAAAAAGAGTCACTACAGTATTTAACCCCCTAGCTTCCAGGAGTAGATAAACACTCTTTAAAGTGTGGAGTTTTTTTGGCATGGATGAAAGAAGTTGCCACAGGATGGTTAAATTAATAGAACATGCTAGATAGAAAGAAAAGGGGTTTCTTATACACCACCGACAGGTGTGGACTGGCCATATGAAGAGAACTGATGAGCTTTCCAGAGGCCACAATCCCTGGACTAAAGTAAGAAGCAGATCAGCGAGCAGCGTTGCTATGCCGATGAAGGACGGCCTGATGTTTTCGTGGCTGATCGAAGACTGAGGTGGCAGCCAGTGCAGCTCCTTTCCCCGTGCTACTTCCTGCAGCCTGACTCCGGCCCCTTGCCATATACCCGCCTCTTAAAGAAATGTAAAAAATGGAGTATAGGGAGAATTCCTGATGGGCTGCACTTCCTCAGGACCAGCTGGACTTGCACCTCACCCAAACCTGATCTGCCCCTCCAGTGCTGTGCATTCAGCAGCACCCTGGTGGTGGGGCTCAGCAGCTCAGGGGCTGGAGGTGGCCAGTAAATTCATGACCTACTTTTTGTCCCCAGTCCAACACTGAACCCAGACGATTAAATTCCCACTAGATCTTACTGACAGATTTTGGAACATATAATTCCATATTTACAGGGGAAGTGGTCTCACCTGCCCAAAGCATTGATGTTATTCCAGCACAGGATAGTTCAGGAGACAGGCTGTTAGAAACACAACAGCTAAATGGTGTCCCACCAGTCCTGCAAATATGTACTTAAATAAAAGTATACAATACCAAAAATGATTTGTTCCCAGCTGCTGGTCCCATTTTCTTATGCCGTAAATTGTTTGGACAAGCTTTCGGGGTACATGTCCCCCTGAAAACATCACAAGCATCCCTGCAGGTAAGGCATGCTCCCATGTTCAGCTATACAGGTAGGCTGGGTGCAGGATTGTGCCGCAGAACATGGGGAGGCGAGGTATGGGGCCATGCAGCGTTTCATATGCTGGAGCTCTATGTTTAAAGTGGACCAACACCCAGGATTTTCACTATCCTGGGCGTTGGTCCACTTCCGCGGGGCACCCCGATCGGTGTGTGAAACCCCCCAGAAAGCCCCAAAAACTCACCTGACCCCGCTCCCACGTGACTCGCTCCACCAATCACCGCAAGGTGAGAGCGCCTGCCGCCGCCGCCTCTCACGCGTCCCTCTTACAGGGAGCGGGCCCGCGCCGGCCATTCACAAACGGCCAGCGCGGGTGCGCACCCTGCTAGAGGGATGCGCGAGAGGCGGCGGCGGCCCGCGCATGCGCCGTTGGAACGAGGAACAGGTAGGATTTGCGGGCGTCCTGGGGGGTTTCACACAGCGGGGCACCCCCGATCGGGGTGCCCCGCAGGCAGGGAGCTGATCGGCCCGGGAATCTTATAGATTCCCGGGCCAATCAGCGGTGGGTGTTGGTCCACTTTAACATGGCTATGTGTATTAATGAACCGCATACAGTGCTGATTGGATGAGAACCCACACATGTGTTGTGGTAGGGGATATTAGGGGATTTCACACAATTGGGCATCCCTAATCGCCTCAATGGTAAAGACCAAAGCATGAAATAGTGAACATTTTGGTCCACTTTAAAGAGGACCAACAGTCAAAAGTTATTGTTGGCCCCCTGAACCTTGCAGAAGGGGACAGGTGATTGCCACATACTGGCAGGGAAAGCCAAACCCTGACCCCATGTGACCACCCACAACCAGTGGGATACCAGACGGCCCACAGATGGCACTGTGAACTTCACCAGCTGCCAATGATCTTTGGGGCCACAAAGCTCTATAGTAATAAAGAAGTAGCTGAGAACCTGTGCTGGGGATTGAACTTTTGCTATCAATATGTGGAGCAGCATCCAGTAGATTGCTCCCCTTTAAATGACACAGCGACAGTGAGTTTTTTTTTTTATTTTAAGAATGTATTTATTTCCTTTTTTAACTGTTTATAAACTGGTAGGGGGTAGAAGGGACCTACAGGGCTTCCAAGCCTCATTGTCCCCACTCTGGAACTTGGCCTATGCCGTTGCTTTCCGGAGGAGTGCACCCTTGGAGTTGGTGGTGTTCGGCTATTCCTTGGGGAGCAACTTCTGTGGTGGGCTCTTTGGGGACTCCTTATGGGGCTCCTGATGGGGTTCCTTGGTGAGCTTCTTCTGGGGCTCAGTGGGGGGCTCCTGTGGCTGTTTTTTGCTGTGAGTTTTAGGCATTGTAGCTTTCAGTGTGACTCACTCAACAATCCTGCAGCAACTGGGCCAAAGACACACCCATGCTTTATAGGCCTCTGCTCTGCCTAACGGGGTTTCAAAAATGAATTAAAAAGAAATGGGAACGTCTCAACCTCTTTAAAGGGACAGTCCAGGCAATAACAATAATAAGGCTCACCTAAAGCTTGCCCCATGGCCCTCATGCTTGCTGGGAACAGGACCACATTTGGAGTGTGGTTGTGGAGAAGCAGAAAATGAGGAGCAAATTTTGAGACCTACTACAGCATCTTCAGTACAACGGAGGGTGTAGGTGAGCTCTTTGCTGCCTTATTATTGTTATTGCCTGGACTGTACCTTTAAAATGACTACATGGGTATACTCAGTTTGTATTGTGCATAGCCTATTCTCGTAGATTTTTTACGTTGACGATTAAAAATGTGTTTCATGAAAATTTTCTGAGTAAGCCACGCCCCCTTTATGGAAGACACGCCCACCCCACTATATTACCAGTGTCCCCTATGGATGTCTTTGCTTTACTATCTGACGCCACATGGTTTCCAGGATTCCTAATGCTGTATGCTGAGAGCTGAGCTGGGTCAGTTCTGGTATGTGAACGCTTTTCTCGCTGTGTCTCTGTCCGTTTGCCGGTAGGAAGCTTTCTGAGGACAGCAGTTTATGTGCCTGCTGTACATCAGGGTATTACTTTGTGGTTTTTAATGACCTCTTACACTACACAAATACAATGATAAAAGCAATTAGAGGCAGGAAAGACCCATCTGTTTATTATACAGCAGCCATCATAAGCTGTGATTATAACAGCATTACATAATCAGACCTAAAAGGGGCGCAGGCATTTGATTCTTTAAAAAGTCTGGAAGATTCTTTCAAACTGATTATAATTTAGTTGGTGTATGAAAAATAATATTGTTCAAGCTTCACAACCATATTTTCTCTTTCCTAATTACTTCTACTGACAGTTGATATATAACTAAAATGGTTCCCAAAATGTCTGTAAATGTCTCAAGCTATCTAATACACTTACAGTTGTAAAAATAAAATCTTCCTTCAGCTCTTAGGAAAAAAAGACTGCCTAACATCTTTATAGAAGAAAAGCTCAGGCCCTGATCTCTCCCCAACCACGTCAATGAAACTTTAAAGAGGAACACCACCCAGGAATTTCAGTCTCCCAGGTGTTGCCTCCTGATTTGGAATGCCCCACTTTGCCGTTCCATGGCGCATGAACGGACTGCTCAGCCAATCAGCACGCCCAGTGGCATTTGGACGCTGTGACATTCAAGCAGCTAGTGAGCTGAATGGAGACGAGCGTGTCTGTAGCTGCACCACTGAGACACATCGAGGGGTTTCAGGAAGAGGTAAGGAAATCGGATGATCGGGGGGTTTCACACAGTGGGGTATCCCAAATTGGAGTGAGACTCGGATGGCCCTGGGGTCTTTTAGACGATGTTTCTTTGTAATGGATTGAAACTTTCTCTCCTGGTCAAAGGTACAACCTTGGAGAAGGGTTCATACAACGGCATAACTATAGGAGGTGCAGGGGGTGCAACCTCACCGGGGCCCAGGAGATCAGGGGACCCAAGCATTGTTGCCCCACCACCTTATTTAGCATATTTGTGCTCACTTGGCATTATTATCCCTATAGACAAGGGAAACAATCTCTGCTATTTCACTCTTTAGTTGTCTAGCTTCATCTAATTGAGTAAAAAAAAAAAAAAAAACTGTATGAACTCTGAAAGGATCCCATTCAAAGTTTGGACCAGGGTCCCATCACATTTAAATACTCCACTGGGTTCATGTCTACCCTCATTCTAGGGGTGTACATACAATACAAGGCAGGGAAGGAAGCTGCTACCGGGCCACTACAGACAATGACCTGGTGAAAGCTGCCTTCTCTGTGCTCCACCGCTGACTGATTAAATGAATCACTGTTCACCTGCTTTTAGGAGGAACAAAACCCAACATTTTCACTATGCTGAGTTTTGTTCCTCCTGCTGACAAGTTTTGGCAACCATGTGATCGAAACAGACAATCAAAATGCTGGATTTCTCTTGGGAAACAAGCAAAAGGCTATGATTTCTCCCATTTGTTGCCGTTAATGTGCAGGGGAGTATCTGCATTTAGGATGGCTCCCTGCTCTAGGGGTGTTCCAGTTTAAGCCTTTCTTAACTTTAGTGTTGCTTCAGATCACTTAGTCTAATGTTCCTTCTCTTCTCTTTACATGAAAAAAAAAAGGAAATTGGATTACATAAAAGTGGCTGTCCTTAGGGACACAGTTTATAGGTGTACTGGGTAATATTTCAACTGAATTGAATTCTCCACATCCTGTGTGTACACTTATTTGGCTATTATATGCAACCAGCATCATTCCTAATAACAGAGAGTGAGCCTTGGGCTAAATGTTTTCATGCAACAAAGAACCAGCCTGCTGGGGTCAACTCAAAGACCTTCTATACACAGGTTGAATCTTCTCAAAAGTTGCATCTCCCAGCGCAGCTGGAGGAGGATTAGGCATAAGTGCCCCACACCCACCAGCAAAAAGCTGCCCATACTAGTCCTATGTTCGCTTTCACATATGCTTTGGGCGTTTGTGGAGTGCTCTGCAAAGGCCTTGCCTACAGCATCTTGAGGCTGCAGTGCTTGCGATTCCACTCTATTTAGTGGAGAACACAAACGATAATGCCCTCTAGATGCTGAACACAACGACTGCGGGTGCTCGCCCGAAAGTACGAGTGCGGCACAATCTCGCTGGTGTGAAACCAGCCTTACAGGGGCCTACACCAGTTTTTGGCCAAGGGCTTCCACCACACTTAATGTGGACCTGTTGTAATCCAAATAATAGTTCACAGTCAGCGGATCAATCCACACACAACCTGATTTCTCTTAAACAGGGTTGTTTCACTTTATTGACTCATAAATCACAGCCATAACCTCCACAAAACAATGTCATAGTCATGGTTTCAGTTTACAACAGACAATATCACAGTGCCCTGGGCAGTCTTCCACCCCACATTGACTTAATCACTAATTCTCTATTTCTTAGGCAAGGTAGTGCAGGGTAATGAGTGCTCTAGCTTCTTCGCTTTAGGACCAACAGTCACTACACGGGTTCAGTATATCCACTAGTTACTGATCAGCTTCACGTCTCAGGACAGTATTCCTAGCTGGCTGGTGTCCAGGCACTATCTCTCAGACTCGTCCACTGTCACGGTAGGGGCTCATTATTTGTTTCAACCACGCCAAAACCCCCTGGGGTACTTCCCCACAGGGCCCTCTCTCAGACGTAGACCCTCACAGTCTGATGTAGTATATGCTCCTGTGAGAGCTTACTGCTTCCGCCAAATCATCATGATTTCCCACCTTACTGGGCTTTTATACCTTGGCCCACCCAGTGGACCTACCATGAGCTCCGCCCACTGCCCTTCTAGTACTTCGTCCTCCCCTTCCTTCTAGCTTAGGGGATAATGCTACCCCTTTATCCTGTTAATAATTGGTAATCCCACCCTCTTCTCTCTGGTTATAAGGTAGCTCCACCTACTATCTACCTGTTATAAGACAACTCCACCTACTTCTCTCTTTTTAATAGGCAGCTCCTCCCCTTGCCATCCTAATGAAGGACAGCAGCAAAGTGGGAAAGGAGCTGCATGCAGGGATGACCCCTGGTGTACAAGATCACCCTTCAGGAGACCTGAACCCCACAAGGGCATGTCAAACCTGGGAGAATCGGGACATCCAACCAACCCAGGACCACAGCTGCCAGGATAAGGACAGATCATGGACTTCCCCTGAAGATGTGCTGTGCCCCTCCTTAAAGTGGACCAACACCCAGGATTTTGACTATCCTGGGTTTTGGTCCACTTCATGGGGGCACCCCGGTTAGGGTGCGTAAAACCCCCCAGAAAGCCCCCAAAACTCACCTCACCACGCTCCCACGAAGCCACGGACAAGCGGGTGACAGCGGCGGACAAGACAGCGCGTCCGCCGCCACCGCTTCCCGCGCGCCCCTCTGACGGAGCGCGCGCCCGCGCCGGCAATTCAGAAACGGCCGGCGCGGGCACGCCTAGAGGGGCGCGCGGGAGGCGGCGGCGGCCGCTGCTGCCGCCGCCGATGAGGTACGTTTTTCGGGGGTTTTGGGGGGGGTCCCTCACCGCGGGACATCCGAATCTTATAGATTCCCGGCCCGATCACCCCTGGGTGACAGTCCACTTTAAGAAACTTTCTCTCTCTATTCACTGAAGCAGACCAGGACCTGCCTGGATGCTACAGGGGCGCCTGGGGATGTCTCAGGGAACCCCAGGATGGCAAGGACCACCATAACCAGGGTGTATAGCTTCCTTGTTTGGGCCCACATCACTGGACCCACCTGGTAAGTGACCACTACATTTAGATTTTGGGATGTCCTGGGTGGGACGCTAACCCTGTTCCCTTTTATTCACTTGACAGGCACATGCATTCCTCAACCATTTCCATTCCCAGGAGAGAAGACTCCGATGGACCCTGTTAATCCTACACTCACTTTTCCTACCCATCCTACCCTCTTGCTTTCTCCAAATAAATCCCCTTTTAATTGAATACAGTGGCGTGGGGGTGTTTTCTTTCTTCTAAACAATCACCAGGATTTTCACTACCGCCCCACTGTGTAAAACTCCCCAGATCGCACACACAACTCAGCTTTCCGCCATTCCTGCGACAGGTTGTCGGCAGACATTTCCCTCACTGCTGTAATGGGTAAAAGGAGAGATTTTATATAAAACAGGGGCTACCAGACCTGTGTCTATAACAACAGTTCAGCAAACCCTACTGTATAAGCAGAAGGTCAAAACAAATGGGTGGTCACTGCACATCTACTAAAGGAGTTGCATGGGCATAAAGGGCTTCAATTCGATTTAATTATCGGAATTGGACCTCCGCTGACTGGTTGCTTTCTACGAGTCATGTTGTCTGCTTGATCGAATGGATAGATGTTGGCGTGTCAGACGAGTAACATCAGAGTTGCAACACCCTGCAACCATAGATGGTGGATCACAAGCTGGTGATGGGAGAGTTTTTGTCGTATTCTGTGGGTCCACTCATCCATGTGGAGGCAATCTCAACCGATTTTGTTATGATCCTCCCAGATCACATGCACCATGTCTCTCCTGGGGTGGATTGTAGCAAAACAATATGACATGTCACATGACTATAAATGTGGACAAGAAAAAGAAAGATTAAGGAGATGTGGACAAGAAAGAAAGATTAAAAAGATGTGGACAAGAGAGAAAGATGGAGGAAATTAGGACAAGAGAGAAAGATCGAGAGAATGTGGACAAGAGAGAAGGACAGAGAATGTGGAGAAGAATGTGTGAGGAATGTGGACAAGAGAGAAAGATGTAGGGAACGAGGACAAGAGAGAAAGATGAAATGAAGGTGGACAGGGAAAAATAGGTGGAGAGAATGTGGACATGATGGAGGTAATGTGAAAAAGGAGAAGGATGAAGGGAATATGTAAAAGAGAAAAAGCTAAAAGGAATGGAAGAAAGATGGAGGGAATGTGAAAAAAGAAATACGGAGAGAATGTGAGAAAAAGAGTACTATAGAGAAAGAGAGAGGGAATTTGAAAAATAAAGACAGATGGAGGAAACGTGAAAAGAAGATTGAGGTAATGTGAAAAAGAGAGAAGGATGGAGGAGAATGTGAAAAAAAGAAAAAGATGTAGGATATGTTAGACAGAGAAAAAGACAGTATGAAAATTAAAGAAAGAATGACGTTTTCCCTTAAAATCAAGTTTGTCCTCATGAATACATTTAGATGCTAATCTATGTAAACATCTTTGCCTTGTGGGGTCATGGGTTCAAACCACATCTTGGAATCTAATTTGTGTGGAGCAAACTGGGGGTAAAAATCAGCCTTGGATTTTTCCAGCAATGTGCTTTGCAGGTGGTTAAGAAATGCACCCATCAGCTGAGACTACAACAGTGGAGGGGCAGTACATATGGCCACTCTTAAAGTGATGGCACTGAAGCTTTAGCAACATAGAGGCAGTTACTGCCACAGGGGTGGGTATGAACTCCCACAGCCATGATGCTGAGGCTTTAGCACTGCAGGGGCAGAACATGGCCTGGGGGTTTTGGCTAGGGGTGAGGTACAGTGGGAGAGAGGTTGGAGAGATTTGGGAAGTAGGGAGTGGGAAGGGATGACACAGGATCTGGGCGCGGAGTGTTATTTCTAGCCTAGTTGGCCCAAAAGCAGTGTATTACTGGCCCACCAGTAATTCTCTGTGTCCTCCTTAAGGTACTTGTTCTATAGCACTGCAGAATACAGCACTTATCTATAATCATGCAAAACAATCATATAGGATTTTGCTAGTTGTAAGATGGTAGTAACTAGGGGGAGTGGATACGTTTTTAATATTAATATTATTATTAATAATCACTATTGCATATGGTAACTCCTGGTGTTTCAGTTTTATGATTTTCCTTCAAGACATTAATCCTATAAATATAATTTATTTATTTTTATTTCTCTTGACATTTACATTTTATGGCGCAGACGGTTTGTCTATACTTAGCGGCATTTGTTCTATTTACAACGGAACAAGCAGTGACTTATGGATTATAGTGTAGCGAGAAAACTCACATGTAACTTTCTCAGTGTATGAAGAAAATTGGTTTCCTTGGAGACCATGGTCACAATGGGGCCCTTCCTGTGAGCCATTGGGTTACCCGGGAGATGCAGGTATGATGGAGTAGCTACAAGAGGAAGTAGTAAGAAACATAAAAACAGACAAAACATTTAAAAGAGAAATAGCGTTTTGCAAGAGAATATATAATCCTCCGGTTATTTCTCATAATCCTCTCTCCTTGGTTTAGAAGAATAAAGTCTGTGTAAGAGCCAGTTACAGGCTGTACTTCCAAGGACAGATTTAAGTAAGGCCACTTTCAATGAAAATGTATATTTTTTGTGCCAAAATGATGTTCTCAAGTTGTTGAGCTGATTTAGTATTTTTGTCGGCTTTCTTATGTTAGCAAATGTGTGCGTTATGGAAGCAGTTCTCCCTACCCGCAAGTCTGTAAACCAAGAGAGATGCATGTCCTGCAGGGTGTAGAACTCTGCTAATATGGCTACTGCTTAGGTGAGAGTTCACTCAACCTTACACGTGCCCAGCAGCAGGTTTATGTGCAATTATCTGAAATCTGTTGCTACTGGCAACGTACACCTAGGCTGAACTTGGTGTACGTTGCCAGTAGCAACAGATTGCATATAGTGAAAACCTCTACCATAAAAACCTTTAAGATACCATTTCACCACACAAAAATATCCACTTTCAAAAATTAAACCGTGGACTTACTCTTTCAGCTATAACTTTATAAAGAGTTAGTCCTCAAATCATTTAAACTTATAGGAGTTTATAAATGCTCAAAAGTATGCATCTAATTTTTATTAACACCTGAAACTTTTACTCTAGGGAGATATAAGGATCCAGCAGATGTTTTGACTATCCTGGGTTTTGGTCCTTTCCCCATGGGCACCCCGATCGGGGGTGCCCCACTGTGTGGAGGAAGAAGGAACAACTGCAAACTTACCAACATGCCAACATATGGACACTAGGGGCATGAATTGGCAAGAATCTGGCGATTATTATATGTATCACGCTACACGTATGACGATATGATATATCCTGATTCTGTCTCAAAGACGATATTTTTTTTTTAATTACATTTTAATTTTAAAACAATGACATAGTTAAAAACCCTTAAAACCCCCCCAAAAAATGGCATGAGGTCCCTCCTACCTAGCATAACCAGCCCAGTCCCCAGCTATGGGGGCTTGTAGAACAGGTGGCAGGGGCCAGCTTTGGTGGCCCCTGGCCCTGCAGGCTACAAGCCGGCATAGCCTAACGGCCACAGGCTCTTCTGCCCCCCCTTGGGCTTTGGGGAGGCAGGTAACGGGGGGCTCTGGGTTAAAGTCACCCACTAGCCACAGGTGACTTGCCAGACCTGCCTCTGCCTTGTGAACTGGTATAGGGGACTCATAGATCAGTAAATAAAAACATCACACATAGAAAAAATAGCATTTTTTTTCTTTACTCACCTCCGATTGTCAGCTCCTGTGTCCCTCTCGGATCCGATGACATATCCGATGATATGCCTTGATCGCTGGAGGGGGGAGGCAGGGGATCAGAGGATCTCCTCCCTCTCTCCTCCTCTCCCTGGCGATCAAAGCATCTGACAGCTGAACTGCGGGGAGCCAGGATGATGGCCGCAGGGGTGACGTAATCTGCCCACCCCCCAAGAGGTGAGGCTAGTCTTAAAGATAGTGGTGCGCATAGGGAAGGCAGGTGGAGAGGGCCAGACGGGCTCCCTCCTGATTACTGAAGAGCCAAAAGTAGAGCTGGCTGGATCGAACGAGGGGTTAGGTGTTTTTTTTTTTTAACTTTTCTTTCACTGTTGCGAGGGGAGTCATAATCGATGGGGGGGGGGGGGGGCAGAAGAGCCTGGCCCACGGAGCTTGTAGCCGGCAGGGCGGGGGGCCACCAAATTGGCCACTGTGCCCTGATCCTACAAGCCCCTATAGCTGGTCCCGGGATGGTTATGCTGGGTAAGGGGCACCCCATATCATTTTTGGGGGGATTTTTAAGGGTTTTTAACCCTGCTCTTTTCAGTTTGGGGGGTCTCCTGGGCAAGAATGGGGGGCTACCAATACATATGTGGTACCGTTGTAATCGGGAAAAATGGGGCTATCACATGCAATATGGTTTTCTATAATAAATTAAATGTTTTATTTAAAATAAAGGAGACAATTGTCTAAAAAATATTTTAAAAAACTGTATAAAAATTACAAACAAGACATTTCATGTTAAAGCCTAAACTCTGCTGCAAAATTTATATCTATAATTTTCCTGGAAACTCCTGCAAAAATCTGTTAAACATGCCGCAGTATGGGGAAAAATTACCTGTCAACAGAGGGTGATAAAACTTCAAGTAGGTTGGCAATTAAAAGGGTTAATAGTACCTATGCATGTTGGGTATTGTTCTGCTCGGGGGGGCCTTGCTCTTTCAGATTTAGCTTGTTTTTTCTTGTTTGCATATTGATATTTTAGGAATACATGTTATTTATTTAGCTTTTTTATACATTTTTTTTAGGGAAACCCTGTGCAACCTAAGAATTCTTCGAGGGATTACTTCAAGAAAGATGAGCCCACTACAATAAGCTTAGTACGCTTAGAAAGCTGTGTACTTTCAGGGGATATATGGTTTATGGGGGATATTCTAAATGTAAAGGGTTGTTTTGGTTGAAAAATTGCAAGGTGCGCATTTTGTCTGCAGAGCTGAAATTTATGCACATGCTTTACTTTGTGGTGTTTGGCAACTCTTTCTTTGACAGTACCTTTGCATGTTGGGTATTGTTCTGTTCGGGGCATGTTGCTTTTTGAGATTTTACTTGTTTTTTCTTGTTTGCATATAGTTCTTTTTAGGAAAATGTAGCTTCATTCTTCCTTTTTATTCTTTTTTAGGGAAACTCTGTGCAACCAAAGAATTCATTGAGAGATTACTTCCAGAAAACTGTGGCCACATAAACAAGCCTGGTACACCCAGAAAGCTTGAGGTGTGTACTTCCAGAAAATATATAGTTTGTGGGGGGGGGGGGGTTATTTCAAATGTAAAGGGTTGTTTTTCTGGAAAATCTGCAAGGTGCGCATAGCGCATATCACAGTTGTATTTTATCTGAAAATCTCTTAAAGCGGTGTTTCAGTTTGGGGGAGTCTTCTGGGCAGGAAAGGGTGTCTACCAATACATATGTGGTACCGCTGTGACCGGGAGAAATTGGGGTTTCACACGCAATAAGATTTTATTGACAAACGTACATTTTTTATTACAAAAAAAAACACTACAAATTGCAAAAAAATACATTTTTTACATTTTTTTGCACATATTTTACCCAAAAGTATCGAGAATACGCTAAAAAAAAGGCCATACAAGACATTGAAAAAAACTATATATAATTTTCCTGGGAAATCCCTTCAAAAATCAAGGTTGAACATGTGTAGCGCAAAATAGTGAAACGCGGTCTGGCACTTAAAGGGTTAAAGTTGGTGTGTTCCACACTAAAATGTGCTGTGACGCTTCAACATGTCATGTCGGTATGCACCACATCTATGGATTTTAACCTTTGACTACTGGCAAAGCTGCTTTTTTAAGATGAACCAAAAAAAAGTAAATTTTACAGAATTTTACTCTGCAACCTGTAGCATTTGTTGTTTCTATGTGGAATGTCTGGGCAATAGAGCAATACAACATTAACCAGACTTTCACCCTGGATAAGAGCCTATCTTGTATGTTTCCCCCACCCTGGACATACAGAAATTCTGAGCCTTTTAACATACAAGATGCGGCCCATGAAGTCTCAGGCTGCAGACAGGAAGTCTCTGCTGGCCCCTGCCCCCTACACTTTTAAAGTCCTGAACAGAGGTGCAGCCCAGTGGGGGAAAAAATAATAAGCGACTTAAAACTCAAAATATATTCATTTTAGATGCCGGTGAATAGGTTTTTAAGGGTTTGGGCTTTTCATTAAATGATGTTTAAGGTCCGTTGTAGTGGATAGTGTTTTGTTGCAGTGTTTCTGAGAACTGCTTGACATCTGTGTTCCATAGAGGCCAGCATAGATGAATAAAAATATGAGAATCCATTAAAAGTAGAATTGCATGTTTTCCATCCAATACAACAGCATAAATGCACAAATGTTCAGTATTAATCCAACATAAAGCTTGATTCAGAGTTGTTGCCGAGAAACTCAAGCAACTCACTTAATTCAAAGCTCCTTCCAAGATGATTTCTTTCTTTCTCGTGGAAGGACGCGAGAATTCATGGCATGAACAAGTTTTTATGAAAGAAGCCATGCTGCTACATCCAGCATGCTTTTTATCAATAACAATGACAGCCAGCAACCCAGGGCTCAGAGGCAGCATTTGCCACCCCTGGCCCTGCAAGTTTCAGGTCCTTATGCCCTTCGGTATGGATAGTGGATTGTGCTGTGGGCACCCCTTCCACACCTCCGATGCCCCAAATGGGGTGCGGGTAATAGGGCGGGGTAGCAGCATGTCACCCACCGATGCCAACAGGTGACATGCTTCCTAACCTGCTGGACCCCTTACCAGTTGACCCCAATTGTAGAAAAAATGAAACATTTTTAATGATCTAAATTTAACTACTTATCAATCCTCATCTTTTTTTCTTTGCCTCAGTATGCGGCGTCCTCTACTCTGCCGTATCATCGCTGTCCCACGCAGGGTCTCCGCTGATCTTCAGGGCTCTTCTGCGTCCAGTCCGCCGTCTACTTTGGGTCTGGTGTCAGGACTGACGCTGGGCGCCACCTGGAGATCAGGGTGACACAGCCCCGCCCTTCCTTTCAACCTCGCTACCCAGCAAGGGACTGATTTTGGGGCAGGCTTTTATACTGAGAGGCATAGCCTCTTTGGGATTTATCCCACATGACTAGACATGACACAGGAGGGGAGGGACATGGAGGGGGTTCCTCTTTTTTGCCGCTCCTATTTTAACAAAATGGCGCTGGAAGTCACAGCGCCCGATGTTAACTAATTAGATTGGATTGGTGCATTAGGTATTGGCCAGCCTGTGTCAGCACCTGTTAGACCCAAATTACAGTTATAACAGCCCCAGTGAGCCCCACTTTGTTCTGCCATCTTTCAGGTGCTACACAATTGGGTTGATTCAAAGAAACATGTAACAGCTTGGATTTGGCTCACGATCATCCTATTTTTCCCGTCCGCTCGTGCGTTCGTATGAACTTGCGAGTGATTCAATAAGCAAATACGTTTCTATCCTAAAAGATACGTCCGTTCGTATGATATCTCCCGAACTTGCCTCAGTCAGTTGGCAATCGTAAAAATCACGTTCATGTGCTCACCTGTTGCGGCGGCAGCCTGTTTTTTCGGCTGCTTCCATCGTCAAGCTCTTCCAATTACTTGCGTTTGCCTCTGGTTTTCATTGGTTTTTGGCCTCTTAGATTCGTGCGTTCGTATGTTTATAAGATCTTGCGCATGCGCACCCTCAACCAGAAACTTACCTAAACCCCTTAGCGCTTGCATCCCACTTCATTTCTCGGTCCCTCAAACTTACCTAAACCCCTTAGCGGCTGCATCCAACTTCATTTCTCGGTCCCTCAAACTTACCTAAACCCCTTAGCGGCTGCATCCAACTTCATTTCTCGGTCCCTCAAACTTACCTAAACACCTTAGCGCTTGCATCCAACTTCATTTCTCGGTCCCTCAAACTTACCTAAACCCCTTAGCGGCTGCATCCAACTTCATTTCTCGGTCCCTCAAACTTACCTAAACCCCTTAGCGGCTGCATCCAACTTCATTTCTCGGTCCCTCAAACTTACCTAAACCCCTTAGCGGCTGCATCCAACTTCATTTCTCGGTCCCTCAAACTTACCTAAACCCCTTAGCGGCTGCATCCAACTTCATTTCTCGGTCCCTCAAACTTACCTAAACCCCTTAGCGGCTGCATCCAACTTCATTTCTCGGTCCCTCAAACTTACCTAAACACCTTAGCGCTTGCATCCAACTTCATTTCTCGGTCCCTCAAACTTACCTAAACCCCTTAGCGCTTGCATCCAACTTCATTTCTCGGTCCCTCAAACTTACCTAAACCCCTTAGCGCTTGCATCCAACTTCATTTCTCGGTCCCTCAAACTTACCTAAACCCCTTAGCGGCTGCATCCAACTTCATTTCTCGGTCCCTCAAACTTACCTAAACCCCTTAGCGCTTGCATCCAACTTCATTTCTCGGTCCCTCAAACTTACCTAAACCCCTTAGCGCTTGCATCCAACTTCATTTCTCGGTCCCTCAAACTTACCTAAACCCCTTAGCGGCTGCATCCAACTTCATTTCTCGGTCCCTCAAACTTACCTAAACCCCTTAGCGGCTGCATCCAACTTCATTTCTCGGTCCCTCAAACTTACCTAAACCCCTTAGCGGCTGCATCCAACTTCATTTCTCGGTCCCTCAAACTTACCTAAACCCCTTAGCGGCTGCATCCAACTTCATTTCTCGGTCCCTCAAACTTACCTAAACCCCTTAGCGGCTGCATCCCACTTCATTTCTCGGTCCCTCAAACTTACCTAAACCCCTTAGCGGCTGCATCCAACTTCATTTCTCGGTCCCTCAAACTTACCTAAACCCCTTAGCGGCTGCATCCAACTTCATTTCTCGGTCCCTCAAACTTACCTAAACACCTTAGCGCTTGCATCCAACTTCATTTCTCGGTCCCTCAAACTTACCTAAACCCCTTAGCGGCTGCATCCAACTTCATTTCTCGGTCCCTCAAACTTACCTAAACCCCTTAGCGGCTGCATCCAACTTCATTTCTCGGTCCCTCAAACTTACCTAAACCCCTTAGCGGCTGCATCCAACTTCATTTCTCGGTCCCTCAAACTTACCTAAACCCCTTAGCGGCTGCATCCAACTTCATTTCTCGGTCCCTCAAACTTACCTAAACCCCTTAGCGGCTGCATCCAACTTCATTTCTCGGTCCCTCAAACTTACCTAAACCCCTTAGCGCTTGCATCCAACTTCATTTCTCGGTCCCTCAAACTTACCTAAACCCCTTAGCGGCTGCATCCAACTTCATTTCTCGGTCCCTCAAACTTACCTAAACCCCTTAGCGGCTGCATCCAACTTCATTTCTCGGTCCCTCAAACTTACCTAAACCCCTTAGCGGCTGCATCCCACTCTCATTTCTCGGTCCCTCAAACTTACCTAAACCCCTTAGCGGCTGCATCCCACTCTCATTTCTCGGTCCCTCAAACTTACCTAAACCCCTTAGCGCTTGCATCCAACTTCATTTCTCGGTCCATAAAACGTTAGAATATCACATAATTTACATGTGTCTATATGTTTCTAAGTGTGTTGTTTCTGGTTTGTGTAATTTTTTGGGTGTGTGCATATTAGAAAAGACACATTTCTGAAGGATTAAAATATAATTTATTTAAAATATTTTCTTTGTTTTTTTTTGAATAATTGTAAAAACTTTGATTTTTTTTTGGTTTTTTTTTTGTAAACCTTTTTTTTTTTTTTTTCAACGAAAAACAAATATAAATATTTTGTATTTTTTTAACAGTAAAACACCTTTTTTTTTTTTTTTTTTTTTTTTTTTAAAAATACATCTTTTTGGGTTTTTAACCAAAAACATAAAACAAGTGTTAAAATTTGTAAAAATTTTAAAACAACTTTAAGAAAGGAGCCAGGACCAAGGGCACTAATCCTCCTCGTCTTCTTCATCTGTTGGCCCCAACGTCGCCTGTATGGCCAGCAGCTCGGCCACCAACTCCTTCATTCTTTTTTTTTTTCCCGCCAAGGTTTGGGGGATCATCCCTGTAACCAATAGAGAAAGAAACATAAATAGGAGTCCCAGACCGGTTTGTATGCTGGAAATAGATTTAGGGTTAATCAAATACATGTAAATGCATGACATATGTCCTTCTTCAAAGGGATACAGTTAATGCATTTCCCACAGGTAAGTGTTTAAACTCCTTAAACCGGACCTTCAACATTATTTAATGAAAACCAATAACTATTCACAAATGATTCTGCACCACCTCAAAGTTATTTAGGGTTTTTTGGGGATTACAGCGCCGCCATCTGGACTCTGAAGCATAACACTTAATGAGGAGTGGAGAGTTGGATAAAGTACAGGGGAGTAGGTTACAGTGGTGCGTTGGGAATCCAGAGCATAGCTGGGTTGAGGGAAAGGTCATCACTCACACAATGCATGGCAGCACCTTCCTTTTTTCAATCTGTATCCCATGCTGCCTGTAAATATTGTGCATTCCATATTCCCCAATATTGGTTTTGTTCAGTCTAATAACATGCATTAGATGGGTGAAGGGTGTTTTTCCATGTTTCTAATCTGTAGGTACAGTGTGATGGCTAAGTCTTTGGTTCTTAATACTAGTTAGGGTCCTCTTTAAGCTAACGAAGTGCCCACATGAAAGTGTGAACTACACATTGGCTACGCCTTTAGTTATGTGTGTGTTATTAGCTAAGCAAACATTAATATGAATAATGGCATGGAGACTTACGGAGTTGGTGGCCGACAGATGGCTGGTTGGGGCCAACAGGCTGCCCTTGGTCCTGGCTCTGCTGTGAAGAAGTCCCTGGAGAAACATGTGACATTTGGTTAGTACTTGTAGAGAGTCACTATTCCCCACATATCTGGCTCCCAGTCTGGCTGACATCACTCACCTTCGCCAGGATCGACTTCAAGCATCTCTGCTGCCTCCTCCTCCACTATCTCACCCGCTCCAGAAGCTTCTACAAATACATAATAAAGGATAACTTAGTTTTTGGGCTGCCATGTATATCTTTGTGCCTATACATGAAGAGTGACATACCAGAGCCTTCCCCATGCGTGGCCAGGTATGACTCCACGCCCACGCGCCTTGGCCCCTCCTCTGTGGTAAGGTCCAGGGGCTGGTCTGAGGAGGCCACAGAGGAGGGGTAGGTCCGTCGCCCGGGAGATCCACCACCTTCACTCACAGATGCAGAGTCATGCAGCACTGGTCGGCCTGTACGTCTCCGGGTGCGGCGAATTCTGAAATCCATTTCCAACACTACCAAAGAAAAGTCATTATAAATAAAGGCATAACTTAGACATTTGGAACATATACCATGCAATTGCTTTGTACTTACTTGGGAAATGGATTCCAAAAAACCTCCGCACCCGGGGCATGTGCAGACGCTTCAGGTCCGACCAATGCTGCATTATCTGGGTGTGAGTGAAGGTGGTGCTAGTCACACGGTGGATCTCCGCGATGATCTCCCGGGCGATGTCCCTTTTCTCGCACACATTGGGCGCGAAGTCATTTTACTTTTACACACAGACCCATATGTGTTGCATCACAAGTTGAGAATTTAATGTCATTAACACACACATTTCGAGTGGCCGCCATTTTTGGGGAGTGCCTTCAAGAGGACGTTGACTGTGATTGACAATCTGGTCTTATGTTATATGTATCACACACCATGTACATACAGATAATAGCCAACATCAAGAATCAGGCCACCTGCATCTATGGCATGTTAGGATGGTTTAAACATCCAAGATGTAGCCTAATGCTTAGGCTTTTGGACCACGTGTGTGGCTTCCCGTTGTGTTTTTATGGCTTAGGAAAACAGTGTTCCTCAAACATCCGCATCAAGGTCCGAGACAGGCCAGGTTTGCCAGCTCGCCCCGCTACTCCACAGGTTAATTAACTGTTGCTAAGCCGGAGCAATTGGCCGAATTAGGACATCAGCATAGACACTTGAAAACGTGGCCAGGCTCGGCCCTTGAGGATGAAGTGTGAGGAGCCAGTGATTAAACATTAAGATACCCCAAACTAGTTCCAAACGCATCATTTACATTTAGGCCATCATTGACTATTCGATTAAAATGCACAGGCAGCCACTTACCAGCATGAGGATCTCTTCCTGTTGACGGGTGAAGATAGTGGGCGCCATCTTTATGCTTCTTCCAGGCAGCAGATAAGTGAAACCCCAGCGGTTTCCTGGTTCCGCTCGAACGTACGTTCGTACGAGCGCGTAGTCGTGCGCATAGGCGTCACACGCTGGGCTCATTATTTAAAGGTCCCTGCACCCAAAGCTCATTCTCTTTGAGCATTTGTGTACGATGGCACCAAAAAAGGCGATGAGCAAGCGACCCCAGCCAAGCAAGACCGCGGAGGGCCCCACAACAAGGTCCCAGCAAGCTGGCCGAAAACTGAGAGCCAAGACTCCCACCTCGGCCCCACCAAGGGACCCTGGACCCTCAGGTACCAAAAAAAGGGGCCCCAAGCCCCGTGCCCCTCCTGCAGCCAAAAAGCTGGCAACTGCAGCACCCACCACCTCTGCACCCAGAACAGGCAGCACCAGTGAGCCCACACCGGCCATGCCTTCAAGTAGGGCAGTTCGGAAACCCATGCCCCGCAGCAGGGCCCGAACCCCATCCAGGGCCCGAACCCCATCCAGGCCCCGAAGCACAGCCAGAGGCCGAAGAACCCAATCCAGGGCACGAAGCCCAGCCAGGGCCCGAACCCCATCCAGGGCCCGAACCCCATCCAGGCCCCGAAGCACAGCCAGAGGCCGCAGATCCCAAACCAGGGCCAGAAGCCCCTACAGGGCCCGCCGAACACCATCCAGGGCCAGAAGCCCCTACAGGGCCCGCCGAACCCAATCCAGGGCACGAAGCCCCGACAGGGCCCGCCAAACCCAATCCAGGGCCAGAAGCCCCTACAGGGCCAGAAGAACCCAATCCAGGGCCAGAAGCCCCTACAGGCCCAGAAGAACACCATCCAGGGCCAGAAGCCCCTACAGGCCCAGAAGAACACCATCCAGGGCCAGAAGCCCCTACAGGCCCAGAAGAACACCATCCAGGGCCAGAAGCCCCTACAGGCCCAGAAGAACCCAATCCAGGGCCAGAAGCCCCCGACCTGGCACCAGCCGGGAACAGAGCCCCCGACCTGGCACCAGCCGGGAACCTAGCCCCCCAAGAGGGCCCCGAATTGCCCCCATGACCACATCTACACCTGGAAGTTCGGTGGCCAGCCACGCAAGAACACCCAGTCCCTTGGCCAGTCCAGTCCAGTCATTGGGAAGCCACCAATCCGGCCATTCCCCTACCCAGCCCCAGGCCATAATGTCACCACATGTGTCTGCACACATGGAGGAGCAGCCAAGCCAACCATCTGGCCGCACATTGCGCCGCGGCCAGTTGAGTGGGAGATTCTCCCATGACCAAAATATGGCATTGGCTAGTGGCCTTACATTATACTATGACGAGCTATATGGGAGCAAATCCAAACACACCACCAAGCAGCGCAAGATGGAATTGTTTGAAACCATCCTCCGACAAGTAAATGCAGCGGGGGAAGAGAGGAAAGATGTGTCCCAAATTCAGAAGAAAATCTCTGATCTGAAGTATGCTGTACGGCAAAAAGAAATTAAAAGGCATAATTACAGGTAACTAAATGTTTACGCTAAATCGAATGTTTGGGATGTACTGTATGCACCTTTTCTGAGTACCAAACGATTTTCTCTTTTCAGCCTGAAAACTGGCGGTGGCTTTCCATCTAAATTGGAGTTTACCCCTGCTGAGGAGATTGTGCTTGGACTTCTCCATCCGGTCGCGGTCGGTGGACATGCTGGTCTAAGGGACACAGACTCACCGACCCGTACCCACGGTGAGTACTCTTAAATCTGCATGTTTGGCTGTTTGCTAAATAATCTACAGTTCACTAGTAACAAGCTAACGGGATGCCCCTATGGTTTGCCTTGCTTGGCCTCGCACTACTGTGGCTGTTTGTGTCCTCTTTTTGTCCCTGGGAATCACACATTTAGGCCCACAGCCATTATGGCAAAGTTCAAATGTCCAATTGGATTGTTAAAGTCATGAAGTTTCGCAAGATAAGTGAGATATTTGGAATCAATCACAAAACACACATCATTATGTATGGGTTGCCTTTTGGTTGTGTGAGTTGTGTTTGAGTTAACAATTTAATTAGCCACCCACAAACATATCTGACCTAGAGCAGCGACACTCAACTGGCGGCCCGGGGTCCCAATGCGGACCTTGGCACCACATTCAAGGACCCCTGCCCAGACAGCCCTGCACTCAGTTACTTCTGTGTTGACGTGCTCAGAGCTGCCCCCTTGATCGGCCATGTAGTGGTTGGTCTCCTGCCCAATGTCATGGCTCCCTGAAACATAGCATTGCAATATGAAGTACTGCACAGGAAGTGGCATTGCAAGGTACACAGTAACTTTTTAAAAATTTCTCTGGCCACAATCGTGTCCCGCTGCCCCTGCTCTGGCCCATCTGCCACAGTCCCCCCATGCCCCCCCCCACATAAGCCCCATACATTTGTAACAGATTGGCTCCATCCATCCCATCACCATCAATACGTTAACTCCCCCCTTTAGCCATCCAATCCCTGTCCCCTCAGCTCTGGCCCATCCAGCCCAGCAAGGGCAAGCAGCCTTTATTAGTTGGCACTTTGAAATCTCCAGCCCCTCCACCAGTGTATTTATTTTTAACTAGACACCCCCTGCGTCAGCACCATGGCCAGACATTCACCTCTCACCACATACCTTGAAATGGGCGTTTCAAACAATTGTTTGAGTACCCCGGACCTAGCGAATGGTAGGCTAAATCCAAAAATGTGCCTTGAAAGTTGTATGCTGACTGGGTACACTTCATGACTTAGAACTGAGGTCACTTAGCAGTTTTTCAGAGCCATTGCACCTATGTAAACTTGCGTGTGTTTGAACAAAGGTCACCATTGCTCTAGAGTTGAAAAATATTACAAATAGAGCTATATTTGATTACCTATCCTAAAAAAGGTTATGTGTGTGTGTTTACGTGGTTTGTTTTTCTCTTCTTCAGCCCAGCATGATCCCTCAGCAAGGGTAAACTCACCCCCCAGTTTGGTTATGCCTACCAGGTCCGTACAGCATAGGAGCCCAGATCAGAGATTTTCGGTAAGTTAATTTAGTAGCATAAATACTAACAAGTGCTTAAGAATGTGTTAAACTGTTGAAATCCAAAATTTGGACGCCAACTTAGCCTTTTTTTTTTGATATGTCCCTACAGACCCGCACACTCATGGAAGAGATCCAGGACATGGAGGAAGATGATGATGTCTCCGTACAGGGCACGTCGGATGAACTCCTCCTGGGTCCCAATTTGGAACTGCTCCATAATGTTTCTCTGGCCAATCCTCAGCAGCAGAGTGAATCTCCATCCATTGTGCTTGCACATGGGGAGACTGACACTACAGTCCCCAGTGTTCACTCTGCTGCTGAGGATTTGCAAAGCAGGCCGGTTGCTGTTGAGGGTACGACACCACGCGGCAGGGCACGCCCAAGAGCCAGGGTAATTGTGCGGCGGACGCCATTACGCCGCCCCACAATTTCCCAGGGGAGGCAGAGTGCCCTGCTTCAATTATGGACCCAACAAAGGGACTCTTATGACGCCCAGCTCGTTACAGAGCGTGAGCAAAGGCATGCCGACATGGTGAACATCCATACCAGTCTACAGGGCATCCTCGCGGAGTTGCGTACCCTCAACAGCAACGTGGCCAATGCAAGTAATGGCATCCAGTCAGCCATGGCTGAGATGACCAATATGCAGAGAAACATTGTGGAGCAGTTTCAAATTCACAATGCTGCCATGGCCCAGGCTAGGTCCCATTCCCATGGACCTCCACCTGGACCTCCACCTGGGTATTATGGGCAGCCACCCTATTAAGCCATGGGTGTGTGGGACATCTTTTCTCTTACCCCCCACTGTATTTACTTGTCCTTTGAGGTTTCAAACAATCCATTTTGTGTTGCTCTGGCAGGTTGTGTTTTGTATTTGCTCCCATATAGCTCCTTAGAGTAATGCTTAAGGCCACTAGCCAATGCCATAGGTCTATGTGGAGTTTATGTGGCCACTTATGGCTTTACCTATGTATTTGGTTGGTGCTCCTCCTGTTTGCAGACATGTTTGTGTGACATTATGGCCATGCCCAAATATCCCTGGGCACAGGCAATATTAATGACTGGACTAGGCTGGCCTTTGGACTGGGTGTCCTTGTTTGGTTGTGCCACTCACTTCCAGGTGTAGATGTGCTCGATGTTTTTTTTTAATGTTATCCATTTGTTACCACAGATGTATGTGGACTGATTTGTGTTAAGCACTATAATTTTTCCTTTTCAAAGTAAAACAAAAAATTCACTTACAATACTTGTGGCGTTTTTAGTGGGAAGACATTTTTAACAGCTTGGGCTAAACCAGATAATTTTGGTTTGAAGAGGTGTAACAATGCAAAGCTAAAGCTAAGGAAACTACATGAAATACATTAGGCAACAATTAAGGTCTAAATGTTTTACTTAGAGGTAATGCCACATTACGGCAAAACAACATATGTAACAAAAAGGATAACACAGACATACAGAATGGTGAGACAGGGAAAAAAGTTAAGTAAAATGCTGGCTGATCAGGTTGGCTCGAACAGATTGGCCAGACTCACTGGGGGGCCCCTAAAAATTCTCGACTTCATCCTCGACGGCTGAAGAGGGCAGGCTGTCCACATAACGTGGGACACGTTCCATGATGGCAAAATTGTGCAAAACAGCACATGCCATTATAATGTCGATCACTTTCTTGGGATCATATTGCAGGGCCCCCCCAGTATGGTCAAGGCAACGAAAACGTGTCTTCAGCAGACCAAAGGCCCTCTCCACAACAGCCCGGGTCTTGCGATGCGCACGGTTATACGCTTCCTGAGAGGCATCCTGGGGCCGCAGCACAGGCGTCATGAGCCAGGGTAGAAGTGGGTACCCGGAATCACCTTAAACAGAGAATTAAATGTAATCAAAATTAAAAAGGCAACACAACCAACACCAAAAATTTCACAGATATCATAATGATGTAAGGTAAAGTGTTCCCAAAAAAAAACAGGGCACATTAGGGCCCCCAAAAATTGCACTAAGGTATAACCTAAATAAAAATGGCACTTCTATATACCAATTAATTAACAAACATCTGCACGGCCAAGGGTATTTGTATTTTACATATATTTGTAGTTTTCAGACATGTTACAATTAGGATGCTGGTGAGGGCCTATCCACATTTCTCTGGAAACTACAATGTATGCAGTTTAAGTCCACTTTGACATTTAACGACCAATAGTACAAAAGGAGCCAAATGTCAAAGATCCCTATCCACATTTCTCTGGAAACTACAATGTATGCAGTTTAAGTCCACTTTGACATTTAACGACCAATAGTACAAAAGGAGCCAAATGTCAAAGATCCCTATCCACATTTCACTGGAAACTACAATGTATGCAGTTTAAGTCCACTTTGACATTTAAAGACCAATAGTACAAAAGGAGCCAAAGGTCAAAGATCCTTGGGTATAAACTCCAAACCAATATATTTAGGGACAAGGAACTTACAGACATCCTAACTAAAGGGAAAACATTCTGAAGGCCAAAGCGAGACAAGGATTTTTTGGGTAAGTTCCTAATATATGAGCCAAGAAAAAGGCAGTTGGACGCTTATGTAAAGTTTTCCAAAACAAACATATCACCAAATACAAGATTAATGCCACATTTAATAACACACAAATAGGACACACTTACCAAGCAGCCATGCCCCCGAAAATTCACCTGCCTCAAATCTCCGAAACAACCCAGATCGCCGGAGGATATAGGAGTCGTGGGACGATCCGGGGTAGCCGGCAAGGACACTCATAAACCGCATATCCGGACCAACCACGGCCTGGACATTAAGTGAGTGTCCCATTTTACGATTCCTTAAGGCAAAAACATACAAAAAGGGTAATTGATATTTGACCAAAACTAATAAATTAACCACAAAACATGTCTGCACTCTATTGGGAAAGACTAATGAAAAGCCGAGATAAAGCAGCTACACAAATGAGGGATAAACAAATATGCTGCCGCAAAGGAAAACAGGTTACATGACACGTTGGGCAACATAATAACCAATCTCAATACCTATATATATACTCGTCGGCTGCCCTAGGTACGAGTGCCACATGTGTGCAGTCAATTGCACCAATAACGTTGGGCATGTCGGCCACATTATAAAACCCAAGCTTAATGGCGTTTCTGGCTGCCATATCATCAGGAAAATAAATATATTTTTGAGTTATGGCAGCCATGCCTTCCAAAAATTTAGACAGTGCGCGGCTCAGCGTAGGCTGTGACATCCCCACAGAGAGGGCACCCAGCCTCTGGAACGAGCCGTTCGCCAAAAATTGCAGGCAGCCAAGCATCTTGGTCATACCTGAAATTGCATGCCCCTTCCTTGTGGTGCGGGCTAACCATGGCCGCAGCTCACTATATAATTTATGGAGGGAAGCGCGATTAAGCCTGGTCAGCTCGAACAGCTCAACATCATTCATGCTATCGATGTTCATGCGACGACGCAGGGGCAATCTGCTCTCAGACATCTCGATCAACTCAATGCCAAAAAGCATAAGCCCTTGATGTGCCACAAACTCGCTCCGCTCCATCCTACTCCCGAGGCCAAATAGCTGCCGGCAAACATTTCGTAAAGCAGCTCTTTAATGGGCTTCAAAACAATTAGCAATCACCTCTCTGAATTGGGCGCAAGCCCATGTGAAGGACGTAAAAAATAGGATCGGACGCAAATAATACGATTTGGACGGGAAAAACACACGAACTAACGCAAATTATACGATTCTCGTACGAAATGCGTATGTTCATATACGTCTATGCGCGAACGATCGTGCGAATACGAAATGGCCAAAAAAACAAGAAAAAATGACAAACACCCACCCAAACTTACGATTCTCGATACGAAATCAATTAACTTTTGCTCTTTGAATCGAGGGGAATGTATTTATACATTTTTGGCATGCTGAAAAGTTTGGACCTGTATTTTACCAGCACTGGTCAGCATTTTTATCATCACACTTAAACCGGACCTTCACCATGATTTAATGAAAAGCCCAAACTCTTAAAAAACAATTCCCCAGCATCTAAAATGAATATATTTTACATTTTTAGTCACTAACTTATTATACTTTCCCCCACTGGGCTGCAACTCTGTTCAGGAATTTAGGATACGGGCGCCGCCATCTTGACTCAGAAGCATCACACTTACTGAGTAGAGGAGAGTGGGATAAGGTACAGGGGGGCAGGTTATAGCTGTGCTTTGCTCAGACAGAGCAGAGCTGGGGTCAGGGAAAGGTCAGCAGTCCCAGAATGCAGAGCAGCACAGTCACTTCCTGTTTGCAGGCACTACCTGTTTGCAGGCTGCCTGATAAAATGGCGGCTTCCATAAGCCGCCATCTTGGATGTTTAAAGGCTCATAACATGCAGTAGATGCAGGTAGGATGATTTTTAATGTGAGCAATCTGTATGTACAGGGTGGGGGAAACATATAAGATAGACTTTTATTCAGAGTGAAGGTCCGCTTTAAAGGATATCAATGCTGGGGACACGGGACAAACTTTACAGTGTGTTTAGGCCGTGTTAAGAAAAATAATTTGGCGACATCTAGGTCCTGCATTTACATTACTGACAAGTCAGATTGCAAGTTCAAATATTGCTCAACTACTGCTTAATAACTGACCTTTGGGCTTGTTGCCTATTGGGTCCTGCACTAATGTAATGAAAATGTGAAAATTGAGTACAAATATTGAAAACAAATAAGAAATTCCACAGCTAAATGTGGTGCTGAATTGCACCGAGAAAAAACATCAGGAGAAAAAATGTCATGGTGCTTGGAGAAAACGTTTTTGCTCTAACACAGAGGTGCAAATAAATAAAAAAGAAAATTTACAGATAAGCTCAGCACCTGGAGGACAACATTTTGGCACACAGTATCGCTTATTGATATGTGTTTTGGGTCATTGTAGTGTTTCTTCTCCGACATAAAGCAACAGGATATCCTTAAGTATGTTGATGAGTTTGTAATAAGTGGTTCCAACGCTAACGTATAAAAAAATACCATTTTGTGAATACTCACCTGTAAAATGGGTATTATAAGTATGTCACACACCCCGCTTCAAGACATTCATTACATGTGGGTATACTGACCTGTAGATGGCGATTTTGCAGAGATGTCAATAAAAAAAGTAAGACCCTCCCGGCCCATAAATACCTGGGACCTCCCACTCATTCCCCAGTATAAAGATAGCAGTAAGGTAAAGGGACCAGGAAAGCCAATTAAAACTAACAAAGGTTCACCATATAAAGGATCCAGAATACAAAAGGGCGGGGTGAAGCGGGGTGTGTGACATACTTATAATACCCATTTTACAGGTGAGTATTCACAAAATGGTATTATTCTAAGTATGTCACACACCCCGCTTCAAGACATTCATTACATGTGGGACATCCAATAGCAGTGTCCATAAAGGGCGGGGATCTAAAAAACAAGGCACAAACTTAAACCACTGCACCTTGCGGCCAAAAACAGCATCCGCTGAGGCCCGCACATCAACCTTGTAAAACTTGGAAAAAGTGTGAACCGAAGACCAAGTAGCAGCCTTACAAACCTGCTCAACAGAGGCCTGGTGCTGGAAGGCTCAGGACGCCCCAACAGCACGAGCGAATGAGCAGTAACACGAAAAGGGGGAATCTTCCCCTTAGCAGAATAGGCCCCAACAATGGCCTGGCGAATCCATTTACTAATGGAAGACTTGGCGGGAGCCAAACCTTTCCTAGGCCCAGAGGGCACCACAAAAAGGGAGTCAGTCCTACGAAAAGTAGCCACCAAATAGTACTTCACACAGCGAACCACATCCAAAGAATGCAAAACCCTCTCCTTGTCATTGCTAGGCTTAGGACACAAGGAGGGTAGAACAATGTCCTGATTAAGATGAAAAGCAGAGACCACCTTAGGAAGGAAATCTGGCTTGAAGCGGAAAACAATCTTGTCCTGATGCCTCTCAAAGTAAGGGGCCTTAATGGACAAGGCTGCCAACTCCGAAACACGCCGAACAGAAGTGATGGCAACCAGAAAAACAACCTTCTGAGTAAGCGTAGAAAGTGCAATATCCCGCAAAGGTTCAAAAGGCAGGAAGAACCAAATTCAACTGCCTCGAAGCTTGCCACCATCAGGCCCACCAGCTGCATTCCCTGCCTGAGGGAGGGCTGGGGGCACGAGAGCAGGAACCTCACCTACGCCGTCAGAGCTTTCACCTTTTGTTGAGGAAGGAATATCCGTGACTGACACAAACTGGTAATGTTGATCTTTCAACGCAAATCTGAGAAACCTTTGATGTCCCGGGAACACAGGGATGTGAAGGTAAGCATCTTTGATGTCCACAGACGTCATAAAATCCCATGGGCGCAGGGAGCCAATGGCCGAGCGCAGAGTTTCCATGCAAAAGCGTCTGTTCTTGACAAATCTGTTGAGGATCTTTAAATCCAGAATGGGCCTGACTGACCCATCTTTTTTGGGCACTGTGAAAAGGTTGGAATAGAACCCCTTGCCCAATTCTCTTGGGCAAATGACCCCCAGATCCAGAAGACCTTGCACGGCCTGTAGCAAGACCTGAGCTGATACAGGGTCCTGGGGGATCCGGGACCTGATGAATCTTGAGGGGGGCCGCACAGCAAACTATCTTGTAACCAGGACACTACCTCCTGAATCCACCGGTCTGAGACTTGGCGCCTCCAGACGTGCGCGAAGTGCTGTAGCCGTCCCCCCACCCTGGCGGGCGAGGGCGCCCCATCATGCCTGAGGGGTCTTGGGAGGGGCTTTGGGTTTGGACCCCCAGGAGGAGCCCGGACGTCGTCCTCTGCTCCTATGCCAGGAATCTGCCCGAGCCCCTGCGAAGGACACCCCCTTCCCCTGCTTAGCACCTCGGTAGGGGACTGAAGGGGGGCCCTGGCTCCGAAAAGGCCGAGGCTGCCGCCTGCGCTGGGGTAACTTACCTCCTTTAGCAAAGAGGTCTAGGCGGTCCCCAAACAGGCGTAGCCCCTTAAATGGAAGTCCAGTAAGGGCTTTCTTAGCAGCATTGTCAGCAGCCCACTGGTGCAGCCATACAGCGCGGCGTATAGCTACCGCCAAGGCGGAAGATCTGGCACACATCCTAATTGCATCATCCGATGAAGTTAACAAACACATCATAGTTAGACAGTGCATTAATAGTATCAGGTGGCAAATCGTCTGGGCCATCAAGTGCAATCCTGACCATGGCCCTGATTGCCACCGCAGTAATGGCCAAAGCGCAAACCGGGCGCAGCGCCGCCCCCCCCAAGTGCAAAGGCATGGCATGCCAATTGGTCAATGCGCCTGTCCTCAGAATCCCGCAGCGTAGTAGTGTCAGGGGAGTGCATAATGGAGGTGTTAGCCCTAGAATAGGAGCATCGACCTCGGGGGGCAATGACCAGCACTTGACCATATCAGCAGGAAAAGGATACTTCCTGTCCAAACTCTTAGGAATCCCGGGAAGTCTACTGGGATGTTCCCACTCCTTAAGCACGAGGTTATTGAACTGGGTTTGCTCAGGAAATTCCAATCAAGCCTTAGCAGTATGAAATAGCTCACCCCTTTGCCTGGGAGCCGCAACAGGGGGAGAGATGGACAAAACCTCAAAAATCTGAACCAGCAGTTTGTCAGTATCATCCGGGGTCCAGTGATCAGAGGCAGAATCATCATGATCCCTTGACTTCTCGTCAGATGACCCTGAGTCGGAGAAGAGCTCCCCTTCGTCCGAGGGGGTATGGCCATATAGATGCAAAAACTCATCAGACTCCGTAGGGAAAAGAGCGGTATCAGGGGCTAAGTGCCGCTTTTTTTCAACACTGGCCAGTCTAGCAGCCACATCAGGATGAGAATCCCAGCTTGTATTGGGGGTTAGACTCAGACTTGGGGGAGTAGGTGAAGTGAGGCGAGGTGCAGGCCCAGCCACAGGAGAGGCGGGAAGTACCATTAGGGCCTGCTGTGCACAAGGAACACAGACCCGTGCATTGTCATCGCTGATAGGTCAGACCCCACAAGCTACACACAGCCGTGCTTGTCCCGAAGGAACCCGGTCACAATATCCTGGGATGCCTCCATATGGTGATTAATAGGCCCAATAGGCCAGTAGGGATTGACGCTGAAAGCTACCCTGGATGCCCCAATGACCCGCAGGGAAGTGGGAATAATACTATGCCCAACTGGCAATTACACCGGGCCGGGAAAAGCCACTGGATTCAACCGTCTGAAAGACATAAGGGGAATAAAGGGTGTCAGAACCATTCACAGTAAGCAAGGAGCATGAAAATCGCCCGTGAGGGCACTTACAGACCGCGGAAGGAGGGGGACCGATACCACACGCGCGCGACTACCATCAAAATGGCGCCAAGCGAACCTCGAAGGGAGACAAGTAGACAAGGTTGTCATGAGGAGCGAAGTGTATGACACTTAGAATAGATGATATGCCAATGATGACGCCGCGGCGTCTGAGGCGTCGGCACAGCAAATTCAATGAAGCAAAGAGGCGCGCGCGGCGGCGGCAGATACACAAATAAGGCTGCGAATCAGCGCAGCGTCTGACACCAAGTATACAAGTCAAAGGACATTACTAAAGGCCACGAGCGTGTAATCCAATACACTGAGACCACCCCCCCCTTCTTTCCCCCCCGAGCTATGGGGGGAACGAGGGAGGATGGCGACCCTATGTACAGGGCCCACCGCTACACGGGGCATGGGCAATAATGCGGGAGGGGCATCCCTTAGAGGCTCACCATCAGCCTAAACCGCCTACCCTTTGGTGGGGGACTGCGGTGGAGCATGGCTCCATAAGCACGCATGGTGCTGCCTACCTTCACCCGACCAGCACAGCCCAGGCTGGGAGGCACATCAAAAGGAGGACGGGTGGGGATAGTCCAACAGGGCCGCAGGCTTTAATAGCCCCACTCACCTGCGAGAGAGTGCATGTCTTCACAGTCAGCACTGCAGAGAAATCTGGGGATTTGTGGGAGGTCCCCGGGTATTTGAGGGGCCAGGAGGAGCCTGTTTTTGCATGTCTCTGCAGTGCAGCGCCATCTGGCAGAAGATAACCCAAGTGTAAGTACTATATCTGGAGCAGGACATACTGTATACTAAGAATATAAGACCTCCAAATCCTATAATAGATGGCAGAGGAAGACTTCTTTCTAGCCCTAACCAGAGCCTGAATGACCGCATCAGAAAGACCTTCTTCCTTCAAGATGGAGGTTTCAGCAGCCATGCCGTCAAAGCCAGCGTTGGTAAATTGGGGTAGAGCAGTTGACCCTGAGTGAGTAGATCCAGCAGAATGGGCAGAACTAACTGATCCTCTGCCATCCTTATCACTTCTGCGAACCAAACCTGTCTTGGCCACCTTGGAGCCACCAGGATTGCTGACGCGCCCTCTAGGGCCAGCTTGCGCACCACTTTGCCCACCATGGGAAACGGAGGGAACAGGTATAGAAACCCCAGATCCCTCCAGTTCAGAGACATGGCATCCACTGCCAGAGCCAGCGGATCCCACGAGAGAGACGCAAATGCCGGAAGCTTGTGATTGTGACGAGAGGCAAAGAGGTCCACCTCTGGAGTCCCCCACCGGTGGCACAGCGACCGAAACACCTTGGGGCTGAGCGACCATTCCCCTCAGCGAGATGACCCCCGGCTCAGGGAGTCCGCCTCCGTGTTCTCCACTCCCGGAATGTACACTGCCGAGATGCATGGGACATTGCCCTCTGCCCAAGCCAGGATCAAAGACACTTCCCTGAGGGCACGCCTGCTGCGAGTCCCTCCCTGGTGATTGATGTAGGCGACCGCCGTCCGATTGTCTGACCGAACTTGAACCGGTAGTCCCCGTAACTGATGAGTCAAGTGAGCCAGAACCAATCTGATGGCTCTCAACTCCAGAACATTGATGGGATCGTGAGCCTCCTGAGGCCCCCACAGTCCCTGAAACTGAAGATCCTTCCAAAATCCCCCCCAACCTGACAGGCTGGAATCCGTGGTGACCGTCTCCCAACGAGGGGTCAGAAAAGACCTGCCCCTCGTCAGATTGCTTGGTTTTAGCCACCACCAAAGGGAACGCCGCACCCGGGGAGTCATCAGAAAGGACTGATCCAATGACAGCGGGGACCCATCCCAGGCCGCCAAGAGATGGAGCTGGAGCGTCCTTGTGTGAAACTGGGCAAAGGGAACCGCCTCGAACGATGCCACCATCAATCCCACCAGTCGCATCCCTAGCCGGATGGACGGGCGGGGGATGGATAGGAGACGCTGAGTCAATTCCTGAATCAGAACAACCTTGGCTCGGGGGAGGAACACCCTGGCCTGAGAAGTATCCAGAGACATTCCCAGGAACTCCACCACCCTGGAGGGAGAGAGGCAGGACTTAGGATAGTTGATCACCCAACCGAAACTCTCCAGAGTGGACACCACGATCCTGGTATCCAGCTGCGCCTGACTGAGGGAAGACGCCATGATGAGAAGATTGTCCAGATAAGGCACGATGTGGATACCCCTGGCTGAGGATGGCCATCACTCCTGCCAGCACCTTGGTAAAAACCCTTGGAGCCGAGGTAAGGCCAAACGGAAGAGCTACAAACTGAAAATGTTGATTTTCCACGACAAACCTGAGAAATCTCTGGTGTGCCGGAAATATTGGAATATGCAGGTAAGCATCCTTGATGTCTATGGAAGTCATGAAGTCCCCCTGACGAAGTGAGTGGATGGCTGAGCGCAGAGTTTCCATACGGAACTTCCGGGGATGAACGAACCTGTTGAGCAACTTCAGATCCAGAATGGGACGAACGGATCCGTCCTTCTTGGGCACCGTGAACAAATTGGAATAGAAGCCCAGGCCCCGGTCTGAGGGAGGCACCGGACAGATGACAGCCATGTCCAAGAGACTTGCTACTGCTGCCCGAAGCCCCTGGGCGGCCAGAAGATCTGACGGCACCCAAGAACTGAAGAATCTGGTAGGGGGCCGGAACTCGAACTCCAGCTTGTAACCGAAAGACACCACTTCCTGAATCCACCTGTCCGAGACCTCTTGGACCCAGACCCGGGAGAAGAGTTGCAGCCGTCCCCCCACCCGCAAGGGTGAGGGCTCCCCCTCATTGCTGAGCCGGCTAGGCTTGGAGCCCCAACTGTGTCCTGGACGGGCCCGACCCCTGCCCCTGGGCCAGGAATCGCCTCTGGACGAGGAGAAAGCCGAACCCCTGCCGACTCTAGCCCCACGAAAGGACTGAGAGAAGGAAGCCGCCCCCCGAAAGGGGCGACGCTGCTTCTTACGCTGAGGTAACTTACCTCCCTTTGCCACCGAATCCAATTCCTCTCCAAAGAGCCGCAACCCCACAAAGGGAAGGGCCGTAAGCGACTTTTTGGACACAAATCAGCCGCCCACTGGCGTAACCAAACTGACCGCCGGATAGCCACAAGCAAGGCCGAAGCTCTGCTACACATCACCAATGTGTCGTCCAAGGCGGACAGCACAAAGGACAAAAATAACTCACAGCGCTTAAGGTCGGCAAACTCCTCACTAGCCGGGTCAAGCACGGAAGAGGTCAACAGTCCTCTAACAACCGACCTGGCAGCTACCAATAAAAGCGCTGAAGCACAAACCGGCCGCAAGGCTGACCCAACACTGGCAAAACAAAACAAAAAAAAAATGACAAGCCATCTGGTCAATGCGTTTATCCTCACCATCCTTGAGGGTAGTGCACTCCGGAGAATGCAGGATTGAGCAACTGGACAACCCCAAAACAGGAGCATCCACTTCGGGGGGGGGAGCGACCAGTGCTTCACTGCGTCCGCTGGAAAGGGATATTTTTTGTCCCAACCGGGGGTCTCTCCCATTCCTTGAGGATGATACCATCGAAATGCTTTTGATAAGGAAATTCCAAGCGTGGCTTGGTAACCTCAAAGAACTCCCCCTTCAGCGGTGGAGCCGGGGGGAGAAATAGCCAGGACCTCAAATATATGAGCCAGGACCCTAGAGGTATCCAAGGAATCCCCCTGGCCCTACTCGGTATCAGCACCCACAAACTGCTGGTCATCGGAGCCCTCAGACTCCTCATACAGCTCCCCTTCCTCAAGAGGGGAACCATCAGACCAATCCAGGGAGTCAAACTCCTCCATATCAGGCCTGCGTGGCTGTATGCAAATGTTTTCACTTTGCCGTGGCCTTTTTAGGAACAGCACTGGAAAACAATTTTTCAAGATTGGCCAATCTGGCGCACACCTCAGATTGCGACTCCCCGCCAATGACCACATCACATGGGGTATGTGTCAAGCGAGGGGGAGACGGAGAGGAGACTGGCAGAGCAGAACCAGACGCCTGAGATCCGGACTGCCGCATAATGGACCGTTGCGCACAGGGTACACAAAGAAATACATCATCCCCCAAAAGGGATACCCCACACCCCAAACACAGTCTGGATTGCCCTGAGGGGGGCACAAGCCCAGTATCCGGGGAAGCCTCCATATCGTGATTTTTAATATATATATATATATATATATATATATATATATAGTGTCCCGAGGGAATTACGCAGTAATGCAACCCGGGATGCCCCTTTAAGTCCTGAGTGGGAGGAATTTACAGACACCTAAATTGAAACCAGGGACCCTAGGACCGGGAGAACCCCCTTTAATATAACGATGGTCCACCTGGAACACACAAACAAACACACAATCAGACCTACATAGCAATTGTCCAAAGGGTTAATAACAGCAGCGTTGCCAAGCAACCCCAAGGAGGGGCATAATCAAGAAGGAAAAACTAACTGGGCCCAAGGCCACTCACCCAACCGTCACCACCTCCGTAGTACCTGGCAGTAGGAAGGAAAAATACAATTCTTTGAAATACTCACCTATAGAATTGATATTATTTGTATACAGTACATCCTGCTCCAGATATAGTACTTACACTTGGGGTTATCCTCCGCCAGATGGCGCTGCACTGCAGAGACATGCAAAACAGGCTCATCCCGGCCCCTCAAATACCCGGGGACCTCCCACAAATCCCCAGCATTGAAAAGCAGTGAACAAGAAGCCGGGAGAATTAACCACCAAAACTGGTAACTATAACAATGGTAACAATCGCCATACAGGGGATCCAGAAAAAAGCAAAAACCAGGGTGGGGTGGAGCAGGACGTACTGTATAAAAATAATATCAATTCTACAGGTGAGTATTTCACAGAATTGTATTATTCTTAGTATACAGTACGTCCTGCTCCAGATATATATTACTTACACTTGGGACATCCAATAGCAGTGTCCATAAAGTAGGGTGGGATCCCCAACAAAAAAGACAACAGCCGACAGTTTAAAACCACTGGCACCTGCATAACCATGCGGCCAAGACAGCATGAGCTGAGGCCCTAACATCAACCCTGTAAAACTTTGAAAAGGTATGAACAAAAGGCCAAGTAAACAGAAGCCTGGTGCTGAAAAGCCCAAGAGGCACCAAAAGCACGAGTAAAATAAGAAGTAAAGCGACAAGGAAGATTCTTCCCCTTGGTGGAATAGGCCTGAGTAACAGCCTGACGAATCCAATCGCTAACAGTAGACTTGGCAGAAGCCAAAAACCCTTTCCTAGGACCAGAAGGGACCATCCCATCAAAGTAATGACCAGGGCCAAAGCCGCCTAACTCCCGAAAGCAGACAAGACCGGGTACATTCAGGATGGAGTGGCCGTAGGCCCAAAGGAACATCAGTTCTCCTAAAGAACAGTGACTGCCAAGGAAAAAACTTCCAATACCTGTTCAAGGAATGCAGAACGCTTTCCTCAGCGTTGCTAGGAATAAGGCAGGAAGGAAGAACAATATCCTGGAACAATGAACATAAGACAGCACCTTAGGCAGAAAGTCCGGCTTCAGGCGGAACACCACCCATCCTGGTGTATCTCAAAGAATGTGGGCTAGATAGACAGAGCCGCCGCCAGACACACGTCTGACCGAAGTAACAGCCACCAGAAGGACAACCTTGAGTAAGAACAGCCGGACAGCATCCTGAATAGAACCAAGGGAAAAAACGCGCAAGGCAGACAGAATCAAATCCAAATCCCAACGGGAACCATAGGATTACATGGGGGACGCACATGAATAGCCCCTGAAAGAAGTCTTAACCAAGGAAAAACTGAACAAAAGACTTATAAAGTAAGGCGCCAGGGCAGAACCTGACCCTTCAGAGTACTGAGTTGGAGAACTAACTCATGCTGTAATAACTCTAGAACCCTGGGAACCGAGAACGCCCAACAGATAAGAGACCTAGACTCACACCAATCAATATGGGTATGCCATACCCTATAACAGATGGAAGAAGAAGAAGAAGCTTGCTCCTAGTCTTCCCATAGTCTCAATCACCGAGACAGATAAGCCTGTCTCCATCAAGATGGATGTTTCAGCAGTCAGGCCGTCTAGGCCAGAGTCTGTAGAATGGGGTGACGTAAAGGGGCCCTGAGTGAGCAGAGCTGGCACTCCTGGCAGAACATACAGAACCACTGCCCTCTGTACCACGTCTGCAAACCACACTCTACTAGGGCACCCGGGGGCCACCAGAATCACTGGTCCCCCTTCCAGAGCAATCTTGTGCAGAACCCTGCCTAGCAGGGGGAATGGCGAAAGACATACAGAACAGAATGTCCAGCCATGACGTTACTAAGGCATCCGGACCACGGCCAGAGGATCCTGGGACAGGGAAACAAGGCCAAGAGCTTGTGATAGTGACGGGACACAAACAGATCCACAACTGGTTGGACCCCATAGTGACACAGGGATTAGCGCATCCTGACGCAGAGGGACCCCCACCGGGGCACATATCACTGATACGCAGGGAACATTGTCTCCACCCAGATTGGGATCATAGACACTTCCTGGAGGGTCCTCCTGATCCAGGCCCCTCCCAAATGATTAATGTAGGCCACTGTCGTCAGACAGACCGAGCGCCCCCGAACAGGCAGGCCCAGAAGAAGAGTAGTCAAGCGAGATAGAACCAAGCGAAACGCTCACTGTTTCAAACATCGATAGGTGTATGGACCTTCTAAGGGCCCCACCTCCCCCAGAACCGCAGGGATTTTCAGAGGAAAACCCTCCCCTTCAACCTGATTGGCATCCATGGTGACCGTCTCCAGGAAGGGGCAAGAAGGGAACTGCCCCCAGACAGGTTCCTTGAGTTCATCCACTCCAATAGGGGCCTCCTTACCAGGTGGGAAGGCACACAGACCCTGCTCCAGGGATGCTGGATCCCTGTCCTGTACTAACAAAAGAAGTCGCAGAAGGGCCCAAGGGGAACTGAGTATAAGGGACCTCTGCTGAGCAAGTCACCAACGGGCCCACCAGCTGCATCCCTGTCTGGTGAAGGGACGCGGACAGCAATCAGGGACTGAGCCCATGCAACCAGATTGTCCATTTTATTGCTGAGAAAGGAAGATTCTCGTTTGAACCGAATTCAGATTCATTCCTAGGAATGGAGTTACCAATTAAGGGGACAATGAGGACTTGGGGTGATTGATCACCCATCCAAATGACTCCCAACGGACACCACCAGCCGAGTATCCAACTTAGCCTGACGTAGCGACTGGGAAGTGAAAAAGGACGTCCAGGTAGGTCATCGCGCGGATGCCCCTTGGTCTCATCACCCCCGTCAGCACCTTGGTGAGCACTCTGGGAGCTGAAGAGAGGTCCGATAACAAGGCCACAAATTAGCAGTGTTGGACTTCCAACACGAACCTGAAGATCCTCGGTGTCCTGAAGACACAGGGATGTGAACATAAGTATCTTAGAGCTCCACAGACGGCAAGAAGCCCCCTGGGCGCAAGGCGCTGATGGCCCATCTCAGAGTTTCCCTGCAGAAACTGCCTGTAATTGGAGAATTGCCGAGAACCTGTGAATCCAGAATGGGCCAGACTGACCCATCCTTTTGGGGGACCGTGGAAAGGTTGGTGTAGCGGCCCCTGCCTCTGCCTGTTAAGGGCAATCTGCAAGTGACCCCCAAACCCCGCAGGCCTTGCATGGCCTGCGCCAGCACCTGAACAGAGGCAGGGACCAGGAGACCCCAGGACCTGATAATCTTGGGGGAGGCCGCGCAGCAAACTCTATCTTGTATCCGGAGGAACTACATCCTGAATCCACCAGTATGAGGCGTGATGCCTCCTGACAAGAGCAAAGTGCCGCAGCCATCCCCTCACCCAGACGGGTGAGGGCGCCCCATCATGCTTGAGGGGGCTTGGTGGAAGATTTAGCTTTAGCCCCGCCGGAGGGGCCAGGGCATTGTCTGCTGCTCCCAGGGCAGGAGTCTGCGCGAGTCCCTGCGAAGGACACCCCTGGTTCTTGTTTAACACTATGGTAGGGGGGAGGAGGGGTGCCCCTGCCCCGAGGGGGCCGAGACGGCCGCCTGCGTTGCGGTGACTTATCCTTCTTACCAAACAGGTCTAGACGGGCCCCAAACAGGCGTAGCCCTCTAAAGGGAAGCCCTGTAAGAGTCTTTTTTGCAGCATCGTCAGCACCCCACTGTCGCAGCCAGACCAAGCGACGTATAGCCACCACAAGGGCAGAAGTTCTTCTAATAGTGTCATCCAACGCCAATAGGATAAATTTTACAAACACCTCACAACTGGAGAGTGCATTAAACACGTCCCAGGGGAGATCATCTGGGGGACGAGCAAGCATCTTTCTGATTAGGGTTCTAGCAGCCACGGCAGTAATAGCCGTGGCACAGACCGGGCGCAGCGCCGTCCCTGCACATGTAAAGGCGTGGGAGACCAGCAGATCAATGCGCCGGTCCTCAGCATCCCGAAGGGTAGTATAAGCAGGGGCTACAATAAAGGGGGGGTTAGGAACCCCTATGATCGGGGCATCCACCACGGGGGGGATGACCAACAATTAACCACCTCAGGGGGCAAAGGGTACTTTCTATCCCAGTCCCCTGGGACCCCTGGCAGTTTATTGGGGCACTCTCATTCCTTGAGCACAAGAGTATGGAAATGTGCCTACTCCAGGAATTCCAAACGTGGTGTTGCTGTATGGAAATGCTCCCCTCTCTGCTTGGGAGCCTCACCAGGGAGAGATATAGCCAGAACCTCAAAGACCTTAATCAACAGATCGTCTGTGTCACTCTGGGCCCAGTATTCATGGCCAGAATCGTCATGACTCCCCGGCCCATCAGATGAGCCTGAGTCAGAGAAGAGCTCTCCTTCATCAGAAGGGGTATAACCACACCGAGTAGTAAACTCCTCAGTTCCCAAAGGGAAAACAGTAACATGAGGCGTCAAGTGCCGCTTCTTACCAGGGCCCTTGCGCTCTGACAACCTCGCAATAATCTGTTCAGCCGTAGGCAGTCTAGAAGACACATAATGGGCTGCAAATCCCCACTTGTATGCGACTCAGCAGGAGTGAGATTTAAGCATGGGGAAATAGGTGAATTGAAACGAGGTGCAGCCACTGGAAGGCCTGATTGCAGAGCCAGTGTTTGCTCGGCACAGGGTACGCAGATCCATGCCCGGTCAGCATCAGCATGGGGTTGTCCACACGCTATACACAGCCGGTCATGTCCCAGGGGGACCCCGGTCACATAATTCTGAGATGCCTCCATATGCTGATTATTTATGTTCAATATGCCAGCAGGGATTGATGTAATAAGCAACCCTGGATGCCCCAAAGACCCGCTAGGGAAGTGGGAGAATTTTACAAAGCCCGCTATCAAATACACCGGGCCGGGAGAAGCCAATGGTGTTCACCAGTCTGAAAGACACAATGAGAAAAGAATGATGTCAGAACCGAAACACTACAATGAGTATAAGCCGCCCAAGAGGGAACTTACGGACCACGGTAAGCAGGAACGTCCCACGCATCGCGTGCGAACAGACAAAATGGCGCCATGTACCTCAAAGGGCGGGTCAGAGCGGCCCATGATGTGGAGCGCGCCAGACCAGGCCCCGCCCTCCCGAAGAGCGCGAAGGCCATTTTACATCAACCAGTGAGAACACAGAGGTGTCTGAGGTAACGCCGCCTGGCGGCAGTTATACGAGTAAAATACAATATCCTGAGGAAGTGACGCTGGTGACGTCACGCAACGCGTAGACGCTGGGGTAGTGGGCTGGTGGTCGTTTTCTTTATGTAAGTTATCCACTATATATTTGGAGTGTCTTTTTTTTCTGCCTTTTCCGGCTGGTCCTCACTGATTAATTAGTATATATATGGTTAGGTATATTTTAAGGGTATATAGGGTTGCATTTGCACACTTAGTGGTTTTTTAAAAAGTTGTCACATTGTTGCCTTATTAAAGTCAGATGTTTACATGCACTATAGCACTTTTTCTTATACCAGCCAGGCAGTGTTAATTAGGTCAATGAATGTAGATTTTTATAGGATCAATGATATTGTATTGCCCACCAGTCCTCTGGCCCCTCAAATTTGTGGGACCTTCAAATTACTCTTTGTAAAATACAAAAAGGCGCGGCGGCTGACACCATATATATATATATACAAAAGTCCAAAGACAGACAAAGTGCCATATACGTGCAATCATCACACGACAGGCACACCCCCCCCCTTCTTTCCACCCGACTACATGAGGAACGAGGGAGGATGGCGGCCCTTCGTACAGGGCCCACCACTACACGGGGCAAGGGGCAATAATGCGGGCGGGGCATCCCATAGAGGCTCACCATCAGCCTACACCGCCTACCCTTTGGTGGGGGACTGCGGGGGAGCAGCGCTCCATAAGCACGCATGGTGCTGCCTACCTTCACCCGACCAGTGCAGCCCAGGCTGGGAGGCACATCACAAAGAGGACAAGTGGGAATAGTCTAACAGGGCCGCAGGCTTTAATAGCCCCACTCACCTGCGAGAGAGTGATACTTCATGTCCTCGAAGTAAGCACTGCAGAGAAATTTGGGGATTTGTGGGAGGTCCCCGGGTATTTGAGGGGCCGGGAGGAGCCTGTTTTGCAGTGTCTCTGCAGGGTCCCTGCAGTGCAGCGCCATCTGGCGGAGGATAACCCCAAGTGTAAGTACTATATCTGGAGCAGGACGTACTGTATACTAAGAATAGGAGTGTAGGCAGAGGAAGAGGGAGGGCGGGCCGGCGCAGTTCGCGCGTCGCTCCCGGCCAGAAGCCGGGACCTGAAAAGCGTGGGCGTGCGCGCGGGAGCCCGGCCCCGCCCTGAGGGGAAGAAGCTCCTCTTGGGCACCTGAGAGCCGCCATGACAAACGCCGCCAGTCTGAGTAAAGCCATGCACTGTAAAGCACCACACACACACACACACATTCTAATTAATAAAGAGGATCCATAAGGGACCCGCCCCCCCCCCTCTAAGGGTATCCGGGAGAGGGGGAATCCATGTTAGGGTGAGAGTCAAGGGACGGGGCATTCCAAACCGGGGTCACCAACCCGGTTAGCCACCTACCCCTTGTTATGGGGTCTCACGGCTCCTGAGCACCTAGGGTGCCATCTACCATTGCCCGGACCAGCAGCCTAGGCTGGGAGGCAAGTAATATAAATAAAAGAATACGGGCAGGAATAGAATAGAGGGCCGGGAGTCAACCCAGCTACCTGCAAGGAGGAGACATCCATCTTCTGACTTGCTCGCCTCTGCAGAGATGAAAGACTGGGGAATGAGTGGGAGGTCCCAGGTATTTATGGGCCGGGAGGGTCTTACTTTTTTTATTGACATCTCTGCAAGATCGCCATCTACAGGTCAGTATACCCACATGTAATGAATGTCTTGAAGCGGGGTGTGTGACATACTTAGAATAACATCCACATATCAGGATTTTAGTACCAGCAGGCTTTACTGTCTTCACAGTGTAGTGTGGCTTTAATTTAGTGCTCAGGAGTCATCTTACATATGTGTTCCTTGGCTATTCATGTATTTCTTTCAACAACTGGACTTTTGCTGGTAACTTGGCTTCCCGTGATTGTATTCTGATTTTAGCGGTATGCACAGCGAAATCCAGATCTTCTTTGAGCTTTCTGTAGGCGACCACTGGCTGAACCTTAGTGATTTTGGCTATTATTCAATCCATTCGAACAGTAGTTCCCTGCTTCCTTCTGTGTCTTTCAGGTTTTGGTTGCCACTTCAAAACTAAGCAGCCAATAATTTGCTGCACTTCTCTATATGTTTTTCCCTCTCCAACTTTTTAATCAAAGTATGTTCTTCATCAGAACAATGCCTGGAACAAGCCATTTTCCCTTACTTTTAAGAGGAAATGAAATATAATCAACGTGTGCAAAACATTTGTCACACTCCAATTGCTCAGAATTAGTGGCATGCATGTTCTAATCATTAGGTCTGTTATTTAATTTATTCTACTTCCCTGCTATTTTTGGAAAACCACTGTAAATATGTAACAATAAAAACATTGTAGGCAAAAGGGTATTTTGGTAGAAGCTTACCTACTCTCACACTACCTCTTTCCCACGTAATTATGGGTCCCGCAGTTTCGCCATTCCAGCGCTTCTGAAAGCTAATCCATGCTCTCAGAAGCAGCCACGGATGCGTCACCTTCAGTTGCTGATGCGGCACCATGGCATCCAATCTACAAAGAACTCTGCTCCCTCTTGAACAGTAGCAGGGCAATGCATCAGCAGATGGCACAGCAATGGTCTGTTTTCCTAATCCAAGAAGAATATCTGGAAGTATGTTTCAGCTATCGGAGTAGTGCTAAAATGGCCATGGTGCAGGACCCAGAATTTTGTGACATTGAGGCAATGCGAGGGCAGGTAAGGATCTAGCAAAATACCTTTAAACCATGTCTTTTTTAACTGCAATGCAAAGATCACATGGGCTGTAGTCTTGGAAGCAAGGCCTGATACATGGCCTGATTTTCCTTGAGGGGGTATTTGAGTGCATTTGTCAGACATTGATTTTCCCTACCCCGGTTTTGATGCTTGCCCTGGGGCCATCTGAATTTACAATGCCCTGCTATGTGTAACCCCCCCCCCCCCCCCAAAAGAAAAATACCGCTTTGTGAGTACTCACCTTTAAAATGGGTATTATGAGTGTGCCATACACTCCACTTCGGTCTTCATGACATCTGGGTAATCTCCAGTAGAGGGCGAACTTCTGCAGAGATGAATATGCAAAAAAGAAAGCCCCTCCCGGTCCATATATACCTGGGACCTCCCACCAATTCCCCAGTGTATAAAAGCAGTAAAGGGACCAGGAAGAACCAAATATAACCTTAACAATCAAAACCAATGGTTTACCATATGAAAGCCCCAGAATACCTATACCTGAAAAAAAGGGGTGGGGCGAAGTGGAGTGTATGGCACACTCATAATACCCGTTTTAAAGGTGAGTACTCACAAAACGGTATTATTCTAAGTGTGCCATACACTCCACTTCGGTCTTCATGACATCTGGGACATCCAATAGCAGTGTCCGTCATGGGTGGGAACCAGAAACAGTAAAGAATGTACCAACTCAAACCACTGCAGCTTGCAGAACCTTGCGGCCAAAAACAGCATCCACTGAAGCCCGCACATCAACCCTGTAAAACTTGGAAAAAGTATGAACGGAAAACCAAGTAGCAGCCTTACAAACTTGTTCAACAGAAGCCTGGTGCTGAAAAGCCCAGGATGCACCAACAGCACGAGTAGAGTGCGCAGTGACCCTAAAAGGGAGAGTCCTCCACTTAGCAGAATAGGCCCCAACAATGGCCTGACGAATCCATTTGCTAATCGTAGATTTTGCAGGCACCAAACCTTTCCTGGGCCCGCAGGGCACCATGAAAAAGGCGTCTGTCTTGGGGAAGGAAGAAGTAGTCACCAAATAGTACTTCACACAGTGAACAACATGCAAATTGTGTAGAACCCTCTCCTTGTCATTGTTAGGCTTAGGACACAAGGAAGGGAGAACAATGTCCTGATTGAGGTGGAAAGCAGACACCACCTTAGGCAGAAAATCCGGCTTAAAACGAAAAACCACCTTATCCTGGTGTCTCTCAAAGTAAGGGGCCTGAATCGACAGGGCCGCCAACTCAGAGACACGCTAGACAGAGGTAATAGCCACCAAGAAAGCAACCTTCTGAATGAGAACCGAAAGAGCAATATCGTGTAACGTCTCAAAAGGAGGACCCTGCAGAGCCGAAAGAACCAAATTCAAATCCCAAACAGGGACTACAGCCGCACATGCGCGACCCCGGGGGGGGGGGCGTACATGCGCGACCCCTTGGAAAAAAGTCTTAACCAGCGGGTGTAAAGCAAAAGACCTCTGGAAGAAAACTGACAGAGCAGAAACCTGTCCTTTCAAAGAACTAAGCCTGAACCCAAAATCCAGATTATGCTGAAGAAACTCCAAAATCCTGGGTATAGAAAAAACCCTGCAAGGCACAGCCCTAGCCTCACACCAATCAATATAGGACCTCCAAGTCCTATAGTAAATGCCAGAAGAGGACCGCTTCCTAGCCCTAATCAGGGTCTGAACAACAGCCTCAGACAAACCTTCCTCTTTCAAGATGAAGGTTTCAGCAGCCAAGCTGTCAAAGCCAGCGTCTGTAAATTGGGGTAAAGTAGTAGACCCTGAGATAGCAGGTCCGGCAGCAAGGGAAGCCGGTACTGGTCTACGGCCATCCTTACAACGTCTGCGTACCAAACCCTTCTTGGCCACCTTGGAGCCACCAGAATCGCTGGTGCCCCTTCTAGAACCAGTTTGCGAACTACCTTGCCCAGCATGGAGACAGGTGGAAACAGGTACAGAAAACCCAGGTCCTTCCAAGCCAGTGACAAGGCATCCACTGCCAGAGACAGGGGATCCTGAGAAAGAGACACAAAGGTCGGAAGTTTGTGACTGTGCCTCGAGGCAAAGAGATCCACCTCCGGAGTCCCCCACTTGTGGCAAAGATCCAGAAAAACCTCGGGGTTGAGAGACCACTCTCCGTGGCGAGAGGATCCCCTGCTCAGGGAATCCGCCTCCGTATTCTCCACTCCCGGAATGTAGACTGCCGAAAGGCAAGGAACATTGCTCTCCGCCCAGTGCAGGATCAGAGAGACTTCCCTGAGGGCACTCCTGCTGCGAGTCCCTCCTTGGTGATTTATGTAAGCCACTGCCGTTCGGTTGTCCGAACGGACCTGCACCGGAAGACCCCGTAAATGTGGGGTCAGCCGAGCCAGAACCAGTCGAATGGCTCTGAGCTCCAATACATTGATGGGGGTGTGCGCCTCCTGGGGACCCCACACCCCGCTGAACTGATGACTCTTCCAATAACCTCCCCAGCCCAACAGGCTGGCATCCATGGTAACAGTCTCCCAACAAGGGACCAGAAAGGATCTGCCCTTCACCAGGTTGCTCGAGTCCAGCCACCACCGAAAGGACTGCCGAACCCTGGGAGACATCCTGAAATGTTGATTCAATGACTGTGGGCACCTGTCCCATTACGTCAATAGGTGAAGTTAAAGAGATCCCATGTGAAATTGTGCAAACGTCACCGCCTCGAAGGAGGATACCATCAGACCCACCAGTTTCATCCCCTCGGATAGAGGGACAAGGACTGGCCAGAAGAAGATGGATCAGGCCCTGACTGCCCTGCACCTTGGTCTGGGGTAGAAACACTCTGGCCCGACTGGTATCCAGATTCATGCCCAGAAATGAAATCACACGAGACGGGGAGAGAGAAGACTTGGTGCGGTTGATCACCCACCCGAACCTCGGTCGACACCACCTGGTGGGTGTCCAGTTCCGCCTGATGAAGGGAAGAAGCTGATATCAACAGATCGTCCAGATAAGGCACAATGCGAATGCCCTGAGATCTGAGCAGAGCCATTATGCCCGCCAAAACCTTGGTGAAGACCCTCGGTGCCGAGGTCAGACCGAAGGGAAGAGCTACAAACTGATAATGTTGATCCTCCACCGCAAACCGGAGGAATCTCTGATGCCCCGGAAAAATCGGAACATGCAGATACGCATCCTTGATGTCTATGGATGTCATAAAATCCCCTTGGCGAAGGGAATTGATAGCTGAGCGCAGAGTCTCCATGCGGAACTTTTTGGCTCTGAGAAATCTGTTGATAACCTTGAGATCTAGAATGGGTCTCACCGAACCCTCCTTTTTGGGAACCGTGAAAAGGTTGGAGTAGAAACCCCTGCCTCTCTCCGCCAGAGGCACCGGGCATATAACCCCCATGTCCAGAAGGTCTTTTACTGCTAACAGGAGCCCCTGTGCAGCCTGAGGGTCCGAGGGCACCCGAGACCTTAAGAATCTTGGGGGCGGCCAGTATTCGAACTCCAGTTTGTACCCGGAGGAGACCACTTCCAAGATCCAATTGTCTGTGACCTCCCGGGCCCAGACCTGGAAGAAGAGCCGCAGCCGTCCCCCCACCCTTGCGGGTGAGGGCGCCCCTTCATTGCTGAGCCGGTTTAACGGCAGGCTTGTGCTTGGAACCCCAGGCAGCCGCGGGACGTGCCCGACCTCTGACTCTGTTCCAGGACGAGCCCCTGACACCTGAGAAGGCCAGACCCCTAGTCGCTCTGGCCCCTCGAAAGGAAGGAGTGAACGAGCCCGCCCCCTGAAAGGGACCGCGCTGTTTCCACCGCTGAGGTAACTTTCCTCCTTTAGCAACAGCATCCAATTTATCTCCAAACAGCCGCGTACCCAAGAAGGGGAGAGCTGTGAGCGACTTCTTGGCTCCAACGTCCGCTGTCCACTGGCGGAGCCAGACCAATATGCGCATAGCCACCAGTAAGGCTGACGTCCTCCATCGCAGCCATGACAAAATCCATGAACAATTCGCACTTCTTAAGGATAGAGAACTCAGCGCCAGCTGGATCAAACTGAGCGTTATTCAGCCAGTCCCTGATAAGAGACCTGGTAGCAAGCAACACCATGGCAGATGCACTAACAGGCCGCAGGGCCGAGCCCACGTTGGCAAATGCGTGGCACGCCATCTGATCAAGGCGCTTATCCTCGCCATCCTTGAGGGAGGTGTTCAGCACAGAAGAGTTGGTCAAACCTAAAACAGGCGCCTCGACCTCGGGAGGAGAAGACCAGCGCTTAACCGCCTCCACCGGAAAAGGATATTTCTTATCCCTAAGTATCAGCGCATCAAAATGACCCTGGGTAGGGAATTCCAGATGGGGCCTGCAGGCCCCCAAAAATTCCCCCTTCTTAAGAGGGGGCGCCGCAGGCGGTTCAATATCCAACACCTCCAATAAATGTGACAAAACAGTGGCCATATCTACGGCATCCCCCAGCGCCTGCCCGACATTGGAATGCCGAGGCTGAAGATAGTCAACCTCTGAATCCTGATACAATTCCCCCTCCTCTAACGGGAAATAATCGGACAAATCAGCGGACTCGTCGTCAATATCCCACAATGGCTGGGCCGATGACAAATGTCTCTTTTTAGCCTGGGCCTTCTTGCCCACTGTGCTAGCAATCATTTTCTCGATGCTGGCCAACCGAGCCCAAACATGAGAAACCGACTCCCCACTGGTACCAATGTCACTTGGGGTACAGATAAGGTGGGGAGGGGAAGGCGATGAAGCGGGAGGAGCCCACCCAGAATGGGTACCAGACTGCCGCGTTATGGCCTTTTGTGCGCATGGTATACAGATCAGCACATTCTCCCCCATAAGGGATACCCCGCACCCCACACATGGCCCGGATTGTCCCAAAGGGATCCTGGGCCCGGTATCCTGCGGAGCCTCCATATTGTCAATTTTTGTGGTCAGTCGCAAGACCGCAGGGAATTACACATAAGCAACCCGGGATGCCCCTTAATAGTCCCGGTGGGAGGATTTTTGGTGGACAGTTTTTTTTTTACTAGGGACCCCAGGACCAGGAGGGACCCCTAAATATACACATATACAGGGGAATCTGTAACACACAAAACAAGCAACATAAGCGCCGAGCTGTGTAAAAATGGCCAAAACATTACATGTAAAAAAACACAGCAATTGATCTTGCAGCCACACCATTGTAAATATACAGGTATCCCAGCCAGACAGTGCGATTAAGGCACACCCACACACACAGGATTGAGACCAGTGGGGGCCCCCGGTAAATAGGGGCCCCCACGCACACACAAGCTCAGAAGATGGCCATCGGGCCCTTACCACACCGATTACTATGCGGCCTGCCAGAGAAAGATGGCCCCCACGCAGCCTCGTGCCTGAGGAGGGAGAGCAGGGGGAGGGCGGGCCAGCGCAGAAAGTGCGTTTGCCGAGGCCATGCCCCCCCCCCCCAGCAACGCGGACCCCTATACAACGAGCACAGCAATCGTGCCAAATAAGGGGGTGGGGCTCCCCCAGGCTGTAATCAGTCCCTAGTAAGCCAGTAAGACATCAAACACCTCACACACACACAGTAAAACACTCAGTACACAGGGACAAGGGCTGGGGAAAACAAAATATCGGCCAGGCCAGGCACCCCCCCCCCGGAGGGGAATAAGGGACCCGGAAGGGGGGAATCCTGCCAGGAGCCGGCCATACGCCTAACGGGACAGGGCATCCCACACCAGGATCACCAAGAAACCTGGAAAACCACCTACCCCATAGTGAGGTCTCACGGTGGAGCAGTGCTCCTGCTGCACCCATAGGGTGCTCCTACCTTCACCAGGACCCGCAGCCTAAGCTGGGAGGCTCAAGATAGGGCAATTTAGAAGTGTCCTGGTAGTAATAGGGATAATAGAAGGCTGGGCGTGAGCCCGGCTAACCTGTAAGTAAAGAAGTCCTCATCTTCTGTCTTGTCGCCTTCTCTGCAGAGAAGAAACTGGGGAATTGGTGGGAGTTCCAAGGTATATATGGACCGGGAGGGGCTTTCTTTTTTGCATATTCATCTCTGCAGAAGTTCGCCCTCTACTGGAGATTACCCAGATGTCATGAAGACCGAAGTGGAGTGTATGGCACACTTAGAATATCTCCCATAAAAACATATTCCCCAATCACATGGCGCATGTGGGGGCTCTCGTCCAATGAGTGCCCTATGCTGTGTATATTAATGTCTAGCATATGGCTCTATTTAGACACAGACTCAGCAATAGGCAGTAAGAGCTGAACATTGAACTGTATTGTTTACCTCGCTGTGGGAGCCAGGGCAAAGGTGAGTTTTCCCTGACAATAAGTAGATTATAAATTAGGAGGGTAATATTTTGGATTAAGTGAGTTTCTTATCTGGGCATTGATTTAGAGAGAGGAGGTGAGAGGATCTCTTTAACAGATTGAGTAATCAGTTGGATTGAGAGTTGGGTGTTATGAATTGAGGGGTAAGTTATTGAAATCGATTCGCAATGTTGTAGAATATAATTCTGACGCTCTTTTGACCCTTTGTAATTCACACCCTAAGTCAGGAAATTCAATAGCTCGAGCAGGTGCCTTATACATACAGTGGCACACGCGTGAGTGTTTATCTTCTCTTGAAAGAGAATGTCCAGGCTGGAATGCAGTCAGATCACCACCCTTGGATTTTTAACAGGTCAAGCCCAAACAAGCCGCTAAACTTTAACATCCACCTGGGTATTTCCAGTGACCTTGTGGAATTCTTTTAATGTGAGTTAGCATCTGCCACAAAGAGCTGCATCAATCCTCTGTCCTATGACCTACACATGGGGCTTGTGAGTGTTCAGATACAGTTTCAGACAAAGAGTAAAAAGAGGCCGTGGTGGTTAAAGCTCTCTGATTCCCCTGTGCTTGTATCTGACCTAATCCAGAGAATGGAGTAATTTTAGGGACACTAGGGTGAGGCGGTATGGGGCATTCCTTCTTATGCTTGTATCTGACCTAATCCCGAGCATGGAGTAATTTTAGGGACACTAGGGTGAGGGGGTATGGGGCATTCCTTCTTATGCTTGTATCTGACCTAATCCCCTGAGCATGGAGTAATTTTAGGGACACTAGGGTGATGGGGTATGGGGCATTCCTTCTTATGCTTCTATCTGACCTAATCCCCTGAGCATGGAGTCATTTTAGGGACACTAGGGTGAGGGGGTATTCCTTCTTATGCTTGTATCTGACCGAATCCCGAGCATGGAGTCATTTTAGGGACACTAGGGTGAGGGGGTATGGGGCATTCCTTCTTATGCTTGTATCTGACCTAATCCTGAGCATTTGGTAATTCTAGGGACACTAGGGTGAGGGGGTATCGGGCATTCTTTCTTAAGATTCATTAGATTGTACTGAATGCAATAATCACCCCACCACAAACAAAAAAATGACTTACCCTGTCGCCCATGACTTATTTAGCCCTGCCCTAGGACTCATTGTGAGTCATGCTAAAAATTTAGTGCAGCAAGTTCACACATTTGGGTATAAATTGCAGCCTGCATCTCGATGGGCTTTTTCATTTTAACACATAAAAAAGTGCAATAAATATATTCAAATTTTTTGTAAAAAAAAAAAAAAACACCTGTATATGCATGGAGGCATTTTTACAGGTGGGGGGCCATCATTTTTCCAATAAGGTAAGAATAATTTTTTGATGCATGGAGTATTCATAATAAACATGTATAATAAATAAAAAAAAATCTGTGCTTTCCATATGGTTAAACAATTAATCTTACCCCACTGGAAAAATGAAATGTTGAAATGTTTTACATATGACTAAGGGGGGGTATATCCCCAAAATTGCGTCATGCTATTGAATTCTTTGCACTGATGGATATATGCAATTATAACCCTAACTTTTAACCCTATTTTAATAACAAGACAATTCTGTGAGTACTCACCTGTAGAATTGCTTTTACTATGCATGGCACGGCCTGCTTCAAGAAGTCCTTACATATGGATATTTTGCCACAAGGTGGCGCATTGTACTGGAGAAGAGTTGTGGCTCCTCCTGGCCCCATATAAAAACAGGAATCACCAAAGTCCTCTCCAGTGTTGACAAGCAGTTATACAAGAAGTCGGGAGGTAATAAAAGTAAAAAAGGTAACAAACCCCAACTAACTTGGAACAATTACCATAAAGAGGCAACCAAGAATAACGATAACAAGGGTGGGGTGAAGCAGGCCGTGCCATGCATAGTAAAAGCAATTCTACAGGTGAGTACTCACAGAATTGTCTTCTTCCTATTGCATGGCACGGCCTGCTTCAAGAAGTCCTTACATATGGGACGTCCAACAGCAGTGTCCGTAAGGTAGGGAGGGATCCACAAAAAGTAACAGCAGGCAGTTCAAACCACCGCAGCCTGAAGCACTTTGCGATCAAAGGCAGCCTCGGCCGAGGCCTTAATATCAACCTTGTAAAACTTGGAAAAGGCATGAACAAAAGACCAAGTAGCGGCCTTACAAACCTGTTCAACAGAAGTTTGGTGCTGAAAAGCCCAAGAAGCACCAATAGCACGAGTGGAATGAGAAGTAACCCTAAAAGGAGGAACCTTCCCCCTAGCAGAATAGGCCTGCTCCACCGCCTGACGGATCCACTTACTGATAGTGGACTTAGCCGGAGGCAAACCCTTCCTAGGTCCAGCAGGAAGAACAAAAAGAGAATCAGATTTCCTGAAAGACTCGGTAGCAACCAAATAAAATTTCAGAGCCCTGACAACATCCAGAGAATGAAGGGTCCGCTCCTTGGAATTAGCAGGGTTAGGACACAAAGATGCAAAACAATGTCCTGATTGAGATGAAAAGCAGACACAACCTTAGGGCAACCTCAGGTAAGCTGCTCCCATTTTATCTCTTGCATTGTATGTCCCAAATGGGGCTCTCATAGATTAGAGTTAGGACTGCCCCCATAGAGGCACCTTGGCGCGGTGGTGCAGCTTAGCATACTTCTGCAGATGTGTGTGACCGAGCCTCTGTTTTTACCAGATTTAGAGACAGATTATAGGTTGGTCTGCAAGCTGACAGGGTTGAGTGCTGCGGCTCCTTTAAGTCTTCAGACACAACCTTAGGTAAGAAATCTAGCTTAAGTCGAAACACCACCTTATCCTGATGCCGCTCAAAATAAGGAGGTTTGATGGAAAGCCCCGCCAGCCCAGAAACTCGCCTGACCGAAGTAATGGCCACCAAAAAGGCCACTTTAAGAGTCAGAATGGGCAACGCAGCCCCACGGATAGGCTCAAAGGTAGGACCCTGCAGAGCAGACACCACCAGATTCAAGTCCCAAACCAGTAGCATAGGCTTACGTGGCGGACGCACATGAGTAACTCCCTGGAAAAAAGTCTTAACCAACCAGTGATTGGCAAAGGATCTTTAGTACCTTGAGGGTACTAAGTTGAAGGCTCAAATCCAAACCATGTTGCAAAAATTCCAGAATCCTGGGGATAGAGAACACCCTACAAGGAAGCGACTTGGACTCACACCAGGCAATGTAAGCATGCCAGACCCTGTAGCAGATAAAGGACAAGGACTTCTTCCTAGCCCGAATCATAGTATCACCAACAGAGGCCGGTAACCCCTTATCAATCAAGATGGAGGTTTCAGCAGCCAAGCCGTTAAAGCCAGCGTTTGTAAATTGGGATGGCGCAGCTGTCCCTGAGTGAGAAGATCTGGATCCTTGGGCAAGATGTACCAATCTACTGCCAACTGCACGACGTCTGCGAACCACACCCTCCTTGACCAACAGGGGGCCACCAGGATGGCTGGTACCCATCTCCTGGGCTATCTTGCGCAGCACCCTGCCCAGCAGAGGAAAAGGAGGGAACACATAGAGGAGCTGAAACTCCGTCCAAGGCATTGCTAGCGCATCCTGCGACAGGGAGACAAATCTGTGAAGCTTGTGATTGTGGCGGGATGCAAACAGGTCCACATCCGGCTGACCCCAGCGGAGACACAGGGAGTTAAATACCTCGTTTCGTACCCCGAAAAGGCCAAGGCTGCCTCCTACGCTGAGGCAGCCTACCATCCTTGGCCAGAACATCCAGACGCTCACCAAAGAGCCGCAGCCCCGCAAAGGGGAGCCCAGTGAGAGCCTTCTTAGCAGCAGCGTCAGCAGCCCACTGACGCAACCAAACAGAGCGGCACATAGCCACCAAAAGGGTAGAGGCCCTACCACTCAGCCGTACCGCATCATCCATGGCAGTAAGGACAAAGGCAACAAAATCAGAGCAAAGCAAGAGGGCCCTATAATCCTCCCCCCTCCTACCAGCCGTAGCGCCATCGAGGAGACACTTGAGCTGTTTCTTAAGGGCAATAGCTGTAATGGCAGCAGCGCAGGCCCAACAAATGTAAAAGCATGGCAGGCCAGCTGATCCATACGCCGGTCCTCACTGTCCCGCAGTGTAGTAGTGTCAGGGGAAGGCATGACCGAGGTGTTGGACAGCCCTAGAACGGGAGCGTCCACCTCAGGGGGACACGACCATCGCTTGACCAGGTCAGCAGGAAAGGGATACCTCTTATGCAACCCTTTGGGCACCGCGGGCAATCTACTAGGAAGTTCTCACTCCTTGAGCACCATATTAGTGAAATGGCCCTGCTCAGGGAACTCCAGACGCTGTTTATCAGGACGAAATAGCTCACCCTGCTTCCTCTTGTGCAAGATTTCAAAAATGTGAGACAACAGCCTATCAGTGTCATCAGGGAACCATGAGTCCTCCCCAGACGCAGACCCACGGTCACTGTCGTAACCCTTTTGCTGGTCCCCAGAGGAGTCAGAGTCCTGGAAAAGCTCCCCCTCCTCTAGGGAGTAAAGGTCACCAAAAGCATCAATTCACTCATACTCTTCAGCAAAGAGGAAGTGCAAGGGAGCCAGGTGCCGCTACTTGCCAGAGGCCTTCCGTGGAACTGGCCTGGCAAGCTGCCTTTCAATGCTGGCCACACGAAGTGCCAGATCAGATTCAGACCCCCTGCTAGTATCCCCCTCACTGGGGGCTAAATGCAGGCGCGGAGGGGTAGGCGATGCCGAAGGGGGCGCAGAACTGGAAAGAGAAGTGGGTAGCCCAGCCTGGGCCGCAACGATACCCTGGGCACACGGCACGCACACCGCGGCACTGTTACTCAAAGGGGATGCCCCGCACATGGCACACAGCCAGGATTGCCCCGAAGGACCCCCAAGCACGCTATCCCCAGAAGCCTCCATATGGTGATTAACACAGGCACAGTAGGCCAGCACAGGGTAAGGGCTAATAAAAAGCCACCCGGGAAGAAGGCAGCGACAAGGAGGAGATCACTGCCGCAGCCCGGGGGGGGGGGGGGGGGAGGGGCCCCAGACGAGCATCAGACTAAAAATGGCGCCGGCAGAAGAACCTCGAGGGACATGCCGCGGGGGGGATGACGCGATACGCATTATCCCCCCGCCCGCCCCCCCCGAAGAGCGTGCAAAAACGACGCTCACGTGACCGCGCCGGCGCCATCACAATACAAAAACGCCACACAGAAAACGGCAATGGCGGCGAAAAAACAAGTTAAAACAGTTAAAACACTGGCTGCCACCACCCGCCCCCCCCCCCCCCCAACACACGCCGGGGAGAGGGGGGGAGAGCGAGCAGGCAGCGGCGGTAGCCAGGCCAGGAATGGGGGAGGGTTCCCCAGACCAGAGAAGAAAAGGGCACATAGTCCCCGAAACACTCACCCCCTCAGAAGCTAGGACAGTAACTCCACATCCCTCAGTAGGATCACCATAAAGCCTATGGCCGGCTACACTTTGTGGGACAGGGTCTGCGGCTTGGAGCAGAGCTCCTTGAGCACCTGACCCTAGTGCTCCTCTACCTTCACCCGCTCCGTCAGCCGAGGCTGGGAGGCACAGAGGGTCCGGAAACGGGTGGAAATAGACATGCAGGGCCGCAGGCTTGGTTGCCCCACTCACCTGCGCATTATAAGAGCCATCTTCTATCTTTGCAGTGTCACTGCAGAGAAAACACTGGAGAGGTCTATGGTGATTCCTGTTTTTATATGGGGCCAGGAGGAGCCACACCTCTTCTGCAGTACACTGCGCCACCTTGTGGCGGAATATCCATATGTAAGGACTTCTTGAAGCAGGCCGTTCCATGCAATAGGAAAAAAGGATGTACTATGGAATTTTTTGCATGCTGCCTTAGGTCTAACAAGGCACATCCCTCGCCGTGATTGCTGGCCATTGGAAAAGCTGTCAAAACGCAGGATTTACTTGTAAGCATTAATTGATTATTACACTGAGCACTGGTTATACAAATGTCTGTAGTGTTAACCTTACTTGTCATTTAAAGGGAGCGATTCAGGCCCTTTTTTGTGCTATTCTTAGATATTGTACACGTTTTCAGTATATTCGCTGTTCCTAAGTGTTCTCCCACTAGATGAAAATCCATCTTGTTTCTAAATGAAGACCCCAAATCCTTGTCATGTTCCTTAGTCTGTGAAGCTCATTTAACTCCCTCTGTACCCCACTGGCACCTGTACTGCTCAGCTTAGGCCGATTGCCTTGAGGTCGGGCAGTGTGTGGCCAGCATAAGCCTGATAATCACAGCACATATGGATGTCACAAATCCCTCATTATCAGGGATTTCATCTTGCACAGAGCAATTGAGTGCTAATGTATTTCTACAGGAACAACAGGAAACGCTTGCTATAGTCTAGTGCAGGAGGTTCTGCTCCGGCCATTACTAGTAAATGTTTATTGCTTTGTATTGATCACTTAGAACTTTGATGAAAAATTCTTCATTATTTTTCTAGCGGCAGGAAGCAGAGACGGAATGTGAATGGCAACAATACAGGGACATGCTGCCATCTAGAGGACATCTGTGTGTATTACCTGCATACAGTTTATATATACACTCACCAGAAATGTTTTTTAGGAACACCTATTAATCCAGGAGGGCCTCTGATTTAGGCTACATTCACGACATGCATTTTGTGGTAGGAAGTACGTTTTGCCTTCGTGTTTTTGTTTGCACCTTCTTTCAATAAATAGTCCTGTTTAATGGGGTGCGTTGTGGTACAGGACAGGTGTGAACGAGGGTTTTTCAATTCAAAGTTGGTTTTAATTTTTTTTTAAGAGAGATGATTTTTGTCATCAACTGATTGTTTAAAGTGGAGCAGAACCCATATCTGGGTGCTCCACTCAGTATGCCACTCCCCTCCCCTGTCTGAGCAGCCAGGCGGCCTTTCATAAAAAACAGGGTTTTCCACCGCCAAGGCCACGCCCACCCAGCCCTGTCCATATTGCTGATTGCTCAATCTCAAGGTTCCGGGGACGGGCTGCATGAGGTGCCGGGTGATGCACACCAGCCACAGCAAAGGCAGTTTTACCCCGCCCACCCAACACCATCCAGCCCAACAATTACTCCTTTGGGCTCTGCAGGTGAGTGTGGGGACAGGAAACCACAGGATACAAGGTGGCAGCCAGTACCTCAGGAAACAACTCACCTTCCAATGGCACATTTGCTGTGTTTACGTCTTTTGGCAGACAGCTCTCTAGGCACCTAATCGGGTGCAGGTCCACCTTAAGGGGCCTAGTGCTGCATTCTACCTGTTGTAACTTACATCAGTAACATAAGGTATTCAAAATTACATGTGTTGCCAATAAGGGCTCTCTCTATCCATTTAAGTGGACCGTCAGTCAAATAAAGAAAGTTTAGTAACTTAATCCCTCCTCTCCACCTCTGATGATCTGTGGAGCAAGTTGTGTGAGGGGGCTTAACCCCATGCAGATATTATGGAACAGCATGAACTTTATGCACTTCAAATTACATGGGAGTGGCCATCTTGCCACACAGCTGAAAGTTCTGCGCACACATGAGCATGAGGGGGGAGCTGTGCCAGCAGCAGCCCACAATAATAGATATATCAGCTTGTCTGATACTTTGCAAATACACACTAAATAAATAGCTGCTGTAGCAAAGAAAATCTGTGTAAGGGGGAAGCATTTACAATCTATCTTTATTGGGTTGGCTGCTGCACAGCATTCAGTCAGTAGATACAATGTATTCAGAAGTTTTTAGCTGTCAGCAAAACAATGATGAGTCATTACAGTTGATGGCTTATGATCTTTGGCAGAAATAAGGGACCATTGTGAAGATTTGAGGCAATTTTGAGCGTGGGACCATGGATTTTTCAGAAGCTGGTCTCATTGGACAAGAGCCTGCGCAGGCAGCATTAAACTAGAGGAAAGGAAAGAAAATACGGGCTCCGCGGGGGGTTTCACACAGAGAGGCATCCCGGAGGAAGGCCATATGCTGGCCCTGGAATCTTTTAGAATCCAGGCTGGCCGCTGCTGTTTTTTTCTTTCACTTTCATAAAAAACATGTTAGATAGTCAGAGGGGGGGTTACCTATATACTCAGCTAAAAAGGGTCCTGGAAAGCTTATGGTAGAAATATGTGGTGACAGCTTTTTAAGGGTACCATTACACTTTTACAGGGGACAGCTGCTTAACTTTAAACCTGCTTGTCTTCTGAGCCAGCCTGTGGGGAACAGTAAGCATTAAAGGAGCACTATCGCAAAATTATGTAATATTAAAAATACATAAAAAACACGTTGACTAATGAGGGGTCACTTATACACCCGAACTGAATAAAACTCCCACCAAGCTTGTGGTTTAATCTCTCATGGTAGAAATAAAATCCAGGGGTGACCGGTTTAGGGGGTCACCACAGATGTCCTTTTCCTTCCATAGAAAAACAAGACTGGCTGGATATTTCTTGATGTCGAGTGTATATATTACCTCTTCCCCCGTCATCCATTATGAGGCCGATTCATTAATAGCACCAGGTAGCGACAGATGAGCGCCAGTAGCGTGATTTTCACAGCGCCAGATAGTATTCGCTGTGCTTGGCCGGGGTTTGCTTGATGACAGCGACTCAGTCGGTGTGCGGTAATGTTGAATACGGGCTTAGGGGTCGCTGTTTCACAGGTTCAGTGTTGTATGGGTGCGCCTGACAACGAATGGCCAGAGCGAACGGCTTGCTGCAGATTCATTAACAAATCACCCTCCGAATTTTTTCGCGCTGTGAATTCCTTGTTTAAACCCCAGAGCGCTGGCGGCGATGGGTGTAAAATAGTGTTTAACCCCCAAACAACCATATTTTTTGATTGTAAAATTATACAAGTTTTTATAAACATTTTGTAATATGAATACATTAATATCAGACCTGTAATATCAATTCTGCACAAATTGTTTTTTTTTTTTTTACCTTAAAAAAAAATCCTAACATTGCAGAAGTGGTCACAGAATTTTTGACATTAAAAAAAAAAAAAAACATTAATAGCAATTAATTATGATTAAATAAAGATTGCTCCATTGAAATGCATTGGACAACGCCAGGGAGCGACAGGTCGTACCTGGCGCTGTGATGGGATTAGCAGCGGCGCTGTTCGTTGCAGTCGGCTACATGATGAATCCCGCGCTAGCTGTCGCTCTCGCCGGCGCTAGCCTCATTTAGCGTGATAAATGCGTCATTGTGACCGCTGCCGGGCGTACTTGAGTCGGTAGCCGCCGTTAGCTGGCGGTACCTGGCGCTAGCCCTTGATAAATAAGGCCCTAAGTTTATATGGATTTTTATCATTGGGCAATTTTCGTGATAGTGCTCCTTTAACCTATTTAGCATCAGCCCAAAGCATTGCATGATGGGTAAAGGCATCTATGCATATCAGAAGTATTGCAATAGCACATAAGCAGTGTTGATGTTTATATCTCATGCACCCGTTGCACAACAAACAGAGAATAAAGAGAAACCAGTGGTTTAATAAATGGCGTTATAACAAGGTAATGTAAACAAAAAGGAGTTATATTGATAGTGCAAGTGGAAAGGCTGCATATACTCCTCTATCACCCCCCACTTTGTGCTGAAGCAGAGGGGGCCTCCTTGGAAGCCAGCTCCTTCTTTTTCTGTTCATAAAGCTCTAAGAGATACCTGTCAGGCTGGATGTTTGCATCTTTCAGGTCACTCAGTATTTTATCAGCCTTCTGCAAGTTTCGGGCAGCCTTCATCTTCCTGGCTGAAATGTACAGCTTGAACTCATCCAGCTGGATAAGTCTGCAGGTATCTACCTCACAGAGGTTCCGGACTTCTTTAGATGCGGCCACCTTGGGGAAGAACACTAAGCCAGACTTCTTCTCCAGCTCCTCAAGTTTAACTTGGTATTCAGGCAGCTGATGGTCAAAGCCTATTGGAATGTTGGGGACAATGAAAGCACCCTCAGCCAGGGTCTCTGCAGACTGGTTCTTTCGGGCGAGGATCACTTTGAAGAGGTGTGATGGCACTGCCACGTCATCTTTGCCAATCACCTGCAGGGAAAAATATCAGGCACTTTTATAGTTACAGTTACATATCACACCAGGTATTGCTGCACGTTTCCAGCATCTTACCCTTTTTATAGACATCCCAAACTATAAACAACACATTATTTACCAATCAATAGCCAGACCTTATAGGGGACCAAAACCCAGCCTCCTCAGCCCTGAGTCTAAAAGGTCCCATATAGGAGCATCCCAGTTAGGGATGAAACCCCCATATTGGTGTCTATTCACCTTATTCAGAGATCCAAAGATTCATTGGTGGCATCCCAGCTCTCTACAATCCTGTGTGCAGGGAGGCAGGACACCAAGCGCACACACACTGTGGGATCTTGGATCGAGGTGAGTATATGACAATACCAGGCAGTTTGACACTGCACGGCATCTAAAACCAGGAGGCCCCTTGGGGAAAAAATGGATTTAGGCCTCCTTAAAGTAAAACAAAACCATAGTGTGCTGGCCTCTGGCTTTCGTCCTATATCGGAATGCCCTGCTGTGTGAAACCTCCCTGGGTCGCTGTAAAACTTTACTGGTGGCTCCCTCAGTGATGTAAACAATGGGCATCTGTGGGCCGAGACATGCTCCCCAATCTAAAGGGAGCCAAGGATGCGCCTGCTCCTGATTGCCGTGCTCTATGTCTAAATGAGCCATATTGCCGAATATTAATATGCATGGCATACGGCTCTGATTGGACGACAGCCTTCACATGCACCATAGGACCAGGGAAAAGTGAGTTTTATGGGTGTAACTAGTCACTGAAACCTTAAAGTGGATCAAAATTCTGGGTTTTGGTCCGTTTCCCTGGGGCAACTCGATTTGGTAAGCCCCAGTTTGTGAAATCCCCCAGATTTCTCTCAAAACTGGAAACATTTTCAGAGGTCCCACACTATAGGGTTGATTCAGCACCAAATTTATTTTTACTCACTGTTTCTTTTTTTTTTTTTTACAGAAAACATGCCTTTTCTCACGATTTATCCCTCATGGCAGCGCATATTTTAAAAATGCACAGCTAAATATGGTGCTGAATTGTACGGATAAAAAATTGGGACATGATCCCTTTTTTCTATTGGGTGACTGTTTCCAGTGTTACAGGAAGCTCTTCCATAGATTTCTGTAAATAGTTTGGTTTTGCCCCTGTATAGCTGGTCTTCTGTATGAAGGAAAAATCAACATAAGACCCCATTAGCGCAACACTCTAAGTGCATAATGTAATGTAAAGTGCTTGTTAAAGCTGTTGATTACTTCTCGACCTCGCAAAGCACACAACACCACATCACATGGAGCCACAGCCTGCTTCAGCTTTCTTATTTCTCCAGGAAGAATCGCTCTACATTGTCCCCTTTGTGGCCTCATTTGAATTCCAAAACTGGGAGTAATCAAATGATAGTCCCGACCCGCTTACACAATAATACAGCTGTTAATGAGAACAAATGTGTCGCCCTCCCACCACTGAGGCTGCAGATACGTGAAGATTCATTTCACGGCTCAACGCCTTTCACACCTGTCAAATGTGTTAAGGAGGAGATCTGAGCTAGGCGGAGAGAGCCATTGTGTTCAATAGCCGGCCTGCTGACCGGTGTGCTCTACATCGATGGGTTTCTCTATGTGCCAGGATAAACAATGGCTTACCTGATAACTGACTGTTTTCTTGCCATCTTCTTGCTGCACCGGCAATGAGAGAGGTCCGCTCACCACCCAGACATCATCAAATCGCTCTGTCAGGTCGCGACAATACATTTCAAGACTCAAAGACAGAGAATGGAAGAATGGTTTTCAAAAGACACTTCACACACAGGAAAGAAAAGGTGTTCAAGAAGCAACAATAATCCCCTGAAATATTTTTGAAGGAAAAATCAATAGACCCCCTCAAATTGTGGAGGCTGTATTAACATGGCAGCAATCAGCTTTCTCCCATTATATGCAGAGCCTAACAGGGGATAAGAAATCCTGACGGGAATAAAGGGACAAGTTCCTTTTATGCGAGGAGTACAGAATATAGAAACGAATAAACATGTCATGTCATTAAGTACCTGCGCTGTAGATTCTATGTGGCTGGCAGAGCAAATCCAGCGCCGATGGTCTCCTCTCCCCCCAGGGTCTACAGCAAGGCAGACAACACCCGCTCTCCGCCCCGGGCGGCGGATTCTGATAGGTCACGCCCATCGCAGGGAGGGGCATTTTAAATGGCGAGTGAGATGACATCTCACTCAGCTGGAATAAAGGCTCCTCCTGGCAGCAGGACCAAGAGGTCAGAAGCCAGGAGTGATCAGCAGAAGTCAGATGTGGGGCACGGGACTCCGATCCCCTGTCCCGCAGTGGGTTTTTCTCCGGTCCCTTCCAGCTGCAGCAGCAGACGCCTTAGGACACTGCAATCGGCAATGAAAGGAGGTAAGTAGCGGGAAGAAAATTAAAGACTTTTTGCTCTGTGTGTGTTTTTTTGTTACCAGTTACTTTGTGAACGGGTCCTTGAGACCCCTATACCAGTTTACAGGGCAGGAGGGGCTAGCAGCCAGCAGGTGACTTGCCATAACCACTGGTCTCATTACCTACTGGTAGCTTTAAGGGCCACGGGCGGACTGCACGTCCTCCGCACCCTGGTCTACCATACCTGGTACCAGGGCTGGTTTTACTGGGATAGGGGAGAGACTCCAAAAAAAAAAAAAAAAAAAAAAAAAAAGATAGGGTTCCCCTTTCCCCTGGAGAGCAGAGTAGGGGCATCTTTTAGATTTTAGGTCCAACTTTATGGATGGAAATTAGATGTAGTTTAGTTAAGATATATATATCTAAATCATCAATTCACTTTAAAGTGGAGTGAAACCTATTTTGGGTCCCCCCCAATCCACTTTAAGACACTTAGCACTTTGGCCCAGTTTACATGCTATATAGTCATATAATAGTACCCCTGTGCATTATATATTGTATTTATATGCCATTACAGGACATATGGTAGTCCTTTTTATTACAGTTTTAAGCCCATTTAGAATTGTTCTTATGGGGGGGGGGATTTGTTTGACTAAATGTGTGTTTTACGACAAAGCAATGTGAAAACTTGGTGTGCAGATATGCTACCCCCACCTCCTCTGGTCTGGCTGCTGTCACTCAAACTTCAAGTGGAGAAAAATACGATATGCTACCCCCACCTCCTCTGGTCTGGCTGCTGTCACTCAAACTTCAAGTGGAGAAAAATACGATTCTGTGATTACTCACCTGTAGAATTGGTATTATGAGTATACAGTACGTCCTGCTCCAGAAGATTCATTACGTCTGGGTATTACTCCGCCAGATGGCGCTGGACTGCAGAGACAGCGAAATTGGCCTCCTCTAGGCCCCTCAAATACCCGGGACCTCCCACAAATCCCCAGAATTGAAAAGCAGTTAACAAGAAGCCGGGAGAATGATAACACAACCAACCAATAACTAACCAACAATGATAATCACCATACAGGGGATCCAAGAACAATGAAAACCAAGGGTGGGGTGGAGCAGGTCGTACTGTATACTCATAATACCAATTCTACAGGTGAGTAATCACAGAATTGTATTATTAGTATACAGTACGTCCTGCTCCAGAAGATTTATTACGTCTGGGACATCCAATAGCAGTGTCCATAAAGTATGGTGGGATCCCCAAAAGGCAACAACGGCAGGTCAGATCACCGCCGCCTGCAGAACCTTGCGGCCAAAAACAGCATCAGCTGAGGCCCGAACATCAACCTTGTAAAACTTGGAAAAGGTATGAACAGAAGACCAAGTAGCAGCCTTGCAAACTTGTTCAACAGAAGCCTGGTGCTGAAAAGCCAAAGAGGCACCAATAGCACGAGTGGAATGAGCAGTAAGGCGGAAGGGAGGATTCTTCCCCTTAGCAGAGTAGGCCTGAATCACAGCCTGACGGATCCATTTGCTGATAGTAGATTTAGCAGGAGCCAAACCCTTCCTAGGACCAGAAGGGACCACAAAAAGAACATCAGTTTTCCTAAAAGGTGCAGTAGCCACCAGATAGTACTTCAGATTCCTGACCACATCCAAGGAATGCAAAAACCTTTCCTTAGCTTTACTAGGATTAGGGCACAAGGAAGGTAACACAATGTCCTGATTAAGATGAAAGGCAGACACAACCTTAGGCAGAAAATCTGGCTTAAAGCGAACCACCTTGTCCTGGTGCTTCTCAAAGTAGGGGGGCTGGATGGAAAGCGCCGCCAACTCAGAAACACGCCTAACAGCCTTAACCTTGAGGGTAAGAATGGCCAATGCAGCCTCCTGCACAGGCTCAAAGGGAGCACCCTGCAGAGCAGAAAGAACCAAGTTCAAGTCCCAAACAGGTAACAGAGGCTTACGAGGAGGACGCACATGAGTAACCCCCTGGAAGAAGGTCTTAACCAGAGAATGCTGAGCAAAAGGCCTTTGGAAGAAAACAGCCAGGGCCGAGACATGGCCCTTCAGAGTACTGAGCTGAAGCCCCAGATCCAAACCATGTTGAAGGAACTCCAGAATCCTGGGGATAGAGAACACACGGCAGGGAAGAGACCTAGCCTCACACCAGTCAATGTAGGCACGCCAAACCCTGTAGTAAATGGCAGAAGAAGACTTTTTCCTAGCCCTAATCAGAGGCACAGAGGCAGACAGCCCCTTTTCCATCAAGATGGAGGTTTCAGCAGCCAGGCCGTCAAAGCGAGCGTTTGTAAATTGGGGTGGCGTAAATGTCCCTGAGTGAGTAGGTCTGGAACCCTGGGCAGTACTGATCAACCGGCAGCTGCACTATGTCTGCGAACCACACCCTTCTTGGCCAACAGGGAGCCACCAGGATCACCGGGACCCCTTCCTGAGCTATCTTGCGCAGAACCCTGCCCAACAGGGGGAATGGGGGAAAGACATACAGAAGCTGAAAGTCCTGCCATGACATTGCTAGAGCATCTGTGGCCAAGGCCAGAGGATCCTGGGACAGGGAGATAAAGACTGGGAGCTTGTGATTGTGACGAGACGAAAACAGATCCACATCTGGCTGACCCCACCAGTGACACAGAGAGTGAAACACCCTGTCGCTGAGGGACCACTCTCCCAGGCGAGAGGTCCCTCTACTCGGAGAGTCTGTCTGCATATTCTCCACCCCCGAAATGTACACAGCTGAGATGCAGGGAACATTGTCCTCCGCCCAGGACAGGATCAGAGACACTTCCTTGAGGGCCCCCTTGCTCCGGGTCCCTCCCTGATGATTGATGTAGGCAACCGCCGTCTGGTTGTCCGAGCGTACCTGAACAGGGCGGCCCGAAGGTGTTGGGTCAAGTGGGCCAGAACCAACCTGATCGCCCTCAGTTCCAGAATGTTGATAGGGGTGTGGGTCTCCCGAGGGCCCCACCGCCCTTGAAATTGTAGGGGTTTCCAGAAGACCCCCCAACCCGTCAGACTGGCATCCGTGGTGACCGTCTCCCAGCAGGGAGCCAGAAAGAATCTGCCTGCCAGCAGGTTCCTGGAGTCCAGCCACCATGAGAGGAACCGCCTGGCTGGGGGGGACAGAACAAGGACCTGGTCCAGGGATGCAGGATCCTTGTCCCATACTGACAATAGGTGGAGTTGCAGAGGCCTCATGTGAAACTGGGCATAAGGAACCGCCTCGAAGCACGACACCATCAGGCCCACCAGCTGCATTCCCTGCCTGATGGAGGGATGAGGGCAAGATAGAAAGAACTGAACCTGCGCCAGCAGACTGTCCACCTTCGGCTAAGGAAGAAAGATCCTTGTCTGAACTGTATCCAGATTCATGCCCAGAAATGGCATCACCAAGGGAAGTTTTGGGGTGATTGATCACCCAGCCGAATGACTCCAGGGTGGACACTACTCGTTGAGTATCCAGCTCTGCCTGTTGGAGAGACTGAGAAGTGATGAGAATGTCGTCCAAATAGGGCAGAATGCGGATGCCCTGAGACCGGAGCAGAGCCAGCACCCCCGCCAATACCTTGGTAAACACTCTGGGAGCCGAAGTGAGACCGAAGGGCAATGCCACAAATTGGTAGTGCTGATCCCCCAGGGCGAACCTGAGGAATCTTTGATGACCAGGGAAGATGGGAATATGAAGGTAAGCATCCTTGATGTCCACAGAGGTCATGAAGTCCCCTGGACGCAGGGAACTGATAGAGCGCTGAGTTTCCATGCGAAACCGCCTGCATCTGACAAATTTGTTGAGGATCTTCAAATCCAGGATGGGCCTGACTGACCCATCTCTCTTGGGTACGGTGAAAAGATTGGAATAAAACTCCTTGCCCCTTTCTCGTAAGGGGACCTGACAGACGACCCCCAGTTCCAGAAGGCTTTGCACCGCCAGAATCAGAGCCTGAGCTGACATGGGGTCCTGAGACATCCGGGATCTGATGAATCTTGGGGGTGGCCAGGCAGCAAACTCTATCTTGTAACCGGAGAACACTACCTCCTGAATCCACCGGTCTGAGACATGATGCCTCCAGACGTGAGCAAAGAGCTGAAGCCGTCCCCCCACCCGGACGGGTGAGGGCGCCCCTTCATGCCTGAGGGGGCTTGGGAAAAGGCTTAGGTTTGGATCCCCAGGATAGGCCAAGGCGGCCACGTCCTCTGCCCCTACCCCAGAAATCTCCTCGGGCCCCAGTAAAGGAGGCCTCTCTCCCCATTCTGGATCCACGGTAGAGGAAAGAAAAGGAGCCTGGGCCCAGAAAGGGCCGGGACTGTCTTCTGCGCTGGGGTAACCTACCTCCCTTAGTAAACAGGTCAAGGCGTTCCCCAAATAGGCGTAGTCCTTTGAAGGAAAACCGAGCCAAACCGAGCGGCGTATAGCCACCACCAAGGCAGAGGCTCTGCCACACGTCCTAATGGTATCATTCGAGGCAGAGAGGACATAAGCCACAAATACCTCACAACGCGAAAGTGCATTATACTCTTCACTAGAAACATCATCAGGAGCCCCATCCAGGACACGTTTAAGCAGAGTCCTAATAGCCACAGCTGTAATGGCAGAGGCACAAACCGGGCGCAGCACCGTCCCCACACAGGCAAAGGCATGGGAAGCCAGCTGATCAATACGACGGTCCTCACTATCCTTCAGGGTAGTAGAGTCAGGGGAATGCATAACAGAGGTGTTAGACAAACCTAGAATTGGGGCATCCACTTCGGGAGGGGATGACCACATTTAACCACATCAGCAGGAAAGGGATACCTCTTATCCCAACTCTTAGGGACCCCGGGAAGCCTGCTAGGACGCTCCCATTCTTTGCGCACGAGATTATTAAAGTGAGATTGTTCAGGGAACTCTAAGCGTGGCTTAGCAATATGAAACAATTCCCCCTGCTGCTTAGGAGCCGCGGCAAGCACTTCGAAAATCTGAGCCAAAAGCTTATCAGTATCATCACATTGTCAACGCTTGTAGGGGACACCCCACACACAGCCGGGCTTGTCCCGAAGGAACCCCAAGCACATTATCCTGAGACGCCTCCATATGGTGATTACAGCGGCACAATCGCCCGATAGGGATTCACGCTATAAAAGCAACCCGGGATGCCCCAATAGCCTGCTAGGGAAGTGGGAGGAATTAGCACACTAGGCCTCAATAAGTTTAATAACTAATAGAGGGGGCAGGGCCGGGAGAAACCAATTAAGTTTGACCCGCCTGTAAGACATAAGCAAAAGGGCACCGTAAGCGACATGCATACATAACAGAAAAATGTAAGCAACAGCCCGCAGGGGCACTCACGGACAGCGGTAGGTAGGCGCGAGCCACGCAGCACAAGGAAGCACAATGGCGCAGAGAATACCTCGAGGGGTGGGCCGTGGAGACAGTGATGCGGAACGCGCCATCCATAAGGCCCGCCCCTCTCGAAGAGCGCGAATCCGCACACGTGACAAAAAGAACCAATGATGGCACAGCAGAGTCAGAGGTAGTGCCGCCGCCGACCGCGGAAGTCAAAAAGGCAACCAGTGCCACCAAGCCGTACGGTGATATCAGGAATGCATAACTAAGCACACCCTGCACAAGGAGAATGTACAAGACACATTCTCCTTGTGCACATTCTCCTTGTGTACCCCCCCCCCCCCCGAGCACTACAAGGGAGAGTGAGAAAGGGCAGTGGCCACCTAACTTAGGGCCCACCGATAGACAGGGGCAAGAGGCAATAGTGCGGGAGGGGCATCTCATAAGGCTCACCATGTGCCTATACCGCCTACCACCATGTGCCTATATTGTCCTTCGCAGTCCAGACTGCAGAGAAAATTTGGGGATTTGTGGGAGGTCCGGGGTATTTGAGGGGCCGGGAGGAGCCAATTTCGCTGTCTCTGCAGTCCAGCGCCATCTGGCGGAGTAATACCCAGATGTAATGAATCTTCTGGAGTAGGATGTACTGTATTCTAAGAATACAGTACAGAGGGGAAGTTTTTTTTATTAAACAAAGGATATTTGTGAAATATTATTTCTGTGGCCTAACATAGAATACTATTTAATTTTTACTCGTGTTTTCGTGCCTTCCAAGTGAACCAATCATCTGGATTTTGACTAACCTGGTGATTGGTTCTTGCCTTGTGGGCATCTTGAAACGGGATGCCCCGCTGTGTGAAACCTCCCCAGCTTGTCCTCGCCACTTTTCACCATTCCCATGGCATATGTGCAAGTGCTCATACAATCAACTCTTTATAACATTCACAGCTCCCCTGTGGAAAAGGTAAGGGCTTTGTGGCTATCGGGGGGGATTCACACAGTGGGGCATGCCGTATTGGGATGCCTCAAAGCCACCTAGTCAGCAGGCACTGGAGTCTCTTAAACTTCAGGGCCAGCATCGCTGGTGATTAGTCCACTTTAAATCATTACATCAGGCTATAGTCTCACCGGTTCCAGAAGCCGGCATTGTTTTCATAGTTTTGAGGCACAATGTTGGAAAGAAAGAATGTTTCAGCCATGGCTTCCTGTGTGTGAAAAAGGGAAAGAAAATCACCAATGTAGCTAAAGAATTGAACATTATTCAAATGTAACAATAATGGCATTATACAGGGTCTATAAAAAATATTTATACCCCTTGAAGTTTTCCACATTTTAAATGTAACAGCCACAAACATAATTGTATTTTTTGGAGGTTTGATGTGATAGTGCAACACAAAGTAGCAAGTGAAGTGGAAAGAAAATTAATCTAGCTCAGTCAGATTGGAAGGAAAGCATTTGTGAATAGCAATTTTCAATTCATGCCACAGATTCTCGATGACATTTAGATATGGACTTTAGGCTATTCTAACACATGAATATGTTTTGATTTAAAGCAGTCCATTGTAGCTTTGGCTGTAGCTTTAGGGTTGTTGTCCTGCTGGATGCTCAACCTACACTTCATTCTTAGGCAGTGGCTCACTCGGGATTTCACTCGGGGGTCCGATGTGGGCCAGGGAGGGGTGTGGCCATGGAAGGGCATGGCCTAGAAGAGGTGTGGCCCAGAAAAGGAGTGGCATGTCACAAGAAGGGGTTACCACATGAGATGGGATGCACACTGGCAGCAACTACAGACTAGCTCTGACCTACAGCATTTTATTTTAACATAATACAAATGAGCACACGAGCACACGTAGCACAACTCAGAATAAACCTTTAGGAATGTCTTCCTAAACACACATCACACAGAGAAATGTCAACATCGCCAAAACTATTTAAACAAATATATAGACTGTTGTAATAGGCATAAACATTATGCAAGACCAGTGGTGGCATCACATGCACACTCTTTCGGCTATGCGTGGCCTTACCCGCTGCAACTTAATGGTGGGCTAAAGGAGAAGCTGACTGGACTGAAACAATACTTGGGTTATTGAAAATGTCAGGTTTTGGTCCACTTTAAAAACTTCCTTTTATAGAAAAGAAGACATTTGTGTAACTTTATATGGGGCTCTACATTGTCACATAACACACACCCGGTGCTCCGCTGATCCCCAGCGCTGGTCATACACATCTGATTGATTAGCAGGCAGTCTGTACATGAGGAACATCAATCGGGTTCCAGAACTCATGAACCCAAGAAGCAGGGGAGAACCAGCTTCAGGCTTTTTTTCTCTTTATTCAAGCCCGAGCACCTTACCTGGTACTATACAAGACCCAGCAGACAAACCATGTCCAGAAGCACCACAAGATCCAAAATGACCCAGTCCAGATGCACCATTTCCCCTAAGAAAGCCATTTTTCCTACCAAAAGTCTGTTTTGACTTTTGGCCCCGATTAAGACGAAAAGGTAACCTGTCACTATTGTCTAATAGATGAGTCTGGGGCCTGGTTGAAGCTCGTCTTTCCTTGCATGACACTCACTTTGATCAAGTGGCATGAATGACTGTCGGTGAGTACATGCAGGGTGGAGGGAGTATGCTGCAGCAATTATAAGAGCACTCTAGTGGCATTTACGCATGTACACTCCCTCCACTCCGACCAGGGGGATCAAGTTGCCAGCACGCGATACTGCTGAATAAAGATATTGGGAAAAGCAGGGGATTTCACACAGAGGGACATATCAAATCAGGATGCCACTGGGTAACGGGCCAAACCCTGAGGAAGGTTAAAATCCTGAGTTTTGTTCAGCTTCCAGAATCCTGCAAGACCTGAACCTGACCATAAAGCATTTTGTCATCCTCATTGCCACATTTGTTTCCATAAACGTGGACCTCAAAAATAACTGCTGGTCCACTTACCCCAGCAGTAAAGAGGATGTCCTTGCACATAACTTGACTGCAAGCCTGATATGTGTAAGGGTTACCAGAGGTGCCGATATGCAAGCCCACTGCCCACATGTTAAACCTGATTGGGCACTCATGGTCAGTGAGACGGTGGCCAGAGAAAGTAGAAGCAGGTGCGTACCACTGTCAGTATACATCTTGCTGTATGTTTATGCACAGTGGGCTCCCGAATAAGGAAGCCACTTTTGTTGCTGGGGCAGATAGATAAGAAGTCATTTTGACCTAAAGGGACTGTAAATCGATCAGCAATAAGGAAGAAAAGCTCACCTAATGCCTGTCTCATTAGCTTTTCTTCCATTACCTGCAGAACCGGGTAGAAGTCATAGCAGAACTTCAAACCTGTTCCTCTTTTTAATTCTATTCCTCCAGGACGAAAGGAAAAAGGTGGTCCTACAGCCACTCTTTCCCTTGGTGCATTCAGCGTAAATGAGCATGGCTAGTGACAGTGGTCCAGCATCTGTCTCTGACCACAGCAGAGCATGCTCATAACTCAAAGCTGTGCCATGACATCCCAGCTCAGCCACGACCCCTAAATTAAACCAAGGAGAGCAGCTTTGCATAGAATACATAAGGTATTTATGTATTCCCCTATATACTGTATGTATGTACCTCCCACTCATCTCCCAGTTTTCAAACAGCAGTAAAGACAAGGTACCAGGAAAAAAACCATTGGCAACCCTCAAACAGTAAACGAAACTTCACCCTATAAAGAATCCAGGATACCAAAAAGGGCAGGTGAAGCGGGGTGTGTGACATACTTATAATACCCATTTTACAGGTGAGTATTCACAAAATGGTATTATTCTAAGTATGTCACACACCCCGCTTCAAACATTAATATTTACACTTGGGACATCCAAAAGCAGTGTCCAGAAAGGGCGGGTATCCAACAAGGCAATAATGCAAAACTCAAACCACTGCAGCCTGCAGAACCTTGCGGCCAAACACAGCATCCGTTGAAGCCCGCACGTCAACCTTATAAAACTTGGAAAAGTTTGTGAACAGAAGACCAAGTGGCAGCCTTACAAACTCGCTCAACAGAAGCCTGGTGCTGAAAAGCCCAAGACGCCCCAACAGCACGAGTAGAATGAGCAGTGATACGAAAAGGGGGAGCCTTCCCCTTAGCAGAATAGGCCCCAACAACAGCCTGACGAATCCACTTGCTAATGGAAGACTTAGCCGGAGTCAAACCCTTCCTAGGCCCGCAGGGCACCACGAAAAAGGTATCAGACTTACGAAAAGGAGACGTAGTAAGCAAATAGTACTTTACACAGCGTACAATGTCCAAACAATGCAAAACCCTCTCCTTGTCATTCCTAGGCTTAGAACACAAGGAAGGAAGAACAATGTCCTGATTAAGATGAAAAGCAGAGACCACCTTAGGAAGAAAGTCCGGTTTGAAGCGGAAAACCACTTTGTCCCGATGTCTCTCAAAGTAAGGAACCTGAATCGACAAGGCTGCCAACTCCGAAACACGCCGAACAGAAGTGAAGGCCACCAAAAAGGCAACCTTCTGAGTCAGAGTAGAAAGAGCAATATCCTGCAAAGGCTCAAAATGAGGAGCCTGAGGAGCAGAGAGAACCAAATTCAAATCCCAAACAGGGAGCAAAGGCTTCCTAGGAGGCCGCAATGCGAGACCTCCTGGAAGAAAGTCTAGACCAAAGGATGAAGTGCAAAGGACCTTTGAAAAAAGACAAACAAGGCAGAAACCTGCCCCTTCAAAGTACTCAGCTGAAGACCAGAGTTCAGCCCCGATTGAAGAAATTCCAAAATCCTGGAAACAGAGAAGACCCGACAGGGCAAATATCTAGCCTCACACCAATCAATATAAGATCTTCAAGTCCTATAATAGATGGTAGAAGAGGACCTCTTCCTGGCGCTAATAAGAGTCTGAATAACAGAATCCGAAAGACCTTCCTCCCTTAAGATGGAGGTAGCAGCAGCCAGGCCGTCAAAGCCAGCGTTGGTAAATTGGGGTAACGCAGTCGACCCTGTGTGAGAAGATCCGGCCGAAGAGGCAGATCGAACTGATCCACCACCAGACGAACGAAGTCTGCGAACCACACCCTCCTTGGCCACCTTGGAGCCGCGAGAATGGCGGGAACCCCTTCCAGGGCCAGCTTTCGCAACACCTTGCCTAGCATGGGGATCAGAGGAAACAGATAAAGGAACCCCAGGTACCCCCAGCTCAGGGACATGGCATCCACCGCCAGAGCCAGAGGATCCTGAGAGAGCGACACGAATGTCGGAAGCTTGTAATTGTGACGAGAAGCAAACAGATCGACCTACGGCGTCCCCCACCGGAGACAAAGCGACCGAAACAACTGGTGGTGGAGAGACCATTCCCCCCCGGCGGGAAGAGCACCTGCTCAGGAAGTCCGCCTCCGTGTTTTCCACTCCTGGAATGTACACTGCCAAGATGCAAGGGACATGAGTCTCCGCCCAGGCTAGAATCAGAGACACCTCTCTGAGGGCACCCAGACTGCGAGTCCCTCCCTGGTGATTGATGTAAGCAACCGCCGTCCGATTGTCTGACCGAACCTGAACCGGCAAGCCCTGTAAATGCTGTGTCAAGTGAGACAGAACCAACCTGATGGCTCTCAACTCCAGAACGTTGATGGGCAAGTGGGCCTCCAGAGGACCCCACCGCCCCCGGAACTGAAGGTCCTTCCAGAAACCTCCCCATCCCGACAAACTGGCGTCCGTGGTGACAGTTTCCCAAAGAGGCGTCAAAAAGGACCTGCCCCTCAAGAGATTGTCCGAGACCACCCACCACTGGAGAGACTGCCGAACCCGGGAGGACATCCGGAAGGACCGATCCAACGACCGCGGTCGCCGGTCCCACGATGCCAACAGATGAAGCTGAAGCGTCCTCGTGTGAAAGTGAGCAAAGAGAACTGCCTCGAAGGAAGCTACCATCAACCCCACCAGTCTCATCCCTAGACGGATGGATGGGCAAGGATTGGAAAGAAGAAGCTGCGCCAATTCCTGAATCAAGAGGACTTTGGCCTGAGGCAGAAACACTCTGTGTTGGCAAGAATCCAAGGACATCCCCAGGAAGGACACCACCCTGGCCGGAACGAGAGAGGACTTGGGATAGTTGATCAACCAGCCAAAACTCTCCAGAGTGGATACCACCATCCAGATAAGGCACAATGCGAATCCCCTGAGCTCTGAGAAGGGCCATCACGCCCGCCAACACCTTGGTGAACACTCTTGGAGCCGAGGTAAGGCCGAACGGAAGAGGCACAAATTGAAAATGCAGATCTTCCACCACGAAGCGAAGAAACCTTTGGTGAGCCGGAAAGATAGGAATATGAAGGTAGGCATCCTTGATGTCTATGGACGTCATGAAGTCGCCCTGCCGGAGAGAATTGATGGCAGAGCGCAGAGTTTCCATGCGAAAATTCCGGGGACGAATAAACACGTTGAGGAACTTCAGATCCAGGATGGGACGAACCGACCCGTCCTTCTTGGTCACTGTGAAGAGATTGCAATAATACCCGCGGCCCACCTCCGAGGGAGGGACCGGACAGATGACTGCCATTTCCAGAAGATTCCTCACCGCCGCCAGGAGCACCTGCGCGGCCAAAGGATCTGAGGGAACACGAGACCTGAAAAATCTTAGAGGAGGTCGAGACTCGAACTCCCGATTGTAACCGGCTGACACCACCTCTCGGATCCACCTGTCCGAGACCGCCTGGTCCCACACCCAGGAGAAGTCGCAACCGTCCCCCCACCCGCAAGGGTGAGGGCGCCCCCTCATTGCTGAGCGGCCTTGGCAGCGGGCTTGGGTTTGGCACCCAAGGAGTGACCGGGACGGCCACAGCCTCTACCCCTGTTCCAGCTTGCCCCCCTGAGAGGCCGAAAAGCCCGCACCTCTGCCAGCTCTGGCTCCCCGAAAGGAGGAAGTAAAAGAGGCCGCCCCCCGAAAGGAACGACGAAGTTTCTTGCGCTGAGGTAACTTACCTCCCTTGGCAACCGAATCCAATTTCTCACCAAACAGGCGCAAACCCAAAAAGGGAAGAGCCGTAAGCGTAACTTAGAATTAAAGTCAGCAGTCCATTGCCGCAACCACACCGACCGTCGGATAGCCACCAACAAGGCCGTGGTCCTGCCACACATCACCATGGCGTCATCCTGAGCGGCTAGGACAAACGAAACAAAGGACTCACAACGTTTGAGAGCAACAAACTCATCACAAGTAGGATCAAGGTCCGCAAATAAATTCCTGACAATGGACCTAACCGCCAACAACAAAAGTGCCGAAGCACAACCAGGCCTAAAAGCCGAACCCGCACAGGTAAAACCGTGGCGAGCCAGCTGGTCAATCTGGCGATCTTCGCCATCCTTAAGGGTAGTAGTGTCAGGAGAATGCAACACAGCCATGTTAGACAGCCCCAAAACTGGGGCATCAACCTCGGGAGGAAAAGACCACCAAGTCCGCCGGAAAAGGATACTTCTTATCCCAACTAGGCGGAACACCAACGAGAGGCGTAGGCTGCTCCCATTCTTTAAGGACGACATTCCCAAAAAGTCGTTGACTGGGAAACTCCAAACGCGGCCTGGCCACATCAAACAACTCACCCTTAGGCGGAGGAACCGCCTCGGGAGGGTCTAAATCCCAAACTTCAAACATTTGAGCCAATATGGAAGGGGTGTCAAATACCGTCCCCGCCGCCTGGTCACCCTCAGCACCAAGCAACTGTTGTGCCTCAAGGTCGTCCAATTCATCTAGAAGCACCCCCTCTTCAGCCGGGGGGGCAGTCTGACCAATCCAATGCCTCAATAACATCCAAGTCCGAGTCCGGCGTAGGCGGGGACAAGTGTTTCCACTTAGCCGTAGCCTTCTGAGCTACCGTGGCGGAAAACATCTTCTCGAGGCTAGCCAAACGTGCGCACACCTCGGATTGCGAATCCCCACCTATGACCACGTCACACGGGGTCCGGAATAGGCGTGGGGGGGTAGGAGATGACTGAGGTTGCGAAGAGCCAGAAGCCGGAGTGCCGGACTGGCGCGCAATGTTCTGCTGAGCACATGGAATGCATAATATAACATCATCCCCGGGGAGCGGAGCCCCACAACCCCCACACAGCCTGGATTGCCCCGAAGAGACATTTCCGGTATTGGTGGAAGCCTCCATACGGTGAAATTGTGGTATTCGCAATAACCCAGGGATTTACGCAGTATGCAACCCGGGATGCCCCCTTTCAATTAAAAGTCCCGGGAGTGGGAGGAATTTATGCCTAAGGAAAACCCAATTTAGAAAATAAGGCCCACAACCTGGTATACAAGACCGGGAGACCCACAGCTAGCACGGGTATCCCAGGATCTGTAAGGGAAAGAGATCACAGTAAGACCCAAAGAAGCAAGCACTGCGCACACACACACACACAACACAAACCACTAAGAATTAAAGAACTATACACAATATGTACAATAAGGAAGTATAAGCTAAAAGACCTCATAAGAAAAGTAGAGCCTGAATTATGATTCAATGACTCTCAGGTGCACAGACATTGCGTGTACATATATGACCAAAAATATAAATACTATTATTAGTGGGCCAGTCATTCTGGCGTGTTTATTACCGTGAATCCCTGCTGACTGAGACTGTGCTAAATATATGTATATCCCCAGGAAGGCAAACATGCACCTGCCAATGACAACGCCCAAGGGAAGGAAAGACAAGGCAGGCCCGCTCACACCACGCAGCAAACACCAAAAGTACATTAACAACCAGAGCTCTAACTAGTTGAGCTATTCAGTCCGACATACCTGTAATGGCGGCGAGCCCGGAGCGAGGAAGACGGAGGGCGGACCGAGAACAGCGCGTGAAGCGCTCCGGCCCCGCCCCCGCCAGAGAACAGTACGCGAAGGAGCGCGGCCCCGCCCCCTAAGAAAACGAGCACTCGTAACATGGCGGCACCGCTCGAGATAACGTGTGCCAAACAGGCACCCCACACTAAAAACACTAGCCGGCTTTAAAGCAAACACGCTAATGGAGTCCCAGCCCCGGGACACGCGCCCCACACATGCCACCCCCCCCCCCCCCAAGCGAAGGGAGAAGGGACCGAGCGGGAGTCAGGAAGGCTAAGGGGAAACACCGGGACGGGGCATCCCAAATCCGGATCACCGGGCCGGATCGTCGCATTGCCCCATGCGTGGGGTCTAGCGGAGGAGATAAGCTCCTAGGCACCATGGGGTGCCATCTACCATCACCCAGCCAGCAGCCAGGGCTGGGAGGCTTCCATTGTCCATCTAGGCATACAAACAATGACTGGGCAGAAAAAGACCATGAGGGGGGTGCCGGGGTGTTACCCCGGCTACCTGCAAGCAGGAGACTTCTTTCTTCTGTCTTGTCGCCATCTTGCAGAGAAGAACACTGGGAGATGAGTGGGAGGTCCCAGGTGTTATAGATCAGGAGGGGCTCGTTTTTCAAGACTTCTCTGCAACGTCGCCACCTGCTGGTGGAGTAACCCAAGTGTAAATATTAATGTTTGAAGCGGGGTGTGTGACATACTTAGAATATTGGCTTAATGATCGTAAGCAGAGGGTGGTTATCAACGGTACATACTCAGATTAGTCACTGTTACTAGCGGAGTACCACAAGGGTCAGTTCTGGAACCAATTCTCTTCAATATATATAATATTTGCAGATATAATACATATCTCAATCTTTGCAGATGATACTAAGCTGTGTAAAGTAATTAACACAAAAGAGGACAGCAGGCAGCTACAAACAGATTTAGATAAATTGGAAGCATGGGCAGTTAAATGACAAATTAAGTTTAACATGCTTGGTAAAAAAGGACCTAAGGGTTTTAGTTAACAATTAACTGTAGTAATCAATGCCAGGCAGCAGCTGCCAAAGCAAACAGGATCATGGGGTGCATCAAAAGGGGCATAGGTGCTCATGACTAGAGCATTATATTACACCTGTACAAGTCACTGGTCAGACCCCATATGGAATACTGTGTACAGGGCACCTGTGCATAAGGACATAAGTTCATAAAAGGAGTGCGGGGATTAGAGTACCCCGAAAGATTGTCAAAGTTAGGTTTGGAAAAGAGACGCCTGAGGGGTGATCTAATAACTATGTATAAATATATCCAGGGTCAATACAAAGACCTGTCCCACAATCAATTTATAGATTGTAACCCGAGGGCATCCACTAAGGTTAGAGGAAAGAAGCTTTCTCCACTGACATAGGAGGGGAATCTTCTCTGTAAAAGCAGTGAGACTATGGAACTTGCTGCCAGAGGAGGTAGTAATGAAGGACACAGTAAAAACGTTCAAAAGTGGCCTGGATGCCTTCCTGGCATGTAATAACATTTCCAGCTATGGCTACTAGACCACTGGAAGGAGATAAACAGGCTGAACTGGATGGACTAAAGTCTTTATTCAGCCTTGCATATTATGTTACTATGTTTAAACATCCAAGATGTAGAGTCTCAGGCTGCCTGCAGAAAGGAAGTGACTTCTCACTATGCCGCTCTGCATTCTGGGATTGCTGTCCTTTTCCTGACCCCAGCACTGTCTGTGCAGAGCACAGCTATTGTCCTGTTGGTTGCCATGCGTAGGTCCGTCTGGCTGCGTCAGTGGGCGGCTGCTGCTAAGAAGTCCCTCACCGGGCTTCCCTTCACGGGACTCCGTCTTTTTTGGGAACGTCTTGACGTTTTGACCAAGGATGGTCGGCTCCCTTAGCGTAGAAAGCATTCTTGGCCCTTTCGGGGGTCCTCCTCATTTCGCCCTTCCCATGGGGGACGCGGATCTTCCTTCACAGGTAACCGCAGAGACTCTTGGGGACGAGGTAGATCCAGTGGTCGCCCTGGTCTCTCCTGGGGTTCCAAGCCCAAGCCCCCCTCCGAGGCCCCTCAGGCAAGGGGGCGCCCTCACCCATCCAGGTGGGGGGACGGCTTCGACTCTTTGCTCACGCCTGGAGACAACGCGCCTCGGATCGGTGGATTCAGGAGGTGGTGTCCTCCAGTTACAAGATAGAGCTAGCAGCTTGGCCGCCCCCAAGATTCCTCCAGTCCCGGATCTCCCAAAATCCCGTGACGGCACAGGGCCTGAGGTTGGCCATCCAACACCTTCTGTCATCCGGAGTGGTTTGCCCGGTGCCTCTTCAGGAACAGGGTCGGGGGTTCTATTTCAAGCTGTTCACGGTGCCCAAGAAGGACGGCTCTCTGAGACCCATCCTGGATCTGAAGGGTCTCAACAGATTTGTCAGGTTCATACACTTCCGCATGGAAACCTTACGGTCGGCGGTGAGCTCTCTTCAACCAGGCGACTTTATGACCACTGTGGACATCAAGGATGCCTACCTGCACGTTCCTATCTTCCTAGGGCATCAGAAGTTCCCGAGGTTCGTTCTGGGGGATCAGCACTACCAGTTTGGCTTCGGCCCCTCGGGTGCTCACCAAGGTGCTGGCGGGTGTCATGGCCCTCCTGAGGAAACAGGGCATTCGCATTCTTCCTTACCTGAAAGACCTGTTGATTGCTGCTCCATCCTTTCATCAGGCCGAGAGGGATACTCAGGTGGTTGTGTCCACCCTAGAGTGCTTTGGTTGGGTGATCAATTATCCCAAGTCTTCGCTCACTCAGTCATTGGTGAGGTCCTTCCTGGGCATGACGCTGGATACTTCTCAGGTCAAGGTGTTTCTTCCTCAGCAGAAGGTGGAGGGCCTTCAGATGCAGGCGCGAGCCCTGCTGTCGTGTTCTCATCCCTCCATCCGTCTGGGGATGCAGTTGGTGGGACTCATGGTGTCTTGCTTCGAGGCGGTACCCTTCGCCCAGTTCCACATGAGACCTCTTCAGTTGAATCTCTTGACCGTTTGGGATCGGAAACAGGAATCCCTGGAGCAGGAATTCGCTCTGTCCCCTCTGGCCAGACAGTCCCTCTCGTGGTGGTTGGACTCAAGGAATCTTCTAGCGGGCAGGTCCTTTCTACCTCCGTGCTGGGAGATTGGCACCACGGACGCCAGTCTGACCGGTTGGGGAGGGTTTTGGCACTCACTGAAGTTCCAGGGCCAGTGGGGCCCTCAGGAGGCCCACACGCCTATCAATCTCCTGGAGCTGAGGGCGATCAGGTTGGTTCTCTTCCAGTTGACTCCCCACCTTCGGGGTCATGCGGTCCAGGTCCGTTCGGACAATCAGACGGCTGTCGCTTTCATCAACTCGGAGCAAACGAGCCCTCAAGGAGGTGTCCCTGATATTGTCTTGGGTAGAGGAGAATTTTCCCTGCATCTCAGCGGTTTACATCCCAGGGATGGATAACCTGGAGGCGGACTCCCTGAGCAGGGGGACGTCTTGTCTGGGGGAATGGTCCCTCGACAACAAGATCTTTCATGCCCTGTGTCGCCGCTGGGGTCAGCCGGACGTGGACCTGTGCATCACAAGCTCCCAAGCTTCGTCTCTCTGCTCACAAGCTCCCAAGATTCGTCTCTCTGTCATCACAAGCTCCCAAGCTCCCACAAGCTCCCAAGATTCGTCTCTCTGTCAAGAGATCCGCTGGCCTTCGCCACGGACGCTCTAGCCATTCCCTGGACGGATTTCTGGCTCCTCTATGCGTTTCCTCCATTTCCTCTCCTGGGGCGGGTGCTGCGCAAGATAGCCCAGGAGGGGGTACCGACCATTCTGGTGGTCCCCCTCGCTGGCCGAGGAGAGTATGGTTCGCGGACGTTGTCCAGATGGCGGTGGATCACTTTGTCATGCCCGACGATCCAGGGCTTCTCATTCAAGGACAGTTGCGCCATCCCAATTTATGAGTGCTGGCTTTGACGGCTTGGCTGCTGAAACCTCCATCCTGATGGCTAAGGGATTGCCGGCCTCGGTAGTCAGTACTATGATTCAGGCTCGGAAGAAATCTTCTTCTTTGATTTATTATAGGGTCTGGCATGCTTACATTGCCTGGTGCGAGTCTAAGTCTTTTCCTTGTCGCACTTTCTCCATTTCTAGGATTTTGGAGTTTGCACAACATGGTCTGGAGTCGGGTCTACAACCGAGTACCCTCAAAGACCAGGTTTCGGCCTTGGCAATCTTTTTCCAACGATCTTTCGTCAATCATAGGCTTGTCAAGACTTTTTTCCAAGGAGTTACTCATGTACGTCCACCACGTAAGCCCCTGCTACCGGTGCGGGATTTAAACTAGGTGCTTTCTGCTCTCCAGGGTCCTCCCTTTGAGCCCTTGTGCAATGCTGCGCTGGCCATTATGACTCTTAAGGTGGCCTTTTTAGTGGCCATCACTTCTGTGCGTCGTGTCTCTGAGCTGGCGGCGCTTTCAATTAAGCATCCCTATTTTGAGCGGATCAGGATAAGGTGTTATTCCGTCTTAAACCTGAATTTTTGCCCAAGGTTGTTTCTGCCTTTCATCTCAATGAGGACATTGTCTTGCCTTCCTTGTGTCCGGTCCCTTCTAATTCTAAGGAACGAAGCCTTCATTCTCTGGGTGTGGTCAGGGTGCTCAAATTCTATTTGACGGCCACTGAGTCTTTTCGGAAGTCGGATTCTCTGTTTGTCCTTCCTGCTGGGCCTAGGAAGGGTTTGCCTCCAGCCAAATCCACTATCAGCAAGTGGATCATACAGGCGGTGGTGCAAGCGTACTCTGCTAAGGGGAAGGAACCCCCTTTTCGTGTTACGGCTCATTTCACTAGGGCTATTGGTGCCTCTTGGGCTTTTCAGCACCAGGCTTCTGTTGAACAAGTTTGTAAGACCGCTACTTGGTCTTCCGTTCATACTTTTTCTAAGTTTTACAAGGTTGATGTTAGGGCCTCAGCTGACACTGTTTTGGGTCGCAAGGTGCTTCAGGCGGTAGTGTCTTGAACTGCCTGCTGTTGCTCACTGGGGATCCCACCCTCCTTCATGGACACTGCTGTTGGATGTCCCAAATGTGAAGAATTGAAATGAAGCAAGCCGTGCTGTACACCAGGAAAAATACAATTCTGTGATTACTCACCTGTAGAATTGTTTTTACGGTGTACAGCATGGCTTGCTTCATCCCTCCCTTGTTATGGTTATCCTCTTTTGCCTTGTTATGGTGATTTTTCTTGAAAGAGTTATTTTTTTTAGTGGGGCTGTGTTTTTGTTAACATGGTCTTGCCTCCCGGCTTCTTGCATTACTGCTTTTCAAACACTGGGGTCTCTGGGTAATTCCTGCCCTTTTTTGGGCCGGGAGGAGCCACAAGTCTTCTGCAGTCAACTGCGCAACCTTGTGGCGGATTACCCAAATGTGAAGAATTGAAATGAAGCAAGCCGTGCTGTACACCGTAAAAACAATTCTACAGGTGAGTAATCACAGAATTGTATTATCCTGTCCCCCATGCACATGCACTTGTCCCCCTCTCCTCATTGCGTGATGCTGGGAAGAAGTAGCAAGATGGTGGCAGACATATCCTGGAGTCCTGAACAGAGCTGCAGCCCGGTGGGGGAAAGAATAATAAATGAGCGACAAAAAACTTAAAATATATTCATTTTAGATGCTGGGGAGTAGTTTTTTACTACTGAATGTCCGGCTGAAAGTTTACAGCCTCTAAAACATATGGACGGACTGCCAGGGTGCATTTTAGTTACTCTTGGTACCATCTCATAATTGTCTTCAGACTGGCTTCCTTCAAAGAGGTGTTCAATGAGCACCTGCCAACATTATAACACCTCCAGGCAGCTTATCCAATAAATCAGTAGAGATACTACTGCACTGATTGAGTGGCTATGCAGGTACTGAAGCTCAGCTTGGATGGTGAAAATGGAGCTTCAGCAGGTGAATGATTTTTTTTACCACCTCAATCAGGCTTAAAACTCGAAGAGGGGTGGCATTTTGACTCACAAAGGGCCACATTAAAGTAGACCTAAAGCTAGTTTTCTCCCTCCCCAGTGATCTGATTTGGGATGTCTGTCCATGTGAAAGTAGCAGGAAACAAATAAATCCAGGCTAAACTACTTACTCGGTTCATGCTCCCCAGCACAGAGAATGTCCTATGTGCAGCCAATGGGCATTGGATGGGTGTGTGTGGCGCCACGCACACCACATGCACGCCTGTTTGGCACACCTTATTGGTCGCTGGTGGCCATGTGAAAAAGCAGTGGGAGCCGTCACCAACACAAGATTACATTTTGTAAATGCCCCTTTTAAAGGCATTTACAAAATTTAAACTCAAATGGGCCTCCTAGTTTAAAATGCCTAGGGGACATTTTGGCTTCAGGTCTGCTTTAAATGTGCAAAAGAATCTGCAGGTGAGCTCTTTACAAGTTAAAAAAAGGAACAATGATTTTAGGTGTTCACAGAGTCAGTACCTACCATGGCAATAACGAAAGCTGTGTTACAGTTGCATCAGTTTGTGCACCACATTAGGGTTGATTCATAGCCAGGTGAGAAAACTGCCATTAACTTTCATTGCCTACCAAGTGTACATTTTCACCTGCCTCTGAATCAGCCCCAAGGTGGACAATGAAAGTCAATGGCAGATTTCCCCCCGAATTCCACACACCATCTTTTAAAGGTAATATACATAATGATAACATACAAAACAATACATACAGTGGAATACTTGCTATCTCCTGCTGGTGCCATATGACCTCTGGACCACCCACTTCCAAGATAGTCCTCATTAGCCGCATTAAACATGGTGGGAATGTTGGGGTCTGGTTTAAATTTACAGTGTTTCCGGTCAGCATTGCCTGAGAAGAGAAATGTTGAAGAGCCAGCATCAGTTTAATTACAGGAGGCTCTTGTACTGATAGCAGCTGATGAGACCCTGGGGCTATCTTATTAGAGAGGTATGTTGCATCCCCCACCATCTTCCTGGCGACACATTCACTTTGATATGAAAAAATGCTAAGCACAGCAAGCAAGATGCTTGTGACAGCACACACCCACCACATGCTTTTCTTTCTGCTGTTAACACATTTGAATGATGAAGCTTCATAAATACTCTGAACATAATTGAAACGAGCTGTGTCATGATAATATTAAAAATCCATATAAACATGCTGTATAGTGAGGAGGAGGAGCTACTTATACAACCCAATTGAAATCAATCCCACCAAGCTTGTGGGTAAGAAAAAATCCATGACTGAGGTTTTTGAGTGATCTGCTATATTCCAATGTTTGTCTCTGTGCCGGCCTTTGGGGAACAGTAGCCATATGTGCTCTAACATTAGTCGGAATAAAAGCACATCAGAAGAAATGCAATAGAAATAAGATGTTACCGAGCATTTCTCTTTTATAAAAGCAGAGTGGTATGCTCAAAACCTGTCACCCTGAAGCTTATTCCTTAAAGTGTCTATACTTTGGCCCTTATTTAACAAGGGATAGCGCCAGGTAGCGAATGGTGAGCGAACGGTAATGACGGTCACCGCCACGAGTACGCCGGCTCCCCTCCGCAATCAGACATTTATCAAGCCGATCCTGCTTAGCGACTGACAGAGCGCCAGATAGCGAATCATTCATCATTATTCCAGCCTCACCCCACAGCGCCAGCGAGCGACCTTGAACAGCGACAAGTATGACATCTCGCTACCTGGCGCTTTCAAATGCATTTCAATGGAGCAATCTTTAAATATTCATAATTAATTGTTATTAATGTTTTTTTTTTTTTTTTATAAATGTCAAAAATTCTGTGACCACTTCTGCAATGTTAGATTTTTTTTTAAGGTAAATAAAAAAAAAAAAAAAATTTGTGCAGAATTGATATTATAGGTCTGATATTAATGTATTCATATTACAAAATGTTTTGAAAAACATGTTTTTTTTTTTTCAAAAAATATGGTTGTTTGGGGGTTAAAAAACTACTTTTAACCCATCGCCGCCAGCGCTCTGGGGTTTAAACAAGCATTTCACAGTGCGAGAATTTTGAGCGTGATTTGTTAATGAATATGCTAGGAGCCGTTCGCTATGGCCATTCGCTGTCATGCGCTCCCATACAGCGCGGAACCTGTCAAACAGCAACTCCTAACCCCGTATTCAACATTACCGCACACAGACTGAGTCGCTGTCAACAGCCGAACAACGGCCAAGCACAGTGAATACTAGCGTGCGCTGTGAAAATACCGCTACTGTCGCTCATCTGTCGCTACCTGGCGCTATTAATGAATCGGCCTCCCCGACTATACTGGGTTTTGGTCTTTCCCCCGATCGGGGGAGGAGGGAATCGAATGATAGATTCCCGGACTGATCGTGGTGGGTCTTGGTCCACTATAAAGGCGATAGGCTGGGGAAGGGAGCCTGCATGGGTCGCCGGCCTGCCAATCAGAGGACTGGATTTCGGCAGAGGATTGAGGCTCAGGTAAGAATTTGGGGGCATATCAGGGGGGTGGGGGAGGTAATGCACAGGGGGGACCACTTTAAAGCAGGCCAAAAAAAAGAACATTATAAAACGCATAAAAAGATTGAATTATTATTGATAAGCATGCAAGACATTGCATGCTCATGAATAATCAGTTCCTGACTCGCCATGTTGCTACACCTGGGAGTATAAAAATTCCACAATCCTTTGTGCAAATCTCGTGCCTGCACATTGGCTCAATGATTTCTCCATTCATGCCAGTGTACAGCGGCTCACGATTTGAAATGTCAGTTAAAGGTCAAAAATCTACAGCTTGCTACCGGTTCATAAAGCACAGATTACAGCACTGCATGCACCTGGAAGCGCTGCTGTAAAGACGCAGCCACAACTGACAGCAGTCGGCTGTGTGCTGCGCGGATATCTGGTCCTGTGCCAGGAAGGTAAGTCCATGGGGCTTTTTTTTCTATTTTGGGGGTTTTGGTCTTCTTTAAGCACTTGTAAGGCCCATACCTGGCAAGCGATGACTTATAACTGCCATCCATTTTAGTGTCATAGGACAGCACTGTAAACATTTACACTGCCTTCCAGCCAAGAAGGGACAGGGCATCAACTGTCACCATTCAACTTGAGGGCTCCGCACAGTCAGCTGATTTTCTCTTACCAACGGTTTTCTCCCTTGTGAGATGTTCAATCACCCATCGTGGAGTCTTCTTTTGTTGATCATAGGATAAAGCATGACCTGTGTAGTGTCTGACTTCTGTGCCACTCCGCGGGAATCCAAATTGCTCCAGAGGAGATGTTGTCACTGGTTCTAAGAGAAGACAATCACACCAGCAAGTGATAGGAAGGGGGGAAACTTTCTCTTTAAATTACAGGGTAATTCCACTTTCAATTGCATTTTTTAAAGTCTCTATTATTGTGTGCCAAAATGATGCCATTTGGGGTGCTAAGCGTAAAGTGGACCAAAACCCAGGATTTTGACTATCCTGGGTTTTGGTCCTATCCCTTGGGGCACCCCGATCAGGTGTGCCTCGCTGTGTGAAACCCCCCAGATCGCCCAAATAAATTCACCTCTTCCCGGCACTATGCATGTGCGGCCACTCGTCCAATCAACACACTCGGAGCCACTGACGTTATGCCATCTAAGACGGCGTCTAAGGCCAGCGGGTCAGAGCGCGCTGGCGGGCGCATCCACCGCCTCCCTCTAACAGAGGATAGCGGGGATTTCCCGCGGCCCGCGCTTGTGCCTTAGGAACAGGAAGCAAGGTAAGTAAACGGTAGTGACCTGGGGGGTTTCACAAAGCTGGCCATCCTGATTTTGGATGCCCCTGGGGGAGGGAATCGAAAGGCCTGGGAATCTTATAGATTCCTGGGCCGATACAGCTGGGTTTTGGTCCACTTTACCTGTAATCTTTTCTATTTGTTTGCAACTCTGTTATAAAAAAAAAGTTCTCTCTGGCGACAAGGCATTTACCTTATTAGTGTACATCAACCAGTGTGTTTGACCTACAGAGAAAAGACTTTCTGACCCTGGCTTGCTAATCATCTGATTGGCTAGGGCAGAGAAGACAGGTTTAACCTCTTCTGATGTAATTCAGCCACATGGGGAGGCAATTACTTCTGCAGCCAAAGCTGCTGGTTAGCTCAGATGTTACAGTGGAAGGATTCTGAGACTTGTAAACAGCATGCTGAGATTTCCCTTTAAAGTGAAACTACCACCAGGAACTTCACTATACTGACCATAGGTTTGGAGGAGCATCCCGAATTAAGATGCCCGGCTCTGTGAAGCCCCCAGATAGCACACACAACTCACCTTGTCAGCCTGTTGTTTTAAATAGAGCTCTGGCTTAGGGGGCAGCCACATCCCTGGTTCCCTGCAGTTTGTGACAGTATTGGTTCCTAGGGGTCATCCCTAATGTCATGTCTTGCAGTCAGAATCTCCGCCCAAGCTTTCACGAGGCCCCACACTTACCACATCTGTGCAGTGAGGGGAACACAAGCAGTGAGTGTACTAGCGGTGGACTGCCCTAGCCGCACCCAGGGAGCAGTTGGGGTGTTGGGTGCCTTGTTCAAGTGCACTTAAGTCATGTCCCGTCTGGGAATGAAACCCTCGGGTCACAAGGCCGCTTCCTTAACTATTAGGCCACCACTGCCCCGTTCACATGCTGCAGAGGAAGTGCACACATCAGCATTCTCTGCTTCCCTGCAGACTAAGTACACAATGCTCTTGATAGGCAGCAACTCCATTTACAAGGCCTCCTAAAACGCCAAAGCAAACCAAAACCCAGTATTTACACTCACATGGGTTTTGCTCCCTGTATGTGGAACCCCCTGGGATCACCTGTTTACTTACCTCGATCCGCACTTCTTCGCATGTGCAAGCTCTCAGCCAATCAGAACTCACTGCTGTGAATATTCATACCCATCAATGAGTGAGTGTTTGTAAGGGGGGCCAAACTACACTCAGGCCTAGTCTCAGGGAATTCCAGGAATCAGTCCCTTCATATCCACATCCAGGCTACCACCCAAGGTTACCCTCCAGGTCCCCATAGGCACATCCACAGCATTTTAGGTCTCCATTTTCTCTCATCAGGTTCTTGCATAAAATAAGAGGTGTGCGAGCTCTGGTGTCTCAGTGTTTTGTGGGTTTTCAGCCAGAGCCAGAAAATCCCTCCATCTTGCATAAAGAACTATTTAACTGATGGGGGCCCTACAAGTTTAATCTGGCTCTGTTGTGGGTGTATACACAACAGGGCCCACTAATGGCATCACAGGGTAGGTTAGTTTAGTGCCCCCATGGGCCAGAACCCAGAGCTGGCAGGAAAGGCTTTAGATCCAATTTAAAGTGGCAAAACGCTGCGTGGCAGGTCCTATAATCTAAACGTTTCCAGAGCCAGTCCCTGGCCTTCCCCAGCAATCTGGGGCAGTTCACACAGCAGGGCATCCCCAGATCTCCAGTATTCAATGACCTCCTCAGTCAGTCCTTGGTCCAATGGTGTATGCGCAGGCTCTCGTCCAATCAGAGCCCTTTGCCATGCTTATGTCATTCAGCAAACTGCTCGGATTAGGAATGCAAGTGGGCACATCCACGCGTTTTCGAGCTGTGCGCACGCTCCTGCCCCAGTGATTCAGATAGGCTGGGGGGGGGGGGGGGGGGGGGGTGTGCATGCAGCTGAGGATGCATCCGCTTGCGCACCCATTAAAGTGTTTCTGCACCCCCACCCTATCCCCAACTGAACCCAGCTCTTACCTTCTGTCTGTCACAGCGCTGGGCTTCAGCTTGTAGCTTAGCGACAGGCACCTACTTCCTGGGGAACTAGTATCTCCCTCACATCTTGCCCCCAATCAGCTTGGCCAATTGGGACGGAATTTCTAATTTTCCCCTGCTCCTCCCTCTTCAGAGTGGGGCCTGAAGCCGATGCCGGGAGAGATCTGCAGCGTCTGCACCCCCCCCCCTTCGTCCACTATCCTACCTTACCCATGTACCCACCCACCGACTAACCTAGATGACTGTGTTAGGAGTGCGCGCATGCACGTTTGGGAGTGCTGATCTAGACTCCAATGTTGCCTAGCAACAGGGGGGAGGGAAGAAGCACAGCCAGGGTGTCTGAGGCAAGCTCTGGCCATTGTACAGATTCCTGGGGATCCAGCTGGGTGTTGGTCCACTTTTAAAACGGAAAACATTTTAGGACCAAATGTAGCCCGACGCAAAGGTCTAACAATTACCTTTGCCCAAAGTATTTCTTAATCCCAATCAGAGCAGTTTGCCGAATTGCATAAGCACGGCAAATGGTTCTGATTGGACGAGAGTCCATGCATGCGCCGTTGAACCGAGGCGAGTGAATACTGATGATCTGGGGGGGGGGGGGGGGGGGGTTCACACAGTGGGACACCGAACAAAACCCAGGATAGTCAAAATTCCAGGTTTTATTCCACTTTAAGAATGCAGTTAGTTGCTATGACCATAAAGTGGCAACTAATAAAATGAGGTAGGACATGCCAGGATCGTAACCCATCCTTTCACCGCTGCCTGTGAAACAAATACTCACAATTTCTTTATGGAGCTCTGCGAGGGGGATAGAGACAGCTGCACATCTCCTACTGGAGGAGATGCTGCTGACACACATGTGCAGCTGTTTCCAGTCATCTCCTATTGGAGAAGATGCTGGTGACACACGTGTGCAGCTGTTTCCAGTCACCTGTAGGATGAAGCTCTGCTAGGGAAGGGTGAATGTATTGCATTATTGATGGGATAAGTTAGTTTAGGGTCCCTCCCTGGTACATGGGAGGGTTTGGGTCCAATTTATGTAGACGCTCCATCCCTGTGACCTGCAACATATCATAGTGACGTAACACGTCAGATTTAGGGGGGTCCTCGGCACCTCAGCCGATGACGTCATCGCGGCATTGCCCCTTTCCCTGTGCAGCAACGGCACTTGGGAGTACTAAGATGGCCGCCCCCGTACAGCGCATGGCTACAGCTTAGCGCGGGCTTGTCATGACCCGGAAACAGCGACCGGTACAGGGTTAAACTTTCTTACCTGGCTCCGGTGTCTTCCGGTCATACAGGTGCAGGGCGGCCAGACAGGAAGCGCTGCTCACCGCCGCTCCCAGCACAAAACCGCCGAGGAAGCGGCTACCGCGAAGCTTATGCATCACACCGGCCGACATGACCGGCTCCCGGCGGTGAAATGCAGCCGAGCGCCACCTGTTGGTTCTTTCTTGAGGAATCCATTGTGTTATAGACGAGCGCCATCTGCTGCCCATAGCTGTGCATTGCTTGTCATTCTTTAACATAGGTGGCAACTTCTTATTTTTAGGACAACAATGACAATATTAGTGTAAAAGCGAATCTATATTCCGCGCAACCCTCACCCCACAGACAGGGCTGTATTTACCATTAGGCAAACCTAGGCCTGTGCCTAGGGTGGACACTTGCAGGGGGGTCCTATGGAGTGTGCTATTAATGCTATAGATTAAAACCCCCTGCTGGCACCTTAATGCCCTCCCATACACAGAGAGACACAGGTTTAACCCTTTAAATGGCAAGCACGTAGTTTCTACGTGGTTGCTTCTCCTACCGTTAAGTGCCAAGCATGTAGAAACTACGTGCCTGGCATTTCCCCCTAACAGTTAAAAAATAGAAAAAAAACCCCACTTACCTCTGGTATCCCCGTGAAGCTTGGGGTCCCCTCTTCCTGGGGGGCATCCGATCCCCCAGCGCTGACATCGCCGCTGTAAAAAAACAAACTGTCATTTACTCACCTCCGCGCCCGAGCCTTCTGCCTGGGTCTCCTCTTCACCAGGGAGGGGTCAGATCCCCCCCCCCCCCTGGGCTGCGCAGGCTTCAGGTGAGGACCCTCTTCCGGGTCCTCACCTCTTGTAATGGCGGCGATGGCCGCCGTCCACCTAGCCCCGCCCATTGTGGGAGGAGCGGGATGACGTCATCCCGCTCCTCCTATACCCCCTCAGAGCTCCGACATCTGTCAGATGCCGGTGGTGATCGGAGCAGGGCGGGTGTCAGGCGAGGAGGCTCCGATCGGAGCCCCCTCGCCTGACACCCGCCCTGCGCCGATCACTACCGGCATCTGTCAGTGACATGACAACGGTGAGGGATGCCGGATCGGAGGTGAGTACATTAAAAAAAAATAAAGATTTTTTTCTTATGTGTCTGTGTCATTATTTTTTACTTTTAACCCCTTGTGAACTGGTTTTTACCCCTTAAAGTGGACCAACACCCAGGATTTTGACTATCCTGGGTCTTGGTCCACTTCGGTGGGGCACCCCCGATCGGGGTGCCCCGCTGTGTGAAACCCCCCCGAACTCCCCGAACAACTCACCTCTCCCCGCTCCCAGCGCCGACGTACAAGCCAGGTCCAGGAACGTCTAAGCGGCTGCCGCCGCCGCCGCCTCCCGCGCGTCCCTTTTGACGCGCGCTCCCCCGCGTCGGCCATTTGCAGACGGCCGGCGCGGGCGCGCGCACGGCTACAGGGGCGCGAGGGAGGCGGCGGCGGCCGGCCGCCGCCGAAGATCAGGTAAGGTTTTTCGGGGGTTTTGGGGGGGTTACACCCCGCGGGACATCCCGATCTCGGATGTCCCGCGGGGTGGGGGGTGATCGGCCCGGGAATCTTATAGATTCCCGGGCCGATCACCCGTGGGTGTTGGTCCACTTTAAAAATAAAAAAAAAAATGGGGGGACCTTATGTCATATTTTTTTTTTGATTAACCATTTGTGTTCTGTCACCCAGCAGCTATAAAAGGCTTCCAGCAGGTGAGCAGAAGCCAGTGATCGCCGAGGGACACAGTGCTCCAGGATGGATGGGAGGTAAGTATAAAAAAAAAAAAAAATTAATAAAATATTTTTTTCTCTGTGTGTGTCTGTTTTTTTTTTTACATTTAACCCCTTGTGAACTGGTAAGGGGTCCATGACCCCTATACCAGTTCACAAGGCTGGGGGGATGGCAAGTCACCTGCAACTAGCGGGTGGCTTGCCATTAACCCCCGGAACCCCCACTACCTGCCTCCCCAAAGGCCAGGGGGGGGGGCAGAAGAGCCCGGGCCCACGGGCTATGCAGGCTTGTAGCCTGCAGGGCCAGGGGCCACAAAAGCTGGCCCCTGTGCCCTGTTCCTACAAGCCCTGCATAGCTGGTCCCGGGCTGGTTACTTTGGGTAAGGGGGACCCCACGTCTTTTTTTTTTATTTTTTATTTTTAAAGGTTTTTAACCCATAAAAAAAAAAATGGGCCCCCCCCCCCCGGGAGGGGGGACTCTATGTCATTTTGTTTCTCGATTTAACCCTTTGTAGTGTGGATGGTATTTGTATTTTATTTGTGAATGTTATAAAGTACTTGTTTCAGTTAGGGGGGTCTCCTGGGCAGGAACGGGGGGCTACCGATAAATATGTGGTACCGTTCTAATCGGTAGAAATGGGGCTCACACATGCAATATGGTTTTCCTTAATAAAATACATTTTTTATTTAAAATAAAGGAGTCAATTTTCTAAAATAAATATTTTTTTTTTACTTAATAATATTGTAAAAAAAAAAAAAAAAATTTACAAACAAGACATTTCATGTTAAAGCCTAAACTCTGCTGCAAAAAAAAAAATATATATATATATATATATATATATATATATAATTTTCCTGAAAGTTCCAGCAAAAATGGCGCAAAACATGGCGCAAAATGGGGAAAAATGACCTGTCAACAGAGGGTGACAAAATCTCAAGTAGGCTGGCAATTAAAAGGGTTAAAAGTAGCTATGCATGTTGGGTATTGTTCTGTTCGGGGGACCTTGGGCTTTCAGACTTAGCTTGTTTTTTTCTGGTTTGCATATTTATATTTTAGGAAAAGGTGTTTTTTATTCAGCTTTTTTATACATTTTTTAGGGAAACCCTGCGCAACCAAAGAATTCTTTGAGGAAATAATTCCAGAAAGATGAGCCCACTAGAACAAGCTGGGTACGCTTAGAAAGCTTAACATGTGTACTTTCAGGGAATATATTATGGGGGATATTCCAAATGTAAAGGGTTGTTTTGCTTGAAAAATCGCAAGGTGCGCACTTTGTCTGCAGAGCTGAAATTTTCAAGCAAAATTACCGTTACGCACATGCTTTACTTTGGGGTGTTTGGCAACTCTTCCACTGACAGTAGCTATGCATGTTGGGTATCGTTCTGTTCGGAGGATGTTGCTTTTTCAGATTAAACTTGTTTTTTCTTGTTTGTATATAGTTTTTTTAGGAAAATGTGGCTTTGATTCTGCTTTTTTTATCCGTTTTTTAGGGAAACTCTTTGCAACCAAAGAATCCATTGAGGGATTACTTCTAGAAAACTATGGCCACATCAACAAGCCTGATACACCTAGAAAGCTTGAGGTGTTTACTTCCAGAGAGTATATAGTTTGTTGGGGGTATTTCAAATGTAACCAAAGAATTCTTTGAGGAAATAATTCCAGAAAGATGAGCCCACTAGAACAAGCTGGGTACGCTTAGAAAGCTTAACATGTGTACTTTCAGGGAATATATTATGGGGGATATTCCAAATGTAAAGGGTTGTTTTGCTTGAAAAATCGCAAGGTGCGCACTTTGTCTGCAGAGCTGAAATTTTCAAGCAAAATTACCGTTACGCACATGCTTTACTTTGGGGTGTTTGGCAACTCTTCCACTGACAGTAGCTATGCATGTTGGGTATCGTTCTGTTCGGAGGATGTTGCTTTTTCAGATTAAACTTGTTTTTTCTTGTTTGTATATAGTTTTTTTAGGAAAATGTGGCTTTGATTCTGCTTTTTTTATCCGTTTTTTAGGGAAACTCTTTGCAACCAAAGAATCCATTGAGGGATTACTTCTAGAAAACTATGGCCACATCAACAAGCCTGATACACCTAGAAAGCTTGAGGTGTTTACTTCCAGAGAGTATATAGTTTGTTGGGGGTATTTCAAATGTAAAGGGTTGTTTTGCTTGAAAAATCGCAAGGTGCGCACTTTGTCTGCAGAGCTGAAATTTTCAAGTAAAATTACCATTACGCACATGCTTTACTTTGGGGTGTTTGGCAACTCTTCCACTGACAGTAGCTATGCATGTTGGGTATCGTTATGTTCGGAGGATGTTGCGTTTTCAGATTAAACTTGTTTTTTCTTGTTTGTATATAGTTTTTTTTAGGAAAATGTGGCTTTGATTTTGCTTTTTTATCCTTTTTTTAGGGAAACTCTTTGCAACCAAAGAATCCATTGAGGGATTACTTCCAGAAAACTATGGCCACATCAACAATCCTGGTACACCTAGAAAGCTTGAGGTGTGTACTTCCAGAGAATCTATAGTTTGTTGGGGGTATTTCAAATGTAAAGGGTTGTTTTTCTGGAAAAATTGCAAGGTGCGCATATTGCATAGCATAGTTGTATTTTATCTGAAAATTCCCTAAAGCGTTGTTTCAGTTTGGGGGAGCCTCCTGGGCAGGAAAGGGTGTCTACCTATACATATGTGGTACCGCTGTAACCGGGAGAAATTGGGATTTCACACGCAATAACATTTTATTGACAAACTTACATTTTTATTACAAAAAAAACTACAAATTGTAAAATATATATATATATATTTTTTGCACATATTTCACCCAAAAATATTGAGAATACACCTAAAAAATGACAAACAAGACATTTCATGTTAAAGCCCAGACTCTGCTGAAAAAAACAATATATAATTTTCCTGGGAAATCCCTTCAAAAATCACATTTGAACATGGGGAGTGCAAAATAGTGCAAAATGGTCTGGCAACAAAGGGTGACAAAAACTCCAGGTAGGCTGGCACTTAAGAGCATCTCCCAGCTGTTAACAAGTCCCAATTTCCCTGCCTCTAGGCTGTGGTCATGTGACTTCTGTGTGTCAGGAGCCTGGAAAGTTAGTACTTTTTAATTAGTTTATAGGGCCCTGTATTTAAACCCTTGTACCTTTCCCCTCCTACATACACCTGCATGTAACCCAGTGCACCCTCTACCTCCTCCACAGACTGTCTGCATTTTACCCCTTGCACCCTCTCCCTCCTCCACATACTCTATCTGCATGTAAACCCTTGCATACGCTCTGTCTGCCACCCCCACAAGTAGGATGTAAGCAAGAAACAAAAGTGCCTGGACCCCTAAAAGGCAGCCCTGGTCACAGGCAATACCCAGGGCCAGATTATTGTGGACAAAAACCAGCCCTGGAATCTCATTCCCTCTCTGAACTAGGATGCCCTGCTGTGTGAACCCACTCAGTCACCTGCCTGATGTGCCCAAAAATTGGATTTTAGGTATCCTAGGTTTAGGTCCATCCCCTTAGGGCACCCTGGTTTGGGGTGCCCTGCTATGCGAAATCTCCCAGATCGGCCATTCCCCTCACCTTTAAAACGCATGTGCGAGCGCTTGAGCAATCACCTCTTTTGTTTTGAATGGGGCTCCGGCATAGGGAGCGGTGACGCGTGCATCCCCGCTGTCTGAATGGCTGAGCACTGGAGTGGAACAGCTGAGGGATAAAGTGGTGTGTGGTGATCACGGCAAGGGCCCGGGACAAGGTAAGGGGGCTTGCGGGCGATCTGGGGGGGGGGGGGGGGGGCTCACACAATAGGGCATGCCAAATCATCTGGCCCTGGAGACTTTTAGACTTTTTTTTAGACCCTAATTGAGGGGTCAGTGATCGCATTCTGAATTGTTTACTTATATAGGTACTGGCACCTTTGATTAGTGGATTTAGCAAGCACTTTACCTTCATTCAGTTTTTGTTTAGTTAGCACTAGCGCTTTCATCATTCTATGCATCAAATCTATTTTGTCTAGTATTTTCAGCTTGCATCTATAATTTGGATTCCACTAGCACTTTCATTATTCTGTGCATCAAAATTATCCCAGGATTGTTTTTAGATTTGTCTATTGTGTAGCAAATGTGTTTTTCTTGATGGCATGAAATAAATATACATTTTATTATATGATTGTTTAGATACTTTGTTTGGGTAGTGCTGCCATCCAGTGGATCTATTAGGGAGCTGCACATTCTCCTCTCTTGCTCATTGTTTCAATTATACCACTGTGGAGCAGCACCCCTGGTAATTTGCTCTGTTCACTTTGTATGGTGGGGATTGGTGTAACATTATATTAGCTGGACAAATAACTACTTTCAACATTTACATCCTTACTAACTGTTAGTTTATCCAGATATATTTACAATATATCCCCTTCTCCTCAGCTCCTCGTGCATCCTAAGCCTCAAATCCACCCTTGCCCACATATTCCACAGGCCTTTCTTGCTTAAACCCAGACCAATACTTTACCCAGTGCTAGGTCCCCTTGGGACATTTTAGGGCTTAAAACTATGACCACGCCTTCTAATACTATAAAAATATATGCTTTTATTAAATATGTTTAAAATACTCATTACATTGAAATGACATCATTTACATCCATATGTTTGAACACATTCTTATCATATCACGTCTGTACTCCTTGCGGAACCTTTCATGCATCTATATTCCAACATTTCCTCTGTGGGCATGCATCTACATTTCAATATTCCCTCTATGGGCATGGGCAGACATGTGACATGTTTCGCCTAATTTGGCTTTCTCAATGTCCTATACATATGACAGACAACGTTTCATATTAGTAAATTAGTATGTTAGTTTACAGCAATATATTGTAGATGATGAAGTAAGATTAAATACCTTGTTATGATATTTCATCATATGGCCTCTCATTCATGTACATCATGCAATTTCCCCTAGGAGAATTGGTGGTGCGCCAGTGCCCTTTCACCCTATGGAGATTATTATATATATTTAGTGTTTAGTGTTGGTTATTTCATAAATTTTCCTCATTCATCATTTTGTGGGCATATCGACATTGCCATCCTAAAATACCTGTTGGTGATGGTCTCCCCTTTAAAAGATTGTCCAGCTGATCCCTAATTGGGGTATCTTTGGAGTTATCACGGGGAACCTATGTAGTAATCTGAAATAGACAGGGTCGCATTCATAAATGCCCATTACTTACATATCCCTGCTATATTACTGTAACATATGAAGTCAGAGTACTTGAAAAGATTGCCATACCTTTAATATCTATGCTGCATCGGGCAGCCGCGGTGGCGGGTGACAGTCCACAGAGCGGCACCCATGCCCGCTGTCCCGTCCGGGCTCTCCCGCGTCCCGCGGACGCGATTATGTCCCGCACGAAAGGATACTCGCCTGCAGCTGCGCCAGAGACGCTTCTTATGCGCTCCAGTGCCTGGCGTGCATATGCCTCAACTTCCGGCTTCCGCCGGATATGACGCATCGCATCGCTGGTCTGGCTCAGTGGTCTACAATGGCGGCGCCATTTTGTTGGCGATCCGCCGTTTTGTTAGAGACCCGCCTCCATATCTAACACCTTGATAATCTAAGTGTAAAAAGGAAAACTATTGAATCTGAATAGCGAACCGCCATTTCTGTATAGTATGCCTCAAAATAGGGGACAATGTTTTACATATGAGCCTTCCCTTTTGCATTTATGATGGTATATACCTTTTTTTGGTAGAATTATTTAATTTAATTTTTTTTTTCTTGAGCCAGAACTGCCCTATTACAGCTACGCCTATAAAGTGGTAATATAGCTTCAACCTGTACTCAATTGGACCTGTGTGTTTCCAAATCCTGGGGTGGATGGCACTCCACCATTTCTCCTTTGGTTTACAAAGTTATCATGATACACACAAATTAATATCAAATTCATATTTGATATTAGTATGTTGATATATACATTACATATCTACGATGCCATAGATGTGCCATATATTACATACATCATCGTGGCTGGTTACTCTAATAAGGCCTCTCTATAGGGGCCAGTTGTGTGTATCAATGAGATTATCGAACATGCACCACTTATGACGAGTGGTTGGAGGTAACGATCCCCATAGCGGCTGGCATTTTCCGTCAGAGCCTCCATGCCCGACACGATTGGACGCCCTGGTGGAGCCGTGGGTGATTTGTGCACTTTCGGAAGTGCATAAAACGTGGGAATCTTTGGGCATGGGGACTTGAGGAAGCCAGCCGCCTGCGGGTCAATCACCCCCTCCTCTCGGGCTTGGTGGATGAGCTGATGGTATTCCCTGTCGTCCCTGGCGAGTCTGGACGTGGAGGCACGTACATACCACTCCTTATTGTTCAAGATGTCCATGCACATCCTCTCGTACTGCTGCGTAGACATGACCACAAAGTTGCCACCATTGTCAGCCGGTTTTATTATCAGGTCATGGTTGTTCTCCAGTTCCTTCACAGCTGCTTGTAGTTGTTCATTTATGTTTGAATGATAACCCATTTGTTTAGGCAGACGTTCCAGGTCTGCCATTATTAGATCCACAAAGGTGGCAACATAGTGGTTCATGCTCAGAGCAGGAAAGAACATAGAAGGCTTCCTAAATTTGGTTTAATTTGGACTGCTTGTTATGTAGCCTGCCATTTCTAAACCATGTTCCTCCATGTCTTTTTCAAGTTGTGTGTCGCTTACGGGATTACTTGTAGAATCTTGGGGGCTTATGGCGGCAGCGTCTTCTCCCTTGTTCATGAAATGATACCTGCATAGGATTTTTCTTGCAAACATGTGAACATCTTTCACCACCTCAAAGACATCCAGTCTCTTTGATGGACAGAAGTTCAATCCCCGTTTTAACAATTCTTGTTCTGTACTGTGTTCATATTGGGATAGATTTATGATGTCTCTCTGCTGTGGTGTGTCACTCCCTGTGTTCCCATCTGGTTCATTTACTGCTGGGGAAATAATGTTAATTTCTTTGGCCCGCCGTCTGGCGTTGGCCCTCCTTTTGTTTCGGCGTTGGTTACGTCTCTTTCTAAAAAATCCCTCTTATGTGTCTGTGTCTCTCCCAGCTCTTCCAAGGGGACACTTCTGCTGCCCATCTTACGTTTCACTGTATTTGTTCCTAATTCCTCACTGGGTATGGAGATTTCTCTCCTAGGTGGTCCCTTCCAGGGCATCCTGTCCCTTGCCCCCCCGAGGTTTAAATTTCCTTTGAAATTGTCTCTATTAGCTCTCTCCCTTGAAGAGGAGGTATCTGAGGAGCTATGGGAGCGGCCTGGATATTCTCTCCTACCCCTTCCCTGATTTTGTACGTCAGGCCATATGTAGGCCTCTTTGTTCCTATATGCTAGCCTATCTCTAACCAATTTTCTCTCCTTCATTTGTACTATCTCCTTATTCATCTTTTCAATTGATTCTTGTATGCTAGAGTCCCTCTGTTTAAACTTCTCGTCTTTTTGTTGTTGATCCAAACTTTCGATAATATTTTTAATTTGCCCATTGATCGTTTCTAGAGAGTGCATGTGGTGGGTAACCAATAATTCCATAAGTTGCAGTGAGCAGTCCTGGAGGACTTTCTCCCACTGCTGTTTAAATACTTTGTCAAGCAAAGAGATTTGGGGAAAAAGCCTGATCCTTAATCCCTTAGGTACTATGTTGTTTTGTATATATTCACGCAAGTATTGTGCATCCCACCACGTCTTTGATTTCTTTGTTAATAATTTATATAATTTGTTGAAAAGTGTGTGGGTGATTTCTTGTCTTTCTATTGAGTCTTTATTAGTCACCTTGCACTGTGTTAGGTCAAGGATCATCTTTTCCCACTCTTCACTGCCAAATTGGGTCATTTTATAATTGTTTTTATGCAGGTGTAGGAAAGACACCCTTAGGCCTTTTAAATTAAATTTGTATTGGTATTCTAATTCCTACCTCTGGGGGGGGGTGCGCACTTAAAGGGATTATCCCTTTAGCTAGTTACGTCAGACTTTCTTGTGACCATGAACGTTGGTCCTGATGGCGACCGCAAAAACCCCTATATCTTTCTTGAGTATGTGGGCTGGTTCATAGTACAGCCCTTCTTTCAAACCAATACTTTACCCAGGGCTAGGTCCCCTTGGGACATTTTACGGCTTAGAACTATGACAACGCCTTCTAATACTATAAAAATATATGCTTTTATTAAATATGTTTAAAATACTCATTACATTGAAATGACATCATTTACATCCATATGATTGAACACATTCTTATCATATCACGTCTGTACTCCTTGCGGAACCTTTCATGCATCTATATTCCAACATTTCCTCTGTGGGCATGCATCTACATTCCAATATTCCCTCTAAGGGCATGGGCAGACATGTGACATGTTTCGCCTAGTTTGGCTTTCTCAATGCCCTATACATATGACAGACAAACGTTTCATATTAGTAAATTAGTATGTTAGTTTACAGCAATATATTGTAGATGATGAGGTAAGATTAAATACCTTGTTATGATATTTCATCATGTGGCCTCTCATTAATGTACATCATGCAATTTCCCCTAGGAGAATTGGTGGTGCGCCAGTGCCCTTTCACCCTATGGAGATTATTAATTTAGTGTTCAGTATTGGTTATTTCATAAATTTCCCTCATTCATCATTTTGTGAGCATATCGACATTGCCATCCTAAAATACCTGTTGGTGATGGTCTCCCCTTTAAAAGATTGTCCAGCTGATCCCTAATTGGGGTATCTTTGGAGTTATCACGGGGAACCTATGTAGTAATCTGAAATAGACATATCCCTGCTATATTACTGTAACATATGAAGTCAGAGTACTTGAAAAGATTGCCATACCTTTAATATCTATGCTGCATCGGGCAGCCGCGGCGGGTGACAGTCCACAGAGTGGCGCCCATGCACGGCCCCCAAGCGCGCTGTCCCGTCCGGGCTCTCCCGCGTCTCGCGGCCGCGATTATGTCCCACACGAAAAGATACTCGCCTGCCGCCGCGCCAGCGGTGCTTCTTATGCGCTCCAGCGCCTGGTGCGCATATGCCTCAACTTCCGGCTTCCGCCGGATATGACGCATCGCGTAGCTGGTCTGGCTCAGTGGTCTACAATGGCGGCGCCATTTTGTTGGCGATCCGCCATTTTGTTGGAGACTCGCCTCCATATCTAACACCTTGATAATCTACAGTGTGTAAAAAGGAAAACTATTGAATCTGAATGGCGAACCGCCATTTCTGTATAGTATGCCTCAAACTAGGGGACAATGTTTTACATATGAGCCTTCCCTTTTGCATTTATGATGGTATATACCTTTTTTTGGTAGAATTATATTTTTTATCTTTTTTCTTGAGCCAGAACTGTCTATAAAGTGGTAATATAGCTTCAACCTGTACTCAGTTGTACCTGTTTCCATATGTTTCCAAATCCTGGTGTGGATGGCACTCCACCATTTCTCCTTTGGTTTACAAAGTTATCATGATACACACAAATTAATATCAAATTAATATTTGATATTAGTATGTTGATATATACATTACATATCTACGATGCCATAGATGTGCCATATATTACATACATCATCGTGGCTGGTTACTCTAATAAGGCCTCTCTATTAGGGCCAGTTGTGTGTATCAATGAGATTATCAATCATGCATCTGTTTATTATTCTTCGGGGGTCATCCTACACCTGTCAAATGACCCAACACCTGCTCCCATGTATTCCTGAAATCCCTATCCTTGCTTGGATCTTTTAATTAGAGATAAGAAGCGAAACTTAAGGTTTCATTGAGGCCAGGGTAGCAGAATGCTCCCAACCTATAGATCCACCTCGTCTCCAATTGAAGGGTCTTTTTTTCAATGCTCCTGCTCCCTGAGCTGAGGGGTGTATCCTGTCAAGTCCTTGTACTTGAAGGAGACGCGGGTCCTTATTGTGAAATCTAAGGAAGTGACGACTTATTGGGTTTTTTTGAGACCCTATTCTCATGTTGTATTGGTGTTCATAGGTTATTTTTTTCAAAGGACGGTTAGTTTTGCCTACATAAAAACACTTACAGGGGCAGGTTAGCAATTATATCACATTTAAAGATCCAAGCAAGGATAGGGATTTCAGGAATACATGGGAACAGGTGTTGGGTCATTTGACAGGTGTAGGATGACCCCTGAAGAATAATAAACAGATGCATGATTGATAATCTCATTGATACACACAACTGGCCCCTATAGAGAGGCCTTATTAGAGTAACCAGCCACGATGATGTATGTAATATATGGCACATCTATGGCATCTTAGATATGTAATGTATATATCAACATACTAATATCAAATATTAATTTGATATTAATTTGTTTGTATCATGATAACTTTGTAAACCAAAGGATAAATGGTGGAGTGCCATCCACACCAGGATTTGGAAACACACAGGTCCAATTGATTACAGGTTGAAGCTATATTACCACTTTATAGCCAGTTCTGGCTCAAAAGATAAAAAATATAATTCTACCAAAAAAAGGTAAATGCTATCATAAATGCAAAAGGGAAGGCTCATATGTAAAACATTGTCCCCTATTTTGAGGCATACTATACAGAAATGGCGGTTCGCCATTCAGATTCAATAGTTTTCCTTTTTACACACTGTAGATTATCAAGGTGATATGGAGGCGAGTCTCCAACAAAATGGCGGATCGCCAACAAAATGGCGCCGCCATTGTAGACCAGTGAGCCAGACCAGCGACGTGATGCGTCATATCCGGCGGAAGCCGGAAGTTGAGGCATATGCGCACCAGGCGCTGGAGCGCATAAGAAGCGTCGCTGGCGCGGCGGCGGGCGAGTATCCTTTCATGTGGGACATAATCGCAGCCGCGAGACGTGGCAGAGCCCGGACGGGACAGCGCGCTTGGGGGCCGTGCATGGGTGCCACTCTGTGGACTGTCACCCGCCGCCGCGGCTGCCCGATGCAGCATAGATATTACAGGTATGGCAATCTTTTCAAGTACTCTGACTTCATATGTTACAGTAATATAGCAGGGATATGTAAGTAATGGGCATTTATGAATGCGACCCTGTCTGTTTCAGATTACTATTCAGATTACTAGTCTATTCCCCGTGATAACTCCAAAGATACCCCAATTAGGGATCAGCTGGACAATCTTTTAAAGGGAAGACCATCACCAACAGGTATTTTAGGATGGCAATGTCGATATGCCCACAAAATGATGAATGAGGAAAAAACAATACTAAACACTAAATTAATAATCTCCATAGGGTGAAAGGGCACTGGCGCACCACCAATTCTCCTAGGGGAAATTGCATGATTTACATGAATGAGAGGCCACATGATGAAATATCATAACAAGGTATTTAATCTTATCTCATCATCTACAATATATTGCTGTAAACTAACATACTAATTTACTAATATGAAACATTTGTCTGTCATATGTATAGGGCATTGAGAAAGCCAAATTAGGTGAAACATGTCACATGTCTGCCCATGCCCATAGAGGGAATATTGGAATGTAGATGCATGCCCACAGAGGAACTGTTGGAATATAGATGCATGAAAGGTTCCGCAAGGAGTACAGACGTGATATGATAAGAATGTGTTCAAACATATGGATGTAAATGATGTCATTTCAATGTAATGAGTATTTTAAACATATTTAATAAAAGCATATATTTTTATAGTATTAGAAGGCGTGGTCATAGTTCTAAGCCCTAAAATGTCCCAAGGGGAACTAGCCCTGGGTAAAGTATTGGTTTGAAAGAAGGGCAGTACTATGAACCAGCCCACATACTCAAGAAAGATATAGGGGTTTTTGCGGTCGCCATCAGGACCAACTTTCATGGTCCACATGGTCCAAGTCTGACGTAACTAGGTAAAGGGATAATCCCTTTAGGAATTAGAATACCTATACAAATTTAATTAAATTTAAAGGCCTAAGGGTGTCTTTCCTACACCTGCATAAAAACAATTATAAAATGACCCAATTTGGCAGTGAAGAGTGGGAAAAGATGATCCTTGACCTAACACAGTGCAAGGTGACTAATAAAGACTCAATAGAAAGACAAGAAATCACCCACACACTTTTCAACAAATTATATAAATTATTAACAAAGAAATCAGAGACGTGGTGGGATGCACAATACTTGCGTGAATATATACAAAACAACATAGTACCTAAGGGATTAAGGATCAGGCTTTTTCCCCAAATCTCTATGCTTGACGAAGTATTTAAACAGCAGTGGGAGAACGTCCTCCAGGACTGCTCACTGCAACTTATGGAATTATTGGTTACCCACTACATGCGCTCTCTAGAAACGATCAATGGGCAAATTAAAAATATTATCGAAAGTTTTGATCAACAACAAAAAGACGAGAAGTTTAAACAGAGGGACTCTAGCATACAAGAATCAATTGAAAATATAAATAAGGAGATAGTACATATGAAGGAGAGAAAATTGGTTAGAGATAGGCTAGCATATAGGAACAAAGAGGCCTACATATGGCCTGACGTACAAAATCAGGGAAGGGGTAGGAGAGAATATCCAGGCCGCTCCCATAGCTCCTCAGATACCTCCTCTTCCAGGGAGAGAGCTAATAGAGACAACTTGGAACAGCAATTTCAAAGGAAATTTAAACCTCGGGGGGCAAGGGACAGGATGACCTGTAAGGGACCACCTAGGAGAGAAATCTCCATACCCAGTGAGGAATTAGGAACAAATACAGTGAAATGTAAGATGGGCAGCAGAAGTGTCCCCTTGGAAGAGCTGGGAGAGATACAAACACATAAGAGGGATTTTTAGAAAGAGATGTAACCAACGCTGAAACAAAAGGAGGGCCAATGCCAGACGGCGGGCCAAAGAAATTAACATTATTTCCCCAGCAGTAAATGAACCAGATGGGAACACAGGGAGTGACACACCACAGCAGAGAGACATCATAAATCTATCCCAGTATGAACTAACACAGGACCAACAAGAATTGTTAAAACTGGGATTGAACTTCTGTCCATCAAAGAGACTGGATGTCTATGAGGTGGTGAAAGATGTTCACATGTTTGCAAGAAAAATCCTATGCAGGTATCATTTCATGAACAAGGGAGAAGACGCTGCCGCCATAAGCCCCCAAGACTCTACAAGTAAACCCCGTAAGCGACACATAACTTGAAAAAGACATGGAGGAACTTGGTTTAGAAGTGGCAGGCTACATAACAAGCAGTCCAAATGAAACCAAATTTAGAAAGCCTTCCACGTTCTTTCCTGCTCTGAGCATGAACCACAATGTTGCCACCTTTGTGGATCTAATAATGGCAGACCTGGAACGTCTGCCTAAACAAATTGGTTATCATTCCAACATAAATGAACAACTACAAGCAGCTGTGAAGGAACTGGAGAACAACCATGACCTGATAATAAAACCGGCTGACAAGGGTGGCAACATTGTGGTCATGTCTACGGAGCAGTACGAGAGGATGAACAATAAGAAGTGGTATGTACGTGTCTCCACGTCCAGACTCGCCAGGGAGGACAGGGAATATCATCAGCTCATCCACCAAGCTCGAGAGGAGGGGGTGATTGACCCACAGGCGGCTGGCTTCCTCGAGTCCCCATGCCCGAAGATTCCCACGTTTTATGCACTTCCGAAAGTGCACAAATCGCCCACGGCTCCACCAGGGCATCCAATCGTGTCAGGCATGGGGGCTCTGATGGAAAATGCCAGCCGCTATGTGGATCGTCACCTCCAACCACTCGTCATAAGCCTACCATCGTATGTCAAGGACTCAGGTCATGTCCTGAGGATCCTCGACGACCTGTAGGTGAACCCTGAATCGACCCTGGTGACTCTGGACATGGAGGCCCTATATTCTAGCATCCCGCATGAGAAGGGCATAAGGGCAGTGTAATCCTTGAATGAACTTGACATCTCCCAGCACAACCACAACTTGTTTCTGCTTCGGCTCCTCAATTTTGTCCTCACCCACAACCTCCTTCTATTTAAGGGCCAGCTCTACCACCAGATACAGGGGACGGCGATGGGGACCACTTGTGCCCCGTCGTTTGCGAACCTGTATCTGGGGTGGTGGGAGAGGGGTTTGTGGAGTGGGGACGAGATGGCCCAGTACCTGTGCCATGTAGCAGCATGGCACAGGTACATAGACGATATCTTGGTCATCTGGGAGGGGCCGAAGCAGGAACTTGTGAGATTCGTGAAGAAATTAAATGACAATCTCAAATTCACGTGCATTACTTTCCTGGATTTGGAAATTATAAAAGATCGCAGTGGCCATTTAAGCACAAATTTATACCATAAGGAGACATTGGCAAACAATATGTTACGGGCCAGTAGTTCGCATCCAGCACATTTATTGAGGAGCATCCCATATGGGGAACTCATCCGTGCGAGGCGCAACTGCACTACAATGGATCTGTTTGAAAGGGAAGCTGAAAGAATACAGACAAGACTTATGGCGAGAGGGTATAAAGATCAGGTATTAAGATCAGCCTATAGGAAGGCAAAAGGTATGGACAGGCAGGAATTATTATACAGACCCCGTAGAAACAAAGAACATTCAGGACCTACCCTAATCATGACATATACCGAAGCCCATAGCCAGATAGAACGTATATTATGAGCTCATTGGCCAGTATTACTAAACGACCGACACTTAAATACCTTCTTACCAAAAACATTGAGAGTCATTTATAGACGCTCCAAAAATTTGAGGGACACCCTTGTACATAGCCATTATGAACAGAACTGAAAAAAGGAATGTTGTAAGACCAAAGGCACATATCAATGTGGGGGATGCAATATGTGTAAGTATATAAAAATAGGCCCTTCAGCATCAATAGGGGATAGAGAAATACACAAATTGCACCACTTCATAATTTGTAACACCGCCAATCTGATATACTTGCTAACCTGCCCCTGTAAGTGTTTTTATGTAGGCAAAACTAACCGTCCTTTGAAAAAAACTAACCGTCCTTTGAAAAAAAGAACCTATGAACACCAATACAACATAAGAATAGGGTCTCAAAAAACCCCAATACGTCGTTACTTCCTTAGATTTCACAATAAGGACCCGCGTCTCCTTCAAGTACAAGGACTTGACAGGATACACCCCTCAGCTCGGGAAGGAGACATTGAAAAAAAGACCCTCCAATTGGAGATGAGGTGGATCTATAGGTTGGGAGCATTCCGCTACCCTGGCCTCAATGTAACCTTATGTCTAATTAAAAGATCCAAGCAAGGATAGGGATTTCAGGAATACATGGGAGCAGGTGTTGGGTCATTTGACAGGTGTAGGATGACCCCCGAAGAATAATAAACAGATGATGACACAGCATGATCGATAATCTCATTGATACACACAACTGGCCCCTATAGAGAGGCCTTATTAGAGTAACCAGCCACGATGATGTATGTAAGGCGAGTATCCTTTCGTGCGGGACATAATAGCGGCTGCGAGACGCGGGAGAGCCCGGACGGGACAGCCCGCTTGGGGGCCGTGCATGGGCGCCGCTCTATGGACTGTCACCCGCCGCCGCGGCTGCCCGATGCAGCATAGATATTAAAGGTATGGCAATCTTTTCAAGTACTTTGACTTCATATGTTACAGCAATATAGCAGGGATATGGAAGTAATGGGCGTTTATGAATGCGACCCTGTCTATTTCAGATTACTACATAGGTTCCCTGTGATAACTTCAAAGATACCCCAATTAGGGATCAGCTGGACAATCTTTTAACCCTTTAAGTGCCAGCCTACCTGGAGTTTTTGTCACCAAAGACTTAAAGGAGCCGCAGCACTCAACCCTGTTAGCTTGCAGACCAAGCTATAATCTGTCTCTAAATCTGGTAAAAACAGAGGCTCGGTCACACACATCTTCAGAAGTATGCTAAGCTGCACCACCTCGCCAAGGTGCCTCTATGGGTGCAGTCCTAACTGTAATCTATGAGAGCCCCATTTGGGACATACAATGCAAGAGATAAAAAGGGAGCAGCTTACCTGAGGTTGCCCTAAACCTCATGTGCAAGCCATGGGGTGGAAGGGTCAAGACCTTGTAATACAGCCTAGACCCCACACCCCATGTGCTTGCACAAATTCAAAATGAACAAAGGGGGAGTGGCAGCTGCTCAGACCATTTTATAACTGACCTGGGAGGTGCAAGTCAGCAGGGCAATTAGGTTACTAAAGACTTAAAGGAGCTGCAGCACTCAACCCTGTTAGCTTGCAGACCAACCTATAATCTGTCTCTAAATCTGGTAAAAACAGGCTCGTTCACATACATGTGCAGAAGTATGCTAAGCTGCACCACCGCGCCAAGGTGCCTCTATGGGTGCAGTCCTAACTCTAATCTATGAGAGCCCCATACAATGCAAGACCATTTTGCATTATTTTGCGCTCCCCATGTTCAAATGTGATTTTTGAAGGGATTTCCCAGGAAAATTATATATTGTTTTTTTCAGCATAGTCTGGGCTTTAACATGAAATGTCTTGTTTGTCATTCTCAATATTTTTGGGTGAAATATGTGAAAAAAAATAAAAAAAAATCTATTTTTTACAATTTGTAGTGTTTTTTTGTAATAAAAAATGTACGTTTGTAAAAAAAAATCTTATTGCGTGTGAAATACCAATTTCTCCCGGTTACAGCAGTACCACATATGTATAGGTAGACACCCTTTCCTGCCCAGGAGACTCCCCCAAACTGAAACAGAGCTTTAGGGGATTTTCAGATAAAATACAACTGCGATATGCGCTATGCGCACCTTGCAGTTTTTCCAGAAAAACAACCCTTTACATTTGAAATACCCCCAAAAATTATATATTCTCTGGAAGTACACACCTCAAGCTTTCTAGGTGTACCAGGCTTGTTGATGTGGCCACAGTTTTCTGGAAGTAATCCCTCAATGTAATCTTTGGTTGCAAAGAGTTTCCCTAAAAAAAGGATAAAAAAGCAGAATCAAAGCCACATTTTCCTAAAAAAACTATATACAAACAAGAAAAAACAAGTCTGAAAGCGCAAGGTCCCCCGAACAGAACAATACCCAACATGCATAGCTAATTTTAACCTTTTTAATTGCCAACCTACTTGAGTTTTTGTCACCCTCTGTTGACAGGTCATTTTGTGCCATTTTTGTGCCATTTTTTGCTGGCATTTTCAGGAAAATTATATATATATTCTTTTGCAGCAGAGTTTAGGCTTTAAAATTTAATTCTGTTTTTTACAATATTACTATTAAGTAAAAAAAATAAAATAAATAATTTTTTTAGAAAATTGTCTCCTTTATTTTAAATAAAAAATGTATTTTATTAAAGAAAACCATGAGAAAGCCCCATTTCTACCGATTAGAGCGGTACCACATATTTATCAGTAGCCCCCCGTTCCTGCCCAGGAGACCCCCCAAACTGAAACAAGTACTTTATAACATTTACAAATAAAATACAACTACCATCCACACTACAAAGGGTTAAATCGGGTTACATTTTTTGGGGGGATTTTTAAGGGTTAAAAAACCCAAATAACTCGCCCCCTCAGAAGGCAGTGCATGAACTCCGCATCCCAATCAGGCTCACCATAAAGCCTGTCACTGTCACTGTGTAGTTGAATTTAGGAAGCTCCAAAATGGCCACTACCACTAGAAAATCTGTGATGTGAAGTTTCAGCTTGGATGTGGATGCAGGAGCAAATGTACCGTATTTCTCGCCCTATAAGACGCACCTAGGATTTTGGGGAGGAAAATAAGAAAAATAATATTTTCCAAGTATACAGCACGTCCTGTTTCGCTTATTCCTTACGTCTGGGTTATCCGCCACAAGGTGGCGCAGTGGACTGCAGAAAGACTTGTGGCATCTCCCGGCCCTATAAAAAGCCAGGAACCTCCCACAAATTCCCAGTTTCCTTCTGCAGTCGGACTGCAAAGATAGAAGATGTCTCTCTCTCTCTCTTGCGCAGGTGAGCGAGGTAACCAAGCCTGCGGCCCTGCAAGTCTATTCCCATCCGATTCTGGACTCCCACTGCCTCCCAGCCTTGGCTGACAGATCGGGTGAAGGTAGAAGAGCACTAGGGTCAAGTGCTCCAGGAGCGCTGCTCATAGCCGCAGACCCTGTACTACAAAGGGGGGCCGGCTTTATGGTGAGCCTGATTGGGATGCGGAATTCATGCACTGGCTTCTGAGGGGGTGAGTTCTTTGGGGACTATGTCCTCTTCATTTACTTCTGGGCCCCCCCTCCCCTCCCTGGCCATGGATACTCGCCGCTGCCTTCCCTCGTCTTCCTCTCTTCTCCCCCATCTCTGACTCCATTCGGGGGGGGGGGGAGTGGTGTTTTCTGAGGTAATTTGGCGATTTTGGTGTTCTTAGCTGCCGCAAAGCTTTGTACTATGCTCCACGGCTGTGGGCGCTATAACCTGAGGTCATTTTGCTTTGTCATGGCGCCGGCCAGGTCACGTGTGGTGTTTTCTAAGGTAATTTGGCGATTTTGGTGTGTTTTTCGGGTGTTTTTAGCTGCCGCGCAGCTTTGTACTACACTCCGCGGCTGTGGGCGCTATAACCTGAGGCAATTTTGCTTTGTCATGGCGCCGGCCAGGTCACGTGTGGTGTTTTCTGAGGTAATTTGGCGATTTTGGTGTGTTTTCTGGTGTTTTTAGCTGCCGCGCAGCTTTGTACTACGCTTCGTGGCTGTGGGCGCTATAACCTGAGGTAATTCTGCTTTGTCATGGCCCCGGCTGGGTCACGTGAGCGCCGTTTTCGCGCTCTTCGAGGGTGGGTGGGGCCTGGTGATGCTGTGGATTGTGCTGTTCCCCTGCGGCCTGCCCCTCGAGGTACCTCAGCCGGCGCCATTTTGTACAACCTGCGTGTCTGGTTTTCTTCATTCCCGACTGCAGCGCTGCTTTCCCTGGTGTATCGCTTTCTGCGATCCCGCGGTGTCTTTGGTCCGTGAGTCCCCCTTGGGAGGGGTTTTTATTGACCCTGGGATTTTCATGTGCTGCGGGATGCTCATGCGTATTTTTACTTATGTCTTTTAGGCGGGATACCATTGGGTTGTGGTTCTCCCGGCTTACTCCTTCCTCCCCCTCACTCCCCCTTCACAAAATAGACTTCTGGGGGCATCCCGAGTGGCTTCTGTTTTAAGCCTTTACCCACTACTGGTCTATTGCGCCTGTGTTAATCACCATATGGAGGCTTCAGGGGATAGCGTGCTTGGGGGCCCTGCGAGGCAAGCCTGGCTATGTTCCATGTGTGGGTAACCCCTGTGATTAACAGTGTCACAGTGTGCGAATGGCGTGTGCTGACAGTGTCATTGCGCTACAAGCTGGTTTGCCTGCTTCGCTTACCAGCTCTGCACCTCCCTCTGCTTCCCCTACTCCCCCGCTCCTGCAACTAGGCCCCTGTGAGGGCACTGTTAGCAAGGAGTCTCATTCTGATTTGGCTCTGCGGGTGGCTAACATTGAGAGGCAGCTTGCCAGGCCTGTTCCTAGGAAGGCCTCTGGCAAGAAGCGGCACCTGGATCCTCCCCCCTTGCTAAGGTGTATGTGGGGATTGATGAGTTTGATGGCTGTCACCCCATTGAGATGGGGGGACTTTCCCATCCTCCCAAGAGGATTCATGGTACCCTGAGGACACTGACAATCTGCTGTCACAGAACAGGAACATTTTACCATTTTGGTACTTAAAGAATGGGAACGTCCTAGTAGGCTGCCTGCTGTGCCCAAGGGTTGGATAAAAGGTATCCCTTTCCTGCTGATCTTGTTAAGAAGGCTTGTCCAATACTTCGGTCGTGCCTTCCCCTGACACTACCTCTCTGAGGGATGGTGAGGACCGGCGCATGGATCAATTGGCCTGCCATGCTTTTACCTGTGTGGGGGCTGTATTGCATCCGACCTGTGCCGCTGCCATTACTGCTATTGCCCTCAAGAGGCTGCTCTGGCCTGCCATGCTTTTACCTGTGTGGGGGCTGTATTGCATCCGACCTGTGCCGCTGCCATTACTGCTATTGCCCTCAAGAGGCTGCTCAAGCGTCTCCTTGATGGTGCTACAGCTGGTAGCGGGGGGGGGGGGGGGACGGGACTATAGTACTCTCTTACTTTGTTCTGATTTAGAGGCCATTTCGGGGGTCCTCCATCCTCCTCCCTTCCTTTCGGCTCCTAGAGGAGGTCGTAGCTCCCTGTTCTCTAGTGGCCGCAGAGATTCTTGGGGCCATGGCAGATACCGTGGTCGTCCCGGTCTTTCCTGGATACCAAGCCCAAACCCTCTCACAAGCCCCCTCAGGCATGAAGGGGCGACCTCACCCATCCGGGTGGGGGGGCGGTTTCGGCTCTTTGCTCACGTCTGGAGGCTTCACGTCTCAGACCGGTGGATACAGGAGGTATTGTCCTCCGGTTACAAGATCTAAAGGGACTTAACAAATTGTCAGATTCAAGCATTTTTTGTATGCTTTGCTGTCAGTACCCTTCGCCCGGGCGACTTCATGACCACTGTGGACATCAAGGATGCCCCTTTGTTCAGTTTGACATGAGACATCTTTAGTTACTCCTCTTGTCAGTTTGGGATCGGGACTCTGTGTCCTTGGCTCAAGAGTTTGCTCTGTCACCTCTGGCCAGACGCTCCCTCTCGTCGTGGCTGGACTCAAGGAACCTTCTAGTGGGCAGGACCTTCCTGCCCCCGTGCTGGGAGAAGGTCACCACAGATGCCGGTCTGACCGGTTGGGATGGCTTCTGGAAGTCCCTGAGGTTCCAGGGTTGGTGGAGCCCACAAGAGGCCCATGCTTCCATCAAAGTCCTGGAACTGAGGGCGATCAGATTGGTTCTTTCTCGCCTGACCACTCACCTTCGGGGTCGGGCTGTTCAGATCCGCTCAGTCAACCAGACGGCGGTTGCCTACATCATTCATCAGGGAGGAACTCGGAGCAAGCGAGCCTTCAAGGAAGTGTCCCTGATCCTGTCTTGGGCGGAACAGCATGTTGCCGGCATCTCAGCGGTCTACATTCCAGGGGTGGAGAACCAGGAGGCGGACTCCCTGAGCAGGGGGATGTCATGTATGGGGGAATGGTCCCTCAACAACCGGGTGTTCTCTCCCTGTGTCATCGCTGGGGGCAGCCGGACGTGGACCTGTTTGCGTTTCGTCACAATCACAAACTTCACAGATTTGTCTCTCTGTCTCAGGTTCCTCTGGCCTTCGCCACGGATGCATTGGCTATTCCTTGGAAGAAGTTTCGGCTTCTCTATGTGTTCCCTCTGGTACCCCTTGTTGGCCAAGAAGGGTTTGGTTCGCAGACGTCGTGCAGTTGGCAGTAGACCGGTAAGTCTTGCCCAAGGATCTAGATCTCCACTCAGGGGCAACTACGCCACCCCAATTTACAAACGCTGGCTTTAACGCCTTGGCTGCTGAAACTTCCATCTTGAAGGAAAAGGGGTTACTTGCTTCTGTTGTTGATACCATGATTAGGACTAGGAAGAAGTCCTCGTCTTTTATCTATTACAGAGTCTGGCATGCTTACATTGCCTGGTGTGAGTCCAAGTCTCTTCCCTGTAGGGTGTTTTCTTTTCCCAGAATTCTGGAATTCTTGTAACATGGTTTGGATTTGGGCCTTCAACTTAGTACCCTCAAAGGCCATGTTTCAGCTCTCGCAGTTTTTTTCCAAAGATTTTTTGCCAATCACCTGCTGGTTAAAACTTTTTTCCAGGGTATTTCTCAAGTGCGTCCACCCCATAAACCTTTGCTACCAGTCTGGGATCTGAACCTGGTGTTGTCTGCTATGAAAGGGCCTCCCTTTGAGCCTATCCGTAAGGCTACCTTGCCCATTTTGACTCTTAAGGTAGCCTTTTTGGTGGCTATCACTTCTGTAAGGCGAGTTTCTGAGCTAGCAGCGCTTTCCTTCAAACCAAATTTTGATCGGCATCAGGATAAGGTGGTGTTTCGGCTTAAGCCAGATTTCTTGCCTAAGGTTGTGTCTACCTTTCATCTCAATCAGGACATTGTCTTGCCTTCATTGTGTCCTAATCCTGCTAATTCCAAAGAGCAGACTCTGTATTCTGTGGATGTGGTTGCTACTGAGACTTTTAGGAAGTCTGATGCTGTTTGTTCTCACTTCTGGGTCTAGGAAGGGTTTGCCTCTGGCTAAATCCGCTATCAGCAAGTGGATCCGTCAGGTGGTGGTGCAGGCCTATTCTGCTAAGGGGAAGGATCCTCCCTTCCGTCTTTCTGCTCATTCCACTTGTGTTATTGGTGCGTCTTGGGCCTTTCAGTACCAAGCTTCTGTTGAACAAGTTTGTAAGGCCGCAACTTGGTCTTCTGTTCATACTTTTTCCAAGTTTTACAAGGTTGATGTTAGGGCCTCAGCTGATGCTGCTTTTGGCCGCAAGGTTCTTCAGGCGGCAGTGGTTTGAACTGCCCGCCGTTGCTTTTTGGGGATCCCACCCTACCTTACGGACACTGCTTTTGGATGTCCCAGACGTAAGGAATAAGTGAAACAGGACGTGATGTATACTTGGAAAAATACAATTCTGTGAGTACTCACCTGTAGAATTGTTTTTGTAGTATACAGCACGTCCTGTTTCATCCCTCCCTTGTTATTATTATTCTTGGTCACCTCTGTGTGGTGATTTGTTCAAATGTTCATTTTGGGATTTCTTCATTATTGTTCTCCCGGCTTCTTGTCTAACTGCTTTGTAACACTGGGAATTGGTGGGAGGTTCCTGGCTTTGTATAGGGCCGGGAGATGCCACAAGTCTTTCTGCAGTCCACTGCGCCACCTTGTGGCGGATAACCCAGACGTAAGGAATAAGTGAAACAGGACGTGCTGTATACTACAAAAACAATGCTACAGGTGAGTACTCACAGAATTGTATTTTTTAACCAAATAATAGGCAAAGTGCAGTATTCTCCAATTACAGTAATCCCCCTCCCATTCCCAATAGCCAGTGTGTCATTCCCCCTTCCCATAGGCAGAGTGGCATTCCCCCCATCCCATTCCCATAGGCAGAGTGGCATTCCACCCATCCTATTCCCCATATAGGAAGTGTAGCACCACTCCTCTCCTATTCCCCATATAGGCAGTGTGGCATTCCCCCTCCCATTCCCCATATAGGCAGTGTAGCACCCCCTCCCATTCCCCATATAGGCAGTGTGGCATTCCCCCCTCCCATTCCCCATATGGGCAATGTGGCACCCCCCTCCTATTCCCCATATAGGCAATGTGGCACCCCCCTCCTATTCCCCATATAGGCAATGTGGCATCCCCCCTGATATTCCTCATAGAAACAGTGTGGCATCCACCCTGATGTCCCCCATATAGGCAATGTGGCATCCCCCCTGATATTCCCCATAGAAACAGTGTGGCATCCCCCCTGATATTCCCCATAGAAACAGTGTGGCATCCACCCTGATATCCCCCATATAGGCAATGTGGCATCCCCCCTGATATTCCCCATAGAAACAGTGTGGCATCCCCCCGATATTCCTCATAGAAACAGTGTGGCATCCCCCCTGATATTCCCCATAGAAACAGTGTGGCATCCCCCCTGATATTCCTCATAGAAACAGTGTGGCATCCCCCGATATTCCCCATAGAAACAGTGTGGCGTTCCCCCCCCCCCCCCCCGTTCTCCATAGGCACACAATAACAAAAAAACTCACATGTTACTGGCGCTCCTGCATTGAAGATGGAGGAGCGTCCCCGCCGCTGCTCCTTACTGGCCAGGCCGCGCAGACACCCGGATCCGTGAATCGCGTGGGCGTGGCCTGCATCGCGTCGGTGCAGGCCACGCCCACCCGTTCTATGGAGCCGGGTGTCTGCGCGGCCCGGCCAGTAAGAAGGAGCGGCTGTCCCTGTCCCCACCGCTCCTTCTTACTGGCCTCTCCTCCGCATCTTCTCTGCTGCCTCTTCCGGCAAGGGCAGGAGTGAACAGCCGGGCCCGTGCAGCGGGTGGGCGTGGCCTACGTGGTGCAGGCCACACCCACCTGCTGCACGGACCCCCCTGTTCACTCCTGCCCTTGCCAGAAAAGGCAGCAGCTGGAGGGCAAGGGATGATGGCGGAGCGGCAGGCGCTGCCTCCGTCCCTGCCACTGCTATCACTGCCGCAGCAATAGCAGCGGTGGGGACAGGGACAGAGCCTCCCGCAGTGTGGCAGGCAATGCGGGAGCGCCGGTAACGGGCGAGTTTAATTTATTTTTTTTTATTATTTTTTTACATTCGCCCAATAAGGCGCACTGTCATTCCCCCCCCCCCTCACACTTTTGGGGGAAAATAAGAAAATAAGTGCGTATTATAGGGCGAAAAATACGGTAAGTGCTGAAAATGCTTCAGTGTCATGCAAGCAAATGGGGCAAGGGAGTTCTGCCAGCTGTGCCAGGCTGTTGGTCCGGTTTAATTTCAAACCCCAAAATCTTAAAGGGTAATTCCACTTTCGATGACATTTTCAATTATTGTGTGCCAAAATGATGTAACAAATGTGCTAAGCTTATGTTTTTGTTTTTTTACATTTTTTCTTTGTAATTCTGTGTTATAAGAAAACCGTTTCCCTAACAACGTGTGGTGTTAAAAGTACAGATCACAAAACTTCCCTTCTCTGACTTGCTAATCATCTGATTGTCTAAGACACAGGTGACAGATTTAACCCCTTCTGCTGTAATTCAATTTATTCAGATAATCTTGTCTTCCTAGTTACAGGCAGCGCTCTCAGCTGGAAGCGTCATTACTGATGTGTGTAGTCGGTCATTTTTACTCAAGACCAGAAAAAAAAAGACTCAGAGTTGAAAAAAGAATAGGTAAAGCCTACATAATTTCTTCAAAATTAAGCTGCTAAAGCCAATAATTCAAATTCCTAGCAACACAGGCAGAGGCCAGAATCTATTTCCGAGAACAGGATTCTGCCTGCCAGGCCCTCTTTAAAAGGGAATCCATCCTCTTGTCTAATGGGTTCTTGAGGATGCCAAAATCTTCAATCTTGGGGGGCTTGGTCTAAAATGACAAAAAAAAATAAAAAGGAAGGAGAGAAGCCAAGAGGACGCAAAGTTACTGTAGCTTTAAATCATGAGCCCTGTTAAAGGACGCTGTCCCTAATTAACATTCAAATAGTGGTCCCACATCCTGCCATGCCTATAAGAACAATAGACACCTAATCACACCTAGCTGCCAGAGAGCTACCACCAACTACTGGGGCGTTTTGCCTTGCAAAAAGTCCAGACAGCCAATATACATTGGACACCTGGGCATTGGTTGTGTGGGGAGAGCCTTAGCGGCTATTGTTTGTATCAGATTAGTGGCCGCTGGGCTGATATGATTGTTAGTATTTGCGATATTTATAGCATTGATCTCTAATAGAGATATTGGAGGTTAATGTGAAGCTAATATTAATAAATAAGTCATATTTCTCCTTTCTCAAGCCCGTAACAGAAAAAAGGGACTTACTGGACCTCTTCATCCTAGACTGAGCGGAGAACAGAGAAATCATTGGATCTGGATTGCGTTGATCCATAAAGGGACAGAGACTAATACAATTTCCCCTGCCTGGTCTTTTAAAACTAGTGAATGCTAAATTGCTGCGGATACTTAACCTTCTGCCATTGAGGGAGGCCAGAAAGAATGTATGTAGGTAGTGCAGGTACACTCAGCCCGGAGGAGAAGTTTCTCATTGGACTTTCTCCCTCCCCTACTTCCGTCAATGGTGGAAACGGCACACGCGCCCAAATTCGCAGCTGGAAGAAGGCTCTACTGTCTGAGTGCATACCACAGGTTGTGGGGCGGGAAGATGGGGTAGGAACCCAGCAATCCCAAATCTTCTTCAGTAAAAAATGCTTACCCCCGCTATTATTAGGTCAGGGAAAAGGAGAATCTGGGCTATCTTTGGTCCCTGGCAGGCTACCTCCAGAGCCGGAAAATGGGTCTGCCCTCCACATACCCACAGCTGTTCAGTAGCTACTGATCTGGCTCCTGCCCTAGGCTGGACCACAAACAACTGGAGGTTGCAAGGAGAAGCCAAAGCGTTATTCATTTCTGGCAGTCATGTGTTCCTACCTAGGGGGCGGAGCCATGAGGTCTCAATAGTATGCTGCCCAGAGGATGTTTTGAGAAAATGCATCTTATAGGGGGAGTACACAAATATTTTGAATTTGTAGCAGGGCCTGCAGCTTTCAAAGACCAGCTGATACAATTCTGTGATTACTCACGTGTAGAATTGGTATCATGAGTATACAGTACGTCCTGCTCCAGATATATTACTTATACTTGGGTATTACTCCGCCAGATGGCGCTGGACTACAGAGACATCGAAAACAGGCTCCTTCCGGCCCCTCAAATACCCAGGGACCTCCCACAATCCCCAGCATTGAAAAGCAGTTAACGAGAAGCCGGGAGAATTAAAACAACCCAAACTGGTAACTACAACAATGATAATCACCATACAGGGGATCCAAGATAATGCAAAACCAAGGGTGGGGTGGAGCAGGACGTACTGTATGCTCATAATACCAATTCTACAGGTGAGTAATCACAGAATTGTATTATTCTTAGTATACAGTACGTCCTGCTCCAGATAGATTACTTACACTCGGGACATCCAATATCATACCATAAAGTAGGGTGGGATCCCCAAAGGTAACAGCAGACAGGTCATACCACTGCCGCCTGCAGAACCTTACGGCCAAAAGCAGCAGCAGCTGAGGCCCTAACATCAACCTTGTAAAACATTCGACCAAGTAGCGGCCTTGCAAACTTGTTTAACAGAATGAGCAAAGGGGGTGGGAGTAGCTCCATCACTATTATTTATACAAAATCATCATCATTATTATTATTCAGGGCCTGGGAACCAATTTACCGACCAGTTTAACCCTCTCATTATCCAAGTATTAAGCACCAAACATGTCTAGCTATGTGGAAAGACAGAGGTTTGGTTGCACATATCTGCAGATACATGTGGACTCAGAATTAAGAGTAGGGACCACACTAAACACAGAGTGCCTTGCCGGGGCAGTGTGGCTTCCACATGTATTTGCAGATATATGCAACCAAATCTCTGTCTTTCCACATAGCTAGACATGTTTGTTGCTTGATATTTAGTTGATGAGAGGGTTAAACTGGGCAGTAAATTAGTTCCCAGGCCCTGAATCCAAACACCAATAGATGGGATTCCAGGGCTACCCCACCTCTATGTCCTATTGTATGAGGCTGCACACTGATATATAAAAAATCAATTCATTTATTGTTCCAAGAATTCATATAATAGACAATTCATGTAGTACACATATGAAATATAAACATAGAAAACCACACATAATTACTTGACAACACATAACATTACATCATAAAATCATTACTCTAAAAACCTACAAAGTGGGGAGGACCTTAACAGGGCCCAGGCCCTGAATAATAATAATAATTTTGTATAAATAATAGTGATTGAGCTGCTCCCACCCCCCTTTATTCATTTGAATTGCCATGAGCACAAGCAGGGAGGAATTCAGTTAATATGGATTTCTCCCTGTGAAGTGTTCTAAAGGGAGGCTGGCAGCTTCCCAGGTGAGTAGCTCTCAGATAATTGTCTGCATTGCATGTCCCAACTTTGGGGACTCAGAATTAAGAGTAGGGACCACACTAAACACAGAGTGCCTTGCCGGGGCAGTGTGGCTTCCACATGTGTCTGCAGATATATGCAACCAAATCTCTGTCTTTCCACATAGCTAGACATGTTTGTTGCTTGATATTTAGTTGATGAGAGGGTTAAACTGGGCGGTAAATTAGTTCCCAGGCCCTGAATAATAATAATAATTTTGTATAAATAATAGTGATTGAGCTGCTCCCACCCCCTTTATTTATTTATTGTTTAACAGAAGCCTAGTGCTGAAAAGTCCAAGAGGCACCAATAGCACGAGTAGAATGAGCAGTAAGGCGGAAGGGAGGATTCTCCCCCTTAGCAGAGTAGGCCTGAATCACAGCCTGACGGATCCATTTGCTGATAGTAGACTTGGCAGGAGCCAAACCCTTCCTAGGACCAAAAGGGACCACAAAAAGAGCATTAGTTTTTCTGAAAGGTGTAGTAGCCACCAGATAGCACTTCAGACACCTAACCACATCCAAAGAATGCAAGACCCTCTCCTTAGCATTACTAGGATTAGGGCACAAAGATGGAAGAACAATGTCCTGATTCAAATGAAAGGCAGACACAACCTTAGGCAGAAAGTCTGGCTTGAAGCGGAAAGCCACCTTGTCCTGGTATCTCTCATAGTAGGGGGGCTGGATGGAGAGCGCCGCCAACTCAGACACGCGTCTAACAGAGGTGATAGCCACCAAAAAGACAACTTTGAGAGTAAGAATGGCCAGGGCAGCATCCTGCACAGGTTCAAAGGGAGCACCCTGCAAGGCTGACAAAACCAAGTTCAAATCCCAAACAGGCAAGATAGGCTTACGTGGGGGACACACGTCATGCTCAGAATGCTGAGCAAAGGAATTCTGGAAGAAAACAGCCAGGGCAGAAACCTGACCCTTCAGAGTACTGAGTTGGAGCCCCATCTCCAACCCATGCTGCAGGAACTCCAGGATCCTGGGAATAGAGAACACACGACAGGGAAGAGACTTAGACTCTCACTCAGACAACTTCTTCCTAGCTTTTATCATGGTATCAACAACCGAGGTAGACAGCCCCTTCTCCATCAAGATGGAGGTTTCAGCAGCCAGGCCGTCAAAGCCAGAGTTTGTAAATTGGAATGGCGTAAGGGACCCTGAGTGAACAGGTCTGGCACCCTGGGCAGAACGTACTGATCTACTGCCAGCTGCACCACGTCTGCGAACCACACTCTTCTTGGCCACCTGGGGGCCACCAGAATTGCTGGCACCCCTTGCAGAGCAGGGGGAATGGAGCAAAGACATACAGGAGCTGAAAGTCCTGCCATGACATTGCTAGGGCATCCGTGGCCAAGGCCAGAGGATCCTGGAACAGGGAGACAAAGGCCGGGAGCTTGTGATTGTGACGGGACGCAAACAGATCCACATCTGGTTGGCCCCAACGGTAACACAGAGATTGGAACACCCTGTTGCAGAGGGACCATTCTCCCTGACAAGAGGTCCCCCTGCTCAGAGAGTCTGCTAGCAGATTTTCCACCCCCGGGATGTACACCGCAGATATGCAGGGAACATTGGCCTCCGCCCAGTTCAGGATCAGAGACACTTCCTGGAGGGACCTCTTGCTCCGGGTCCCTCCCTGATGATTGATGTAGGCAACTGCCATCTGGTTGTCCGAGCGCACCTGAACAGGCAGGCCTCGAAGGTGATGAGTCAACTGGGCCAGAACCAACCTGATCGCCAGCAGCTCCAAGACGTTGATAGGTGTGTGGGCCTCCTGAGAACCAAACCTCCCCTGGAACTGCAGGGACTTCCAGAAACCCCCCCTAACCTGACAGACTGGCATCCGTGGTGACCATCTGCCAGGAGGGGTCAGAAAGGATCTGCCCCCCAACAGGTTCCTGGAGTCCAGCCACCACGAGAGGGACCGCTTGACCGGGGGGAAGCGCAAAGACCCGGTCCAGGGACGCAGGGTTCTTGTCCCATACTGACAAGAGGTGGAGTTGCAGAGGCCTCAAATGGAACTGAGCATAAGGGACCGCCTCAAAGCACGCCACCATCAGGCCCACCAGCTGCATTCCCTGCCTGATAGAGGGATGATGACAAGATAGTAGGAACTGGACCTGTGCAATTAGACTGTCCACCTTCTGCTGAGGAAGAAAAATCCTTGCCTGAACTGTATCCAGATTCATTCCCAGGAATGAAATCACCAAGGAGGGAGACAGAGAAGACAGAGAATACCTCCAGGGTGGACACCACCAGCTGAGTATCCAACTCTGCCTGATGTAGAGACTTTGAAGTGATGAGAATGTCATCCAGGTAGGGCAGCACGCGGATGCCCTGAAACCTGAGCAGAGACATCACTCCTGCCAGCACCTTGGTGAACACCCTGGGAGCTGAAGTAAGACCAAAAGGCAAAGCCACAAATTGGTAGTGTTGAACCTCCAGAGCGAACCTGAGGAACCTTTGATGAACTGGAAATACACGAATATGAAGGTAAGCATCTTTGATGTCCACAGACGTCATGAAATCCCCTGGGCGCAGGGAACTGATGGCAGAGTGCAGAGTTTCCATGCGAAAGCGCCTGCACTTGACAAATTTGTTGAGGATCTTCAAGTCCAGGATGGGCCTGACTGGCCCATCTTTTTTGGGCACTGTGAAGAGGTTAGAAGCCCTTGCCCCTTGCAGATGACCCCCAGCTCCAGAAGGCTTTGCACCGCCTGTACTAGATCCTGAGCTGACACAGGGTCCTGAGTAATCCGGGATCTGATGATCCTTGGGGGGGGGGGGGACGGGCAGACAGCAAACTCCAACTTGTAACCGGAGGACACTACCTCCTGAATCCACCGGTCTGAGACATGAAGCCTCCAGACGTGAGCAAAGTGCTGAAGCCGTCCCCCCACGGGTGAGGGCGCCCCATCATGTCTGAGGGGGCTTGGGAGAGGAATTAAGCTTAGAGCTCCAGGAGGAGCCAGGACGTCCACGTCCTCTGCCCCTACCCCAGAAATCTCCTCGGGCCCAGTAAAGGAAACCCCCCTCCCTTGTCTAGCACCACGGTAGGGGGAGGAAAAGGAGCCCTGACCCCGAAAGGGCCGAGACTGCCGCCTGCGCTGGGGTAACCTGCCTCCCTTAGCAAACAGGTCCAGGTGGTCCCCAAACAGGCGTAGTCCTTTGAAGGGAAAACCAGTGAGGGCTTTCTTGGCAGCGTTGTCAGCAGCCCACTGGCGCAACCAAACTGAGTGGCGTATAGCCACCACAAGGGCAGAGGTTCTGCCACACATTCTAATGGTGTCATCCAAGGCAGAGAGGACATAGGTCACAAAAACATCACAACTAGAGAGTGCATTAAACTCCTCCCTAGACACATCATCAGGGGCACCATCAAGGATACTTCTGAGCAGGGTCTTAATAGCCACAGCCGGAATGGCACAGACCGGGCGCAGCGCCGTCCGCACACATGCAAAGGCATGGGACGCCAGCTGATCAATGCGCCGGTCCTCAGCATCCCGCGGGGTAGTAGAGTCAGGGGAGTGCATGACAGAGGTGTTAGATAACCCTAGGACCGGGGCATCCACCTCAGGAGGGGATGACCAACATTTACCACATCAGCAGGAAAGGGATACTTCCTATCTCAACTCTTAGGTACAGTGGGAAGCCTGCTGGGGCGTTCCCATTCCTTGAGCACAAGGTTATTAAAATGGGCTTGCTCAGGAAATTCCAAGCGTGACTTAGCAGTATGAAAAAGTTCCCCGTTGCCTGGGGGCCGCAACAGGGGGAGAAATAGACAGAACCTCAAAAATCTGAGCCAACAGTCTATCAGTATGATCTGGGGCCCAGGGGTCAGAGCCAGAATCGTCATGACCCCTGGGCCTCTCATCAGATGACCCTGAGTCGGAGAATAGCTCCCCTTCCTCCAAAGGGGTATAGCCAGATAGTTCCAAAAACTCATCAGCTTCCATAGGGAAAAGAGTGACATCAGGCGTTAAGTGCCGCATTTTTTTTGCAGAGGCCTTATGCGCCAAGGTATTAGCAATTAACTTCTCAACACTAGCCAGTCTAGAAGACACATCAGGCTGAGAATCCCCACTTGTATGCAACTCAGTGGGAGTGAGATTTAAGCTTGGGGGAGTAGGTTAAGTGAAACGAATCGCAGGCCCAGCCACTGGAAGGCCAGATTGCAGTGCAAGCACCTGCTCGGCACAAGGTACACAGACCCGCGCATTGTCAGGGCTAATAGTGGACACCCCACAAGCTACACAGCTTGTCCCGAAGGAACTTCGAGAACATTATCCTGAGGCACCTCCATATGGGGATTATAGCGGCACAATAGGCCGATAGGGATTGACGCTATAAAAGCAACCCGGGATGCCCCAATAACCCGCTATGGAAGTGGGAGTAATTAACACTAGGCCTCACAAGTTAATCAACTAAATAGATGGAGTAGGGCCGGGAGAAGCCAAGAGGGTTCGGCCGTCTGAAAGACATAAGCAAAGGGGGGCCGTAAGCACACAATAAAAAACAGCATTAACAAAGCCGCCCGCAAGGGCACTCACAGACCGCGGTAGTAGAAGCCCGTCACGCAGCAGCCGGAACCAAGGAAAAAATGGCGTTGGGTATACCTCGAGGGGCGGGCCGCAGGTACAGTGACGCGGAACGCGCCAGAAACGGGCCCCGCCCCCCGAAGAGCGCGAAGCCATACACGTGACAAGCAGCCAATGACGGCGCATTAGCGCCTGAGGTAACGCCGCCGCCAAGCGCGGAACACAGTGGAAGCGTGCGCGGCGGCGACAGTTTTAAAAATACCGTTTTGTGATTACTCACCTTTAAAACTGATATTATTACTCACCTTTAAAACTGATATTATAAGTGTGACATACACTCCGCTTCAAATCTTCTTGACAGTTGGGTTATTCTCCAGTAGAGGGCGAACTTCTGCAGAGATGAATGCAAAAAAGAAGCCCCTCCCGGTCCATAACTACCTGGGACCTCCCACCAATTCCCCAGTGTAAGATAGCAGTAAGGGGACCAGGAAGAACCAAATATAACAATACTAACAATAAACAATGGTTCACCATATAAAGGATCCAGAATACCAAACAGGGTGGGTGAAGCGGAGTGTATGTCACACTTATAATATCCGTTTTAAAGGTGAGTGATCACAAAACGGTATTATTCCAAGTGTGACATGCACTCCGCTTCAATTCTTCTTGACAGTTGGGACACCCAAAAGCAGTGCCCGTCATGGGTGGGAACCATAAACAGTAAAGAATGCACCAACTCAAACCACTGCAGCTTGCAGAACCTTGCGGCCAAAAACAGCATCCGCTGAAGCCCGCACATCAACCTTGTAAAACTTGGAAAAACTCTGAACAGAAGACCAAGTACCAGCCTTAAAAACCTGTTCAACAGAAGCCTGGTGCTGAAAAGCCCAGGATGCACCAATAGCACGAGTAGAGTGCGCAGTGACCCTAAAAGGGGGAGTCCTCCCCTTAGCAGAATAGGCCCCAACAATGGCCTGACGAATCCATTTGCTAAACGTAGACTTAGCAGGTGCCAAACCTTTCCTGGGCCCGTAGGGCACTACGGAAGGAAGAAGTAATCACCAAATAGTACTTCACACAGCGAACAACGTCCAAATTGTGCAGAACCCTCTCCTTGTCATTGTTAGGCTTAGGACACAAGGAAGGGAGAACAATATCCTGATTGAGGTGGAAAGCAGACACCACCTTAGGAAGGAAATCCAACTTAAAACGAAAAACCACCTTATCCTGGTGTCTCTCAAAATAAGGGGCCTGAATCGACAGGGCCGCCAACTCAGAGACACGCCGAACAGACTTCTGTGTGAGAACCGAAAGAGCAATATCCTGTAGCGGCTCAAAAGGAGGACCCTGCAGAGCCGAAAGAACCAAATTCAAATCCCAAACAGGAACTACAGCCTTCCTAGGGGGCCGCACATGCGCCACCCCTTGGAAGAAGGTCTTAACCAGCGGGTGTAAAGCAAAAGACCTCTGAAAAAAAACCGACAGGGCAGAAACCTGTCCTTTCAAAGTACTAAGCTGGAACCCAAGATCCAGATGCTAAAGAAACTCCAAAATCCTGGCTATAGAAAAAAACCCTGCAAGGCAAGGCCCTAGCCTCACACCAATCAATATAGGACCTCCAAGTCCTATAGTAAATGCCAGAAGAGGACCGCTTCCTAGGCCTAATACAGCCTCAGACAAACGTTCCTCTTTCAAGACGAAGGTTTCAGCAGCCAAGCCGTCAAAGCCAGCGTTTGTAAATTGGGGTAAAGTAGATCACCCTGAGATAGCAGGTCCGGCAGCAAGGGAAGCCGGCACTGGTCTACGGCCATCTTTACGACTTCTGCGTACCAAACCCTTCTTGGCCACCGAGGAGCCACCAGAATCACTGGTGCCCCTTCTAGAACCAGTTTGCGAACTACCTTGCCCAGCATGGAGACCGGTGGAAACAGGTACAGAAAACCCAGGTCCTTCCAAGCCAGTGACAAGGCATCCACTGCCAAGGCCAGGGGATCCTGAGAAAGACACAAATGCCGGAAGTTTGTGATTGTGCCTCGAGGCAAAGAGATCCACCTCCGGAGTCCCCCACTTGCGGCAAAGATCCAGAAAAACCTCGGGGTTGAGAGACCACTCTCCGTGGCGAGAGGATCCCCTGCTCAGGGAATCAGCCTCCGTATTCTCCACTCCTGGAATGTGGACTGCCGAAAGGCAAGGAACATTGCTCTCCGCCCAGTGCAGGATCAGAGAGACTTCCCTGAGGGCACTCCTGCTGCGAGTCCCTCCTTGGTGATTTATGTAAGCCACTGCCGTTCGGTTGTCCGAACGCACCTGAACCGGAATACCCCGTAACTGTGGGGTCAACCGAGCCAGAACCAGTCGAATGGCTCTGAGCTCCAATACATTGATGGGGGTGTGAGCCTCCTGGGGACCCCACACCCCGCTGAACTGATGACTCTTCCAATAACCTCCCCAGCCCGACAGGCTGGCATCCGTGGTAACCGTCTCCCAACAAGGGACCAGAAAGGATCTGCCCTTCACCAGATTGCTCGAGTCCAGCCACCACCGAAAGGACTGCTGAACCCTGGGAGACATCTTGAAAGGTTGATCCAATGACTGTGGGCTCCTGTCCCAATACGTCAATAGGAGAAGTTGAAGAGATCTCATGTGAAATTGTGCAAACGGCACCGCCTCGAAGGAGGACACCATCAGACCCACCAGTTTCATCCCCTGTCGGATAGAGGGACAAGGACTGGCCAGAAGAAGACGGATCAGGCCCTGAATCCCCTGCACCTTGGTCTGGGGCAGAAACACTCTGGCCTGACTGGTACCCAGATTCATGCCCAGAAATGAAATCACTCGAGACGGGGAGAGAGAAGACTTGGTGCGGTTGATCACCCACACGAACCTCTCCAGGGTCGACACCACCTGGTGGGTGTCCAGTTCTGTCTGCTGAAGGGAAGAAGCTGAAATCAACAGATCATCCGGATAAGGCACAATGCGAATGCCCTGAGATCTGAGCAGAGCCATTACGCCTGCCAAGACCTTGGTGAAGACCCTCGGTGCCGAGGTCAGACCGAAGGGAAGAGCTACAAATTGATAACGATGATCCTCCACCGCAAACCGGAGGAATCTCTGATGTGCCTGAAAAATCTGAACATGCAGATACGCATCCTTGATGTCTATGGATGTCAAAATCCCCTTGGCGAAGGGAATTGATAGCCGAGCGCAGTCTCCATGCAGAACTTTTTGGCTCTGATAAACCTGTTGAGAACCTTGAGATCTAGAATGGGTCTTACCGAACCCTCCTTTTTGGGAATCGTGAAAAGGTTGGAGTAGTAACCCCTGCCTCTTTCCAACGGAGGCACCGGGCATATAAACCCCATCCCCAGAAGGTCTTTTACTGCTAACAGGAGCCCCTGTGCAGCCTGAGGGTTCGAGGGCACCCGAGACCTTAAGAATCTTGGGGGCGGGCAGTACTCGAACTCCGATTTGTATCCGGAGGAGACCACTTCCAAGATCCAATTGTCTGTGACCTCCCGGGCCCAGACCTGGAAGAAGAGCCGCAGCCGTCCCCCCACCCTTGCGGGTGAGGGCGCCCCTTCATTGCTGAGCCGGTTTAATGGCAGGCTTGGGCTTGGAACCCCAGGCAGCTGCGGGACGTGCCCAACTTCTGCCTCTGTTCCAGCCCCTGACACCTGAGAGGGCCAAACCCCTAGACGCTCTGGCCCCTCAATAGGAAGGAGTGAACGATCCCGCCCCCAAAAGGGACGGCGCTGTTTCCTCCGCGTACCCAAGAAGGGGAGAGCTGTGAGCGACTTCTTGGCTCCAATGTCCGCTGTCCACTGACGTAGCCAGAACAGTCTGCGCATGGCCACCAGTAAGGCTGACGTCCTACTACACACGACAATGGAGTCTTCCATCGCAGCCATGACAAAATCCATGAACAATTCATACTTCTTAAGTATAGCGAACTCAGCGCCAGCTGGATCAAGCTGAGCGTTTTTCAGCCAGCCCCCGATAAGAGACCTGGTAGCAAGCAACAAGGCCGATGCACTAACCGGCCACAGGGCCGAGCCCACGTTGGCAAATGCGTGGCACGCCATCTGATCAAGGCGCTCATCCTCGCCATCCTTAAGGGAGGAGGCGTCAGGGGTGTTCAGTACAGAAGAGTTGGTCAAACCTAAAACAGGCGAGTCGACCCTACCCCCTGAATCCACCGGTCTGAGACTTGGCACGAAGTGCTGTAGCAGTCCCCCCACCCTGACGGGCGGGGGCGCCCCATCATGCCTGAGGGGTCTTGGGAGGGGCTTTGGGTTTGGGCCCCCAGGAGGAGCCCGGACGTCGTCCTCTGCTCCTATGCCAGGAATCTGCCCGACCCCTGCGAAGGACACCCCCTTCCCCTGCTTAGCGCCCCGGTAGGGGACTGAAGGCGGGCCCTGGCTCCGAAAGGGCCGAGGCTGCCGCCTGCGCTGGGGTAACTTACCTCCTTTAGCAAAGAGGTCTAGGCGGTCCCCAAACAGGCGTAGCCCCTTAAATGGAAGTCCAGTAAGGGCTTTCTTAGCAGCATTGTCAGTGGCCCACTGGCGCAGCATATAGCTACCGCCAAGGCGGAAGACCTGGCACACATCCTAATAACTTTATCCTGTCTGTATCGGATGATGCTAACAAAAACATCATAGGTAGACAATGCATTAATAGTATCAGGTGGCAAATCGTCTGGACCATCTAGTGCATTCCTGACCATGGTCCTGAGTGCCAGCGCAGTAATGGCCAAAGCGCAAACCGGGCGCAGCGCCGCCCCCCCAAGTGCAAAGGCATGGCATGCCAATTGGTCAATGCGCCGGTCCTCAGAGTCCCGCAGCGTAGTAGTGTCAGGGGAGTGCATAATGGAGGTGTTAGACAGCCCTAGAATAGGAGCATCGACCTCGGGGGGGCGATGACCAGCACTTGACCATATCAGCAGGAAAAGGATACTTCCTGTCCAAACTCTTAGGAATCCCGGGAAGTCTACTAGGATGTTCCCACTCCTTAAGCACGAGGTTATTGAAATGGTTTTGCTCAGGAAATTCCAATCGAGCCTTAGCAGTATGAAATAGCTCACCCCTTTGCCTGGGAGCCGCAACAGGGGGAGAGATGGACAAAACCTCAAATATCTGAACCAGCAGTTTGTCAGTATCATCCGGGGTACAGTGATCAGAGCCAGAATCATCATGACCCCTTGACTTCTCGTCAGATGACTCTGAGTCGGAGAAGAGCTCCCCTTCGTCCGAGGGGGTATGGCCATATAGATGCAGGAACTCATCAGACTCCATAGGGAAAAGAGCGGTATCGGGAGCTAAGTGCCGCCTTTTTGCGGTGGCCTTACGCGCTAAGGTATTAGCAAGCAATTTTTCAACACTGGCCAGTCTAGCAGCCACATCAGGATGAGAATCCCCGCTGGTATTGGGGGGGTAAGTGAAGTGAGGCGAGGTGCAGGCCCAGCCACCGGAGGGGCGGGAAGTACCATTAGTGCCTGCTGTGCACAAGGGACGCAGACCCGTGCATTGTCACCGCTGATAGGTGAGACCCCACAAGCTACACACAGCCGGGCTTGTCCCGAAGGAACCCCGGTCACAATATCCTGGGATGCCTCCATATGGTGATTAATAGGCCCAATAGGCCAGTAGGGATTGACGCTGAAGCTACCCTGGATGCCCCAATGACCCGCAGGGAAGTGGGAGTAATTATACTAGGCCCAATTATGCAGGGCCGGGAGAAGCCACTGGATTCAACCGTCTGAAAGACATAAGGGGAATAAAGGGTGTCAGAACCATGCACAGTAAGCAAGGAGCATGAAAAATCGCCCGTGAGGGCAGAAGGAGGGGGACCGATACCACGCGCGCGACTACCATCAAAATGGCGCCAAGCAAACCTCGAAGGGCGGGCCAGAGCGGCCCGTGACGTGGAGCGCGCCAAGCCAGGTCCCCGCCCCCCCCGAAGAGCGCGAAGCTCTAAGCCAGTAGACAGGGTTGTCATGAGGAGCGAGGTGTATGACACACTCAGAATAGATGATTTTGCCAATGATGACGCCGCAGCGTCTGAGGTGACGCCGCCGCCCGGTGCAGCACAGCCAGATAATTTACCCATCCATGCTATGAGTGTACACATGACCAGTGAGACACCCTGCAACACTTGTGTGACAAGAGCACTTCAATCATGTCCCAGTTGGGAATCGATGAAGCAAAGAGGCACGCACGGCGGCGGCAGATACACAAATAAGGCTGTGAATCAGCGCGTCTGACACAGAGTATACAAGTCAAATGAAATTACTAAAGGCCACTAGCGTGTAAACCAATACACTGAGACCACCAACCCCCCCCCCCTCCCTTCTTTCCCCCCGGGCTACGCGGGGAACGAGGGAGGATGGCGACCCTTTGTACAGGGCCCACCGCTACACGGGGCATGGGCAATAATGCGGGAGAGGCATCCCTTAGAGGCTCACCATCAGCCTAAACCACCTACCCTTTGGTGGGGGACTGCGGTGGATCATGGCTCCATAAGCACGCATGGTGCTGCTTACCTTTACCCGGCCAGCGCAGCCCAGGCTGGGAGGCACATCACAAGGACGACGGGTGGGAAAAGTTCAACAGGGCCGCAGGCTTTAATAGCCCCGCTCACCTGCGAGAGAGTGATATTTCATGTCTTCGCAGTCAGCACTGCAGAGAAATCTGGGGATTTGTGGGAGGTCCCTGGGTATTTGAGGGCCGGGAGGAGCCTGTTTTGCATGTCTCCGCCAGATGGCGCTGCACTGCAGAGGATAACCCAAGTGTAAGTACTATATCTGGAGCAGGACGTACTGTATACTAAGAATATACTCTTCCCTACTGGATGAGAGTCCACCCTATGATAACTCTTCATGAGAATCTTTGGCAGCATAAATATCCTCCTCGGATTTAGAAGAAACCCCGGAAACTAAATGTTTCCACTCCTCTGATGCCTTCAAAGATCTTGAAACTGGAGGTTCTAAATTGCTCTCTATGGGGGCCAACCTCTCCTTAATACAAGTTTGACAATATATCCCTGGCTGCGGCCCAGCTATATCAGCTGGGACCATAGCAGCGCCTGAAGCAGCCTGCTATGCAGAAGAATGCCAGCGAGCCGTGGATCGCAATCACTTGAAGGGCCCCGCTATGCAGAGGAGCAGCAGAGAGCCATGGCAGTGGCAGGCCTGCTATGTCTCAAAGAAGCGTCCCTTGCTACCAAAGAGCAGACTGCTGTACCCGAAGAAAGCGGCATTGCAACGAAGGAGCTAGCTGACCGTGATGTAGAGGGGAAATATTGCCCCCCAGGTGCCCCCCCTACAGACTCACAAGATAAATCTGCAGATGGTTGTCCCTACAGGTGGGAAACTCCAGACATTAAGGTTCAGCTTAAAAACACCCCGAAGCACCCACAGGTCCCTGGCGCATACCCATAAATGACCCTGATCTGCTCTTTTGGTTTAAGAGACTCTAGGAGGCATACGTAGGTCCCTTGGATCAGCGGGACCGTAGGGGCCAGGAAGACAGACAGGGTTAAAACCCTTGCTTCCTAAGTAAGAGAAAAATAAAATTCTGTGAAGTACTCACCTGTAGAATTGGTATTATACGCATACAGCACGTCCTGCTCCAGATGTAGTAATAACATGTGGGTAATCCTCCGCCTCCGTGCACTGCAGACATGTAGAAAACAAGCTCCTCCCGGCCCAACATATACCGAGGGACCTCCCACAAATCCCCAGCATTGAAAAGCAGTGAGGAGAAGCCAGGAGAAAACCAACCACCCAGAGACTGGCAATAATAACAAAGATAATAACCACCATACAGGGGATCCAGAACAACGTGAAACCAGGGTGGGGTGGAGCAGGACGTGCTGTATGCGTATAATACCAATTCTACAGGTGAGTACTTCACAGAATTGCATTATTCTAAGCATACAGCACGTCCTGCTCCAGATGTAGTAATAACATGTGGGACATCCAATAGCAGTGTCCATAAAGTAGGGTGGGATCCCCATGAGAAAAGGCACAGCCAACAGTAATAGCGCTGTCACCCGCAACCTTGCTACCAGGAGCAACGGGAGCAAATGCTCTAACTCAAACTTATGAAACCTTACAAGGCTGAGTGAAAACACAAGCAGCAAACTAGTCAGCTTGCTCAACAGAACCGAGTGCTGAAAGGCCCGAGCCAAGCACAAGTAGAAAGGGAACAAAAATCTAGAGAGAAGAATGAATCTCCCCTAAACGAGTAGGCCGGATTAACGCCTAACCATGCTACTGCAAAGAAAGGGTAGCCATGGCAACCTTAGAACCCTCCCCGTCGGGGAATATGAACCCTGGTCTCAGGTGAGACCGGTGGGAATACTGAAAAACAACGATAACAATGCTCAGCAAGAGCCGAAATGTTTATTTTAGGCTCAGAAGGACAAACCAACTGAGCAAGACCAATCCAAAGGGCTCCTACACCCATGGAAGCAATCAATCCTTGTTACATAAGGATGGAGACGCCTATAAGCCCCAAGGGGCATAATCCCGACCAGGGACAGGGAACAGTCCAGGAATCTTCAACGCCTGTAGAGGGATACAGATCCCTTAAGCTCAGAGTAAGCAAGACACTAGCCCAGAGGCCGGAGGGTCTGGAATAGAGGAGAATAAAAACTCCGCCTGGATCCAAACTCGGTGTAAGGCGAAACACCCTCACCTAATGGTGTACAGATATATAAACACATATATATAGATAGATAATGACTGGGGCCGCTAACAGAGACATCCTCTATGGCACTCTTCTGACTGAAGCAACCGCCCCAGAAGGAGGATGTGAGGGAAGGAACAGTTCAGACAAGAACTTGAATAAGACCCAAGGAACCCTTAGCAGGGCATCAGGATAAGTAACCCCCCCAAAAGGGAGCTTAGAAAGTCCCTGGGGAAAGCACCTGAGCAACCCATGAGGAATGCTCCACACAGAAGATTGAACTAGACTTCTACAGTAGGCGAACAGGGCGAGCCCTGACAACCCTCAGCGAACGAAGTTGGGGAGCCAACTAAAACCGCGCTGTAATAACTCTAGGACCCAGGTATCAGGCAACCTCCCGCAGCAGAGAGAGCCAGTCCCAGCAAGGCAAACTAGAACGACATCTCCTAATCTAGCAGGCAGAGAAGGGAGAAGAAGAAGAAGAAGAAGAGGAGGGAGCTAGGCCTAGTCCTCCAATAGAGAAAAGACACCCCGAGGTAAGCATCTCCAATGGGGTGAAGAGCAAACCATCCAATCGCCTAAATAGGCCTGTAGATAGGGGTGACGTAGTAAGGAGCCTGAATAGGCAGAACAGCCCTCGAGAGAGGGCATACAGTACGACTGTCTTCAGCAGAATCAGCGAACCACGCCCCACTGGGCCACCCAGGGCCCCCAGCGTAACTGTTCACCCTTGCTACAGCAACTTTGTGCGAAACCCCACCTAGCAGGGTGAAAAAGGTTAAGACCTATAGAGTATAATGTCTTGACAGCAAGCAATACTAGGCCCCCATGACCAGGCTAGCGAGGTTTGGGACAATAACCCAGGAATTAACCCAGGACAGAGTTCCTGTAATAGGAACGGGGCCCCACAGGGCCACACCAGTAGGAGCTCAGTGAGACACTAGAATAGACCCTCCTAGCACAGTAGGACAGCCAACAAGCCAATACCAATGGAGTGTAAGGAATGTAAACCCCCACTTAGATCAGAACCAGACCCTTTCTGAAGGGTCAACCTGTTCCGAGACCTTCACAGATAAAAAAGGACAGGCCCCTGTCGTCAGACTGACCGAGGGTCCCCAAAGAGACAAGACCTGAAGAGGAGTAGTCCAGCAATTTAAAGCCCGCCAAGGCTCAATGTGATAACCGAAAAACTGTATGAAAACGGAGCCCCATAAAGGGGACCCCCTTAGGAGCCACGGGGGATTTCAGAATAAAAAACCCCCTAGAAAACCTGCCAGACTTGGTCCCCATTTACAGGGAAAGGCAAAAAGGAAGGGATGGTCCCTGACACCTCCCTTGAATTTACCAACTCCAAAAAGGAACCCCCGTAACAAGGGGGAGCGTACTGACCTAGTTCCAGGGGTGTTGGAACCCCGACCAGGATAAGTAACCTAAGGTGTCACAGGCACCAAAGGCCTCTGAGAATAAAGGACAGCATCTGGACCGCCACCAACAGGCCCACCAGCTGCAAGGTGAAGGTAGTGTGACAAACCGGAGGGCAAGGCCCCTACCGTACTAAGGCCACACATAGCCGAAGGGAAGGTTTAACGTGAACCCATCTAAAAGCCACCCCGTAGGGAGATACCTAACCGGGGTACACTAAGTAAGAGGTGTGCCTGAGCACCAATCCAAAGGACTCCCAAGGAGCCTCAAGTCAATAGCCAACACGGCCTGACGCAAAATTGGAAAAGAATGACAATCAAGTGGGACCTAGCGCGGACGTCACAGGGGCACGTCCAAGACCACACTCCCATACTCGCCTTGGTGAGCCACCTGGGAACAGGAGAGGGTCCCAAAAACCAGACCCCAATCCGCAGAGTTGGTCCTGCAATACCGTCTGGAAATAGCCTAGGCTACAATAGACCCTCCTTATCCTGAGGGCACAGGGGACTAAGAAGGAATATAGAGCCTCACAGGCATCAAGAGGTCCACTTGGACAAGAGCTCCTGTGGCCCAACAGGTAATACCATGTAGGAGCTGCCTGTGAAAGTAAATGCTAGGTCCAGAATGCCCACCCGGGTCAGACTGCTTCATCCCAGAGGGAAAAGGTATGTGGATACAATCACAAGTCAAGTGCCAACCTGTAAGAGCCCGGATCCCGCACGCCTGGCTCGGCCTGCCTCAACCCCCGAAGGGAAAGCAGGGACTAGAAGAACCCTGACAACCTCAGAAAGGGACCGACCAGCAAACTCCATTCTGCATCCAGGGAGACTATCTCCCATAACAGCCTTAACGGAGCATGGCGCCCTGCGATAGGAGCCAAGTGCTGCGGCAGCCCCCTCGCCCAACAGGGCGAGGGCGTCCCTTCATGCTTGTGTGGTTTTGGCAGATTTGGATTTCGCCCTGCTGGAGGTTCCAGGGCGTTGCCTGCCCCCCCTGGGGCAGGCCTCCACTCCAAAAAGTTGGAAGCACACTTCTGGTTCTCGCTTGACACTAACGTAGGGAGGGGGAGGGGTATCCCTGCCCCTAGGCGGCCGGGACGGCCTTCTGCGCGAGGGTGCCTTACCCTTTCTTCCAAAAAGGTCCAACCGGGCCCCGAATAAGCGTCGTCCTCTAAAAGGAAGACCAGTAAGAGCCTTTTTTGTATCATTGTCAGCCCCCCACTGTCGCAGCCAAAGCAGGCGGCGAAAAGCCACCACAAGAACCGAGGTTCTAGCACACATTTTAATGGTGTCATCCATCGCTGAGAGAATAAACCTCACAAAAACATCACAATCAGACAGTGCATTGAAGACCCCCCAAGGGAGATCCTCCGGCTGTTGGTCCAGTATCTTCCTAAGAAGGGTCCTGGCGGCCACTGCGGTGACGGCCGCAGCACAAACCGGGCCCAGAGCCGTCCCTGCACACGAAAAGGCGTGGGAAGCCAATCTGTCAATGCGCCGGTCCTCAGCATCCCGAAGGGTACGATGAGTGGAAGCTGCCATGAAGGGAGGGTTAGCAACCCCAATAATAAGTGCATCCACCTCGGGAGGTACTGACCATTGATCAACCAAATCAGGGGGAAAAGGGTACTTCCAGTCCCAGACCCCTGGAACCCCTGTAAGTTTACAAGGTGATTCCCATTCCTTAGATTAAGAGTCTGGAAATGATCCTGTTCCAGAAATTCCAGGCGCGGTGTTGCCGTGTGGAAACTCTCCCTCTTGGGCTTGGGAGACTCTCCCGGAGGAGAGATGGACAGTGCTTCAAAGATCTTTATAAGTAACTCATCAGTGTCACACAAGCCCCAAGAACCTGGGTCAGAACTGTCACGGCTCCAAGACATCTCATCTGAGGAACTAGAACCTGAGAACAGTTCACCCTCATCAGAAGGATCAAGGTCCTGCATAGCAGCGGGCGCCTCAGTTTCAGTGGGACACCTAGAACCAGGGGGAGTTAGGGACCGTTTCTTTCCAGCGCCCAAGCGCTCTGCCAAACCAGACATCACCTGCTCCGCCGTGGGTAACCTGCGCGGCACCACCTGCTGGTTATCCCCGCTCGAGTGCAACTCATCTGGAGTGAGATCTAAGCACTGGGAGACAGGAGTATTGAAGCGAGGTGCAGCTACTGGTAAACCTGATTGCAGGGCCAGCACTTGTTCAGCACACGGTCCGCAGACCCGTGCTCTGTCAGCATCAGCGTGGGGTTGTCCACACATGGTACACAGCCGGTCTTGTCCCCTCGGGACTCCGGACACATAGATTAATCACCATATGGAGGCATCTCAGAACTAAGTAATATGCCAGTAGGGATTTATGCTATAAGCAACCCTGGATGCCCCAAGACCCGCTAGGGATGTGGGAGAATTTAGGAATAAACCAGCTAAGATATATATATCAGGCCGGGAGAAGCCACTGGAATCTTGGCGTCTGAAAGACATAAGGAGAAAGAGGCTGTCAGAGCCATGCGCTACAGGAAGACTAATAACGTGCCGTGAGGGCACTTACAGTAACCAAGGAAGAGGAGGATCGTGACCACGCGCTCACGGGAAGACCGACAAAATGGCACCAAGCGAACCTCGAAGGGCGGGCCAGAGCTCAGATGACACGGAACGCGCCAAACCAGACCACACCTCCCCCAGGGAGCTCGAAGCTCTAAGCGCGGAACAAGACAGAAAGAGGAGTTCTAAACGCCATAGCGTCGCTAAACGGAGCCGCCGTACGTGCCAAACGAAAGTGCATTAAAGGCGCTGCGGCCAACATTAACATAATGTTTGAAGTGCGGCTCTGACCCCCGGTGACCAATAAGGCTATAAGCAAACAGTGTAATAGGGCAAGGTTAGGCCAACGTACACACAACCCCCCCCTCTTTTTCCCCCCACTAACGGGGGGAACTGAGGAAGAAGGTGACCCAGCACTCGGGGTTCACCGCTACACGGGGCGTGGGACAATGATGCAGGAGGGGCATCCACTGAAGGCTCACCATTAGCCTTGACCACCTACCCTATGGGGTACTGCGGTGGAGTCTAGCTCCGTAAGCACACTAGGTGCTGCCTACCTTCACCCGACCAATGCAGCCCAGGCTGGGAGGCATATTCTTCGCAAAGAGGACGGGTGGAAATAGTCCCGCAGGGCCTCAGGCTGCAAAGCCCCGCTCGCCTGCGAGAGCGTGATACTTCATGTCTTCGCAGTTCCAGCACTGCAGAGAAATCTGGGGATTCGTGGGAGGTCCCTCGTTATATGTAGGGCCGGGAGGAGCTTGTTTTCTACATGTCTGCAGTGCACGGCGCCGGAGGATTACCCACATGTTATTACTACATCTGGAGCAGGACGTGCTGTATGCTTAGAATATAAATCCAGACACACCCAAGTACAATCCAAACTGCCGGAATGAAACTGGATTGCAGAGAGCAGCCGGAAGTATATATAGGCTGGGATGAACCACACATTTTGCCTCGCAGTCCCCGCTCGTTGGACGAGAGTTAAGCCATTTGTTTTACTTACTGATGGAGTGGAATATGAGAGAAATATCTTAATTTAGATACAAATCTCCTTGCTTTAGGCAGCAGTTTTGTGTATTGTGTATTTTTTTTTTCTTTTTAATACTGTAGACAAGAAAAAAGACCAAAGATCGATTAAAGGTTTACCTGTATTTTTATTGTTCAATTCCATATACAAAAAAAGATAAACTCGAAATAGTCCTTTCTAAAAAGTCCTGCTAGTGGTTGTGGTGTGGCTGCTTCACACAGGGCAAATACTACATTCATTACAATTTTTCCTGGTGCCCCGTGGAAAAAAGGTAAAAGCAGTCACACAAGAACTCCACAATCTAATCTCAAACCCGATACTTCTAAACAGACTACAGTAAAAAGGGACAAAGCTTCACAGCAAATTATCAAATATGATACATTGTAGTTTCCAAACCATCTTATTTACCTGCTATGCAATGAACATGTGTTACAGCTGGACATATCTATTCATACAAGTTACTCTGGTATAGATAAATATATCCATGAAGAGTTCATCCATTTAAAATGGGTCACAGCAACAGGCCCAACTGTATATTATATGTGTATATTTATATATAGACTTTAAACAGGATATCTTCGCAAAATGATCGTTAAATCAGTAGTACAAGCTATCTCTGCTACATACAATCATAGCTACAATAGTGAAATATAACACAGGATTTCACTTTGCTTATTCAAACGATAGTTTATGAATTGTGGCTAAATGCTATAACAAAAAATAAAATAAAACTGACCATCGCCAAGACTTCCCATCAAGCTGTTTAGTACAGTTACTAAAATCAAAAGATTTTTCTGCAAAAACAGAGTTTAAAAATCTTTGTACAAAGAATGTTGAGAGCATATACTTTTGCCTTGAAGTATTTCTTTACAGTTTAAAAAAATTGAGATGTTGGAGGCTCCTCCTTTCAATCCTTAATATTTCACACATATTCATAAGACAGTTATGTTAAAATTAATTCTAAATGATACATTCAGAAATGTGTCCCCGGCCCCAAAACTTAAATAAAGTCTTACAATCTTGTAAAAAAAATTTCAACATTAAGGTCAATCCTTAATTTCACTGAACATGCAATTTTGTACAGAGATGATCATGAGCGTTATTACTTTGTCAGAAAAACTAAAACTACAATACAGGATGTTCCTACAATCATGATGACCATATATGTTGAGTCATTCAGCTGCTTTTTGAAAAGGATAATTAAAGGAGAATGCTTTAAATTGTATTTAATTTGAGGACAGCATTAGAAACCAATTGGAATTTGTTACTTTGAGCAAAAAAAAAAAAAAAAGTGTAAACTTTGTGAGATCCAAGTAGTGTAGCAAATGTTCTCTCTCAAGAAACCAATGCATCCTCATTCAATTAGATGGCTGGGTAGGAGGAGGCAAAATTATAAGGGTAATACAAATGTGTAAATAGGGCTTCCTTCAGAGATCTAGCCGAGCCTGGGGCAGAAAATGAGACTCTAATGTAGATACAGGCTGGTGACCGTATAAAAAAAACTTTTGGCTTTTAATGGCAACCCATTAGGGCTTGCCTCTCTGCGCTAAGGCCAGTTCCTCTATGTAGAGGAGAACTGCTTTCGAGTCAGACAAGCTGCAGGAGTAGAGACACATTTTGTGAAAAATTCCTCTGTACCAGTATGGGTCAGCTGTTAAAGTGATCCTATACCAAGACGTTTGTGTTGTCACTTTCCATACCCAGCTCAGTGCACAAAATTTCCTTTTTACTCAAGCCTTTGCACAATATTCATAAAAACACGTGAATCAGTATGAAGTTCAAATGGCGGTCGTATGGCTCTCTTATAACTGATTAGGCAGACCTCAAATGCTGATCTGTGTGTATCCAAATGAATCATGGCTGGAGAGCACCAGGGACACCTGCCCAGCCAGCATTCAAGCAGACTGCATTGAGTTGGTATTTTTATGAATACTGGGCAAAGGATTTATTTAAAAAGAAAACCAGGTTGTTTAAGTGAGGCACTGGGTTGGGGACAGAAGGTGGCAAACTTCCTTTCTGGATATAGGATCACTAAGACTGAAAAGGACATCCTGTGTGTAACTCTACAGAAAGCAAATTATGTGGCCAAATACATTGCTAGGAGTTCTTGTGGCAGCTGTAAAATGCACATTGTAGTAAAGATTCATTTCTGCTCCCTTCACTCTGTGCTCCTGGCGAAGCCGTTGGGCCGCTGTCTACGAAACAGGGAGAAGGGTAGCACAGAGACAGCTTTTCAGTGCATTTTACAGGAGCCGTATGACTAGCAGGGTATTTGACAGCCCCCCCAACGTGCTACTGTATTCTGCCAATGAAGGAGAATAAGGAGGAACAGCCTGTATTACAGATTTAGTTTTTTCATCTTGGAAATGGCATTGTGCAGATTAACAGCATAGTTACAGTTAAGACGCCTGTGATTAAAGTTTATCCAAATAAGCTTTTGAAATTGATACTTCAAGGTGATTAATTGCATCTACTATGCTTCTCCATGTTTGGAGACTTAATACCCTTGGACCAGATCCTTCAACAAAAGAATCCAAGACCCACTATGTACACAAACGTTTGACACATACGCAAACACTGACAAAGCCCACTTTTTTCTTTTACATCTGATTTACAGAAATATTACCAAAGAAGTTGCTTTTCACTGAAAAATAAAATAGACATAAAATGAATCCTACCCATTCCTTCAAAATGTGTGAGTGATGGCTTCTGACTCTTTATTGTAGCAAACAATGGCATGACAGGTACCAGCAAGTCAAGAAATATTGGTACGGATCTGCATGGAAATATACCTGAAATAGAATGTGCATTGACTGCTCTAACATAAGGAATGCATATATAGATTTTTTTTTTGCTAGTCAGTAATTCGCACTGAGTAAACATACAAAGAAAATTCTTCGAATAAACCATGCTAAATAAAAAGGTGTAAAAAAAAATCCCAGGGTCATAGGGAAATACAAACTATCATATAAAACAGTAGAGAGTATAAAGTATCATTTTTGGCACATAGTCACTCCTATATTGTAACCCTTACACAACAAATTTCAACAGTTCTTCACAAAGAACGAGAGAAATCATGTTTCCTGATTCGTAGAAGCTCATTACATGAATTTAGAATGGTTTTGCATTGGAACCCGTGACAACCTTACTCTAATGCAACAGGATATCGACACCAGCAGTCCAATTGCTTGAGCTGTGCATTATGGTCTTATGGGAGCCTGCACGCTCTGAGTCAAGGGGCTAAAACACGTAAAAAAAATGTATTTTTTTCCCGGTTAAACTTTGTCACCAATGACTAAAGAGGAAACAAGGCAAGACCTCTCTAATTGGGTCAGAATGCCAAGTCCATAAAATTCCCTCTGCATGCAATAAAATAAACCCACTTAGCCGTCATCCTGCAATACAGTTTCAGCACTCCCCATCTGGCATTTGTGTGCGTCCTGCTGCTGGTGACAAGGGAGCAGGCCCTCGTTGATAGGCAGCAGGGTGCACATCATGCGACTTATCACTAGTGTCCACCGCTGATATGTGCAGTCAGCAGTGGATGCTCATAAATGCACCGGGAGTGCAGTTGCAGCTTCAAGTGAAGATCACTGAAACTAAACTGGCTCAGCCCACAGGACTCTGAGGGGTCACACACCTACAGGATGGCAGATAACTGAGGTTTATTTTCTGCATCTGCCCGGACAGTCCTTTTGGTACTTGGGTTTCCCCTCTGATGCCCCCCCCCCCAGGACTGCTTCCCTAGGCACCTGTTCGCTCACCTTAAAAGATAACCATTTGCCAGCAGATCAGGCTAAGAGCTGTATTTACTTTCATCAAAAACTCTTTTCTGCCTCTCAGCTGATAAATCCCTTACTTTCTCTTGCTGCAGGGTAAACTTGTTACATTGAGATACATTGGTGGTTGTAAAATTTACAGTGGTTGTAAAATTTGTTACGATGAATCACAACTTGGCAGTAGGAGAATGTAACAGTTCTATCATCTGAGAGGCAGAGAAGGGTCTGTAATTAAAATATATTCAGCCAGAAGACCTGGCAAATGACAGTTGTCCTTTAACAGTTAGCAGCTATAGTTTCTAGCAAGAGGACAGGGTGCAGACCTCCACACAGAGCAAAATGCGCAGTGCTGGTGCTCCTCTACTAGTATAAAGGCCACAAATCTTTGCTTCAGCCCTAACGTAAGAGGGCTGTAAAGGTGGGCTTTGTGCATCCCATCAGTTCACCAGAAAATTTAGCTGCCAACTCTAAACTGGTTTGCCAGTGAGGGCACTGGGAGGAAGCCCTGGTTTATAGGCAGGTTTTATTTTAGGGGGTAGGTCGTCGCCAACAAATTTAAAACTTTGTTCGGCCACATTGGGAATATAGAAAAAAATGGAAACAAACTAATTTAGAAAGACTTAACCTTTAAAAGAAATGTCAGGATCAGCATAACATGTACAAGCCCCAATTACAATGACAAGTGACACAAAATGCTGATAGATTCTGATGCTGGGGAGGAACTACCCTGCCTGTTCTCCAGAATTAAAGGCTTTGTTGTTCCAGAAATGCACACCAAGTGTCCTCTACCTTTTATATGGCATATAAGTAACAATACTGCTTAACAGAAGCATTGAGGTAATTGGTTTACAAAAGTCACTGGATCCCAAGAGTCAGATCAATGATCAAAAATAATATGTAGGCAAAAAGTCACATCCTGGAGCTTAGTGCAGCTGTTTTGCTCTTCCCTAGTGAAACAAAGGCACAGACAGTCTTTTTTTAGCTTTAAAACATGTAAATATGTGTTCCATCACAGAGGAAATGGCAAAAGTCTTGACTTAAAAAAACTATTTAAGTCAATATCCATGAGATATACAGAATTCACAAATGTTAACACAATTTCTTATAGTAAAAAACAGCTCTACACAATAAAAAGTGTGTCTATATACACAGAAGAATCACCAGAATGACAATTCACAGGAAAGGAAACGTTGCATCTGAGTAACTGCTACAAAGTGTTTCAAAGTCGCAACAGAAATCCGGATTTCTATTGCATGTGAATAGAATATGCTAGTACTATCATTACTGAAAAAGGATTATTGCTGGTTTCATTCTCGCTTCCTAATTATATAATTCATTCAAATCCACCAGAAATCTCACTGTGACAGGATGAAGGAATGTAAAATGAGCACACAAAAAGCTAAATATATTTAAAAAAAAAACAACAAAAAAAAAAAAACATTGGCATAGGAAAGGCCATTTACAGATTCTAAATTTTAAATGGTTAGGAACTTTAAACTGCTGCATTTGAAAAGGTAAATAGATTTTCAGAGGAGGGGGTATACATCTTTCACTCCTCAGAGACCTGATGCAGCTCCTTACATGGTTTTGTTAATTGACCCTTTTTACTTGGGCTTCATAGCAGGCTCTACTTTGTATTGCTAGTCTTGATGTACTGACCTGGCAGGAGAGCATGTCGGCAGACCAAGTGAAGAGGACGTTGAAGCTATGTGTCTACAGGTTGGGGGGGTGTAAGGCCGATTTCTGCTCAAGCCTACAGAATCCTTTAAATTTTTGCTGTCAGACCTACAATGACCCAACAACTTTTAGGTGCTCCATAAAAGGGTCTATACCTACAAAAAAAAAAAAAAAAAAAAGGGGCAGGGAGTAGAGTGGCTTTTATAGGCGAACTGCCAGACCTTTATCAATACAGTCCCTCTGCCACCATATACAAACAGATTATCTCGGCTGGGGTCAAAGCTTTTCCTTTAACTTCAGCTTTTAATATAAAGGGCCTGATCTGAACATATCCGACTTAGGTTTGAATCATAATTCTGCCAATGAAAATGCAGCAGGCCAACATAAAAAAATTTGAAGTAGACCAGAAAAAAAACGACCTCCAAAGCCAAAAAAAATGCCAGGTCCATCTATGATAAGATATGTACGATAATACATTTAAGATAAAAACTCAAACTCCACACCCTGCCATGGAAAATTGTATCAATGATATACTAGAAAATAAAAGCACTGCAAAAATGGAAACATGTATTTTTGTTACTGTATATGGTGTTTATGTTATAAAGTGGGCCTCTCACTGACCCTTGCCAATGCTGGTTTCACACCAGTGTGTTACAGGGCGATCACCCCACAGTCGCCACCCAAGCACTGCCCATAGTAACCAATGGGCCTTTTCACATGCACATTTAGTTACTGGGTGGGGGGGGGCATAGCCACTCTCAAAAGTCCTTCAGGGCATGATTTTACTGTCTTGAGAGATCGCACTCCATTGTATGGCTTTCCATAGGAAATTACTAGCGTCCGTGACCACACCGGTGGGAAATCAGCCTAACCCTCTTTTGCATTTAACAGATGAGATGCACCAGCGGAAGCAATGGGTGCTGGAGCCATCAGCACCCCCCCCCCCCCCCCAGCATACAAAGAAATAAGGTTAGAAGAGGGTTAAGAATGGACAAAAATGGGGACAGACTCCCCCTTGGCTAATACCACTTGTATGCCAGCCTACTGGCTCAAATTCTCTTACTCATGTGGGCAGAGCTATCAAGCTACCATGGATTCACTTAAAGAACGTTCATCAGTGATGGCACATATAATGGACACTCGTCATGATCGAGACAGCCCCCATGCGAGATCGCACCTGCAGGTTGATTGGAGAGAGTTTTTTCCCGTTTTTTTTTTTAAGCTTGGACAGAAACTTTAAACTTTCAGGAAATTTGTTTGGGAGGTTTTTCATGCGTTACAAGTTTTGCTGTGTATAAATAGAAGAAAATACATTGGAAAATCAAATAAAAATGTACACTAGAAATTGTTTGCAGAACTCATATCACATGATACCAAAAAATGAAAAAAAAAAAACCTGGGCACAAATGTGCAATATTTTCAGCAACATCCTAATCACATTATTATACTGTCCAAAAGACATACGTTTTATTATCAAATCATATATGGCACTTTGACTTCAGACATTAAAGCTTCTGATATTGGAAATGGGGAAAGAAAAAAGCAGAACAGCTGCAAAGTTCCTATAGATGGAGCAAACAGTAAGCCTTGCCTATTCAATAGAATTTCAAGGTACAGTTAAAGAAGACCAAATAATAGGTCTATAAGTTTTTGTAAAAAGAAAAAAGGCACATTAACATATTAAAAGTATTTATGCTGCTTGGGTTTATGAAATGTAGTACCTTCAGAATTGCAATATTAGAAGCTGTAAGCTCCTAAGAATGAGTCTCCTAAAGGGTAACTGAGGATATTGGTCAAAACAATCATCTTAGCTCCCTTTGCTGATGGATTCTCCTGCTGGGAAGGGGTGTTAGACCCGAAAACAAAAATTACCAAGAACATGCCTCCCCAACATTATCTCCTGTGCCGAGCACAGTCATGGCAGAAGCACTCCCCCTATATGTTGTGTGGAAAGTGTGCTGGCTTTTAGTTTGCACAACATTCATCTTATGGTAGAAATGGGCAGCATGCTCCGTTGGCTCAGCCAAACTTAAAATGTTGCAGGACAAGAAATGCAAGAGGAGCAGAGTAGCCAGTGGTCCTGAATGGATACCAGCATGCAAGCTTCAAGCATGCTAAAGGGGGCGAGAGATCCACCAAAGGCAGCAACTGATCACTTAGGGGGGCCTCTACCAAATTTAATCTGCTCCTGATCAGAGCTAAATTATTTTTCATTAATATTAACAATCCAATTTTTTGTGCAAAGACCAAATCTAAAAATTACTTTTTAATTAATAAAAAGGCTTACAGTCTAATAAGAAGATTGACATGATAGAAACAGCTAACAGAAATGTATGAATGGTACCAAAATTATCTTATTTAGGCAGTTAATATACAAATGTGTACATTTATTTACAATGGTGCTCTTATAAAATCAAAAAGATAGCACTTCCTAAGAGATTCTGAAAAGTATTTTTTTCCTTTTCACTTTTTTAAACTCCCTTGTCAGAAAAAGCTAACGTACATTAAAATATACTTACTACAAGACAACACAACTAAAAATATATCATGAACTTATACAAGTACAAAATTCTGAGGTATTTCTGGTTTGAGGTGGTCTATGGTCGTGACACTTTTTTCATTTTGAGAATCTGTATCTGTTTTGTAATTGAACTCGTCCACATGTTGGATAAGCACAAGGCACAGGCTGCCCAGTCTTCCAACACCTGAAGAGGTCTCATTGGAAGCCATGTAAAATAGAATGTGTGTATTTAAAAAAAATAAAAACATTGCTTGTTTTGAAGATGAACAAAATAATGTATCCAAATATTGAATCAGCAGCATCAGAAACATTCACTGGCAAAGCTATGGCAAAACTCGTGGGATCTAATGATGTGCCAAACTAGGTTTTAATTCCAAAGTACAGAGACGGAATCTCCAGTAGCAACGCTAAAGCAGAAAAATAAGATGTTTTCATTTGTTGCTTGATTAGATTGGTTTTAAAGCTTTTAAGAGGTTGCTAAATTCTATGACCGGTCGACACTGGTGTGTAAGTCAGCTGGTTACATAACAAGGCATCTGTCATAACCCAACCATCTTTAAAGTCACAAAAAAAGGCATATAAAAAAAAAACTCCCTGACCGCAGACTCTCAGTGGTCCCAGTTACAGTGACGTTGGTAATGCAATGCCATCCCCTGCAGGCATCAGTGAGGATCCTTGCTCAAAGTAATGAGGAAGCAGGTTCCTCCACTGATTGGCTGCAGGGTGCGCATCACTAGTGCACTGCAGGATGCTCATATGCACGCCAGGCTGGTCAGAACTGGGCTCCTAGATTTAAACAGACCACTTTTCCCTATAACGGGTGGAGACTGTGCTTTTACTGTCCCTTTTAAAAAATAAATGCAGTATCCTGTTTAGGTCAACTTTGAATTTTCAGCAATGAGGGGCCCATGGTGTCAGAATGCCCACTAACTGGGTGCTGAATATCCATACTATCATGAAGGGTTCGAGATCTCCATGCCTGGTTTAAGCAGCCTCATGCTTCATCACACCTTGCGAACTCTGATCTTCCCGTCTCTGTCCTGGTTTAGTACAGCACAGTTTCGCCCTGAAAAAAAGCATCCTTCCCCTCTTGAATAGGTTTACCTGAGAAGTAGCTTTGTAGCAATAAACCATTTGCCAAATGCTGCAACGTGCAACTGCCGCCTGTTTTGTGAACACATATACACACGCACACACAGAACCTCCAAAATATTTAGCTCTCAATAACGAGAGGACATTCTCTTTAGAGTTTCGCTATGTTACAAAGACACCCGTTAGATCCGTAAAAGACACAACAGATAATTTTTGGAGAACAAAGTCCAGAAGGTGAGAATAGAAGGTGATCACGGTTGTTGAGAGGAATTTCTGTTGGTGGAAGGTGTATCTTATGTAACAGTCTTCAGCTTACTACAAAGTTTTGCAGCATTTTGTAGGTGGTCTCCTATGGGTCCTCTTTCTGAAAGGGTCACACATTAAGAGAAACCAACAGATTACCTAAAAAGGAGTTTGTTGAGGTTCTGAAGTACCTTCACCTTTTTGCATTCATAAGTCGGCACCTGAATGCTTGCTGAGATGTTCGTTTACTTTTTTTTAGCGTTTTTTAATTTTCTTTTTAATATATATTTATATATATGTACACAATAAAACAACGTGCTGGTAAAATTGATCCAACCCATCCCCATGAGAAAAAATAAAAAAAAATTAAAAAATTCAACAAAAAAATAATAGTCAAGATAAAATAGCAGCTGCATTCACATGTATGTATGTAGGTGCGTGTGATGGTTTTTCCCCAAATTTGCACAGTTGTATAAAAATTCTTTCATAGATTTTTCTGCTTCTGGTTTGAATGTCGAGTCTGGAAGGACAAAGGTAACGAATGTCTCAGATACTAGATTCTTTGGGTGGCAAGTCCACATTAGTGACAGATGTAACAATGGAAACAAGGCAGTCCGAGGTAGTGCCGTTCACTAATTTGCGGATCTGAGAAATACGCTCTTCCACACAGCCTGCAGAGAGACGCGCCTCTGCGTCGTGGTCCCAGCACTCTTCAATTGTGACACAAAACTGTGCCAAACCCTAATAACAAAGAAGGTTAAAGTCAATATTTGCTGATTTGTGCAGATTTAGTTGCGTTCTTTGTGCCTAACCAGTCTGCCTGATGTATATTGTGGAGAGGGACAGCACACATGATCAGGTATACTACATTACGGGATTTGCAAGTACCTTGCACTAGTGGCTTATCTGTAGTTTTTTTGTATAATTGTGTGTCTGTAAGTTTCAAATTTGTATTATGCCTGAAGAAGCCTTACGTTCTTCGAAGGCTCGTATACTCAATCTATGGAGTTAGCCAATAAAGGGTATTACTTTAACCTTAGATTTCTGACATGAATTTTATGCATCTGGACTGCATTAAGTTGGGCTTCCTCTTTAAGAATTGTAGCTAAAACAGACCCAGTTTAGTTAGTTTCATTGTATCTTCTCTTCAGAAGAAATATTACAAACTCCAGAAATCTTAAATGCATGTCCAGAGACTTCATCTGAGGTGCACCACTCACTTTTGCACAAGCCCCAGACACGCTTCAAAAGTGGAACAGCAGTGGGGAAATCGTAAACCCCATCACAGATCTGAGAATCAAACTTCAGGACTGTAACTACCAACCAAAATGTCATCTGTCACTAGAAACTCAGCAAGTGGGCGCCATATAAAAAAAAAGTTAAGCTTACTGGGTGTTTTAACCAGTGTTCTTTTAATACAGGGCGCATCTTCTTGTGCACCACGATTTCCTGTAGGTCTTCTAATGATGGATGCTGACCAATCTCCTCTTCAAATGGTAACATATACTCATAGACCGGTCCTGAGGGAAAAAAAAAAAAGATTTTAGGTACCTTGGCTTTGGCATACAGAGTATTTAATGGCAACATTCTTATAGGCCAGAGCAGACCTGCATGTAGATTTTTCCAACCAATTTAAAATTATTTGAACTTGACCCGCGTTTACTTACCAAGTAGAAAAACACAATTACTGGTCTGCTGCATTATGAGGGGTCTCCCTGCATTACACACATTCAGTTGCATTGGGATGCCCCTATTTTTTGTTGCTAGTATATGATTACACTTGTATATTTATGCAGTTTTATTCAAAATTGCTTGCATAGATAGCATCCATAAAATGTATTTTAGTATCGTTTTGCATTTTTCCATTCTGGCCTGCATTTTTTTTTTTTTTTTTTTTTTTTTTTTTTTTTTTTTTTTTAACGTGCACCAAATGCACAGTGGGCCATAATTTGGCAGTTGGACTCTGCAGCTCGAGCCCCTTCCCATAGAACAGCTCATGTGAGATTGAGAACAGCAATGCACACCCAATCACTGCACAGCTGGGGGAGGGCTAGCAAGTGGCTCTGAAGGCTGAGCAGATTGGTTTTGATCCACGCTTAGTCTCCGTCCAGACACACGTTAGCTTCCACCTACCAGTGTACTGTGTAAAACGAGCCAGTTCAAAGCATCTCAAAATATGCTTATATGTACAGTAGCTACCTTACATATTCTAAGCAAAGCTACTGGTTACACTTTCATTTCTGGGTGAGGCAGAGCTGGAAGAGACATTATGGCACAGCGAGTCTCGAATAGGTTTTGTTGTGGGGCTACTGTGGCTTGTTGTGGTCACTTGCACTAACTGCCAAGGAACAGAGTGGCTGTTAGACCACTTGATGGAGAAACGTTACATAGGACAGGCATCAAATTAGCTGCCTTCTTGCTGTTGCCTAGCCTGACCCTTTAACAAAATTGTTGTCTTCAGTGACTAAAACAAGAAGCCAAGCAGGACGATCCGATTGGGGTTACTTTTTTCATTATTCAACAAAGCATTTAGACTCAATTCAAAGACACAACCAGCAGAATCATGTGCTCTACATGTGTACGTCCCCTTACCATCAGCTGCTGTACATCGGGACACGATCTCCCAGAGGACAAGCCCCATGGCGTACATGTCTATCCTGAGAAAGGCGTCTCGCTGGAAGTTAATGGCTCCCTCAAGAACCTCTGGAGCCATATACCGCCTGGTTCCCACCTAGATACACATGGAAGGAAAAAAGTGCCATTAAATTACAAGTCAATTTATCTAGTGCCATTGTAAGCAAGGATTTTATTCTTTGACTGGAAGAGGCGGTAGTTTAGGATTTATTAATAAAAAGCAAAATACTAGCAATACTAACTGCACTGTGGGGCGGGCTATGGCATCTTTATTGGTTAGAGCTGCATCACGTACATATTAAACCAGAAGGTTGGGCATTAAGTTAACCCACCACCACCCATCCAACTCCTGATGACGAACACGATTCGACTGTTCACCTGCCCAGCGCTGGAGCCCATTACCACCACTGAAAGCAGCCCCTAAAAAATTCTGACCAGACACCCTATTTAATATGCAGCAGTGGTCCAGCCCCGTGTATCACTGCCGCTAAAATAAAGAACAGAGCCACCTGGATACTCCCCTCTTCTGGGTTTGCACGTCCCGCGTGACACAGAGCAGCATATCTGTGAGGCCTGAGCACATTACTGCGTATGGTATAGGAAAAGGAATGCTGTCTGTGCAGCCATAGTCTGTACCTGTACAAGCCGATAGGCTGCTCCACGGCCGAGGAAGGATAGCGGAAGAGGCAAGTTTCCAGATGGCTCCATTCTTTATTTTAACAGCAGTGATGCACAGTGGGAGACCGACCAGAATGAACAATGGGGCAACCAGGGCCAGGCTGCCCCACTGTGCAAAATAAAGAACGGAGCCACCTGGATACTCACCTCTTCTGGGATAATTCTACGGCAGCCGTGGAGCATCCCATTAGGCCCTCATGGCCAGTGGCTGCATAGTAATGGGCTCAGGCATGCTGATAGGCTGCTTGCAGTCACGTTGGACACGGAAGAGCCTTCATTTTTTTTTTTAGCCCAGCGATGCACAGCAGGGCAGCCCAACTAGGGCTTCCCCATTGTTGCATTTGACTATTCTGGGTTTTGGTTCTTTCCCCTGGGGCACCTGCTGTGTGAAATCTCCCCGGGTCGCCTGAAAGAACTCACCTCATCATGGTCTTACAGCACATGCATGGCTGCTGGACCATCAGCATGCTCATATCCGCTCAAGCCCCTTCGTCCAGAAGCTCGTCTAATGCGAGCGGATCCAAGCACACTGGCCGCTGCATCCCCCGCTACCCTTTAACAGAGAGCGTGCCCGCGCCAACCATTCGCAATAGCAGGGATTTGTCCGCTGCTCACGCATGTGCCTTTGGTCCAGAAACGAAGGTGGGTTTTCAAACGGGGGGGGGGCGTTCACACAGCAAGGCCCCCCGGGAGAGAGTATGCGAGTATTTTGAGTTCCTTTAAGCATTTCAAGCTGCCCCAAGAACAATCACACAGTGATGTGGATGGGTGGTGGGGGGTTAATGTTTCCTGCTTTAAAAGACAGTTATTATACGCCTTACATTAAGGTATGCTAAATTACAATGGCCAGGGATGTTAGGTACAGCATACAACTACACCTTAACGGGGACCAACATCATCCGTGGCAAGGGTATTGGTATCCGCTGGCACTGCTGCTATCTGACAGTCTGGGGGGGGGGGCATCCAGAATCCGACCTGGGGGATTACGTGCGGGGGGAGGGGGGCTGTCAGACAGAAGTGGTGCCGGCAGATACCAACAGCCTTGCCGAAGATGGTGTTGGTCCTCTTTAAGGCAGACATGTCAAACGGTATGCTTGTCATCTTGTTCTTATTCCTACCAAAGCTGTTCTTGGTCCGCTCTGGACTCCAGGGCTAAGCATGTGGAGTATTAGACTTCAGGAATTACCTTGTTGCTCTTCAAGCTATTTTTAAAAAACAAAGGAAAAGCTTACCTGTCCGTGAGTATCTCCAGGTGGTTTTCCAGGTTCAAACCGTACAGCTAACCCAAAATCTGCCAATATCGCTGTCAGGTCATTTTTCAGCAATACGTTTTTACTTTTAAAATCCCTGAAAAGGAGAAAAAAAGGCCTTAAATGACAAAGAACAAATGTGTAAAACAAAAAGTCAGAGGAGGGCAAAGCTAAAAGGTGTTCAGATGGGGCGGGTTGGTGGGCATGCAGAATGCTGGAGTCCTTCCTGCATATAATAATCTTCACCTTCACTATGAGCCAGCGCCAGGAAAGGAGTCCAGCGACTGGCTGCCAAGTGGTCACAGGGGCCATGGTCGGGTCCTCGGCTCTGGCCACCAGAACGACCTGCCCCCCGTGACTGCCCAACGGCGGGACTCTGTTCCTAGCACTGGCTCATAGTGAAGGTTAGGATTATGAGTGTTCTGGGGGGGTTATATGCGGGTGGTGGGGGGCATTCTAGATGCGCGCGCGACCCCCCCGAGCTTGTTTTGTTTAGCTGACTGTGGGACCAACACCCATTAACGAAAAAAGCTTGTGCTAGTAAGCAAACTGATTTTATTTCATGTATTTTGATGAGCGTGGCCTGAAATCACAACATACTCAGATGTTATATTAAGGTTAGAAAATGTAACATTAAGAATATAACGTATACATCAAATATTATGGATAAATATAAGCTAAATATGCGGTGAGGGCTTTGTCTGAAATGAGAGTATTAAACCGAACCAACACCCATTTTCTTTAACAGGGGTTGGTCCCACCGCCTGTACATCCGAACAATGCAGAATGCTGGAGCCCAATTTGCAGATAACCTCCCAGCCCGCCAGTAATACTCACCTTCATTACTAGCCAGCGCTGGGAAAAAAGTCCCGCAATTGGTCCGGCGCAGAGGATGAGACAATGGCCCACATGACCCCCGTTGCCCAATTGTGGGACTCCTTTATCGGCGCTGGCTCGTAATGCAGGCGAGTATTACGGGCAGTCTGGGAGGTTATCTGCGAGGGGGGATCCACCATTCTGGGTGCCCCCCGAGCTTGTTGTGATGTGCAGACAGCGGGACCAACACCGTTGGTCCAGTTTAAGGTTAATACAGAAGAAGTGACCGTTAGGGAGTGCAAATAGCCTAAACAGCAAAATAAAAACTGCTGAACAAGTAAAAAATATATAATATATAACATTTATACAAGACATTCCCTTAAAGCATTATACGCGAGATTACACAGACAAAACTTTCAAGGCTTAACAATTTTCCTTTTTTTTACCATCTACAATAATGTGCCAGAGAGGGAAAGAAAGAAATTGTACAAAAGAGGAAAACAAGGAAAGACTCAGCGACAAATGTTAAAGGGGAGACATAGGAAGCAGCTCAGGTGACTCTAATGATCCCGGAGAAAGCTATGAAATGGAAGAGGTGTCTCATTTGTCACATAACTCTTTGCTAGCAAGCACATTAGTCACAGCAAATCGGTTTCCCCCAGCTTGAGCCTGGCTCCATCTGCACCAGTGAGGCAATTACCCAGAAGCCAGCAGTACATTTTTATTTGGGATAATGGGGAGGCTGTGGTGTGAAACAGCTCCCCCTGCTGAGAGTTGTCCAAGCCGTCTCCTTAGAAAACTTCTGACAGATGGCATGTGTGAACGAGAGGCACGTTTCCCTTTTACTTTACAACGTGCGAGAATGTATTTAAGAGGAAAAGTGGACAGGCTAATTGTTCCTAACTAATGAATAAAAAGGCTAATAGCTGGGAATTTTTTGGTCATGAGCAAGGTCAGCACTCATGCACACTAAATCACAGTTACCGTTGTGAACTAGATTAATTTCAGGCTGGTAACCAAAAGACCCTGCAAGGAATCCAGATGATAGTTACCAACAAACCTGAAATGGATCTGTGGTGATGAAGACATGTCTTGGGTTGCCTAAGTTTGACCTCTTAGAGGAATAGTAGAAAGTGAGGTTTGAGAATACTTGTGTTTTTATTTTGTTCTTTAAACATGTCTGCTTAAAAGAACCATCAGCCTGGAGGAGAGCTTGTAAAAGCACTGTGGGATAGTCCAGGGAGGTAGAAATACTCTGCTCTCCTTAGATATGCATATAGAAAGGTATCCAGGACGCCCCCTGGAAGAGGAACATACCTGGGACAATGCCCGCCCCCCCCCCCCCCCCAAAAAAAAAAAAAAGAAATACTAGACCAGAGCAGAAGACATAGGGGCTGGTTCCGATGACAAGATGCTGGCCCTGCCAGTTACGAGCCCTTGATGCCCTTCGACACAGGCCTAGGATAACCTGCACCCCCCCAGATTTACAGGTAAACTGGGGGCACCAGCCAGGCCCCATCCAGTTCAGCAATTTGGGCTCCCCCCAACACAAGCAGTAAATAGAAACAATGTAAAAAAAAAAACACTGCACAAAAAGCCCTTTATTAACCTATTTATCCTTCTGTCACTGCCCAGGTGGAGTTGTCCTTTCTGGTCTATAGCTCCCAGAGGTAATGGCGGGGCAAACATGGAGGAACAGTATAACACCCAGAGGTGGAGCTGCCATCCCTATGGGCAGAAAGCCGAGGCAGAACAGGGGACTGATGTTCCCTTGAATGCCAGATGCTGGAGTGGAGGAAGCTTTAGAAGACCTGCTCACTGGTCCTCGAGGGAGCCCAAAATATTTCACAGGACTCCCTAGACCAGAGATGAGAACAGCTTGTGGTGTGCTTTACAAACTTTTACCTCCTTGCGAACCAGAGGACCCATAAAAAAATTAAAAGGGAACTTGGCCTGGCAAGTCACCAACTAGTAGTGGCGAATGACTTACCCACCCCTTCAGATGAATAGCGGACAGAGATAACAGGTTCTGCCCAAAGCAGAATTTCTGTCGCCACTATCTTAAGTCTAGACGATAATGTCCCTCCTGGTCGATTGAGATCGTACATAGTCGTTGCATTGCTCTGATCTGAAAGTGTGTCGCCCCTTCAGATGGTGTGACAAGGCTTCCTTTACGGCTATCATTTCCCTTAGGTTTGTTCTCGCACAGCCACAACTCCAGCAAGTTATTCACCAGGTCAGAAATCTCTATCACTTCTTCTGGGGTCTCCAGAGATTTATCCCATGTGCTCAGGATATGTAGTTAAAGAGTCCTGGAATGTAGCTGACCCCACCTTACTGCCGGAAAGGATGAGGTAAAAAAAAAAACCAAACTCTCATGGCTTGACACACCGCCTTTAACTTCTGCAAAGTCCCTAGATAAGTCATGTCCTTAGACGGAACTAGACTGAATTTCTCGTAATTCAGAACCCATCCTAGATGGAGCAACAACCCCCTTGTTCCATAGAGATCCTGAAGTAAATTGTGTCAGCTTGGGGCAAAAAGTAGCAGATCATTCAAATAAGCTACGATCCCCTTTTGCCTTAAATAAGCCAGAGGTTCCACTAGAAGATCCTGGGAGCTGATGCCAGGCCAAAGGTTAGACAAATTGGAAGTGGAGCGTTTGGTCCCTTACCTTTGCAAATCTCAGGAAGGTTTGAGCACAAGGGCTCATTGGCACCTGCCAGTAGGCATCCTTCAGGTCTATTGAAACCATGAAGTAAACTAGAGGGAGCAAATATCTGACTGAGAAGATGTATTCCATGCGGAAGCGCCTGTAACATACTGAGAGATTCAGTTTCTTCAATTCTAGAATCAACCTGAAACCCCCCAGAAAATTTTCACCAGAAAAACACTTGGGCAGAAAATTGTTCCCCTAGAACAATTACCCCCATGTCTAACATGGAATCTATACTGTTCCTTATGGCCAGTCTTTCCTCCCTGCTTCTTGTGGGAGGGACATGAATACATACTATTGGAAATAGACCTGGTGTCATTGCTTCTTAAAGTTGGGCTGCTAGGGACCAAACAGGGTGGATCCTTTAAACCTGCCCCTCCTAGTAGAAGATGAGGAACCCTTGGCTCCACTGAAAGATTTCCTGTTAAGAAAGGAACGTCTAAACGAAGATTGATCTCTTATTCTTAGAAACCCTATTCCTAGTAGGAGAGCAAATGCTCCTGTTCGGCGATCTATCTAAAATCTTTTCCAGCTCTGGACCAAAAAGAAATTGACCACTAAAGGGCATGGCACGGAGGCGTATCCATGTCCCTAGACCATGTTCTTAGCCACAAGGACCTGTGGACCGATTGGTCAGTGCCATGTTTTGGGCGGAGCCATAAGGTCTCAGGAGTATGCTGTCCGGAGGATTGTCTTTTTCCTTGACTTTTGGGCCACCGCCGAGGTGGCAGCATCACCCAGCTGATCGGGCTGGGGGGCTCCTTAAGATAAGCGGAGCACCCAAGAATGGATTTTGCGCCATTTAAAATTTACTGGATCCCCTGGAAGCGATTGGTAAAATTCATTTTTAACGAAATGTCCGCTTTAAACCTTTCCTGACAAGTCCTTCCACCGTTTTTGCAGCCGGTTTTTGGACCTGATCTATCTGATCAATGTCTTTGTAGGAAAAATTCTCAAGAAGCGAACCAAATGTGGCCTTAGATATCTAAGTACGTAAAAAAAGTTATAGAGGAGCAGCCTATGGCCTAAGACTGGAGTGCTTTCAGAGTCTAGACTTCTTACCTGTGAGCAATGGCAGGCTTGTGCCCTTCCCCTTTACAGCGAGGCACGTCTTCATGAAGGTATGCCAGGCCTCGGGCCATAGACTCGGCAATGTGACACAGTTCATTCCATGAGATCACGTTTCCTTTCAAATAGTCCGTCAGGGAACCCTTAAAATGCAGAGATCACATCATTAAAAATGGACTGAAATAAAATGTATAATCTCAAAATGTAGGCCTTGTAACAGTCAGGAGAAATTTACTACTAAATAGTTATGGCCATTTTAGGGTCTGGGTATTGAAGAAAATTACCTTGTAACCAAATAGATCAAATCAATTATATAGAGGCACACCCCAAGCAATATGGCAGCAAGGAATTCTGCTAATATCTGTCCCATGTGTCTCTCATTTCCTGCAGTGTGCTGTAGGCGACGTAACCGATCCCAAAGTTTGCCCCTACTATTAATTTTATTCTTCCACGACCACCCCCAATGTGGTCACGCTACCACCCACTCCCACTGCGAGCAAGCCCTGCAAGCATGATCACTGTGGCTTGCCGGGATTACTCGCACTGGGCCCGGGGACGGTTGTGCGACCACCTTTAGATTGCGGTCAGGAAAAAAACTTGAGACCTGTTACAGCATTTAAGCACACTGTAGAGGGGAGGCACTTGGGACAGGCTTCAGGTGAGTGCCTTGCTGCCTTATTATTGTCATTTACTAAACTGTCACCCCAAGGTTTTGTTCCTATTTCAGTGGGCATCCCGAATTGGGAGGAGTATCTGTCCACTTTTCCTGCAGACAGTCCCTTTACAGTATTAGGGTTTGTATACACTTGAATTTTTGACTACTAGAAGCAGACATTCAAAGGATACACAACTTCTGGCCATTAATTATTACACTGGTGGACTTAATCAAGAATGACAAGAATGCTGTTTATATGCGTTTCTGTAATGGCTCGATGGCAATCCAGAGAGCTTTCAAAGGATGCCCTTCTAGTACAGTGACAAGTTGCCTACATGAAGATAAATCCTCTGTTCGCAATATTTAGACTACGATAACATGAGAGTGAAACGCCTTTGAATATACATGGTTATAGACACAGTTATTTGAACAGGTTGATAAGTCTACCAGGGCTCAATCCAATCAAGCCACTAGGTGTCATTGCTACCCTGTAAAACGGACTACTGAAATATTGGGAGTTCCCATTTCACGTTTTGGATGCAGTGTTGTGTTGACTTATGTCACATGAACCAGAATCCCACGATACCATGCTTTGGCACATGATAAAGCTTAAGCATTAATACTGCTCGAAAAAAAACCTTTACTAGGATAAGTTTTTTGACCGTGCCATAGGGAATTTTCTGTGAACTTGTTAGGAAGTTTAAGGATATCACTCGCAAGTACTGCAAAGCCTGTGCTTCATGCTACACTGGATATTTGTCCAAAGCTCCTGGGAGGCAGGACAAGCAGGCTGAAGTTTTTGCTTTAATCAAAATACAACTGTATAAAATTAAAACTTTAAGGCCTGTATTCCGAATGAATAAACAGGTCTGTATTTTATTTTCATGCTCAGCAGGGCGATTCCTCCACTTTTATAAAACCATTAAAAAAATACCATTTTGTGATTACTCACCTGTAAAATGGGTATTATAAGTATGTCACACACCCCACTTCATTTACTAATTATTATTACACTTGGGTAATCTCACCGCTAGGTGGCGCACTTGCAGAGATCTCCAAAAATTCAGCAAGCCCCTCCCGGTCTATAGACACCTGGCACCTCCCATCAATTCCCCAGTGTTAAAACAGCAGTAAGACAAGGTACCAGGAATAAACAAATGTAACCCTCAACTGTAAAAAACAAAACTTCACCATATAAGGAACCAGGATACCAAAAAGAGGGCGGGTGAAGTGGGGTGTGTGACATACTTATAATACCCATTTTACAAGTGAGTAATCACAAAATGGTATTATTCTAAGTATGTCACACACCCCACTTCATTTACTAATTATTATTACACTTGGGACATCCAACAGCAGTGTCCAAAATAGGGCGGGTATCCAAACCAGGCAATAACGCAGATAAAACTCAAACCACTGCAGCCTGCAGAACCTTACGGCCCAACACAGCATCCGCTGAGGCCCGCACATCAACCTTGTAAAAACTTGGAAAAGGTTTGAACCGAAGACCAGGTAGCGGCCTTACAAACTTGTTAAACCGAAGCCTGATGCTGAAAGGCACAGGACACACCAACCGCACAAGAAGAATGAGCAGAAACGCGCAAAGGGGGGATCCTTCCCCTTGGCAGAATAGGCTCCAACAATCGCCTGACGAATCCATTTGCTTAATGGAAGACTTAGCCGGAGCCAAGCCCTTCCAAGGCCCACAGGGCACTACGAAAAGGGCATCAGTCTTACGAAGGAAGACGTAGCACGCAAAAAGTACCTAACACAACGCACAACGTCCAAGCAGTGCAACGCACACTCCTTGTCATTCCTAGGCTTAGGACACCGAGAAGGAAAAACAATGTCCTGATTAAGATGAAAAGCAGATACCACCTTAGGAAGAAAATCTGACTTGAAACGAAAGACCACTTCGTCCTGATGCTTCTCAAAGTAGGGAGCCTGAATCGACAAGGCTGCCACTCCAAAACACGCCGAACCGAAGTGATGGCCACCAAAAAGACAACCTTCTGAGTCAAAGTGAACAAGCAAAATCCTGCAAAGGCTCAAAAGGAGGAGCCTGTAAAGCAGAGAGCACCAAATTCAAATCCCAAACTGGGAGCAGGGCTTCCTAGGAGGCCGCAGATGCGAAACCCCCTGGAAGAAAGTCTTGACCAAAGAATGGCTAGCAAAAGACCTCAGACAAGGCAGACACCTGCCCCTTCAAGGTACACAGCTGGAGACCAGAATCCAGCCCTGATTGAAGGAAATCCAAAATCCGAGAAATAGAAAAGACCCGGCATGGCAAAGATCTAGCCTCACACCAATCAATATAAGATCTCCAGACCCTATAATAGATGGAAGAGGAAGACCTCTTCCTAGTACTAACGAGAGTCTGAATGACCGAATCCGAAAGACCCTCCTCCTTCAAGATGGAGGTTTCAGCAGCCAAGCCGCTAAAGCCAGCGTTGGCAAACTGGGGTAACCCAGTTGACCCTGAGTGAGCAGATCTGGCCGAAGAGGCAGATCGAACTGATCCACTGCCAGACGAACGATGTCTGCGAACCACACCCGCCCTGGCCACCTTGGAGCCACGAGAATGGCGGGAACCTCTTCCTGAACTAGCTTTCGCAGCACCCTGCCTGTCATGGGAATCGGAGGGAACAGATACAGGAACCCCAGATCCTTCCAGCTCAAGGCCATGGCATCCACCGCCAGAGCCAGAGGGTCCCGAGACAGCGACACGAATGTCGGAAGCTCGTGAATGTGACGAGAGACAAACAGATCCACCACCGGCGTCCCCCACCGAAGACACATGGACCGAAACACATGGGGATAGAGAGACCATTCCCCCCGGCGGGACGAGCACCGACTCAGGAAGTCCGCCTCCATGTTCTCCACTCCTGGAATGTACACTGCCGAAATGCAAGGGACATACGTCTCCGCCCAAACCAGAATCAGAGACACTTCTCTGAGGGCACCCAGACTGCGAGTCCCTCCTTGGTGATTGATGTAAGCAACCGCCGTCTGAATGTCCGATCGAACCTGAACCGGCAGGCCCTGTAAATGATGCGTCAAGTGAGACAGAACCAATCTGATGGCTCGCAACTCCTGAACATTGATGGGCAAGTGGGCCTCCAGAGGGTCCCACTGCCCCTGAAACTGAAGATCCTTCCAGAAACCTCCCCATCCTGACAAGCTGGCATCCGTGGTGACAGTTCCCCAAAGCAGAGTCAGAAACGACCTGCCCTTCAAAAGATTGTCCGGGACAAACCACCACCGAAGAGACTGCCAAACTCGAGGGGACATCCGGAAGGACCGATCCAACGACCGCGGGCGCCTGTCCAAAGACGCCAAAAGATGAAGCTGCAGCGACCTCGTGTGAAACTGTGCGAAGGGAACTGCCTCGAACGAGGCCACCATCAACCCCACCAGTCTCACCCCTAGCCGAATGGACGGGTGAGGATTGGAGAGAAGAAGCTGAGCCAATTCCTGAATCAAAAGAACCTTGGCCTGAGGGAGAAACACTCTGTGCTGGCAAGAGTCCAAGGACATCCCCAGAAAGGTCACCACCCTGGCCGGGACCAGAGAGGAATTGGGGTAAATGATCACCCAGCCGAACCTCTCTAACATAGACACCACCGTGCCGGTGTCCCCTTCGGCCTGACTAAAGGAAGGAGCCATGATGAGAAGAACGTCCAGGTAAGGAACAATGCGAATCCTCTGAGCTCTGAGCAGGGCCATCTCCCCTGCCAACACCTTGGTGAACACTCTCGGAGCCGAGGGGAGACCGAATGGAAGAGCCACAAACTGAAAGTGCCGATCCTCCACCACAAAGCGAAGCAACCGCCGATGAGCCGGAAAGATCGGAATGTGAAGGTACGCGTCCTTGATGTCTATGGACGTCATAAAGTCCCCCTGCCGAAGCGAGCCGATCGCCGACCGCAAGGTCTCCATGCGAGACCTCCGGGGACGAATAAACCTGTTGAGAAACTTAAAATCCAGAATCGGACGGAACGACCCGTCCTTCTTGGGTACGGTGAACAGATCGGAGTAATATCCCCGCCCCACCTCTGAAGGAGGGACCGGGCAAATGACCGCCAAATCCACGAGATTCTGAACCGCCGCCAGGAGCCCCTGCGCAGCCACCGGGTCCAAAGGAACCCGAGACCAGAAAAACCTTGGAGGAGGGCGGAACTAGAACTCCAACCTGTAACCGGCCGACACCACCTCCCGAATCCACCTGTCCGGGACCTCCTGGTCCCATACCCGGGAGAAGAGTCGCAACCGTCCCCCCACCCGCACGGGTGAGGGCGCCCCATCATTGCTGAGCGGGCTTGGCAGCTGACTTGGGCCACGGCCTTCACCCCTAATCCAACCCGCACCCCTGGAAGCCGAGAAGCCCGCACTCCTGCCGGCTCTGGCTCCCCGAAAGGACGGATTGAAGGGGGCCGCCCCCCGAAAGGAACGGCGAAACATCTTGCGCAGAGGCAGCCTACCTCCTTAGCCACAGAATCCAGCTATTCACCAAAAAGCCTCAAACCCAGAAAAGGAAGAGCCGTGAGAGATCTTTTAGAATTAAAGTCAGCCGTCCACCGTCTCAACCGCACGGATCGGCGAATAGCCACCAACAGGGCAGAAGCCCTGCCACACATCAACATAGCATCATCCTGAGCGGCCAGGATAAATGACAAGAAGGAGTCACACGCTTAAGCGCAAGAAACTCATCACCCGAGGGATCAAGATCCACACATAAATCCCTGACCATGGACCTAACCGCCAAGGCCAAAAGAGCCGAAGCACAAACAGGCCTCAAAACCGAAAGCGCACAGACGAAACCATGGAGGGCCAGCTGATCAATCCGGCGATCCTCGCCATCCTTAAAATAAGTAGTGTCAGGAAAATGAACAGCCGCCGAATTAGACAGTCCCAAAGCCGGAGCATCCACCTGGGGAGAAAGACCAACGTTTCAGCTAGGCGGTACCCCGACGAGCCGTGTAGGATGCTCCCACTGCTTAAAGACAACGTCCTCGAAATGCTGTTGACTGGGGAACTCCAGACACTGCTTGGAGCCCCCAAAGAGCTGGCCCTTAGGCCGAGGAGCAACCTCGGGAGGAACCAAATCCAAAACCTCAAACATTTGGGCCAAAATAGAAGGCGTATCAGGGGCAGGACCATCCATCTGGTCCCCCTCAGCACCCAGCACCTGCTGGCCCTCTGAATCATCCAATTCGTCCACAAGCTCACCCTCATCGAGGGGACGGTCCGACCAATCCAGGTCCTCAATCACTTCCTCCTCCGAGGCCGGCGGAGGCGGAGATAGGTGTTTACGCTTGGCCGTAGCCTTCTGAGCGGACATGGTGGAAAACATTTTCTCGAGGTTGGCCAACCGGGCGCACACCTCCGATTGCGAATCCCCACCCGTGACCACGTCTCACGGGGTCCGGAACAGGCGAGGAGGAGAGGGAGATGGCGCGGACGATGACGTACCAGGCACCGGAGTGCTGGACTGGCGCTCAATGCTCCGCAGCGCACATGGAATGCATACAATGACATCATCCCCCGGGAGCGGAGTCCCACAACTCCCACACAGCCTAGATTGTCCCGAAGGATCAGATCCGGAATCCCTGACAGCCTCCATATGGTGAAATTATGGTATTCGCAAACCTAGGGATTTACGCAGTAAGCAACCCGGGATGCCCCCTTCAATAAGGTCTAGCTAAGAACTTTCACTACCCTGACCACGGGGAAACCTAATAACTTTATATATATATATCTAAATATATACATATCTCTATAACCCAAATTTTATTCCCCCCAACAGGCCAGGAATGTAAGACCGGGAGAGCCCAAAGGAAGGGAACCCGGGATCTGGAAGACATCGATTATTCCAGGCACATGCTAACATATGTAGAAAACAACAGGCGAAATATGTGAGCAAACATATGTACAGTCATGTATATATATATATAAATATATAAGCAATCACAATCAAAAAGACACCCCGGGCTCCAGAGCCTGCCATCACTCCAAAAACTGGAGTGAGAGAGGAAGAGACCAAGGGGATCATCACAGCGTGGGGCTAACAACACTCCCGCCCCACGCAACCAAACCCCACACACACAACTCCCAAATGAAGACAAAGAAGTGGGGAGACCTACCTCAAGTGTACATGACTGACAATGGCGGCCGCACAGCGCAACACAAGGGAGAGGAGGAGGAGGAGGAAGGCCGTGTGCAACAAGAACCGCGGGAGCCGCAGGGGCCCCGCCCCCTCCCTGACGTGATGCCAAACGCGCGAAACCGCGCGTCACCAAGTGACCCGCCCCCCCAACCGCGCCGCGCGTCAGGCCCTGCGAGGGCCGCGCAGCGAACGGCCGGCGGGAATGACAACGTGCGCACAAGCCCACAGAGAGAGAGAGAGAGAGACGCGCTCACTCTCTCTCTCTCTCTCTCACTCACTCACAACCCCGCAGACACGAGCAGTACAGCAAACGCCCGCGGGGCGCGGACCCAAAACGCCACGCGACCCAGCCTCCAAATCCCCAGAGGGGGAAAAACCGGCGCCAAAGAGTGTCCCCCCCACGTGAAACAGACCCCACAGGGCCCCGGGCCCCAAACGCACTCCCGGAACCGCCGCCAGGCATGCCAGAATACTGAAGGGGAGAGGGGGGGGGGGAGCAGAGCACAAGGACCACAAGCATGCCAAGGAACACCAGGAATAAAGGCACTAACATTCCCTGACTACCACTAAAGACCAGGGGCATCCCACATCCGGATCACCACTCCGGGAATCCCGCTATGCCCCGCAATAAAGGGTCGAGCGGAGGAGCTAATCTCCTGGGCACCTAGGGTGCCAGCTACCTTTGCCCGACCTACAGCCAAGGCTGGGAGGCTGCCTGTTAACAGGGGAACACACAAAACAGGATCGGGCAGCAATAGACCATGGGGGTGATACCCCGGCTACCTGCAAGCAGGAGACTTCTTTCTTCTGTCTTGTCGCCATCTTGCAGAGACCAACACTGGGGAATTGATGGGAGGTGCCAGGTGTCTATAGACTGGGAGGGGCTTGCTGAATTTTTGGAGATCTCTGCAAGTGCGCCACCTAGCGGTGAGATTACCCAAGTGTAATAATTAGTAAATGAAGTGGGGTGTGTGACATACTTAGAATAATGTTATGGGTGTTGACTCAACGTATAGAAAGGAAGAAAACGATAACTATATAAAAAGCCTGTTTGAGTTTGTTCTTGCAAACAGACATTATGACGGCAGGCTTTATGATCCAGCTTTTGTTGGAGGATCAGTGATCATCTTATATTTATTTGCTTTGTAAAAGCCATGATTCATCAGTTTGTATCACTGCTTCTGTTCTTTCCTAGTGTCTGACAACTTCAAGACTGCACTTCTCTTCCAAGGGCACTAGCTATATTGCAGAAGGCAGTATTTAAGTGGATCAAACTGTATCAATGAAAAGTATCCATACTTTCATAAAATAAAACAAAAATTGCCAAATAGGTAAATTGTCAAATATCCAGTAACTAGGTACATTTCAAATCTTTAACATTACTACAGGGAAGCATCGTCACAGTATTTACCTCTATGGTGTAGTTAAATTATACAACACTGTAAGTCAGGAGTGATCTAGTAGACCATTTACTATTACAATAAATTCTCTCTAGACAAACCCTTGTATTAAGACTCCTACAAATGAATTTATCAAATGCTCGACTATAATACGAGGGTTATATGTATAGTTAGGCAAATAGAACATAAGAAGGTAGAAAGATAAGAGAGAGGAGTTAGCATAACGGAGAGAGTATTCATATATTTAACATTTATAAGGCTGTACAGCCCAGAAAATCTTAAAAAGGTGGCTCAGTGTCTGAACTGGGTACATCTTCAGTTGATTTCCTACCCCATTTACACTGCATGGTCCAAAACTTAACTTGTTAGTAGGAAGGTGCATCATCACTATATACAGCAGTCATCCTTTCATGGATATCTTTAGGCTTCTATTTCTCCATTGTAAGAAATTTAAAGTTGACCTTTCGGCACCACTGCCAGCAGACGACTGTAGGGAAACAGAGGATGAGGTTGCTCTTGCTCCCTATGCCAGCGCCCTTTTCAAACCAAAGCTTTATGACAAGCATTGGTATAAACAGCATAAATCACCAATTGGACGAGGGCCTGCAGAAGGTGAGTTTTGTGTGTGATCGGGTGGGGGGGGGGGGGGGGGGGGGGGTTGGCCCCTTCCGAAATCAGAATGCACCAGGGACAAGGACCACCATCACCGGGATAAAGAAAATCCGGGTGATAGGTCCACTTTAAACAGGGAACGAAGCTCTAAGTCCCCCACTTTCATTGTATATCATCACTTGCAGTGCTATCACTAGACTGCTGAAGTGTGCGCGTTGCATGTCCAGACATATCTCAATCTGTACAGACATGCTCAGCTCTTAAAGCTGAACAAAACCCTGGTCCACATCCGTGTATCTCAGGCGATGCAGTTGGCTTGGCGATGGCCCGGTTTAAAAAGAAAATTTTTTTTCACATTAAGGCCAAGCTCACAGAGCTCTTGAGATCACTGACTGAGTGCTGGGTAATGAGACCAGCTGGCTGCCTGCATCCCTGGCTTCTCTATTCAATTTGGAGTTCTCCCGCCCTAGTATAAAAGGCCCCTCCCTGCAGTGGGAGTGAGAAAACGGGATGATCTACTTAAAGCGGACCTTCACTCCGAATAAGAGCATATCTTATATGTTTCCCCCACCCTGTACATACAGATTGTCCACATTAAAAATCATCCTACCTGCATCTACTGCATGTTATGAGCCTTTAAACATCCAAGATGGCGGCTTATGGAAGCCGCCATCTTATCAGGCAGCCTGCAAACAGGAAGTGCCTTCTGACTGTGCTGCTCTGCATTCTGGGACTGCTGACCTTTTCCCGACCCCAGCTCTGCTCTGTCTGAGCAAAGCACATATATAACTGCCCCCCTGTACTTTATCCCGCTCTCCTCTCCTCAGTAAGTGTGATGCTTCTGAGTCAAGATGGCGGCGCCCGTATCCTAAATTCCTGAACAGAGTTGCAGCCCAGTGGGGAAAAGGATAAGTTAGTGACTAAAAATGTAAAATATATTAATTTTAGATGCTGGGGAATCGTTTAAGAGTTTGAGCTTTTCATTAAATCACGCTGAAGGTCCGGTTTAACCCGTTCCATGTCAGCTGATTGTGGATTCTGCCAACCGGAAGTGAATATCGGAAGCCAGGAGTGGGGCAGAAGTGGCCTCTGTTCCTGCCGATCACTTCTGCTTCTCTGATCATTCCCATTCCAGGGAGGGACCTTTTATACCAGCAATGAGCGGACATCATCTCATTTGCCGCTATAGAAGGCTCCTCCATGCAGTGGGAGCGAGCTTCTGTATGGACCGTCATGACCAATGTCAGGAATATCAAAATTATGTTTTCGGTTTAAAGAAATGTTTTATACATTTCAATACCAACATTTTCTATCAAGGAGACAAAAAACTACCTTTTCATGAAAAGCCGTGATAAGCCAAAGCTCCATTTCAAGGTTTGTGCCTCTCTTTTCAGCGGCGATGAACTGCAAGAGATTTTCATGTTTCATGCCAGGGGTGTTGAAGATTTCTCGCTCACTCTGCCAAGACTGCTTGTCCTTTAAAGATGAATAAAAAAAAAAAAAATAGATAAATGATTACATTTATATTACGCACATAACACAGGAACACATGCACAAAGGAGGTCTCTTCACCCAAACCATAGACTTATTAAGCTTTGTGCTCGCAGAGGAAAACCATCCTCATTATTACCCAAGTATGAAGGTTTTAGTTTGACTCTTAAAGATTCTGTAAAATCATAAACTAACATTTTCTTACACCAGTTAACATTCTTTAGATTAAGCCTCCCAAGCTTCCCCCCTACTGCAGGAGTTTACCACTCGATCAGACATCTGTTGGACACTTACTGCCTATGATTGATTGTTTTTCTGTATAATTTATTTACCTTATCGTATATTTGCTTCATATTGTGCAGTACTTATCACATAAGTACTGTATATCGATTGTATTAGCTTTCTATTCTACAAGGTCATTTTTTTTTTTTTTTATAAAACCTTCTAGTGTATAGTTAAAAGACCTAAAGTCTTTATCATTTCTTGTTCAATGATAAGCTGCTGTAAAATAACTACCGGTAGTTATATACAAAAGTGAAGAACACAGCACTTTGAAAACAATTAATACGTCCAAACACCAAATAAAATGTTTATAATGTTACCAAGCTTCAAGAGAGAAAAAAAATGGACCTAACCTCATATAAAGACGTCCACTGCATAGACTCTGCCCGGGAGCATCTCGAATTGGAATTCCCCGCTGCTCAACTAGGTTTAGCAATTGCAAAAGAACAGTGGAAGTCCACTCACACTGGACCCTACCACCAGCCGCAGAGATGGATTTGGCTAATAAATAAACAATGCTTACACCGTACTGACACTGACCGCTGCACTAATTGGCAAACTATGCACTTATTCATAACCAGGGCTGCCAATCTCCTTACAGCTGCCACCAAACTTGACAAAAAACAAATACTTTCTATTCTGTGCTAGTAAGAAAATGGCATATTGGTTCCTTTGCTTCATTTTTACTGATAATCCAGGCCATCTGTGCTAGTGCTCTTCATAGAGGCCAAAGTCTGGCCACAGCTTACAGCCTTCTGCTGCAGTGTAGCCTAGATTTGCTCCCTAAAAAGAGTGCTCTAGGGAGCACTATCCAAAATGGCTTAATAAATTGGTAAGAAAACACATTTTATAACATAGCTAAGTGTTGGAGCGGGGCCTTTTTAAATGCAGAAAGTTTATTTTTGGTCAACAATGTTCCTTTAAAAATAAAATATAGGAAAATATGTATATTATAACCTCAATACTTTATTGCGTTACATGCAGGAACTGCATGTAAAACATTGCTCCTAGAAACTGGTTTGCAAAACTGGCAGAGCTTTCAAAATATTTGCAGCACTGCAACACAAACCTGACTTAATGAGCACAAACCCTGTCCAACCCAACTTTTGTCTTCCTGTAATGGATGGAGTTTGTACACTTTGCCATAACTGTTTTAGTGACAGATTTCATTATCTGGACTCTTGTTGAAAAGCCCTTTAGCCGGTAAAGAAAATCAGATTTTTTACCCAAATGGCCAAAGATGTTATTTTATTTATCTTAGAACTGGAGAACCATGTAAAAAAAGGAACTTCATGATCAGAATTCAAATGAGCCATAGCTACAGACCTGGGTACAATGAGGGTGCTCTATTACCCATTTCCAGGGCGCTGCCAGCCTTTGCCTCCCGTGTGTCTGCTGGTGAGGAGCCAAGTGTGCGACACAGCAGTGTTCAGTGCAAACAATGCCCTGGATGGGAGACGCCGTCTTCAATGACAATGAAAGCAGTAAAAACTTTTTTGTCTTTAAAATGAATGTAACCATTCTGTCTCTCAAATTCTTGGCCAGTAACGCCATATAGACAAAACATTTGATTTAAAAAAGGAAGTTTGTCTAATTATGCTGTGACGTATCAATGAGAAACAGAATGGCATATAGAGAGTGGGAAAAAGGGAGCTTTTACATTGCACAGCTCTATACTAGAGCTCAACCAATCGGGGGGGACTTCAGGAAATAGACTACAAAACTTTTTAAAACTATCAGACAATGTTAAAAAGGAAGAAAAGTCTAAATTAGCTGTAGTTACTCAATACATGCAGCATAGGGTCATCCACTCGTTGTGCACCACTTTCTGGTACACCAGATCCTGCGCATGCTGATCCTCACCATTTCCACTTTCTAGCAAAAGCAGCTGAATGAGTAACCTGCTGGCGTTCATTCAGGTTCTCCAGGTGGGCTGGCACACAGTGATAAAGCGCACCAGGCAAACCTGACTGTCATTGTGGAACACAGAACTGGTGATCAGCATGCCTGGTATCAGGCTTACAGGGTGGGGGTGTGCAGCGAAGCATCCTATGCTGCACATATCAGCAGCCCTGGGGTGCAAGTGTATGAGTGTAAGAGTCCTACAGTGGGGTGCAGAGACACTAAAACATAGCCTAACCCCTTCACGGCACCTGTAAAATTTACATTAGGGAGATACCTAATAAACATGTTTAGAATGTTAGTACACCCTTAAAAGCACCATCGAGAAAAAAAATTAAAATGATAAATATCCATATTTAGCGGATGCATTACTGCAGAAGCTAATACTAAAGCTCAACGTATCAAACTAGACAGGAACTTCAAGTGTATGTTCACAAATGCCAGAAGTCTGGCAAGTAAAATGGGGGAGCTTAAGGCTCTGGTACTGAAAGAAAATATTGATGTTTTTGCTGTGGCTGAGACATTCCACACGACTGGACCATCAATCTTCAAGGTTTTGCTCTTTCGTTTCGGAATAAAGATCCAGATGCCAAATGGGAGTGCTTTAACCCCTCTACTACAGTAAAATTGACGTGGCTGTCTCTCCGACCACTAAATGCCAGCCAAATATTATTATTAATTATATACACACATACACATACTCCCCTCCATGTGTGACCCCCTCTCCTGCAGGGTCTCCTCCAATCCCCCCCCCCGGGCTCTTTAGTCTTCAGGAAAGGGCCCCACAGGCCCCTCCCCCACCATCCTCACCACTAGCCCCACCACGCTCCCAGCCTTTTTAACCCTTAAAATTCTCAAAAACTTGGGTCCCATACCAATTTTATAGTGTGTATAGTATCTGTTATAAAGTGCTCTTTTCAGTTTGGTGGGTCTACTGGACAGGAATGGATACATATGGTAACGCTGAAATCATGAGACTTTCACATGCAATATGGTTTTCTTTAATAAAATAAATGTTTTATTTAAAATAAATTAGACAATCTTTAAAAAAAAAGTCAATTTTTTTTTTACTCAAAAATATTTAAAAAACAGTGGAAAAATTACAAACAAGGCATTTCATGTAAAAGCCTAAACTCTGCAGCACAAAAAAAATAATTTTCCTGGAAATTCCTGCAAAGAATCACAGTTCAACATAGCGCAAAATGGTGAAAAATGAGCTGTCAACAGAGGGTGACTACATCTCAAGTAGGCTGGCAGTTAAAAGGGTTAAAAGTACCTATGCATGTTGGGTATTGCTCTGCTCGGAGGACCTTTCATATTTAGCTTGTTTTTACTATTGGCTTTGTAGAAAAATGTGTTTTTATTCAGCTTTTTTATACATTTTTAGGGAAACATAATTGTGATCAGCTCATTATCCAATGCGTTTATATGGATTTTTAATATCATACAATTTCGCAATACATCAGGCAGGGGAAACAGATAGCATCACATAGCCACATAAAAGTCCAGTAAAAAGCTAGTGTCTCAAATACATAATTCAGGATAACTATATCCAATGAAATAACATCAATCAGAAAAAATGCAGTTAAATATTCATCCGATTTAGCAAAATAATAGTCCCAACTGAATCACATGGATACATAAAAAAATATACGGAAAAGCAATTAGGTACAGTTAGCAGAACAGCCATTAGATGGCAACCATGTACTGATCAGAGTATTAGCTGCAAAATACTGCTACTCAACATGCTCATGTTCAATAAGAGCAGAGTATCATTCATTACATGCTAGGCGGACCTAAAGCCAAAGGAAGACCAAACATGTTCACAGCCTCCAGCCGCTTCATCAAGCGTTTGTAGCTAAACGACTGCTATTCTATGAGTTGCAGTATGGGAAGGCTGAAAATTACTGGGTTTGTAGTTCTATTGGCTCCGTTTGTACTTAGTTAAATCATAAATAAAAAAGAGGAAGGTCCCAAAGTTTCTTTGAAATAACCCCCTTTCTCTTCCCAGACACATCAGTGTAATAAAAGACTAGAGAGTCCCTTATACCAGCTGCAGAGATAAAGGGATGCCCTGCACCAAGTATTTACATTCTGCGCTCCTTGTGCACAGACACTGAATCATGGGCCCACATTTCCACATCATGTTGGGGAGCGGCACACAGTCGGAACACAGGGGCTTATAAGTACTGTGCCCTGGGATTTGGCTGTCAACTAGGTATGCAGCACAGGACAGGACTCTTTCTCTGTTAACATGTTCCCCTGGGGGAACCTGATTTGGGCTGCCCTACAGTTTAGGAAGGAAGCTGGCATGGAAGTCTGTTTAAACAGGTCAAAGGCACATCCTTGACTATCCTCCTCTTGCAAGAACAAATCTATGGAAAGAATTCCACCCTGGCCTCAATTCTATGTGTACAGAGGGAACCCCTTAACATTGACATTGCTAAAAATATAAAGTCTGGACCAGGTACTATTTTCATTAGGAGAGAAAAGGTGAATGCATTTCCTAAAATAGAAATGGGATTCACAAACCTTTCTGGTCTAAGGGCCTCATTGTCTTATTGTTTCACTGGAAGCAGTGAAAAACGAAAACCGTTTACCTCCGGAAAGCAATAACCCTGAAGCATTGTAGATACCATTATGCATATGCAAAGGTAAGTGGGGAATGAAGTGGGCAGGGATGAGGCGGGAAAAAGAAGAAGCGGGAAGGGGTGAGGTGAGGGGGGAAGAAGTGGGTCAGGGATGAGGAGGGAAAAAGGTGAGGCAAGCAGGGAGTGAGTTGTGAAGATATGGTCAGAGGGTAGGCAAGGCGAACAGAGGTGAGGGGGGAAGAAGCGGGCAGGGATAAGGCGAGGTGGGAGGAAGTGGATAGAGGTAGGCAAAGGAGAGCTGGATAGAGATGGGAAGAGGTGTGACGGACATAGGTGGGAAGTGATCTACAGGATTGTAAAAGATTCCACTGTTGGTCTTACCCTGGGGAATCCCAAATCAGGATGCCTTGTCATGTGACCCCCCCCCCCCCCCCCCCGGTTGCTATTTAACTCACCTTTATCCTGGATCCTGAGCAGTTATAAACACTGCTGGCTATATCCCCTGCCATTTTTGAGCTGTGAGCGCGTGCGGGGATACAGTCCCTTTCGCTCCTGAATTCTGTGCAGCAAAGGCTGTGCATGCACCATAGGACTGGGGAAAGTTTGTAAAGGCAATGTGGGGTGTTTCACACAGCAGGGAACCCCAAATCAGGTTAGTCAAAATCGCAGGTTCGGTTCCGCTTTAACAACCACATAAGCACTACCAGCAATGAGGTCATAAAGATGGGCCGAAACTGAATTCATGTGGAGGTATAGTCAAACCGTTTTATTCTTCAAACACAGGCCAATATTCTTTGACGTTCGTATGACCTACTACAATAACATTCCTGGTTTGGACAATTGTATTTGTGTAAAATGAAGGAACAGAACTGGAGATAGCAAAGGAGCAGAAAGGGAGGAAGGAGGGGGGATAAAGCTAAAATTATAAGATGGGAAAATACAATTCTGTGAGTACTCACCTGTAGAATTGATTTTGTAGTATACAGCACGTCCTGTTTCACTAATATTCTTTACGCTTGGGATATCCGTCACAAGGTGGTGCAGTGGACGGCAGAAAGACTTGTGGCATCTCCCAGCCCCATAAAAGGACAGGAACCTCCCACAAATTCCCAGTGTTACAAAGCAGTTAGACAAGAAGCCGGGAGAATAATAATGAAGGAAAAACCCCAACCAAAAATCTGAACAAATCACCATACAGAGGTAACCAAGAATAATAATAACAAGGGAGGGGTGAAACAGGACGTGCTGTATACTACAAAATCAATTCGACAGGTGAGTTCTCACAGAATTGTATTTGTCCTGTTTCACTAATATTCTTTATGCTTGGGACGTCCAAAAGCAGTGTCCGTAAAGTAGGGAGGGATCCCCAAAAACCACTGCCGCCTGAAGAACTTTGCGGCCAAAAGCAGCATCAGCTGAGGCCCTGACATCAACCTTGTAAAACTTGGAAAAAGTATGAACAGAAGACCAAGTTGCGGCCTTACAAACTTGTTCAACAGAAGCCTGGTGCTGAAAGGCCCAAGAGGCCCCAATAGTACGAGTGGAATAAGCAGTAAGGCGGAAGGGAGGATCCTTCCCCTTAGCAGAATAGGCTTGCACCACCGCCTGACTAATCCACTTGCTGATCCACTTGCCGGAGGCAAACCCTTCCTAGGACCAGAAGGAAGAACAAAAAGAGCATCAGTCTTCCTGAAAGATTCAGTAGCTACCAAGTAAAACTTCAGAACCCTGACCACATCTAAAGAATGCAGAGTGAGTCCTCTCCTTGGAATTAGCAGGATTAGGACACAAGGAAGACAAGACAATGTCTTGATTGAGATGAAAAGCAGACACAACCTTAGGCAAGAAATCTGGTTTAAACCGAAACACCACCTTTTCCTGGTGTCACTCAAAATAAGGAGGTTTGATGGGGAGCGCCGCCAACTCAGAAACACGCCTGACAGAAGTAATAGCCACCAAAATGGCTACCTTAAGAGTTTAAGATGGGAAAGCGGCCTCACGGATAGGCTCAAAAGGACGATCCTGCAGAGCAGATAACACCAGATTCAAATCCCAAACTGGTAACATAGGTTTACGTGGCGGACGCACATGAGAAACCCCCTGGAAAAAAGTCTTAACCAAACGGTGACTGGCAAAGGATCTTTGGAAAAAAAATTGCCAGAGCTGAAACATGACCTTTGAGGGTACTAAGTTGAAGGCCCAAATCCAAAGCATGTTGCAAGAATTCCAGAATCCTGGGAACAGAAAACACCCGACAGGGAAGAGATTTGGACTCACACCAGGCAATGTAAGCATGCCAGACCCTGTAGTAGATAAAGGACGAGGACTTCTTCCTAGCCTTAAACATGGTAACAGAGGCAGGCAAACCCTTTTCCATCAAGATGGCGGTTTCAGCAGCCAAGCCGTCAAAGCCAGCGTTTGTAAATTGGGGTGGCACAGCTGCCCCTGAGTGAGCAGATCTGGATCCATGGGCAGGACGTACTGATCTACTGCCAACTGCACGATGTCTGCGAACCACACCCTTCTTGGCCAACAGGGGGCCACCAGAATGGTTGGCACCCCTTCCTGGGCTACCTTTTGCAGCACCCTGCCCAACAGAGGAAACGGAGGGAACACAGAGGAGCCGAAACCCCTTCCAAGGCATTGCCAGCGCATCCGTGGCAAAGGCCAGAGGATCCTGTGACAGAGACAAAGAATGGAAGTTTGTTACTGTGACATGAAGCAAACAAATCCACATCCGGAAGACCCCAGCGGGGGCACAGGGAGTGAAACGCCCTGTTGCTGAGGAACCACTCCCCCAGCCGAGACATTCCCCTGCTCAAAGTCTGCCTCCAGGTTCTCCACCCCCGGGATGTAAACTGCCGAGATGCAGGGGACATTCTCCTCCGCCCAGGACAGTATCAGGGACACTTCCTTGAGGGCTCGCTTGCTCCAAGTCCCTCCCTGATGATTGATGTGGGCAACCGCTGTCTGGTTGTCCGATCGGCTCTGAACTGCCCGACCCCGAAGGTGTGGTGCCAACTGGGAAAGGACCAACCTTGTCGCCCACAGTTCCAGAATGTTGATGGCGGCATGGGCCTCCTGAGGGCCCCACTGACCCTGGAACTTCAGAGACTTCCAAACCCCCCCCCAACCTGTCAGACTGGCATCTGTGGTGACAGTCTCCCAGCATGGAGGCAGAAAGGTCCTGCCCACTAGGAGATTCCTCGAGTCCAGCCACCACGAAAGGGACTGACTGACCAAAGGGGACAGAACAAATGTCTGATCCAGGGACACAGGGTCCCGATCCCAAACTGACAAGAGGTGCAACTGAAGAGATCTCATGTGAAACTGAGCATAGGGAACTGCCTCGAAGCATGACACCATCAGGCCCACCAGCTGCACCCCCTGCCGAATGGAGGGATGAGGGCAAGAAATCAGAGACCGTGCCTGCATCTGCAGGCTCTCCACCTTCAGCTGAGGCAGAAAAACCTTGACCTGAGATGTATCCAGAGTCATGCCCAGAAAGGACGTCACCAAGGACGGAGACAGAGAAGACTTGGGGTAGTTGATCACCCAACCGAAGGACTCAAGCATGGAGACCACCATCTGGGTATCCAGCTTGGCTTGATGGAAGGACTGAGACGCAATCAGAATGTCGTCCAGGTAAGGAAGGATGTGAACGCCCCGAGATCTCAACAGAGCCATCACCCCTGTCAGCACCTTGGTGAAGACCCGAGGGGCTGAGGTAAGACCGAATGGCAAGGCCACAAATTGGCTGATCCTCCAGAGAGAACCTGAGAAATCTCTGATGACCTGGAAAGATAGGAACATGAAGATAAGCATCTTTGATGTCCACAGAAGTCATAAAGTCGCCCTGTCGCAAGGTACTGACCGCCGAGCACAGAGTCTCCATGCGAAAATGCTTGAACCTGACAAAATTGTTGAGGCGCTTCAAATCCAGGATGGGTCTTAGGGACCCATCCTTTTTGGGGACAGTAAACAGATTGGAATAGAAACCTCTGCCCCTTTCCTGGAAGGGCACCAGGCAAATGACCCCCAAATCCAAAAGGCTTTGGACCGCAAGTCGCAAGCCCTGAGCTGACAAGGGATTTTGAACCATCCGGGATCTGATGATTCTTGGGGGCGGCCAGGCTGCAAACTCTCTCTTGTACCCGGAGGACACCACCTCCTGAATCCACCGGTCTGAGACGCTCAGTCTCCAAACATGAGCAAAGAGCCGCAACCGTCCCCCCACCCGGATGGGTGAGGGCACCACCTCATGCCTGAGGGGGCTTGGGGGAAGATTTGGACTTGGGACCCCATGAGAGACCGGGGCAACCACGGCCTCTACCCTGGCCTCAAGGGTCTCTACGTGCCCCTGCAAATGGTGCACCCCGACCGGACCTGGGAGCACGGAAGGAGGGAAGAACCAGCCCCCCGAAAGGGCCGCAGCTGCCTCCTGCATTGAGGCAGCCTACCATCCTTGGCAAACAGATCCAGACGCTCCCCAAAGAGCAATAGCCCAGTAAAGGGGAAGCCAGTGAGAGCCTTCTTAGCAGCATTATCAGCCGCCCACTGACGCAGCCAAACAAAGCGGCGTATAGCCACCAAAAGGGCAGAAGTCTTCCATAGCAGAAAGAATAAATGCCACAAATTCATAGCAAAGCAGGAGGGATCTATACTCTCCCCCCCCCCCCCCATTGGCATCCGAGGCATTATCCAGAAGGCACTTGAGTAGCCCTTTAAGAGCAAGAGCCGTGATGGTAGAAGCGCACACGGCGCAGTCCCTGCACAAGCAAATGCGTGACAGGCAGGCTGATCAACACGCCGGTCCTCACTATCCCTCAGAGTAGAAGTGTCAGGGGAATGCATGACCGAGGTATTAGACAACCCAAGCACGGGAGCATCCACCTCGGGGGGGGGGGGGGGACACGACCAGCGCTTAACCACATCAGCTGGAAATGGATACCTCCTGTCCCAACTCTTAGGCACCGCGGGCAATCTGCTAGGACGTTCCCACTCCTTGAGCACCAAATTATTGAAGTGGGCCTGCTCAGGGAACTCCAAGCGTTTAACAGTGTGAAAAAGCTCACCCTGCTGCATTTTAGCCGGGACAGGAGGTGTAATACACAAAATGTGAGTCAACAGCCTGTCCGAATCCTCAGGAGACCATGGGTCTTCTCCAAAAGGAGACCCAGTACCACCATAAGCCTCCTGCTGCTGCTCAGAGGACTCAGAATCAGAGAAAAGTCCCCCCTCTTCTAGGGGGTACAGGCCAGGGAAAGAAAACTGTCCCTCATACTCCTCAGGAAAAAGCAGGAGTTAAATGCCGCTTCTTGCCAGAAGCCTTACGGGGGACCGGCCCAGCCATATGCCTTTCCAGGCTGGCCACCCGCAAGGCCAAGTCATAATGTGATTCCCCACTAGCATGTCCCTCACTAGGGGTCAAATGCAGGCGCTGGGGGGGTAGGTGATGTAGAAGGGGGTGCAGAGCTGGGCAGCGTAGCAGGCAACCCAGACTGTACCTTCTGGACGCAGGGTACACATACCCCGACACCGTCACTCACAGGGGATACTCCACACGCGACACACAGCTGGGCTTGTCCCGAAGGCACCCCAAGCACATTATCCCCAGCAGCCTCCATATGGTGATTAAAATGGGCACAGTGGCCAGTATAGGGTTAAGGCTAGTAAGAGCCACCCGGGATGCCCCAAAACCCGCTAGGGAAGGTGGGAGATGACAAAAGGGAAGAGGGCCAGGAGAAACCACAGTCACGTTAATCCCGCCTGAAAGACATAAGAAAACACACATAACATTTCCATAATGTGGTGACAAGAGCATAGTACAACCCCGAAGGGGACTCACGGACCAAGAATACCGAGCCGGTATGGTGCAAAAAGTCATCCGCGGGACCCGCCCCCCCCCACGAAGAGCGCAAATCGCGCTCCACGTGACCCCCCAGCGCCAATGACAGCGTAGCGAAACATGAGGCGAATGTCGCCACCAGCCGTGGAGCGCTGTACAAATGGCACGGTGGCGAGCGCGGACATTAAGAGTAAAAAACAGACAATAATACAATGTGAAACACACCGCCTAGCAAAACCCCCCCCGGAGAGCTCCCCAGGGAGAGAGCAAGGCGGGGAAGAGCAACAGTAGGCGCACCCAAAGCATGCTTAGCTAGGGAGGAGGGGGGGGGGCAAGGGAAGGCCCACAATAAGGCAGGAAGGGGCATCCCACAAGGCTCACCATAAGCCTGAACCGCCTACCCTTGCAGGTACAGAGATTGCGGTTGGAGCAGCGCTCCTCCAGCACCTGACCCTGGCGCTGTCCTACCTTCACCTGAACCAGGCAGCCGAGGCCGGGAGGCAGTGGGTTCAGAACGGGTGGAAATAGACCTGCAGGGCCGCAGGCTGGTAAGCCCCGCTCGCCTGCGTAATATAGAGAGCAATCTTCTATCTTCGCAGTCCAGACTGCAGAAGGAAACTGGGAATTTGTGGGAGGTTCCTGTCCTTTTATGGGGCTGGGAGACGCCACAAGTCTCTTCTGCAGTCCACTGCGCCACCTTGTGGCAGTTATCCCAAGCGTAAAGAATATTAGTGAAACAGGACGTGCTGTATACTTGGAAAAATACAACTCTGAAGTACTCACCTGTAGAGTTGATATTATATGCATACAGCACGTCCTGCTCCAGGATAGTAATAACATGTGGGTAATCCTCCGCCTCAGGCGCCGTGCACTGCAGACATGCAGAAAACAAGCTCCTCCCGGCCCTACATACACCGAAGGACCTCCCACAAATCCCCAGCATTGAAAAGCAGTGAGAAGAGAAGCCGGGAGGAACAAACCACCCAGAAAAGCTGGTAATATCTATTGATAACAATCACCATACAGGGTATCCAGAACAAGTGAACCATGGTGGGTTGGAGCAGGACGTGCTGTATGCATATAATATCAACTCTACAGGTGAGTACTTCACAGAGTTGTATTATTCTAAGCATACAGCACGTCCTGCTCCAGGATAGTAATAACATGTGGGACATCCAATAGCAGTGTCCATAAGCAGGGTGGGATCCCCAGGAAAAAAACAAGGCACAGCTGACAGTAAAGGCGCTGTCACCTGCAAAACTTGCAACAGGCATGACATGAGCAAAGGCTCTAACGTCAGTCTCATAACCAGACCAGAAGGTATGAACAGAGACAAGCCATTAGTCTAGCAACTGAATCAACAGAAAAAATCCTGGTGCTGAAGGGCCAATGGTACCCAGGCACCAATAGAACGGAATAAACAGGAAAAGGGGAAGATCTTTCCCCTAAAGAGAAACATAGGTCAGTGCAATGACCCAACCAGCCCACAGGCCAGGAAGCCTCGTGGCAAAACTTGTAACACCCCCTAAGGGAAACAGAACAGGTCACCCGACCAAGGCGGGAATACTGACCCCTAATTATCACAAAGCCAAGGCTTCACTCAGGATCAGGGAGCATCCAGAAGGATTAATCCAAAGGGCGCAACGGCGCTGGAAGGAGATATCAGGCGCATACATAAAGAGGCGCCTGTAGACACCAAGAGCATCAGTCCCCCTAAGGCCATGAAAACCCCCATGGGGAAAAGTGCAACACCTGTATAGGGAATGTAGCCCTTCATATAAGTATTAAGAATAAAGTCCATAGTTAGACTGAAGGACTAAAACGCTGATCCTACAGACCACTCGGACCGGAGGCCAGTCGTAAGAAGGAACACCCCCAAGGTATGGGGTGCCTTGTAGCCATATACATCTATATATATACACATCTATATATATACACATTATATATATATATACACATATATATATATATATATATATATATATATATACACACACACACACACACACACACACCTCGAGCCAAGGTTAAGTAACCAGATCCACCTTCTTAGGCACATGTCTGACGGAGTCAGGAGGCCCCAGAGAAGCGACCTGGACTAGAAAGATGAAAATTGATCCCCACAGGGCCATGGGACTCCTTGGGAGATGCAGCTAAGCAATCCCCAAAGGAATTCCCCACGAGGGCGACAGAACCAAATTCCTGCAGGAAAGGCCAGGACAGAACCTGCACCTTCAGAGTCAACCCCAACTTACGCTGTAATGACTTTAAAGGCCCTGGGAACCGAGAACGTTTAACAGGGAAGAGACCAAGGCACATGCCAATCAATATGGTTTACCACAAAAAAAACCCATAGACGGAGGAAGTGGAAGCTGGGGAGCTTGCTCCCCACCCCTCATACTAAGTCATCCAGAAGATAAGGCCCGTCACCAAGGGGTGAATGAATCAGCTGTCAATCCCCAGACAGGAACCTTATATTGGGACAAGGGAAGGGACCCGACAAGGGTAGAATCACACTCCTGAGAGAGTGAACAGGTCAGTAGACCTCAGCAGAGGCATCTGCGAGCCACAGCTCATAAGGCCAGCCAGGCCATCCATCTCACGGGACTCTCTATCAGGCCAACCGTGCGCAGAACCCCCCAAGTAGGGTGATGAAGGGAAGGCATATAAATAACACATCCATGCCTAAAATACTCAGCCCCCCAGACCAGAATCAGAGTATTCTGGGACAGCAGAAACAAGGGCAGAGCCCCTGTGTTAGGAGGGAGAACCAACAGAGCCACGCTAGGCTCCCCGGGCGACACCAGGATAGCATAACCTGCCGCTAAGAGCATCCATAGAAGCGAATACCGCTGAGAAGCATGGGAAGTAGACCCCCGCCCAAGGCAGGATCAGGGACCCTCCAGACGGAGCATCCTGCCACAATCTTTAGACCAGTAGTAAAACAGGCCATTGTTATTCAACAGACCAGGAGTCCCCCAATAAACCGACCGATCCTAAAGGAGGAGAAGTCCAGCCATACAGAGTCAACGCGGGGCACACCATTTCACAAACCCAGCAGGTAAGATGGACCCTCTAGGGGACCCTACCTAGAAACCACGGTGATTGTGGAAGAATTTTCCCTTTCCCCGCCAAACCTGTGAGACTTGGTACCCAGGGTGACCATACACTGGAAGATGCTAGTAAGGAAGGGGGGTGCCCCCTGACGGGGCCTTAAATATGGGAAGCTCAAGAGGAACCCCCTTACCAAGGGGGCATGAGCACAGACAAAGCACCGGGGTGCTGGACATATGTAAGCTCAATAACCTACTGCACCGAAGAGCCCAAGGGCTCGGTATATAAGTGACATCACCTAGATGTGCCGCCAACGGGCCCACCAGTTGCCAGCCCACCTGGTGAAGGTAAGGCGCCAGTAAAGGGGGGCAGAGCCCCCGTAACCAGGGGTCCCCTTAGCCAGAGAAGAAGGTTTCAAGCCTGAACCGAACCCCAGGAATGGGGGATAGCGGATAAGGGACCAAGAGGGATTGAGGTGACTGAGCAACCATCCAGTAGCTCCCAGGGGACACCTTTGGCCGACCAATCCACTCGGCCCGACGCAGAGACTGGGGAGTAAGGAAAGACGACCCGGAAGGTCCTAACGCCCCCCCCCCCCCAGGCGTGTGTCGGAGACATCACCCCCATTCGTGCCATGGCGAATAGCCTGGGGATGAAAGAGAGGCCCCAAATATTGCCTCTATCCGCAGGGTTGGTCCTGCAACACTATCTAGAGATGGTCTTGGTGTCCAGCAGACACAAGGGAAACTAAGAAGATCTAGTACTTCACAAGAGGCTGGAAGCCCCCCCCCCGTGACCCCAGACAAAGGTGTCATATAGGGACTACCTGTGAAGGTAGCATTGCCAAGCCTGCCATAGGCCTACTGTTGAGGGGGGGAGGAAGGATAATATAGAGGCCATAGCCCCGTACCGTTAAGGGCAACCTGTCAGTAAGCCCAAACACCGTAGGCCCAGTCCGGCCTGCGCCAATTCCTGAAGGAAAAGCAGGGGCTAGAAGCTCCCTGACAATCACTGAGAGGGACCGCCCAGCAAAAGCTATCCTGTGTCCAGGGGAATTACATCCTGGAACCACCAGAAGGAGAAGGTATATTTCTGGATGGGAGACAGCTGCTGCGCCCAGAAAGGCGAGGGCGCCCCTTTATGCTTGGGAGGTCTTGGCAGATTTGGACTTAGTCCTGCCAGAAGGCCCCGGGCACTGCCTGCCCGCCCCATGGTGGAAATCCACACCGAACAGTTGGAAGCACACCTCAGGTTCGCGTTTGACACTAACGTAGGGAGGTGGAGGGGTGACCCTGCCTCGTGGAGGCCGGAGCGGCCTTCTGCGCAAGGGCGCTTTACCCTTTTTACCAAAAAGGTCCAAACGGGGCCCAAACAACCGCCGTCCTCTGAATGGAAGGCAAGTGAGAGCCTTTTTTGTAGCCTCGTCAGCACCCCACTGTCGCAGCCAGACAAGGCAAGCAAGGACTGAGGTTCTAGCACACATCTTAATGGTGTCATCCAGTGCTGATAGAATAAACTTCACAAACGCTTCACAGTCTGATAGCGCATTAAACACCCCCCAAGGGAGGTCCTTTCTGTCAAGAGTCCTGGCGGCCACCGCAGTGATGGCCGCGGCACAAAACGGGCGCAGAGCCGTCCCAGCACACAAGAAGGCGTGGGAAGCCAGTCTGTCAATGCACCGTCCTCGGCATCCCAAAGGGTACGGTAAAAAGGGGCAGTCATGAAAGGGGGGTTTGTGACCCCTATAACCGGCGCGTCCACCACCAGGGGAGCTGACCATAAATTAACCACATCAGGAGGGAAAAGGGTACTTCCATTCCCAGACCCCTGGAACCCCTTTAAGATTACAAGGCGATTCCCATTCTTGGGATATAAGATTCTGGAAATGATCCTGTTCTAGGAACTCCAAGCGCGGCTGCGCTGTATGGAAACTCTCCCTCTTAGGCTTGGGGATCTCCCCAGGTGGGGAGATTGACAAAACTTCAAAAATCTTAAGAATTTCATCTGTATCACACAGACCCCAAGAACCGGGCTCAGAATCATCGCAGCCCCCGGGCATCCCGTTCGAGGAGCCCGAATCTGAGAATAGCTCACCTTCCTCAGGAAGGGTCAGGGTCCTGCATATCAGCAGAGTCATTGGTATCGTCAGGAACCGGGGAGCCAGGAGGCGTCAGGGACCGCTTTTTACCAGGGCCCATACGCTCCGCCAATCCAGAAAGCACCTGCTCCGCCATGGGCAACACACGCGGCACTGATTGCAGGTCATCCCCGCTCGAGTGGGACTCGTCATGAGTGATATTTGGGAGCGGGGAGACAGGAGTAAGGAAGGGAGGTTCCTCTGTTGGCAAACCTGCCTGTTCTGCACACTGTCCGCAGACCTGTGCCCTGTCAGCCTCAGCCTGGGGCCGACCAGACACTGCACACAGCCGGTCATGTCCCGGAGGGACCCCGGTTACATAATTCTGAAATGCCTCCATATGGTGATTATTAAGCAGTATGACTGCAGGGATTTATGCAATAGGCAACCCTGGATGCCCCAAAAACCCGCTAGTAATGTGGGAGAATTTGTATAGTGGACCCGCTGTAATATATGTTAGGCTGGGGAAAGGCACCGAAGTCTTGGCATCTGAAAGACATAATGGGACAAGAGGGGTGGAGTCAGTGCCATGCGCAGCCCGAAAAAACATAGAACCATGCCGCCCCGGAGGGCACTTACATGACCAAGGGAGGAGGCGAACCACACCGCGCGCGAAGATAGAGAAAATGGCGCCATGGAACCTCGAGGGGTGGGCCAGGCCGGGCTGTGACGCGGAGCGCGTCATGCCGAGTCTCCGCCTCCCCCAAAGAGCGCGAAGCTCTAACCAACAGTAAAACGTAGAACAGCTGAGAATATGCATACTTCTAAAAAGCTGACACGCTGGAATAATGCTGCCGACTAGCAGATTGTTAAAGAAAAGTACGGCTCGCAAAGTATAACAAGGCGCGACACTGACCCCAAGAATAAAAAACCAAGGTCTAAAAGTGCAGTTAGCACAAGGGCTGCCACACATAACCCCCCCCCCCTTCTTTTCCCCCGAGTTACGGGAGGAAGCAAGGGGGGAAGCTGACGGTGTCCATGGACTAAGTCTGTGAGGGGCACGGGCAAGATTGCGGGAGGGGCATCCACCAGAGGCTCACCATCGGCCTGACCGCCTACCCTATGGAGGGGGATTGCGGTGGAGCATGGCTCCGTTCAGCACACCCGGTGCTGCCTACCTTAACCCGACCCGCGCAGCCCAGCTGGGAGGCATATTTCTTCTGAAGAGGACGGGTGGAAATAGTCCCACAGGACCTTGGGCCGTAAGGCCCGCTCGCCTGCGAGAGCGTGATACTTCATGTCTTCGCAGTTCCAGCACTGCAGAGAAATCTGGGGATTTGTGGGAGGTCCTTCGGTGTATGTAGGGCCGGGAGGAGCCTGTTTTCTGCATGTCTGCAGTGCACGGCGCCTGAGGCGGAGGATTACCCACATGTTATTACTATCCTGGAGCAGGACGTGCTGTATGCTTAGAATAAATACAATTCTGTGAGATACTCACCTGTAGAATTGGTATTATACGCATACAGCACGTCCTGCTCCATCTATAATACTTACACATGGGTAATCCTTCGCCAGAGGGCGCTGTTCACTGCAGACATGCAAAAACAGGCTCCTCCCGGCCCTTCATATACCCAGGGACCTCCCACAAATCCCCAGTATTGAAAAGCAGTGAGAAAAGAAGCCGGGAGAAACCAACCAACTGGTAACAAAAGTAATGATAATCACCATACAGGGGATCCAGAAAAATGTAAAACCAGGGTGGGGTGGAGCAGGGCGTGCTGTATGCGTATAATACCAATTCTACAGGTGAGTATTTCACAGAATTGTATTATTATGTAATATGTACGTCCTGCTCCATATATAATACTTACACGTGGGACATCCAATAGCAGTGTCCATAAAGTAGGGTGGGATCCCCAAAAACAAGGCACAGCAGACAGTAAAGGCGCTGTCACCTGCAAAACTTTGCAACCAGGTACGACATGAGCAGAGGCTCTAATGTCAATCCCATAACAAAACCTTTGAAAAGGTATGAACAGAGACAAGCAACAGTCTAGTAACTTATTCAACAAAAAAACCTGGTGCTGAAGGGCCAAAGGTACCCAAACACCAATATAACTGAATAAAATGAGAAAGGGAGATTCTTCCCCCTTAAAGGAATAGGCCAGTGTAAGGGCCCAACCAGCCCAAAGGCAAGAGAAGCCTCGTGGAAAACTTAGAACTCTCCCCAAGGGAAATGAGAACTGGTCTCCCGTCAGACAGGCGGGAAACCTTTACTCAGGACCAGGAAGGCATCCAAGTAAGGTCAATCCAAAGGGCGCAGTGGCCCTGGAAGCAAGAAATATCAGGCGCATACATAAGGAGGCGCCCGCAGACCCCAAGGGCATCAGTCCCCCTAAGGGACAAGAAACCACCAGGAAAAATTGCAACACCTGTTGAGGGAATGTAGACCCTTTACTTCAGCATTATTAAGAATAAGGTCCATAGTTAGACTAAAAGGACTTAAACAATGATCCTAAAACACCACTTGGACAAAGGGGTCCAGCGTAAGACGGAATACCACCACGTCATGGTGTGCATATTATATAAAATATATATATATATATATATATATATATATATATATATATATAAAAATATATATATATAGCTAAGTAATCAGATCCACCTTCTCAGGCACATGTCTGACTGAAGCAGGAGCCCCCAGAGAAGCAACTTGGACTACAAGACAGACAGCATCCAGCATAAGTCCCAAGGGAAAAATCCGCAGGGCAAACAATGAAAATGGATCCCAACAGGAACCACAGAACTACTTGGGAGATGCCCTTGAGCAAACCCCAAGAGAGCTCCTCACAAGGAAGACTGAACCAGAATTCTACAGAAGACAGACAGGACAGAACCTGAATTCAGAGTACCGAGATGGGGAGCCAACCCCAACCTATGCTGTAACGACTCTAGAACCCTGGGAACCGAGAACGTCTAACAGGGAAGAGACCAAGACTCATGCCAATCAATATGGGTACACAATAACCCACAATAGACGGAGGAAGAGGAAACCAAGGAAGCTTGCTCCTAGCCCCCCATATACCAGGTTACCCAGAATATAAGCCCGTCTCCAAGGGGTGAATGAATCAGCTGTCAAGCCCCAGACTAGAGTCTGTAGATTGGGACAACAAAGAAGGGGCCTGACAAGGGCAGAACCGCACTCCTGAGAGAGCGAACAAGGCAGCTGACCTTAGCAGAAGCATCTGCGAACCACAGTTCACTAGGTCACTCGGGGGTCAACAAACTCACGGGTCTCTTAATCGGCACAACCGTGCGCAGAACCCCACATAGTAGGGTGAATGAAGAGAAGGCCCAACAGAGCCACCCTAGTTGGCTTTCAAAGGGACACCAGGATAGCAAAACCTGCCACTGAGAAACATCCATTGGAGCGAATACCGCTGAGGAGCAGGAGGCGTAGACCCCCGCCCAGATCAAGAACCCTCCAGAGGGATCATCCTGCTTCAAGCTCCAGACCAGTAATAAAACAGGCCATTGTCTTCCAACAGGCCAAAATTCCCCAAATAGACAGGTCCTAAAAATAGGAGAAGTCCAGCCATATAGAGTCAACAGAAGGCTCATGTTTTAACAAACCAGTAGGTAAGATGGACCCTCTAAGGGACCCTACCCAGGAGCCACAGGGTTTTCTTTTGGAAGAAATTCCCCCACCCCCCCGCCAACCTGCGAGACTTGGTACCCAAGGCGACCATTCACAGGAAGATGCAAGCAAGGAAGGGGGTGCCCCCTGACAGGGTCCTTAGATATAATCGGCTCAAGAGGAACCACCGTACCAAGGTGGAATGAGCACAGACCTAGTTCCAGGGGTGCTGGAACCCCAAGTAGGATCAGTAACCTACTGTGCAAAAGAGCCCAAGGGCTCTGTATATAAGGGACATCATCTGATACGCCACTAACGAGCCCACCAGCTGCAATCCTGCCTGGTGAAAGATGTCAGTAAAGGGGGGACAGAGCCCCCGTGACCAGGAGTCCACTTGTTGCCAAGGGAGAAGGCTCAAGCCTGAACCGAATCCAAGGAATGGAGATAGCGGATAAGGGACCATGAGGGATTGAGGTGACTGAGCATCCATCCAGTAACTCCCAGGGGACACCGCCTGCCAACTAATCCACTCGGCCTGACGTAGAGATTGGGGAGTAAGGAAAAACGACCCGGTAGGTCCTAGTGCGGACGCCCCCCAGGCATGTCCGAGACATCACCCCCCTTTGCACCATGGCGAGCAGCTTGGGAGCGAAAGAGAGGCCAAAAACAAAGCCTCCATCCGCAGGGTTGGTCCTGCAACACTGACTAGTAACGGTCTTGGTGTCCAGCAGACACAGGGGGAGCTAATAAGATCTAGAACTGCACAGGAGGCCGGAGGCCCCCCTTGCACAGGACGCCTGTGTCCCAAGACAGAGAAGTCATATAGGGACCACCTGTGAGAGTAGAATTGCCAGGCCTACCATAGGCCAGCATAGTCCAGACTGCCTCATACTGTTGAGGAAAGGAGGAAGGTCAATATAGAGGCCATAGCCCCATTCTGTTAAGGGCAACCTGTAAGTAAGCCGAAACTCCGTAGGCCTAGCACGGCCTGCACCAAATCCTGAGGGGAAAAACAGGGGCTAGAGGCACCCTGACAACATCTGAGAGGGATCGCCCAGCAAATGCTATCCTGTGTCCAGGGGAACTACCTCCTGGAACCACCAGAAGGAGAAGGTACATTCCTAGGCGTCCCTTCATGCTTGGGAGGTCTTGGCAGATTTGGACTTAGTCCTGCCAGAGGGCCCAGGGCGTTGCCTGCCCACCCCATGGTGGAAATCCACACCGAACAGTTGGAAGCACACCTCAGGTTCGCGTTTGACACTAACGTAGGGAGGTGGAGGGATGGCCCTGCCCCGAGGAGGCCGGGACGGCCTTCTGCGTAGGGGTGCCTTACCCTTTTTTCCAAAAAGGTCCAAACGGGCCCCAAATAGTCGCCGTCCTCTGAAGGGAAGGCCAGTGAGCGCCTTTTTCGTAGCATCGTCAGCACCCCACTGTCGCAGCCAGACCAGGCGGCGAATAGCTACCACAAGGGCAGAGGTTCTAGCACACATCTTAATGGTGTCATCTAGCGCTGAGAGGATGAACCTCACAAACACATCATAGTCTGATAGCGCATTAAACACCCCCCAGGGGAGGTCCTCAGGTCGGTGGTCAAGTACTTTTCTAACGAGAATCCTGGCGGCCACCGCCGTGATGGCCGCGGCACAGACCGGATGCAGAGCCGTCCCTGCACACGAAAAGGCGTGGGAAGCCAGTCTGTCAATGCGCCGGTCCTCAGCATCCCGAAGGGTACGGTAATAAGAAGCCGTCATGAAGGGGGGGGGTTAGTAACCCCTATAATCGGTGCATCCACCACAAGAGGTGCTGACCAAAAGTTAACCACATCAGGAGGGAAAGGGTACTTCCAATCCCAGACCCCTGGGACCCCTTTAAGTTTACAAGGCGATTCCCATTCTTGGGATATAAGATTCTGGAAATGATCCTGTTCCAGGAACTCCAAGCGCGGCGGCGCTGTGTGGAAACTCTCCATCTTAGGCTTGGGAGCCTCTCCAGGAGGGGAGATTGACAAAACCTCAATGATCTTAATAAGAAGTTCATCTGTGTCGCACAGGCCCCAAGAACCGGGCCCAGAATCATCACGGCTCCCAGGCATCCCATCCGAGGAGACCGAATCTGAGAATAGCTCACCTTCCTCAGAAGGATCAAGGTCCTGCATATCAGCAGAGTCATCGGTATCGTTAGGAACCGGAGAGTCAGAAGGCGTCAGGGACGCTAAACCAGACAGCACCTGCTCCGCCGTAGGCAGCCTGCGCGGCACGGCTTGCTGGTCATCCCCGCTCGAGTGAGACTCATCCGGAGCGAGATTTAGGTCCGGGGAGATGGGTGTATTGAAGGGAGGTGCAGCCACTTTCAAACCTGATTGCAGGGTCAGTGCCTGTTCAGCACACGGTCCGCAGACCCGTGCTCTGTCAGCATCAGCATGGGGCTGACCGCACACAGCCAGTCATGTCCCAGAGGGACGCCGGGTACATAATTCTGAGATGCCTCCATATGGTGATTATCTGAGCAGTATGCCCGCAGGGATTTACGCAATAGGCAACCCTGGATGCCCCAAGACCCGCTAGGAAGTGGGAGAAATTGTTATGTGGACCCGCTACAATATATGTTAGGCCGGGAGAAGCCACCAAAGTCCTGGCGTCTGAAAGACATAATTGGATAAGGGGGGGGGGGGGGGGGGGGGGGTGTGTGTGTCAGTGCCACGCGCAGCCGAATAAATCACATAGAAACAAATACCGCCCCGGAGGGCACTTACATGACCAAGGGAGGAGGCGGATGCTGCCGTCTGGGCAGTACACTCATGTATGAAAGGACAAACAGGCTCGCAACCATAAACTTATGTGGAGCAAGGAGCGCGACACTGACACCCAAGTACAATGAAAGATCAAAGGCCTTAAACGTGTTACATTGCACTAGGACTGCCACACATACCCCCCCCCCCCCTTTCTTTTCCCCGAGCTACTGGAGGAAGCGAGGGAGAAGCGGACCTGCGTCCAGGGATTAACTCTGAGGGGCACGGGCAACAATGCGGGAGGGGCATCCACTAGAGGCTCACCATCAGCCTAACCGCCTACCCTATGGTGGGGGATTGCGGTGGAGCATGGCTCCGTTAAGCACACAAGGTGCTGCCTACCTTCACCCGACCAACGCAGCCCAGGCTGGGAGGCATATTCTTCATAAAGAGGACGGGTGGAAATAGTCCCACAGGGCCACGGGCTGTAAAGCCCCGCTCGCCTGCGAGAGCGTGATACTTCATGTCTTCGCAGTTCAGCACTGCAGAGAAATCTGGGGATTTGTGGGAGGTCCCTGGGTATATGAAGGGCCGGGAGGAGCCCGTTTTTGCATGTCTGCAGTGAACAGCACCCTCTGGCGGAGGATTACCCATGTGTAAGTATTACAGATGGAGCAGGACGTGCTGTATGCTTAGAATAATGACAGTCATAGAAACTAATTTGTGAATTATGAAGTCCCCTTTTAGTTTTTACTCTCCATTACTAAGCATACCAGGGCTGTTCTTTGTTCTAATGAATACACACAGCCATTGTTCATGGACTTAATGCAGAGCTTCTTTATTTCAAATCAAAATGTAAATAAGCTGCAGGTTTTTATGTGCCTGACCCTGGAGAGTTTCCCCTGTCCACAGGGCCGTTATTTTCTGCCTGTTCAACACAATGCTTGAAAAGATGCTGTCCCCGGAGCCCAAAGTACAGTGGCTCAGTAATGAAAATCAAATTGAGGAAGTCCCGGGGACTGCGGTGTCACACAGATTAATGTTCAAATCACCAGGAGCAAAAGATCTAAGCGGCTTGCAATTAGGAAAAGCAGGCGCCTTGCTGGGAAGTTAGCAAGCTGCCTTCTTGGAGCCTCACGCACACTTCCTGCGCGTACATCGACTGCCTAGAAATTCATCAGTGGTTTAAAAGCGAGACAAAATGTTTTACCAAAGCTATTACACAAAAAATACAATTGTGTGATTCTCATCTGTAGACTTGATTTCTTTCTTTTACCACTCCAGGGCATCACCGAATCAGATATGAATGGGTTAACGGTCGTCCGACAGGCGGGACTGCAAGATAAAGGTGTGGTTCCACCCGAACCTTCAGGCTGCTCCCCACTATCCAGTGATTGAAAAGCTTTAGGAGCAGCTGCCCGGGAGTATGAAGGCATCCCACGTTTACTTGTAAAACAAGGAGACATATTAAAATACAATTCTGTGAAATACTCATCTGTAGAATTGGTAATATAAGTATACAGTACGCCCTGCTCCAGATAGATTACTTACACTTGGGCTATCCTCCGCCAGATGGCGCTGCACTGCAGAGACATGTAAAACAGGCTCCTCCCGGCCCCTCAAATACCCAGGGACCTCCCACAAATCCCCAGCATTGAAAAGCCGGGAGAATTTAACCACCCAAAAACTGGTAACTTATAACAATGATAAGAATCACCATACAGGGGATCCAGAATAATGCAAAAACCAGGGTGGGGTGGAGCAGGACAGAATTGTATTATTCTTAGTATACAGTACGTCCTGCTCCAGATAGATTACTTACACTTGGGACATCCAATAGCAGTGTCCATAAAGTAGGGTGGGACCCCCAACAAAAAAGGTAACAGCAGACAGTTTAAACCACTGCCGCCTGCAAAACCTTGTGGCCAAAAACAGCATCATCTGAGGCCTTAACATCAACCTTGTAAAACTTTGAAAAGGTATGAACAGAAGACCAAGTAGCGGCCTTGCAAACTTGTTCAACAGAAGCCTGGTGCTGGAAGGCCCAAGAGGCACCAATAGCACAAGAAGAAAGAGCAATAAGGCGAAGGGAGGATTCTTCCCCTTAGCAGAGTAGGCCTGAATCACAGCCTGACGAATCCACTTGCTGATAGAAGACTTGGCAGGAGCCAAACCCTTCCTAGGACCAGAAGGGTCCTAAAGAAATGTTGGAGGACTCCATCGCCCAAAACAGGGACCTGAACCCTGAACCCTCAGATTAAAGATCAGATGCTCTACAGACTGAGCTATCGCTCTTCAGTGTTACTGAAAGGTGCAGAAGCCACCAGTTAGTACTTCAGAAACCTAACCACAACCAAGGAGTGCAAAACTCTCTCCTTAACATAGCTAGGGTTAGGGCACAAAGAAGGAAGAACAATATCCTGACGCAAATGCAAGGCAGACACTACCTTTATGCAGAAACTTAGGTTTGAACGAGACAACACCTTGTCCTAGTGCCTGCAAAGTAGGAGGGCTGAATGGGCAGCACCGCCAACTCAGACACACACCTGACAGAAGTGATAGCTACCAGAAACACAACCTTGAGCGTAAGAAAGGCCAAGGCAGCATCCTGCACAGGTACAAAGGGAGCACCCTGCAGGGCAGGCAAGACCAATTCCAAATCCCAAAAACAGGGACCATAGGTTGGCGTGGGGAACACACCTGAGCAACCCCCTAAAAGCAGTCTTAAACAAGGAATGCTGAACAGAAGACTTCTGATAGAAGACAGACAGGGTAGAAACCTGATCCTTCAAGGTACTGAGTTAGAGACCGACTCCAACCCATGCAGTAAAGCTCCAGAACCCTGGAAACTGAGAACAGCCAACAGGGAAAAGACCAAGACTCAACCAGTCAATGTAGGTACGCCATACCTTATAACAGATGGAAGAAGAAGACATCTACCTAGCCTTCACCATGGACTCAACCATCGAGGTAGACAAAACGTTCTCCATCAAGATGGAGGTTTCAGCAGTCAGGCCGGCAAGGCCAGAGTTTGTAATTGAGATGGCGTAAGGGGTCCTAAGTGAGCAGATCTGGCGCTCCAGGCAGAAAGCACTGATCTACTGCCATCTGCACCACGTCTGCTAACCACACTCTTTTTGGCCACCTGAGGCCACCAGAACCACTGGCACCCCTTCCAGAGCAACTAGCGCAGAACCTTGCCTAGCAGGGGGAATGGAGGAAAGACATACAGAAAATGAATGTCCTGCCATGACATTACTAAGGCATCCATAGGCACGGTCAGAGGATCCTGGGACAGGGAGACAAAGGCAGGGAGCTTGTGACGGAATGCAAGCAGATCCACATCAGGTTGTCCCCAAACGGTGATACAGAGATTGGAAAACCCTGTTGCAGGGGGACCCCCCCGGAATGTACACCACTGAAATGCAGTGCCCATTGGCCTCCACCCAGATCAGAATCAGACACACTTCCTGGAGGACCCTCTAGCTCCGGGTCCCTCCCTGATGATTGATGTAGTCAACTTCCATCAGAGTGACCATGCGCCCCTGAGCAGGCAGGCCCTGAATAGAGTAGTCAAACGAACCAGAACTAAGCTGATCGCTCACAGCTTCAATACATTGATAGGTGAATGGGCCTCCTAAGGGCCCCACCTCCCCTGGAACCGCAGGGACCTCCAGAAGAACCCCCCTGACCTGATAGACTGGCATCCGTGGTGACCGTCTCCCAGGAAGGAGCAAAAGGTTCCGCCCCCCCAATAGGTTCCTTGAGTCCATCCACTACAAGAGGGACCTCCTCACCAGGGGGAAAGACACCCAGACCCTGTCCAGGGATGCTGGGTCCTTGTCCCCTACAGACAATAGGAGAAGTTGCAGAAGCCCTAAGCGGGACTGAACACAAGGGGCTGCTTCGAAGCACGCACCATCAGGCCCACCAGCTGCATCCCCTGCCTGGTGAAGGGACGGGGACAGTTAGAAGGAACTGAACCTGTGTAAACAGATTGTCCACCTTCTGCTGAGGAAGGAATATCCCTGCCTGAACTATATCCAGATTCATTCCTAGGAATGAAGTTACCAAGGAAGGGAACAGTGAGGACTTGGGGTGGCTGATCACCCATCCGGAAGACTCCAGAATGGACACCACCAGCTGAGTATCCAACTTTGCCAGATGTAGAGACTGGGAAGCGATGAGGACGTCCATGTAGTGCAGCACGCGGACGCCCCTTGGCCTCAGAGACATCGCCCCCACCAGCACCTTGGTGAGTACTCTGGGAGCTGAAGAGATGCCAGATGGCAAGGCCACAAATTGTCAGTGTTGATCTTCCAACGTGGATCTGAGGAATCTTGGTGTCCTGAAAACACAAGGATGTGAAAGAAAGCATCTTTGATATCCACAAACGGCATGAAGCCCCTGGGTCGCAAGGAGCAGATGGCCCAACGCAGAATTTCCATGAGGAAAGCGCCTGTCCTTGACAATATGCTGAAGATCTGTAAATCCAGAATGGACCAGACTGACCCCTCTGTTTTGGGAGCTGTGAAAGGGTTGGTGTAGGGTCCCTTGCCTCTGTCTGTTAAGGGAAATCTGCAAATGACCCCCAGACCCAGCACGGCCTGCGCCAGCACCTGAGCAGAAACAGGGACCAGGAGCACCAGGGACCAGATAATCTTAGGGGAGGCCGCGCAAACACCATCTTGTAGCCGGAGGACACTACCTCCTAAATCCACCGGTCTGAGGCGTGATGCCTCCAGATGTAAGCAAGGTGCCGCAGCCGTCCCCTCGCCCAGGCGGGTGAGGGAACCCCATCATGCTTGAGGGGACTTGGGAGAGGATTTGGGCATAGCCCCCCCAGAGGAGCCAGGGTGTTGTCTTCTGCTCCTGGGACAGGGAGCTGCATGAGCCCCCGCGAAGGACACCCCTGGTTCCTGTTTAACACCATGGTGGGGGGTGGAAGGGGGGCCCTGGCCCGAAGGGCCGAGACAGCCGTCTGCGCTGGGGTAACTTACCTCTCCTACCAAGCAGGTCTAGACGGGTCCCAAACAGACGTAACCCCTTAAAGGGGAGCCCAGTAAGGGCCTTCTTCGCAGCGTTGTCAGCACCCCAGTGTCGCAGCCAGACCAAGCGACGTATAGCCACCACGAGGGCAGAAGTTCTTGCACACATTCTGATGGTGTCATCCAATGCTAATAGAACAAATTAAATAAACACATCACAACTGGAGAGTGCATTAAACACCTCACAAGGAAGATAATCAGAGGCACTCTCAAGCATATTTCTGATGAGGGTTCTAGTGGCCACAGCAGTAATGGCAGAGGTACAGTCCGGGCGCAGCGCCGTCCCCGCACATGCAAAGGCATGGGAGGCCAGCAGGTCAATGCGCAGGTCTTCAGCATCCCGCAGGGTAGTAGAATCAGGGGGATGTATGACAGGGGCATTAGATAGCCCAATTATCGGGACATCCACCTCATCCACCACATGCCCTTGGGACCCCAGGAAGTTTACTAGGGCACTCCCATTCTTTGAGCACCAGGGAATGGAAGTGAGCCTGCTCTAGGAATTCCAAACGTGATGATACTGTATGGGAGCGCTCCCTTCCTTGCCTGGGAGCCTCACCAGGGAGAGAGATAGACAGAACCTCAAAGATCTGGGTCAATAATCTGTCAGTGTCATCCGGGGCCCAGGGCCAGAGTCATCATGACCCCTTGGTCTTTATCAGATGAGCCTGAGTCAGAAAAGAGCTCTCCATCAGAAGGGGTATCGCCACACAGATTCATAAACTCCTGAGATCCCATAAGGAAAACAGTTATCATAAGGCGTCAGGTGCCGCTTCTTACCAGGGCCCTTATGCGCTAAGGGCCTCGCAATAATAATTTCAGCAGTAGGTAGACTAGAAGACACATCAGGCTGAGAATCCCCACTTGTATGCAACTCAGCAGGAAGTGAGATTTAAGCTTGGGGGAGAAGGTGAAGTGAAACGAGGTGCAGCCGCTGGCATGACAGATCGCAAAACCAGCGCTTGCTCGGCACAGGGTACATAGACCCATGCCATGTCAGCATCAGCATGAGGTTGTCCACACGCTACACACAGCCGGGCTTGTCCCGAAGGAACCCCGGTCCCATTATCCTGGGATGCCTCCATATGGTGATTATTAGGCACAATATGCCAGTAGAGATTGACGCTATGAAGCAACCCTGGATGCCCCAATGACCCGCTAGGGAAGTGGGAGTAATTATACTAGGCCCAACTACAATTACACCGGGCCGGGAGAAGCCACTGGTTTCACCCGTCTGAAAGACACAATGAGAAGAAGGGGTGTCAGAACCGAAACACACTACAGTGAATTATAAAGCAGCCTGCGAGGGCACTTACGGACCACGGTAAGTAAGAACGTCACACGTGCGCGCGACCATACGACCCCCCCCCCTTCTTTTCCTCCCGAGGGCTACGGGGAGAATGAGGGAGGATGGCGGCCCTTTGTACAGGACCCACCGCTACCGGGGCATGGGACAATGCGGGAGGGGCATCCCGAAAAGGCTCACCATCAGCCTATACCGCCTACCCTTTGGTGGGGGACTGCGGTGGAGCAGCACTCCTTAAGCACACATGGTGCTGCCTACCTTCACCCGACCAGCGCAGCCCAGGCTGGGAGGCACATCACATCAAGGACGGGTGGGAATAGTCCAACTGGGCCGCAGGCTGTAATAGCCCCGCTCACCTGCGACAGAGTGATAATTTCCTGTCTTCGCAGTAAGCACTGCAGAGAAATCTCGGGATTTGTGGGAGGTCCCCGGGTATTTGAGGGGCCGGGAGGAGCCTGTTTTACATGTCTCTGCAGTGCAGCGCCATCTGGCGGAGGATAGCCCAAGTGTAAGTAATCTATCTGGAGCAGGACGTACTGTATACTAAGAATAACTACCGTATTTTTTGCCCTATAAGACGCACCTGTCTATAAGATGCACCTAGGATTTGGAGGAGAAAAATAAGAAAAATGTTCTAAGCTAAATGTTTGCTAAAACACCCCATTACAGGCAGTGTGGCATTCCACCATCCCATTTCCCATGAGCAGTGTGGCATCCCGCCATCCCATTCCCAATGGGCAGTGTGGCATTCTCCCCTCCCATAGGCAGTGTGGGATGCCCCCATCCCATTCCCAGAGACAGTGTGGGATGCCTTTATCCCATTCCCATAGGCAGTGTGGCATTCCCCCCTTCCTATTCTCCATATAGGCAGTCTGGCACCCCCCTCCCATTCCCCTTATAAGCAGTGTGGTATTCCCTCCTCCAATTCCCACATAGGCAGTGTGGCACCCCCCCCCCCCCCCACATTCCCATATAGGCAGTGTGGCATCCCACCCTCCCATTCCCACATATAGGCAGTGTGGCATTCCCCCCCTCCCATTCCCATATGGGCAGTGTGGCATTCCCCCCCCCCCATTCACATATGGGCAGTGTGGCATTCCCCCCCCCCCCATTCACATATGGGCAGTGTGGCATTATCCCCCATTCACATATGGGCAGTGTGGCATTATCCCCCATTCACATATGGGCAGTGTGGCATTATCCCCCCCCCATTCACATATGGGCAGTGTGGCATTACCCCCCCCCCATTCACATATGGGTAGTGTGGCATTACCCCCCCCCATTCACATATGGGTAGTGTGGCATTACCCCCCCCCCATTCACATATGGGTAGTGTGGCATTACCCCCCCCCCCATTCACATATGGGTAGTGTGGCATTACCCCCCCCCCATTCACATATGGGTAGTGTGGCATTATCCCCCCCCCCCATTCACATATGGGTAGTGTGGCATTATCCCCCCCCCCCCCGATTCACATATAGGCAGTGTGGCATTATCGCCCCCCCCCATTCACATATGTGCAGTGTGGCATTTACCCCCCCCCCATTCACATATGGGCAGTGTGACATTCCCCCCTATTACTATATAGGCAGTGTGGCATTCATCCACCCCATCCCATATAGGTAGTGTGGCATTTCCATCCCCCAATAAGCAAAAGTAAAGAAAAAGGTAAACTCACCTTTCAATCCTCCCTACTGTCCCCGCCGTCTTCACACAGACACACTGGCTTGGAATAGCAGTGCGAGCATCAGCCACGCCCACTGCTATACCAAGCCGATTGTTCACTCTATGCTGGCGCCGCAGAGAGGAGGCGATAGGGCAACTGCCTCTGCCGCCTTCTCTACAGCGCAAGAAGGCGGCAGATACAGCTGCCCTATCGCCTCCTCGACAGCGTCGGCCAAGAACACCACTGTAACAGGCTGGGTGTCTGGCTCTGCGAAGAAGGCTGCCTCTGCCACTTCCGGGACAGCGCGAGCGATGGAAAGGTGAGTTAACTTTTTGCTTTTTATTTATTTTTTTGCCCACCTCCGCCCGATAAGACGCACGGACATTCCCCCCCCCCCCCCCCCCCCACACACTTTTTGGGGAAAAATAAGTGCGTCTTATAGGGCGAAAAATACGGTATTCTTTTTCCAATTTCCCTGTCGTTTCCTTTTTTAGATGCTAAAACACAATACACACATATACAAGCTTCACTAGGACTATGGCATCAAAGGAATGGCTATAATAGCCCAGCAACAGGGTGAGCTTGACGGAGTGGAGTGGAAGAAGAGAAATCAATTCTACAGGTGAGAATCACAGAATTGTGTGAATCCCAAGTGTCGACCCTATTCCTCTAACCTGAGTAAGCCATTCCGAAAAAAAAAAATCAAACCTCAGCTGAAGAGCTCACTACCACTTGTAATACCTTTCAACCAAAAGTGGTGCCTGCTGAGGCTCTAACATCTATGTTATAAAATTTGGTAAATACATGAACTGAAGACCAGGTAGCAGCCTTGCAGACCTGCTCCATTGAAGCCTGGTGCTGAAAAGCCATGAAACTGATAGCCTGGGTAGAATGGGTTGTAACCGGAAAAGGAGGATTTCTTCCTTTGGAGAGGGCTTAAATTACTGCTCGTCTAATCCATCGGCTGATGGTAGACTTAGCTAGTGACAGACCTTTCTGTGGCCCCTCAAATAAAACAAGGAGTCCATCTTGCGGAAGGTTCGACTATCTGAGAGCTAATATTTAAGGGTTCTAACTACGTTCAAGGAGTGAAGGACTTTCTCATAGCTAACCAGAGCAGGGAAACCACATTGTCCTTGTGTAGGACTAAATAAGGAGGTCTAACCGATAAGGCTGCTAATTCAGAAACCTGCCGCACCAAGGTAATTGCCACTAGGAAGTTGACCTTAAGTGTTATCAACCCCAGTGTAACTTTTGCCAGTGGTTCAAAGGGAGGACCCTGAAGGGCTGACAAGACAAAATTCAGGTCTCAAACAGGCAGAAGAGGCTTTCGGGTAGGTTGCACATGGGTGACCCTCTACAATATGTTCTTATAAGTATGATCTTATATGTTTATTTTCAGCAATGGGCTTCTGAAAAAAAGATGGATAATGCAGAGATCTGTCCTTTGAGGGTACTCAACTGAAGTCCCTCATCGAGACCTGCCAGACTCAAATCATTGTCCAGATGACCCCAGCAGATAAGCCTCTTTCTGCAACGTTGGAGATGTCAATAGGCAGGCTATCAAAGCCAGAACTTGTAAGTTAGGGTGCCGTAGAGGCCACTTTGTGAGGAGATCTGGATTGGGCAGCCACTAGGGGTTGCCTGAAAACCAAATTTATCCTAAGCCAATGGGTTGCTACCAGGAAGGTTGGGATCCCTTTGAATGAATAGAGAAGCCTGAATGCTGACCAAGGAAGGGTCAGGGCATCTACTGCTATAACCACGTGCAGTCGCAGTGGAGGATATCGGGATCACCTTTTTTTATTGAGTATTTTTAAGTTACGTCTCTTTGTAAGTGCAATACTTGAGGCTATAAAATAGGTTTTTATCTTCATTGATGGAGTTGCACTAGATGTCTGTTTTAGTCTTTCACATGCTTATGGGAACTTTTGGATCTCACCGTGACTGTGACAAAGCATGAAGCCATACAGACCAAACTATTTAGGAAAGCTACTGCTACAAATAGTCTCTTGCATTTTGCAAGTGCACATCCCACAAAATTAAAAAGAGGGATACCTGTGGGTCAATTCCTGAGGATCAAGAGAAATTGCTCTGAAATCTCAGACTATAGGGCAGCAAAAAAGGAACTGCGAAAACGCTTCAAACGACGTGGATACCCTAGCGGTGCGATCAAGCAAGCGGTGATGAGAGCTGACACAACATCGAGGGAATCCTTGCTACAGTATAAGAAACGTGAACTCAGAGATGAGGTGAGATTTATTTCTAGGTTTAATAATGATTGGCCCTCTGTTCGGTCCATTCTTGAGAAACATTGGCCTATTCTTCAGACGGATCCCAGTCTTGCTAGGTGGACAAGGGGGGGGCCCACTTATGACTCCAAAACGTGCTCCCAACTTAAGAGACCGTTTGTGTAGGAGCCATTATACACGCCCGAGGACATGGCTTACGCCTAAAACAAACAGGGGCTCTAGCAGACCATGTGGCCAATGTAACGTGTGTCGCTATGTGACCACATGTGAGTCCTTTACGGGACTAAACTCTAAAAAACAATACATGATTAAACAACACATAAATTGTCGTACAGAAGGTATAATTTATATACTACAATGTTCCTGCCCTCTCCAGTACGTGGGTGAAACTAAAAATGCAGCAAAGGTGCGTATACAGGGACATTTGTCAAATATAAAATTATCCAAAAGGGACAAAGAGGCGGGAAAAACACTCACCCCTGTGGCTGCACACTTTCTGACCAAACACAGTGGAAAGTGCGATGGTTTGAGAGTCATCTATATTGAGAAGGTCACACTGGGTGGTAGGGGTGGAAATTTAAAAAGAAAACTTGAACAGAGGGAACTGGAGTGGATTTTTAATTTAAACACACGAGCACCGCATGGTATCAATGAAGATTTTTCATTTTTACCTTTTTTGGGACGGGATGGTTGATTTCTTTTATCACTTGGGGTATCTTGGTTTTGGTGTTGGGTCACAGGGTTGACTTTGGTGGTTTTGGGTGTTGGTGGTGGCAAACACATTATATGAATTTGTATGTTTTAGAACATTAGTAATATGTTTCATTTATATTGTAGAACACACCATCCTCCAGATAACCCCCTCCCCCTCTTCTTAAGAAACAAAGACCCTGGGAGCCTTTTACATCAATGGAGCTCTTAGAGGTCTGGATATAGAGGAGAAGACATCGTTTGAAGCCAAACCCCCTTGTCACCACACAAACCAGGCACTAACCAAGCAGCATTTAATGGACTATGTGTAAATCCAAGTAATTGACAGGACGGGACCAGCATCTTGATTATCCATTTGTGGTTGGATGCCTCGTCCTTAATGTCTGGATGTGGAATGTCCTCATAAAAAATCAGTGATACCCACTTACCTGGGACGGTTTGAGGAACTAGATGGATACTGGCAGCACCATCGGTTTTCAACAAGATTGGAACTTTCTCATCCCGGAAATCCAGTGAGAATATACTATGGAGAGCATCCACAGAGCATTTTGGAACATTGATTTCATTGTATAGAGATCCCTTTAATGAGTGTCTTTTTAGTAGAATATCACTTTATTTACCTTCTGTACATGGTTGTCTCTTTAAATACGTATGGTAATGGGAATATCATCAATTTTGGAGGGATATTGTTTTTTCCTCCCCCCCCCCCCCCCCCAGATGCCAATATTGACTACATCAGCCCATCTCCATATACTCCATCTTAGTTATTGCATGTATATATTTCTATATATAGCTCTATTGAGTGTGTTTTAATACAATATACACTGTGATTTAGAGTACCAATACAGTGGTTAAAAAGACCATGCCTACATGTGGCATGTGTGATCCTTTCCCCTTGATTTAGCATAGCAGCCGATTTCTCAATTAGATTTTTTGAGAGACGCTGCGCTGTCTGGCGCATGCGCGCTGCGCCCTGCGCTCGCCCCCGGACGCCTCCTACTGCAGGGGTAGGCGCCGGGGGGCGGGTCGCGGGAGCGCGCGCGCGTCCGTCACGCGGACGCAGCGTCCCTCCTCTCGCACGGCCCTCCGGATGGAGGTGTCATTATCTAGTACTGGCCATGCCGCACTTCCGGTATGCGAGTGCGAGCACACCTGCGGCTTATTCAGACTTTACAAGGGCTGCATCCTATTTAAGTGGGAAAGGCACACACACAATAATACAGCATCCTGAGGAAGTGGGCGGAGCCACGCAACGCATAGGTGCTTAGAAGCCTCCCGGTGGCACGTGAGACTCAATTTTACTATGGTGATATTACTTGTTAACAATTAAGTATGCCTGCTATACTACCCTAGTATACTAATATAAACAGTTGCCTGGGAACCCAATAGGCTTGTTGACATTGGTTTAGCTTTGCACTAGTCACTTTATACACTAGAGAGCATACTGCTCTGTTTACCATTTTTTTGCTGCTATATTTTTTCAGTATGTTTTGCACATAGTTTATCTTGCTGCTAATCTTCAGTATGCTTTGCACATAGTTTGTCAGCACATTGCACTTTATGAATAGGGCACTTATATGTACGGAGAATTGTCTTGGTTTATGTTTTTTGTTTCTTTAGAACCATATCAACTATTTATATGGCTATATATACACATTTATTATTTAGTATTTATTTGGTTCCAGGCAGCTCTATGAATTTCTAACAGGCAGGCATTTCCTTATATAATTATTTAGAGTCAATTACAGGATTTGCCACCGGAGGGCATTGTTTTTTTTTTTTTTTTTTTTTTTATGTTTTTATGTTTTTTAACAGAGTCTTGTCTTTATATGTATGTATGTGGAGTTTTTTGGTACTTTATAACATTAAATAGATTAACATTTTTAAATTATTTTGGGTTTGCGCGGCCTCATTTGTGAAACGCCCGCTTGGGTCTGTGCTGGCAGACTCACCAGTGTGGAACTTTAACATTGGGCAAGCACTAATGAGAATTAAAAGCCCACGTTTTTCTAATTGAAACTACTTGATATATCATGGATTGCTGAATCGCCTTTGATTAACATAACTGATGAGCGACCATACACCATTAATCTGGTAAGAGTATATTGGAGTGGTGGTGGGTACAACTGAAAGTGCATGCGCCGTGGGATTTTTTTAAAAAGTATCTTATTTCCGTATGGACTAAGAAATTATAGTGCTCTGTGCCTTATTCTTGGACATAAAATCCCCTGGCTGAAGGGCTGCTCTTGTAGATCTTAATGACTCCATGTGGAACTTGCAAAGTCAGACAAAACTGTTGCGGTCTCTGAGATCTAGAATTGGGCACACTGAAAATGGAGTAAAAACCATAACCTCTTTCTAAAAGAAGAACAGGACGGAACAATAATAATTATTTCTTTGCCTTTGCCAGACTAGCCATAGACAGACACTGGTGAAGGGAAGTATTTCTTTGCTATAAATAAAAGATTGTTTTAAAGAGAGTTCTGGTTGTATTTTCAAGTGAGGTTGTATTATAAGTGAGGGGAGTTTTTATTGGACGAGCGGCCGCGCGCAACTATTCCTTGGCACACCCAGCAAGAGCGAACCAGGCAAGGAAGAGTGGTGACCCTTGCTGGGTTGGCTCATACTGGCAGCAGCAAAGGACAGAAATTGGAAGACCGGCTACAGCATCCTCAGCTGCTACTAAAACTGTGGCCCGAAACCTCCTCCCTGAACCTCCCAAACCACGGAAGTTGGCTCCTCCCCCTTATGTAATGTGCCCTGAGCGCCATGTACTTGCTTATCCACTGCCCCATTTCCCCTATCCCTCTGCTTTCCTTTGAGAACTGCTCTCACTTGTTACATAGTCACTGCCTGACTGCTCATTGCTGCTTGGCATCCACAATGCAAACAGTGGCCATGCCAAGCTCAAAAGTGGCACAAAAGAAACCATGCTCCGCCACTTTGGGCAGGGGGGTCCAGACCCCTGGAGCAACCACCCCTTTGGTTCTACCATGCATATGGACTGTCAACATAAAACCTAAAATTTCACAAAGCACAAAACTTTTCAAGTCCCTGAAAAACAAATGATGCTCAGTTTTCAGCTATTGGAGTGGATGTCGTTATGGATTTTTGGCCATTGTATGCGTGAAAACAGGAATAAGACTGCAGCCTCATCACGTGCCCACTGATAGAATATCATTTACTCCCGAAGCTTTGTATACCTCCGATTGGTAAACACCAATAAAGATAATCATAAAAATTGTTGGACAACAGATCTCTTTACTAGGCAAACCTGGGGAGAATCTTGCGTAGGCTTAGAGGAAACCGTTTACTTCAGCAACGTTTATGGCTTAGAGTGTAACAAAGGCTGCATAAGAGTGCTCAGACAGGGAAATCACCAGAAAACAAATCAAGCCCCGGGAGCGGCACCATGTTAGACCTGGCATAAAGCAAGGCTCCGGCTGCTCTCTGGTGTGACTGAGAAGAAACACATGTGGCATTTACCTCTATAAACAGCTGGCAGGAGCAGTAAATCACCAAGCACATTACTGGAGAGAGCTTGTGTCCCCTTCCAAACACAGCTATCATGTTACACAAACGAAATGTGCCATAGTAACTTCAAACAGCAGCTCAGACTAATTCTACTTTTTGAACTTTATTTCTGAGAATTTAAAGCAGAGTAATGTTTGCCATACTAACATCCTTCTTGCTTGTGAAATTGTGTAATACAGCCAAAAACAGTCACACAGTGGACAGTGCCCTTCTGTATTTAGTCAGCAAGGTGGCGACAGCAAAGAGCTACTGTATACAGACCTCTTAATAGCCCTCAGCAATAAGTAATGAATGGGTTATCTCTTGACCGAAGGCCGTGGACTGCAAGACAGGATGTGTGGTTCCTCCCTGCCTATATACCTCTAGCTGCACTTCTGTAATCCAGTAATTGAAAAGCAGTAGACACAGCCGCCCAGAAGGATAAGGCATCCTAAGAAGCCCCCATGTCCTTGTTGGAGACCAGGAGAGACAAGATAAGTTCCTCTCAAACCCTCACAAGTTCCACTAGGACTAGGTATCCTAAGAATAGATATAGTAACCTAGCAGATTCTGGTTCTGGAGTGGATATAGAAGAGAAATCAAGCCTACAGGTGAGAATCGAAGAATTGTATGCCCTCTCCTAATACACTCCAGGTGTCCGCAATAAATAACGAATGGGATCTCCAAAAGCAATGCTCTCACTTCAGGGTGGGTTCCCAAGTATTAAATGAAATTAAGAGTAGGCCATTCCAAAACCAACACCTCTAGCTTACTAATGTCTAATACCTTCCTACCAAAGGTGACATCAGTCGAGGACCTAATGTCTACCATATAACATTTAGTAAATGTATAAACTGAAGACCAAGGACCAGCAGGCTTGCATACCCTGTTCTGAGACTGCTGCTGAAAAGCCCAGGAAGTTCCAATAGCGTGTGTAGAGTGAGCTGTAACCCAAAAGCGGGGATTCTTCCCCTTGAAGATATAGGCCCTTATTACCATCGGCTGATGGTAGATTTAGCTGGTGAAAGACCCGCCTGTGGCCTCTCAACTAGAACAAATAAGGAGTCAGATTACAAAAGGCTTGTGTGCCAGAGATTATTTTAGTGCTCCCACTACTAGAAAATGAAAAACCCTCTCCTTATGACTAACTGGAGCAAGACATAAAGAGAGCAAAACCACCTTTTCATTAAGATGAAAATGGGAAACCACCTTAGGAAGAAAATCACGCTTAAAACGGAAGACGGCCTTGTATATATACAAGTCTAAATAAGAAGGCTTAACTGATAAAACTGTTAATTAAGAAACCCACCCTACCAAATTAATTGCCACTAGAAAGATGACCTTAAGTGTAATTAAGCTTAGTGACACTTCTGTCTTCTGTCAGTGGTTCAAAAAAGGAGGACCCTGCAGGGCTGACAACACTAAGCTCAAGTCCTAAACAGGCAGAATAGGCGGAGCACACATGGGTAACCTTTGCAAAAATGTCCTAATAAGTTTATTCTCGTCAATGAGTTTCTGAAAGAAGATGGATAACGCAGATACCTGCGCCTTTAGAGTGCTCAATTGAAGACCCTGATCAAGACCAGTATGCAAAAAAATCCAGAATTCTGAAGACAGAAAAGTTTCTAAAGGAAAAACCTCTAGATTCACACCAAGCGATAATTACTCGCAAGACTTGGTAGTATATCTTTGATTAAGTCGGTTTCCGCGCCTGAATCATGGGCTGGTCAAAGTCAGAGGACCCTGTGTGAGGAGATCTGGATATTTGGGTGGCCGCCAATGCTCGCCTTCCGACATCTTTACCATTACAAGCTTCTCCTTGGCCAGCAAGGAGCCACCAGATTGGTTGGAACCCCCTTGCGGACTAACTTTTTTAGTACTCGACCTAGGAGTGGAAACGAAGGGAACGCATAAAGAAGCATCAATGCTGACCAAAGAAGGGTCAAGTGTATCTGCTGCCATTGCTAGAGGGTCTCTGGACCGAGACACAAGCCTCGGAAACCACCCGATCAAAAAGCGAAGAGATCTACATCTGGGAGCCCCCAGCGCAAGCAAAGGGACTGAAAAACCCTCTTAGGGACCACTCTCCCAGATGCAGGATGGCTCTGCTTTTACAAACTGCCTGCAAGTTGTCCACTCCTGGTATGTGAATCACCGAGATGCATTGAAAATGCTTCTCAGCCGAAAGAAATATCTGGCTCATCTCCTTAAGAACTCTTGCTCCTGGTGCCCCCCTGGTGGTTGATATATGCCACCCCCGTCAGATTGTCAGTCTGAATCCCTAGCTGCATGACCTCTCAGGTTGGAGGCAACCCCCAACACAATAGGCTGGCATCTTCCATTGAATCAGGAGAAAAGACCTGCCCAATGAAGATGCTGAGGATTCAGCCACCAGGTTAGGGACTGTACGGCTCATTGTGTCAAAGAAGGGGTGATCAAGAGCTTTCATGGTCCGATCAGAGATCGAATGCAACTCCATCTGTAGTGGCCTTGTGTGAAACTGTACAAAGGGCACAGTCTCGAAGCAAGATACCATCAGGCCCAACATGCGCATTTCACAGACGAATAGACGGCTGAGGTCAGGACAAGAGAGCCAGTTCTTGGCCATGAAGAGAGTCTCTTTCCAGGAAGGATACCTCCTGAAGGAATGATATGCAAATTTAAATAGTTGACTATCCAGCCAAACTTTTCTAGCATTGATAAGAGTGTGTGTACCCTTCTGAGCCTCCTGAAAAGATGGGGCCCTGATCAGCATAACATCTAGGTAAGAGATTATGTTTCTCAGAACCTCTGGTTTCTTAGAAAAGCCATAAGGCCCGCCAAAACTTTGGTAACCACCCTTAGTGCTGACGACAGGCGAAGGGCAGAGCCACATACTGAAGGTGTAAGCCATCTATATTGCAAAGTGAAAATATCTTTGATGCCCCGGAAAAATCAGGATAAGTGGGCATGCATCCTTTATATCCACTGTGGTCATAATTTCTCCCGGCTCGGACGAACCAGTTGAGGCCCCTGAGATAAAATATTGGGCGCACAGACCCATCCCCATTGGGAATTATAAACTGGAGTAAAATCCCTGACCTCTCTGGGAAAACATGACATACTACCCCAATCTGTAAAAGGTGAGCTATGGCGGAGCTCAAGACTTCTGCCTTCACCGGATTTCAGGATGCTACTAACCAAAAAACCTCCAAGAAGGTCTGCTGTCAATATAATCTTGTAACCTGAGTAAACAACCTACTGCATCCACAGATCTGATAGATGGAGCCTCCAAATCAGAGGAAAATGCACAAGCCGTCCCTCCCACCCACAAGTATGGGGGCATCCTTTCATGCCTGAGGGGGCTTTGCCTTCTTCCACCAGAAAGATATTGCCCTATTTTGGGACTTTGGTCTGTTCCAAAATTCTTTCCGGTAATCCAAGAAGGTGGAACCTCTACCCCACGAAAGGGCAAGGCATTAGAGGACCTGTGAAAAAGGGGGTTATCTCCCTTATTTGTGGTAGTTTAGTAAAAATACAATTCTGCGAGTACTCACCTGTAGAATTAGTTCTGCCTATGTCCAGTCCGGGCCATCCCAATCCATATACGTGTGGGTAGTCCGCCACCAGGTGGCGCCAGTTACTGCAAGATCCAGAGCTGCAACTCCTCCCGGCCCCCATAGAGTTCCCAGAATGTCAAAAAGCAGCAAACGAGACAGGCCGGGAGGCCAATAAACATGTTAACTAACATGCTACAGCATGTACTCTCTCCACAAAAAATACCATTTTGTGAGTACTCACCTGAAAAATGGATATTGTTGGTGTGCGACACACCCCGCTTCACTTTTAAATATTCTTAATGGGTTAACTCACCGCCGGGTGACGTAGTGCAGAGAGGAAGTCTTGTAACGAGCCCCCTTCCGGCCTATATATACCTGGTACCTCCCTTCAATCACCAGTATATAAAAAAAGCAGAAAGACAAGGTACCAGTATTCCACCGGTAACCTCAAAATCAATTTGATATAAACAAAAAGCTTCACCATATAAAGGCTTCGGAAATACCGAAAAGGGTGGGAGTGAAGCGGGGTGTGTGGCACACCAACAATATCCATTTTTCAGGTGAGTACTCACAAAATGGTATTATTCTTGGTGTGCCACACACCCCGCTTCACTTTTAAATATTCTTCACTTAATGGGACATCCAAAAGCAGTGTCCACAAGGGATGGGCATCTCAAGGCCAGGTGAAGCATAACTTAAATGACTGCAGTCTGCAGAACTTTGCGGCCAAAAACAGCATCCGCTGAGGCTCGCACATCAACTTTGTAAAACTTAGAAAAAGTATGAACAGAAGACCAAGTGGCGGCCTTACAAACTTGTTCAACAGAAGCTTGGTGCTGAAAAGCCCAAGACGCCCCAACGGCGCGAGTAGAATGAGCAGTGATACGAAAAGGGGGAACTCTTCCCTTAGCAGAATAGGCCGCAGTAACGGCCTGACGTATCCACTTGCTAATGGCAGATTTGGCTGGTGCCAAACCCTTCTTAGGCCCATGGGGCACAACAAAAAAGGAATCCGTCCTACGAAAAGGAGACGTGATAATCAAGTAGTACTTAACACAGCGTACTACATCCAAACAATGCAAAACCCTCTCTTTGTCATTCTTAGGATTAGGACACAAGGAGGGAAGAACAATATCTAGGTTCAAATGAAAAGCAGAAACAACCTTAGGAAGAAAGTCTGGCTTGAACCGAAAGACCACTTTATCCCGATGCCTCTCAAAGTAAGGCGCCTGGATAGACAAGGCCGCCAACTCCGAGACACGCCGGACCGAAGTGATCGCTACCAAGAAGACAATCTTCTGAGTCAGGGTAGACAAAGCAATATCTTGCAAAGGCTCAAAAGGAGGAGCCTGAAGAGCCGAAAGAACCAAATTCAAATCCCAAACAGGGAGTAATGGTTTCCTGGGAGGCCGCACATGCGTAACCCCCTGGAAAAAAGTTTTAACTAAAGGTTTAAGCGCAACACGCTTCTGAAAAAAGACAGATAAGGCAGAGACCTGCCCTTTCAATGTACTTAGCTGGAGACCAGAGTCCAGCCCTGATTGTAAAAACTCCAGAATCCTGGGGACCGAAAGGACCCTACAAGGTAAAGATCTTATCTCACACCAAGTGATATAGGCTTTCCAAGTCCTATAGTAGGTGACGGAAGAAGACTTCTTCCGGGCACTGATCAGAGTCTTAATGACTGAATCAGAAAGACCCTCCTCCTTCAGGATGGAGGTTTCAGCCGCCAGGCCATCAAACCCAGCGCTGGTAAATTGAGGTAACACAATTGACCCTGAGTGAGCAGATCGAGCCGAAGAGGCAGAATGAACTGGTCCACTGCCAGCCAAACGATGTCTGCGAACCTTATTCGTTTTGGCCACTTTGGGGCCATGAGAACGGCGTACACCCTTTCCAGAGCCAACTTCTGAAGAACTCTGCCCAGCAAGGGCCACGGAGGAAACAGGTATAGAAATCCCAGAGCTCCTCAGTTCAGGGACCTGACGTCCACTGTCAGAGCCAGAGGATCCCGGGAGAGAGACACGAAGCTCGGGAGCCTGAGATAGAGATGAGGGGCCCACAGGTCCACCTCCGGAGTCTCCCATTGGAGACACAATAAGAGAACCACCCGAGGATGGAGAGCTTATTCTTCCAGACGGGGAGAGCACTTGCTCAACCGGTCCGCTACCTGTTCCATCACCTCTGGAATGTAAACCGCAGAGAGACAGGGAACATGGAACACTGCCCATGTCTGGATCAGGGACATTTCTCTGATGGGTAAGTGGGGCCTCCACTGCCCCTGAAGCCGCAGCTCCTTCCAGAATCTGTCCCATCCCGACAGACCGGTGTCCGTGGTGACACCTCTCCAAGGGAGGGTCAGGAAAGACCTGCCCTATACAAGATTGGTCGAGACCAATCACCACAGGAGGAACTGCCGTACACGGGAGGACAATTGGAAGGACTGATCCAACAACAGAGGTTGCTGGACCCAACACGCTAGCAGAAATAGCTGAAGTGTTCTTGTGCGAATTTGGGCAAAAGAAAGACACACAGCGTCTTGATGAGAGTTCAGGCCGGGATGAACCGACCCCTGAATGGACCGCGAGGGAGGGTGAGACTCGAATTCCAGGTTGTGACCTGTCGACACTACCTCCTGGATCCATCTGCCTAGAACCACATGGTTCCAATGGTAGAAGTGTCGCAATAGTCCCCCCACCCACACGGGTGAGGGCAGCCCCTCATTGCTGAGTGGGCTTATCAGCAGGCTTGGGCTTGGTGCCCCAGGACTGAGTGGGCCGGCCACAGCCCCTCCCCCGAGTCCAACCTGCGCCACTGGTAGCGGGAAAGGACGTACCTTTTCCCGCTCCGAACCTTTGAAAGGAAGGCCTACCGGAACTTGTCCCCCTGAAGGGACCACGAGGCCTTTTGCGTTGTGGCATCTTACCATCTTTTGCGACTGAATCAATTTTCTCCCCAAACAGACGCAACCCCAAAAAGGGGAGGGCTGTGAGTACCTTTTTGGAAGCCGTGTCTGCTGACCACTGACGCAGCCATACTGACCTGCGAATAGCCACCAGCATAGCTGCCGCCTTGCTACTCATAGTCAGCGCATCGTCCTGAGCAGCCAGGACATAAGCCACAAAAGATTCACACTGCTAAAGTGCAGTGAACTGTTTGCAAGCGGGATCAAGATCCTCATATAGCCCCTGAATTAGGGACTTAATTGCCAATAGAAGAAGGGCTGAAGCACATACCGGGCGCAATGCTGACCCGGAATAGATAAAACCATGTCGAGCGTATTGGTCAATCCTGCGATCTTCCCCATCTTTGGGGACAGTGGTCTCAGCAGATTGTACCATAGCCGAGCTGGAGAGTCCTAGTACAGAGGTATCGACGTCCGGAGGGACAGACCACAGCCTCACCAATTCTGGTGGAAAAGGATAACGCTTTTCCCAACTGGAAGGAATTCCAGATAACCGTGTGGGATGTTCCCATTCCTTAAGAACCACCCTCTCAAAGTGGTGCTGTCTGGGAAAAACCAAACTCGGCTGAGGCTCTTTAAATAACTGACCCTTTGGCGGGGTGGCCGCCTCAGGCGTATCTAAACTCAAAATATTAAACATTTGAGCCAGAATGGAGGGGGTGTCAAAAACAACCCCCTCTGACCAATCGCCGATCTCATCAGCCACATGCTGACCTGTCGGCGCATCTGACTCCGACGGGAGTTCATCCTCGTCAGGGGATCCATCGAACCATTCCACAGGTTCACAAAACTGGTCCTGTGGAGCCGAAGGTACCGGAGTCAGGTGCCTTCGTTTTGTAGCGGTTTTAAACGCTGCTTTAACGGGCATCATTTTCCGGGGGCAGGGCTGTGCTGCTGCCTCGGAATGCGAATCCCCACTTTTGACAGTGTCATGCGGGGTCCGGAATAGGGATGGAGAGGTAGGAGATGATGAAGGATGCGATGGCACCGCAGCCGAAGCAACGGACTGGCGCGCAATAGTCTGTTTTGCACAAGGGATGCAAATAAAGATATCATCAGCTGGGAGTGGAACCCCACAACCTACGCACCCCCCAAACGGAACAGCAGAACAGTTTCCAGAATCTACGGAAGCCTCCATATGGTGATTTATGGTATTCGCAATAATGGGACTTTTAAGGCATAAGCCGACCCGGGATGCCCCCTTTATTTTAGTAATGTCCCGGAAGGGAGGATTTATATAAAAATTTTTTTTTTTTTAAGTTTAGATCCCCTTTAATAGAAACTATATATATATATATATATATATATATATATATATATATATATATATATATATATATATTATATATATATATATATATATATATATATATTCTATGTATATAAACATTCAAATCAATCCCAATAATTAGCCAGGCACATAGAGCCGGAGGTCTAGCATAAGCAGGGATCCCAGGATCTGCAAGGCAAGAAAACAACCATCAGATCCTTCACATGTGTATAACATATAAGTATGGCACCAAGTGCCCTTAAATGACGCCCCCTTGATAATAGTGATTTCTCACTGTATTATTAAACAATATCTCCCATTTAACGGCCCCAACGGGAGGGGCCGCTTACCTGTACCGCAATCAGCCGGTAAGCCTGCAGCCAGCAGCCATGAGCCGGCAGAAGACAAAGTGCGGCCGTGCGCCCACGTGCCTTCCTGTTTTGAAGGAAGCTGGGACGCTGGGCCCGCCGCAGACGCCGCATGACGTCGGCGCCGCGCCCCCAGCGCCGCGTCAGCGGGCCCGCCCCCCCCCCCCCCCCCACGCTGATCAGCTGGAACACTTTACAGCTGATCACAGCACGCGCGTCCAGGCAGCGGAGGGGGGAGGGTAAAAACCGCATGTGCTGACAAAGCTCAATGAATGCCAGGCGAGGAGAGGGGAGAGGGGGTAGGGGGCCACAAGCAACCAACTGCCAGAGAGGTGGCCAGCCCATACCCAGCGCAAGCTACCCTAAAGCAGACCCAAAATATACACATGCTACAGTGAATGTATAAACATGACATATATGTTAACATGCAGTGATACAGTGAAACACACATACTAAAGCACACCCTCACCACCCCCCCAACGGGAGACAAAGGGGCTACGGGGACCCTCGGGACAGGGGCATCCCATTTCCGGATCACCATGCCGGTTCGCCGCATTGCCCCACGCATGAGGTCGAGCGGTAGGAGATAAGCTCCTAGGCACTTAAAGTGCCATCTACCATTTGCCCGGTGAGCAGCCAAGGCTGGGAGGCTTCCTATTTCACCATAAAGGTATACAAACTCAAACCGGGCAGAAATAGACCAAAAGGGGGGTGGCGGGGTAAGAATACCCCGGCCTACCTGTAAGCAGGAGACTTCCAACTTCTGACTTGTCAGCAAGCAGAGAGAAAAAATACTGGTGATTGAAGGGAGGTACCAGGTATATATAGGCCGGAAGGGGGCTCGTTACAAGACTTTCTCTCTGCACTACGTCACCTGCGGTGGATTAACCCATGAAGTGATGAATATTTAAGAAGTGAAGCGGGGTGTGTGGCACACCAAGAATATTGCCCTCCCCCCCCCCCCCCCCCACTTCCTGGAACGTGTGCCTGGAGGAGGGCAGATGGGGAGGGGGAGAGGGCGGAGATCGCCCCCCCCCCCTCCCCAGGCTCTCTCCTTCAAACACACGGGCAGACAGACGGCTGTCATTGGAGATCGCCGGGGGACACAGGAGAGGTGAGTAAAGTAAAAAAAATTAAAAAAAATAAAGATCTTTTATTTCTTATGTGTCTGTCTTTTTATTTAACATTTAGCCCCTTGTGAACTGGTAAGGGGTCCATGAGACCAAGGCTGGGGGATGGCAAGTCACCCGCTTGCCGCAGCGGGTGACTTGCCATTAACCCCCGGCACCCCCAATTACCTGCCTCCCCAAAGCCCGGGGGGGCAAAAGAGCCCGGGCCCACACAGGCTATGTGGGCTCGTAGGCTGCAGGGTGGGGGGGCCAAAAAAGCTGCCCCCCCCCACTCTGTGCCCTGGGAGGGGGGACCCTATGTCTTTTTTTTTTTTTTAATATACCCTTTGTGTTCTGTCATCCAGCAGCTATAAAAGGCTTCCAGCAGGTGAGCAGAAGCCAGTGATCGCCGAGGGACACAGTGCTCCAGGATGGATGGGAGGTAAGTATAAAAAAAAATATATATATTTTTTTCTCTTTTGTGTGTCTGTTTTTTTTACATTTAACCCCTTGTGAACTGGTAGGGGGTCCATGACCCCTATACCAGTTCACAAGGCTGGGGGAGGTGGCAAGTCACCTGTGACTAGCGGGTCACTTGCCATTAACCCCTGGCACCCCCATTACCTGCCTCCCCAAAGCCCAGGGGGGGGGGGGGGCAGAAGAGCCCGGGCCCACGGGCTAGTAGCCTGCAGAGCCAGGGGCCACAAAAGCTGGCCCCTGTGCCTTGTTTCTACAAGCCCCGCATAGCTGGTCCCGGGCTGGTTACTTTGGGTAAGGGGGACCCCATGTCAATTTTTGGGGGGATTTTTAAGGGTTAACCCTTAAAAATCCCCCCAAAAAATGGGGTCCCCCCTATGTCGATTTAACCCTTTGTAGTGTGGATGGTAGTTGTATTTTATTTGTAAATGTTATAAAGTACTTGTTTCAGTTAGGGGGGTCTCCTGGGCAGGAACGGGGGGCTACCGATAAATATGTGGTACCGTTCTAATTGGTAGAAATGGGGCTTTCACAGGCAATACGGTTTTCCTTAATAAAATAATTTTTTTATTTAAAATAAAGAGTCAATTTTCTAAAATGTTTTTTATTTATTTATTTATTTTTTACATAATATTGTAAAAAACTAAATAAAATTTACAAACAAGACATTTCTTGTTAAAGCCTAAACTCTGCTGCAAAATATATATATATATAATTTTCCTGAAAATTCCAGCAAAAATGGCGCAAAACATGGCGTAAAACATGGCGCAAAATGGGGAAAAATGACCTGTCAACAGAGGGTGACAAAATCTCAAGTAGGCTGGCAATTAAAATGGTTAAAAGGTAGCTATGCATGTTGGGTATTGTTCTGTTCGGGGGACCTTGCGCTTTCAGATTTAGCATGTTTTTTTCTGGTTTGCATATTTATATTTTAGGAAAAAGTGTTTATTCAGCTTTTTTATACATTTTTTAGGGAAACCCTGCGCAACCAAAGAATTCTTTGAGGGCTTAATTCCAGAAAGATGAGACCACTACAACAAGTTGGGTACGCTTAGAAAGCTTAACATGTGTACTTTCAGGTAATATATGGTTTATGGGGGATATTCCAAATGTAAAGGGTTGTTTTGGTTGAAAAATCGCAAGGTGCGCACTTTGTCTGCAGAGCTGAAATTTTCAAGTAAAATCACTGTTACGCACATGCTTTACTTTGGGGTGTGTGGCAACTCTTCCCTTGACAGTAGCTATGCATGTTGGGTATCGTTCTGTTCGGGGATGTTGCTTTTTCAGATTAAACTTGTTTTTTCTTGTTTGCACATAGTTTTTTAGGAAAATGTGGCTTTGGTTCTGCTTTTTTATCCTTTTTTTAGGAAAACTCTTTGCAAACAAAGAATACATTGAGGGATTACTTCCAGAAAACTATGGGCACATCAACAAGCCTGGTACGCTTAGAAAGCTTGAGGTGTGTACTTCCAGAGAATAGTTTGTTGGGGGTATTTCAAATGTAAAGGGTTGTTTTTCTGGAAAAACTGCAAGGTGCGCATATTGCATTGCATAGTTGTATTTTATCTGAAAATCCCCTAAAGCGCTATTTCAGTTTGGGGGAGTCCCCTGGGCAGAAAGGGTGTCTACCGATACATACGTGGTATCGCTGTAAGTGGGAGAAATTGGGATTTCACACGCAATAAGATTTTATTGAAAAACTTACATATTTTATTACAAAAAAAACTACAAATTGTAAACATTTATTTTTTTTTTATTTTTTTTTCCACATATTTCACCCAAAAATATTGAGAATACACCTAAAAAATTACAAACAAGACATTTCATGTTAAAGCCCAGACTCTGCTGAAAAAAACAATATATCATTTTCCTGGGAAATCCCTGGAAATCCCTTCAAAAATCACATTTTAACATGGGGAGCGCAAAATAGTGCAAAATGGTCTGGCACAAAGGGTGACGAAAACTCCAGGTAGGCTGGCAGCGAAAGGGTTAAATTTACACGTGTATGGCCCAGCACATGCCGGGGATGCAAATGCAACCACACCGCCGAGATGTGGCAAAAGCTCCAGGAGGAAGCAAGGAACTCAGGCGACTGGGGGGGGGGGGGGGGGGGTCCCCACAGTGGGATGGGCGGCCCGGGTTGCAGGATCTGTAGCTAAGACTACCAAATCACTAAATAAAATAACTCTGAAGTACTCACCTGTGGAGTTGATATTATACGCATACAGCACGTCCTGCTCCAGTAGTAGTAATAACATGTGGGTAATCCTCCGCGCACTGCAGACATGTAGAAAACAAGCTCCTCTCGGCCCTACATATACCGAGGGACCTCCCACAAATCCCCAGCATTAAAAAGAGAAGGAGAGGCCAGGAGAAACAACCACCCAAAACTGGCAAAAATATCAAAGATAACAATCACCAACATGGGATCCAGAACAAGGTGAAAAGAGGGTGGAGCAGGACGTGCTGTATGCATATAATATCAACTCTACAGGTGAGTACTTCACAGAGTTGTATTATTCTAAGCATACAGCACGTCCTGCTCCAGTAGTAGTAATAACATGTGGGACATCCAATAGCAGTGTCCATAAAGAAGGATGGGATCCCCAACAGAAGGCAACAGCAAGCAGTTTAAACTACTGCCGCCTGCAGAACCTTGCGGCCAAACACAGCGTCAGCTGAGGCCCGAACATCAACCTTGTAAAACTTTGTAAAGGTATGAACGGAAGACCAAGTAGCGGCCTTGCAAACTTGCTCCACAGAGGCCTGGTGCTGAAAAGCCCAAGAAGCCCCAACAGCTCTAGTAGAATGAGCAGTAAGACGAAAGGGGGGAGTCTTCCCCTTAGCAGTATAGGCTTGAACAACAGCCCGACGAATCCATTTACTGATGGTAGACTTGGCGGGAGCCAAACCCTTCCTAGGCCCATGAGGCACAACGAAGAGAACATCCGTCTTCCTAAAGGCCTGAGTGGTAACCAGGTAAGACTTGACACACCTGACCACATCCAAGGAATGCAAAACCCTTTCCTTAGGGTTACTAGGATTAGGGCACAAGGAAGGAAGTACAATATCTTGACTCAAATAAAATGCAGACAACCTTAGGCAGGAAGTCTGGCTTGAAGCGAAACACCACCTTATCCTGGTGTCTCTCAAAGTAGGGAGGCTGAATAGACAAAGCAGCCAACTCAGACACACGTCTAACCAAAGTGATGGCTACCAGGAAGACAACCTTGAGCGTGAGCACAGCGAGAGCGGCCTCATGAATAGGCTCAAAGGGAGCCCCCTGCAGGGCCGACAAAACCAAGTTCAGATCCCAAACGGGAACCATAGCTTTCCGAGGAGGGCGCACATGAGTGACCCCCTGAAAGAAGGTCTTGATAAGAGAGTGCTGGGCAAAGGTCTTCTGAAAGAAGATAGACAGGGCCGAAACCTGACCCTTCAAGGTACTAAGCTTAAGACCCAAGTCTAGACCATGTTGTAAGAACTCCAGCACCCTGGATACTAAGAATTCCTGGCAGGGAAGAGACCTGGATTCACACCAGACAATGTAAGCACGCCATACTCTGTAATAGATGGCGGCAGAAGTCTTCTTCCTGGCTTGCACCATAGTAGCCATAACAGATGCAGACAAACCCTTTTCCATCGAGATGGAGGTTTTAATAGCCAAGCCGTCAAAGCCAGCGTTAGTAAATTGGGATGGCGTAGAGACCCTTGAGTCAGAAGGTCTGGCAACCTTGGCAGATCGTACTGATCTACTGCCATTTGAACCACGTCTGCGAACCACACTCTTCTTGGCCACCTTGGGGCCACCAGAATCGCGGGTACCCCCTCCAGAGCGATCTTGCGCAGCACTCTGCCCAGAAGGGGAATTGGTGGAAACACATACAGGAGCCGGAACTCCCTCCAATACATTGACAGGGCATCCGTGGCCAGAGCCAGAGGATCCTGAGACAGGGATACAATGCTCGGTAGCTTGTGACGCAAAGAGATCCACGTCTGGCACACCCCAACGGTGACACAGTGACTGAAATACACTGTCGCAGAGGGACCATTTCCCCCTGACGGGACGACCCCCTGCTCAGAGCATCTGCTAGCAGATTTTCCGTCCCCGGAATGTAGACAGCCGATATGCATTGTACATTGGTCTCTGCCCAAGTTAGAATCAGAGACACCTCCTGGAGAGCACCCTTGCTCCGGGTTCCTCCCTGATGATTGATGTAGGCAACCGCCGTCCTGTTGTCTGAGCGTACCTGAACCGCCAGACCCTGCAGGTGCTGGGTCAATCGTTCCAGCACCAATCGGACCGCCCTGGAGTTCCAGGACATTGATAGGAAGATGGGCCTCCTGAGGGCCCCACCTCCCCTGGAAGCGCAGGGAATTCCAGAATCCCCCCCAGCCCGAAAGACTGGCATCCGTTGTGACCGTCTCCCAAGAGGGAGCCAGGAAGGATCTGCCCCTTGTCAAGTTCCTGTGGTCCAACCACCACGCAAGGGATTGTCTGACCGACGGGGGAATCACCCAGCTGTCGTCCAGAGATGCTGGGTCCTTGTTCCATACCGACAGAAGGTGAAGCTGCAGAGTTCTCAGATGAAAATGGGCAGAGGGCACCGCCTCGAAGCTTCATCATCGAGCCCACCAACTGCATTCCCTGCCGGATGGAGGGATGAGGGTTCGCGAGCAGGGATCTCGCCTGGGTTGTCAGAGCTTCCACCTTCTGCGGAGGAAGGAATATCCTTGACTGAACCGAGTCCAGAATCATCCCCAGAAACGGGGTCACTGAGGAGGGGGACAGAGAGGACTTTGGGTAATTGATCACCCAGCCGAAGGACTCCAGGGTGGACACCACCAATCGAGTGTCCAGCTCTGCCTGCCGCAAAGACCGAGAGGTGATGAGTATATCGTCCAGATAAGGCAACACGCGTATGCCCTTTAGTCTTGAGAGACATCACCCCTGTCAGCACCTTGGTGAAGACCCTGGGAGCCGACGTAAGGCCGAATGGCAGGGCCACGAACTGATAATGCTGATCCAACAGCGCAAATCTGAGGAACCTTTGGTGCCCTGAGAACGCCGGAACGTGCAGGTAAGCGTCTTGATGTCCACAGATGTCATGAAGTCCCCTGGACGCAGCGAGGCAATGACCGAGCGCAGAGTTTCCATATGAAAATGCCTGCTTCTGACAAACTTGTTTAGGATTTTCAAATCCAGAATGGGTCTGACTGACCCGTCCTTTTTGGGCACGGTGAACAGGTTGGAATAAAACCCCATGCCCCTGTCTCTTAAGGGGACCTTGCAGATGACCCCGAGCTCCAGAAGGTCCTGCACAGCCAGCATCAAGACTCGAGCTGAGGCAGGATCCTGGGGTATCCGAGACCCAACGAACCTGGTAGGGGGCAGCACAGCAAATTCTATCTTGTAACCGGAGGAGACTACCTCCTGAATCCACCGGTCTGGGACAAGGCGTCTCCAGACATGCTCGAAGTGCTGTAGACGTCCCCCCACCCTGACGGGCGAGGGCGCCCCTTCATGCTTGGGGGGTCTTGGGGGGGGCTTTGGGCTTGGGCCCCCAGGAGGAGCCAGGACGGCGTCCTCTGTTCTTGTTCCAGGGTTCTGCGTGAGACCCAGAGAAGGACACCCCTCTACCCTGCTTGGTCCCACGGTAGGGGGTAGAATGGGAGCTTGGACCACGAAAGGGCCGAACCTGACGCTTGCGCTGGGGCAGCTTCCCACCCTTGGCAAAGATATCTAATCTTTCTCCAAACAGGCGCAGTCCTTTAAATGGAAGCCCCGTAAGGGCCTTCTTGGCGACGTTGTCAGCAGCCCACTGGCGTAACCAGATCGCGCGGCGTATGGCCACCACCAGAGCAGAAGATCTAGCGCTCAGTTTAATAGCATCGTCCGATGCAGATAGGATATAATTCACAAAGGTCTCACAGGTGGCCAGAGCGTTGGCGGCCTCAGAGGGCAAGTCATCCCCCCCTTCCAGGGCAGTCTTAACCACCGTCCTGAGCGCCACCGCCGTGATGGCTAAGGCGCACACCGGGCGGAGCGACGCTCCCCCAAACGCAAAGTCATGACATGCCAATTGATCAACTCGCCGATCCTCTAAATCCCGCAGCGTAGTAGTGTCAGGGGAGTGCATAATAGAGGTGTTGGACAGACTTGGACATCGCCGCCCGAGGTCGATGCCCCGATTCTAACACTTAACCAGATCGGCAGGAAATGGATACTTCTTATCCACAGCTTTAGGAATCCCTTGGATTTTGCTGGGATGTTCCCATTCTTTCAGCACTAGGTTATTAAAGTTGGGAAACTCCAACCGCACCCTAGCGGTATGAAACAGATCGCCCCTTTGCCGAGGGGCCGCGGGAGGGGGAGAGAGGGATAACACATCAAAGATCTGAGACAGCAGTCTGTCAATGTCATCCTGGGACCAAAGATCAGAACCAGACTCCTCCTGAATCCTGGACTCGTCCTCGTAGGATCCTGAGTCAGAGAGCAGTTCCCCTTCCTCTGATGGGGACTGAGCATAGGAAAGCAGTAAATCATCAGATTCTACAGGGAAAATAGTAGCTTCAGGATTCAAATGACGCCTCTTGGCAGTAGCCTTATGGGCCAAGGAGCCAGCGATGAAGCTTTCCACACTAGCCAATCTAGAGGCCAAATCAGCGTGAGAATCCCCACTAGTATTGGGGGTTAGACTCAAGCTTGTGGGAGTAGAGGAAGTAAGGCGAGGTGCGGGCCCAGCCTCGGAAGAGCGCCTGCTGTTGAGCACAAGGTACGCAGACCCGTGTATTGTCACCGCTGCTAGGTGAAACCCCACAAGCTGCACACAGACGGGCTTGTCCCAGGGGGACCCCGTTCGCGATGTCCTGGGATGCCTCCATATGGTGATTATTAAATTCAATATGCCAGTAGGGATTGACGCTTTAAGCAACCCTGGATGCCCCAATAACCCGCTGGGAAGTGGGAGTAATTTCGGAAAAATGGTCTGGACCGGGCGCCCAGCGAACCCCGAAGGGCAGGCCAGAGCGGGCGATGACGCGGAACGCGCCGGACCGAACCACGCCCCCCCCGGAGAGTGCGAAGCTCGAAGGCGCACAGCCAATCAGGGGAGAATGGTAGATAAGTCAGCATCACTTGAGAGAAGAAGTCTGACAGAGTGAGTAAGGAAATTTGAAAAACGCCGTAGCTTCCTCGAACAGTGCCGCCGTATGCGCCTAGAGCACAATAAAAAGCTGCCGTCAGCTGAAAAAAGTAAAAGTGAAACGCACTCCGACACCCGGTAGCGGTAAAGCATCTATAGTGTAATTAGGGCATGGAGTAGGCCATCAAACACACAACCCCCCCCCCTCTTTTTCCCCCCCACTAACGGGGGAATCTGGGGAGGAAGGTGACCCGAATAGAGGGTGCACCGTTAGATGGGACATGGGGGCACTGGTGCGGGAGGGGCATCCAACTGAAGGCTCACCATTCGCCTTAACCGCCTGCCCTATGGAGGGGGATTGCGGTGGAGTCTAGCTCCGTAAGCACACTAGGTGCTGCCTACCTTCACCCGACCAACGCAGCCCAGGCTGGGAGGCATATTCTTTAACAAAGAGGACGGGTGGAAATAGTCCAGCAGGGCCTCGGGCTGTAAAGCCCCGCTCGCCTGCGAGAGCGTGATACTTCATGTCTTCGCAGTTCCAGCACTGCAGAGAAATCTGGGGATTTGTGGGAGGTCCCTCGGTATATGTAGGGCCGGGAGGAGCTGTTTTCTACATGTCTGCAGTGCACGGCGCCGGAGGCGGAGGATTACCCACATGTTATTACTACTACTGGAGCAGGACGTGCTGTATGCTTAGAATATAGTAATTTTTTGTTGGCCAAAGCGCCAATGGACCCTCTTGAAAGGCCAAGCTGTGCGAGGTAAGTAGTCATGGAGGAGAGCCTATACAAAGTCACTAACAGCAGTAAGTATAACCATTTGTATTCAGTTTAAAAAGGTTTACAGTCAAAATAAATTACCTGAATGGGGAAGATTTTTACTGCAACACATTCGTTTAATAGCCTTGCCTTCCAAACACAGCCAAATCGACCCCTTGCTTTGATTTCCAATAACTGCAGAGGCTTTAGCCCAACTAGTGGAGATGGCGGAGGTGGTCCTGGATCCTAAAGAGAAGGAGATACACGTCACAGATCTTTTATGAGCCATAAAAGCCTTGAATAACCTCTATTTCTTGGAAGAGAACAAGTCACTAATTAGCTTGTGCCGCATAAATAGATTACCTACAATAACCTTTACTGTGCGTCTTAGCGATTTCTGCTGAAGCCACATAGTCCTCATTAGGCCCAACATGCGCGCACACACACACAAAAAACACATTTCATTTTTAATTTGAGGGGCAGAACAGGCTACTGTATTGGATGAAATATTTTAACTGGCTAAGGCCGTTGCTATGGAAACATACAGCCTGGAATGCTGCACAGACAGTAAGAAAGTGGGGTATTGGCTTAATTGTTTTGGCAAGCTCAAAGAAGTCTCCGGGCCCTCTGCAAATCATGTCTGTTATGGCCAGGCCTATTTGATGAAGTGCTTCTCCTTGCAGAGTCCCCGGCAAAGCGGGGCCATAAAGCTCCCGATACATAGCGTGTAAGATTTTATAGTCAATTAGCACTTTGGAATTAAAGACGCAGTAATAGTCATCCATTTACTCAAAAACAACCATGTAGCACTTGCTCAATAGGCGGCCTTAAAAAACAATTTATGTCAAGAGAGGGCATAGGTGTAAGAAAGTAACCATCATGCATCGATTCCTGTGGCTGAGGCTGTGCTGATAATAGAAGCTAACAGCCTAACACAACATTTTCATCACAGATTGAAATATCTGAAATCAGTAATGCGATTATTTATCCAATAAAAAAAAAAAGACTTAAAGACAAGATACAAATTGTTACAATGCAAGGTTTTAAACCACTTTGATTGAGCTCCATAGATCATTTACTTAGACATGAATATTTATTTTTTACCTAAAAGGGAGTAATCGACAAACATCCATAAAAAAAAAAGACTCACCTCGAGTGCTTGATCCCACAGTGGGTACAGCTCTGCTTTAACCTTCAAAACTAGAGTGGCAGCTTAGTCACTCAATCAGTGCTGCACCCACTACACACTGATAGGGAGATGACACCAGATGATACCATGACTCAAACTGTCACAAATGCAGTCAGAAGGAGGACTTTACACGCCCCCTTACCGCCATGTGATGGGGTGGGCAGTGACAAGTAGTGGAGTCAAGAACCACCTTCACCGCTGGCTTAGGCGTAGCAAGGAGTGGACACTATTAGGGTGAGAGTTTTGCATAGATTGTCTGGACTTATGCTTTAAAGTGGTATTCCAGTGCAGCAATGATACCCCCGAGATGATGGTGGTGGGAGAGCGGTTTGCAAGAAAGAAAGAAAGAAAAAAAAAAAAAAAAAAAAAAAAATAAAATAAACATATACCATTTTGTGATTACTCACCTGTAAAATGTGTATTGTCTCACACCCTGCTTCGAAAGTATTTATTACACTTGGGACATCCAATAGCAGTGTCCAAAAAGGGTGGGGATCCCAACAGGCAAAAGTGCACAAATGAAACCCCTGCCGCTTGTAGAACATTGCGGCCAAAAAACAGCATCCTCTAAGGCCGCACATCAACCTTATAAAACTTGGAAAAAGGTATGAACAGAAGACCAAGTAGCAGCTGTACAAACTTGTTCAACAGAAGCCTGGTGCTAAAAAGCCCAGGAAGCCCCAACAATACTAGTAGGAAGAGCAGTAAACTGAAAGGAGGAACCCTCCCCTTGGCAATATAGGCCCCAACAATGACCAGACATATCCATTTAATAATGGTAGACTTGACGGTTCCAAACTCATCTTGGGCCCAGAGGGCACAACAAGGCGTCCGTCCTACAGAAAAGAGAAGTAGCCAAGAAATAGTACTTCACACACACAAAACATCCAAAAAGAGCAAGGCCCTCTCCTCGTCATTGCTAGACGAAGGACACAAGAAAGAGAGAACCACATCCTGAATGAGATGGAAAAACAGATACCATTTTAGGAAGGAAATCCGGCTTAAAGCGGAAAACCACCTTGTCCCGGTGTCTCTCAAAGCAAGAGGCCTGAGTAGACAGGGCCGCCAACCCAGAAACAAAGCGAACAGAGGTAATAGCCACCAAAAAGGCAATCTTTTGTGTAAGCATAGAAAATGCAAAATTCAAATCCCAAACAGACACAAGGCTTTCGAGGACAAAGGGCCTTAGAAGAAGACCACCAGGACAGAGGCCTGCCCTTTCAAGGTACTTAAGCTGGAGCCCCAGTCCCAGACCGTGCTGAAGAAAGTCCAAAATCCTAGGGAAAGAAAACACCTTGCAAGGCAAGGCCCTAGCCTCACACCCATCAATATAGGACCTCCAAGTCCTGTAGAAGATGTTAGCGGAAGACCACTTCCTAGCCCAGACAAGTGTCTGAAGCACAACATCAGACAAACCTTCTATTAAGATGGAGGTTGCATCAGCCACGCCGTCAAAGCCAGCGTAGAACTGTAGAATGAACCAAACCTATCTTGGCCACCCTGGAGCCACCAGAATTGCTGGCGCACCCTCTTGAGCCAGCTTGCGCACCACCTTGCCCACCATGGAGAAGGAAGGAAACAGGTACAGGAACCCCAGATCCCTCCAGGCAAGAGACATGGCGACCACTGCCAGTGTCAGAGGAACCTGAGACAGAAACCCAAACATTGGGAGCTTGTGATTATAACGTGAGGCAAAGAGATCCACCTCTGGAGTCCCCCACTTGCGACAGAGGGACCGGAATACCTTGTGGTTGAAAGATCATCCCCCTCAGCGAGAGGATCCCCTGCTCAAGGAGTCCGCCTCCGTGTCTTCCACTCCCGGAATGAATGCCACTGCGATGCATGGAACATCGTTCTCCGCCCATGCAAGAATCAGCGAAACATGCCTGAGGGCACTCCTGCTGCGAGTCCCTCCTTGGTGATTGATGTAAGCGACCGCAGTTCAATCGTTTGATCGAACCTGAACCGGTAAGCTCTGTAAGTGATGCATCCAGCATGACAGAATCAACCGAATAGCTCTGAACTCCAAGACATAGATGGGGGTGTGAGCCTCCTGAGGACCCCCCAGCCCCTGGAACAGAAAGTCCGTCCAGAAACCTCCCCAGCCCGACAGGCTGGCATCCGTGGTAACCGTCTCCCAACAAGGGGCCAAAAAGGATCTGCCCCTCATCAGATTGCTTGGCTCCAGCCACCACTGAAAGGACTGCCGAACCCTGGGAGACAGAAGAAAGGACTGATCCAAGTACCGGGGACATCCGTCCCAGTTCAGCAATAGATGGAGTTAGAGCGACCTCATGCGGAACTGAGCAAAGGGGACTGCCTAGAAGGAAACCACCATCAATCCTACCAGTTTCATCCCTAGCCGGATAGAGAGGCGAGGATTGTCCAGGAGAATACGTATCAGATCCTGAACCCTCTGCACCTTTGGGTGAGAAAGGAACACTCTGGCCTGACTGGTATCCAGATTCATGCCCAGAAATGAGATCTCCCTTGAAGTGGAGAGAGAGGACTTGGGGTGGTTGATCACCCATCCGAACCTTTCCAGCGTCGTCACCACCCTGGAGTCCATCTCCACCTGGCATAGAAAAGATGCTGTAATGAGTAGGTCATCCAGATACGGCACAATGTAAACGCTCTGGGCTCTGAGAAGGGCCATTATGCCCGCCAGCCCCTTGGTGAACACCCTTGGTACCGAAGTCAACCCGAAAGGGAGGGCCACAAACTTAAAATGCCGATCTCCCACCACAAACCTGAGAAATCTCTGGCGTGCGGGGTAGATTGGTACATAAAGGTAAACAACCTTGATGTCCATAAATGTGACCAAGAAATGGGGGAACCCACCCTCCCCCAAAAGGATGCCAGGGATACAAAGAGTTGCACTACTCATAAATGTAAAAAATAGTACAAAAAGATTATTACCACTTATATTTACATAGAAAAGACACATATGCTAACATATATACAAAAAGACAACACCAATACATTAACACCTAAAAACACCAGGGGGCGCCGGTGGTCTAGTGACAATCATCAAACAAACCTAAAATTCATTATTGGCCCATATTCATAAGACCTTGCTACCCATATCTATATGTGCAAATATGCAAACCAATATATACTCGTGCTACACAATAACAAAGTAATAATATCATAAAGATAACCTAAAAATCACTTCTAATTAGCATCAAACAGGAGGACAAACCAAGGTGTGCGATACAAGAAATAAAGCAAAAAGATTATATACATAAGTGCATATACAGACCAACCGGGGAACCCCTGTAAGGATAAAGCGCCAACGCGTGCCGTAGTGCCCCTACACTACTTCATCAGGGCGGAAGTGAATGATGTCTATAAATGTCACGAAATCCCCCTGATGAAGGGAATTGATGACTGAGTGCAGAGTCTCCATGCGGAACTTCTGGGATCTGATGAACCTGTAGAGAAGCTTCAAAAACCATAATGGTTCTGATGGATCCAGCCTGTTAGGGAACCGTAAAGAGGTTGGAATAATAGCCCCGGCCTCTCCCTGAGAAAGGCACCGGACATATGTCCTCCATGTCCAGAAGAATTAGCCTTGCCAACAGGAGCCCCTGCGCAGCCCGGGGGTCCGAGGGAACCTGAGAACTGAGGAATCTGGGGAAGGCCGGTACTCGAACACCAACTTGTACCCGGAAGAGACCACGTCCACAATCCACTTGTCTGTGACCTCCCAGGCCCAGACCTGGAAAAAATACAATTCTGTGAAATACTCGCCTGTAGAATTTGTATTCTAAGTATACAGTACGTCCTGCTCCAGATAGATTACTTACACTTGGGTTATCCTCCGCCAGATGGTGCTGCACTGCAGCGACATGCAAAACAGGCTCCTCCCAGCCCCTCAAATACCCGGGGACCTCCCACAAATCCCCAGCATTGAAAAGCAGTGAGAATCTAACCACCCAAAGACTGGTAACTTATAACAATGACAATAACCATACAGGGGATCCAGAATAATGCAAAACCAGGGTGGGGTGGAGCAGGACGTACTGTATACAAATAATATCAATTCTACAGGTGAGTACTTCACAGAATTGTATTATTCTTAGTATACAGTACGTCCTGCTCCAGATATAGTACTTACACTTGGGACATCCAATAGCAGTGTCCATAAGTAGGGTGGGATCCCCAACAAAAGGTGACAGCAGACAGCTTAGACCACTGCCGCCTGCAAAACCTTGCGGCCAAAAACAGCATCAGCTGAGGCCCTAACATCAACCTTGTAAAACTTTGAAAAAGGTATGAACAGAAGACCAATTAGCGGCCTTGCAAACTTGTTCAACAGAAGCCTGGTGCTGGAAGGCCCAAGAGGCACCAATAGCACGAGTAGAATGAGCAGTAAGGCGGAAGTGAGGATTCTTCCCCTTAGCAGAATAGGCCTGAAATACAGCCTGACGAATCCATTTGCTAATAGTAGACTTGGCAGGAGCCAAACCCTTCCTAGGACCAGAAGGGACCACAAAAAGAGCATCAGTCTTCCTGAAAGCCGCAGTGACTACCAGGTAATACTTCAGACACCTGACCACATCCAAGGAATTCAGAACCCTTTCCTTAGCGTTGCTAGGATTAGGACACAAAGAAGGAAGAACAATATCTTGATTCAAATGAAAAGCAGACACCACCTTAGGCAGAAAGTCTGGCTTAAAGCGGAACACCACCTTGTCCTGGTGTCTCTCATAATATGGGGGCTGAATAGACAAAGCCGCCAGCTCAGACACATGCCTGACCGAAGTAATAGCCACCAGAAAGACAACCTTGAGGGTAAGAGCCGCATTCTGAATAGGCTCAAAGGGAGCACCCTGCAAGGCAGACAAAACCAAGTTCAAATCCCAAACAGGGACCATAGGCATATGTGGGGGACGCACATGAGTGACCCCCTGAAAGAAGGTCTTAACCAAGGGATGCTGAGCAAAAGACTTCTGAAAGAAGACAGACAGGGCAGAAACCTGACCCTACAAAGTACTGAGATGGAGACCCGACTCCAACCCATGCTGTAAAAACTCCAGAACCCTGGGAACTGAGAACACCCGACAGGGAAGAGACCTAGACTCACACCAGTCAATGTAGGTACGCCATACCCTATAATAGATGGAAGAAGAAGTTTTCTTCCTAGCCTTCACCATGGACGCAACCACAGAGGCAGACAAGCCTTTCTCCATCAAGATGGAGGTTTCAGCAGCCAGGCCGTCAAAGCCAGAGTTCGTAAATTGGGATGGCGTAAGGGGCCCTGAGTGAGCAGATCTGGCACTCCTGGCAGAACGTACTGATCTACTGCCATCTGCACCATGTCTGCGAACCACACTCTTCTTGGCCACCAGAATCGCTGGCACCCCTTCTGGAGCAATCTTGCGCAGAACCCTGCCAAGCAGGGGGAATGGAGGAAAGACATACAGGAGCCGAAATTCCTGCCATGACATGGACAGAGCATCCGTGGTCAAGGCCAGAGGATCCTGAGACAGGGAGACAAAGGCCGGGAACTTGTGATTGTGACGGGACGCAAACAGATCCACATCTGGTAGACCCCAGCGGTGACACAGGGACTGGAATACCCTGTTGCAGAGGGACCACTCTCCCTGACGAGAGGTCCCCCTGCTCAGAGAGTCTGCCAGTAGATTCTCTGCCCCCGGGATGTACACAGCCGAAATGCATTGAACATTGGCCTCCGCCCATGTCAGAATCCGCGACACCTCCTGGAAGGCCCCCCTGCTCCGGGTCCCTCCCTGATGGTTGATGTATGCAACCGCCGTCCTGTTGTCTGAGCGCACCTGCACAGACAGACCCCGCAGGTGGTCGTCCAACTGATCCAGAACCAATCTGAACGCCCGTAGTTCCAGAATGTTGATAGGTAAGTGGGCCTCCTGAGGCCCCCACCTCCCCTGGAACCGCAGGGACTTCCAGAATCCCCCCCATCCTGACAGACTGGCATCCGTGGTGACCGTCTCCCAGGAGGGGGCCAGAAAGGACCTGCCCCCCAGCAAGTTCCTGGGACCAAGGGGGGGAGCACACAGACCCCGTCCAAGGACGTTGGGTCCTTGTCCCAAACTGACAGAAGGTGAAGTGGTAGAGGCCTCAAATGGAACTGAGCAAAAGGCACCTCCTCGAAGCACGCCACCATCAGGCCCACCAACTGCATTCCCTGCCTGAGGGAGGGATGGAGACATGGCAGCAGGAACCTCATCTGCGCAGTTAGAGCTTCCACCTTCTGTTGAGGAAGGAATAATACAACTCTGTGAAGTATTCACCTGTAGAGTTGATATTATATGCAGACATGTAGAAAACAAGCTGCTCCCAGCCCTACATATACCGAGGAACCTCCCACAAATCCCCAGCATTGAAAAGCAGTGAGAAAGAGAGGCCAGGAGAAACCAACCACCCAAAACTGGCAATAATACCAAAGATAACAATCACCAAACAGGGGATCCAGAACAAGGTGAAACAGGGTGGAGTGGAGCAGGACGTGCTGTATGCGTATAATATCAACTCTACAGGTGAGAACTTCACAGAGTTGTATTATTCTAAGCATACAGCACGTCCTGCTCCAGACATAGTAATAACATGTGGGACATCCAATAGCAGTGTCCGTAAAGAAGGGTGGGATCCCCAACAGAAGGCAACAGCAAGCAGTTTAAACTACTGCCGCCTGCAAAACCTTGCGGCCAAACACAGCGTCAGCTGAGGCCCTAACATCAACCTTGTAAAACTTTGTAAAGGTATGAACGGAAGACCAAGTAGCGGCCTTGCAAACTTGCTCCACAGAGGCCTGGTGCTGAAAAGCCCAAGAAGCCCCAACAGCTCTAGTAGAATGAGCAGTAAGACGGAAGGGGGGAGTCTTCCCCTTAGTAGTATAGGCTTGAACCACAGCCTGACGAATCCATTTACTGATGGTAGACTTGGCGGGAGCCAAACCCTTCCTAGGCCCATAAGGCACAACGAAGAGAACATCCGTCTTCCTAAAGGCCTGAGTGGTAACCAGGTAAGACTTGACACACCTAACCACATCCAAGGAATGCAAAACCCTTTCCTTAGGGTTACTAGGATTAGGGCACAAGGAAGGAAGTACAATATCCTGATTCAAATGAAATGCAGACACAACCTTAGGCAGGAAGTCTGGCTTAAAGCGAAACACTACCTTATCCCGGTGTCTCTCAAAGTAGGGAGGCTGAATAGACAAAGCAGCCAACTCAGACACACGTCTAACCGAAGTGATGGCTACCAGGAAGACAACCTTGAGTGTGAGCACCGCGAGAGCGGCCTCATGAATAGGCTCAAAAGGAGCCCCCTGCAGGGCCGACAACACCAAGTTCAGATCCCAAACAGGAACCATAGGTTTCCGAGGAGGACGCACATGAGTGACCCCCTGAAAAAGTCTTATCAAGGGTGCTGGGCAAAGGTCTTCTGAAAGAAGATAGACAGGGCCGAAACCTGGCCCTTCAAGGTACTAAGCTTAAGACCCAAGTCTAGACCATGTTGTAAAAACTCCAGCACCCTGGAGACTAAGAATTCCCGGCAGGGAAGAGACCTGGATTCACACCAGTCAATGTAAGCACGCCATACTCTATAATAGATAGCAGCAGAAGTCTTCGTCCTGGCTTGCACCATAGTAGCCACAACAGATGCAGACAAACCTTTTTCCATTAAGATGGAGGTTTCAATAGCCAAGCCGTCAAAGCCAGAGTTAGTAAATTGGCATGGCGTAAAGACCCTTGAGTCAGAAGGTCTGGCAACCTTGGCAGATCGTACTGATCTACTGCCATTTGAACCACGTCTGCAAACCACACTCTTCTTGGCCACCTTGGGGCCACCAAAATCACGGGTACCCCTTCCAGAGCGATCTTGCGCAGCACTCTGCCCAGAAGGGGAATTGGTGGAAACACATACAGGAGCCGAAACTCCTTCCAAGACAAAGACAGTGCATCCGAAGCCAGGGCCAGAGGATCCTGAGACAGGGATACAAAGCTCGGTAGCTTGTGATTGTGACGTGATGCAAAGAGATCCACGTCTGGCACACCCCAACGGTGACACAGGGACTGAAAAACCCTGTCGCAGAGGGACCATTCCCCCTGACGGGACGATCCCCTGCTCAGAGCATCTGCTAGCAGATTCTCCGCCCCCGGAATGTAGACAGCCGAGATGCATTGGACATTGGTCTCTGCCCATGTTAGAATCAGAGACACCTCCTGGAGAGCACCCTTGCTCCGGGTTCCTCCCTGATGATTGATGTAGGCTACCGCCGTCCTGTTGTCTGAGCGTACCTGAACCGCCAGACCCTTCAAATGCTGGGTCAATCGTTCCAGCACCAATCGGACCGCCTTGAGTTCCAGGACATTGATAGGAAGATAGGCCTCCTGAGGGCCCCACCTCCCCTGGAAGCGCAGGGACTTCCAGAATCCCCCCCAGCCTGAAAGACTGGCATCCGTTGTGACCGTCTCCCAAGAGGGAGCCAGGGAAGATCTGCCCCTTGTCAAGTTCCTGTGGTCCAACCACCACGCAAGGGATTGTCTGACCGAGGGGGGAATCACCCAGATGTCGTCCAAGGACGCTGGGTCCTTGTTCCATACTGACAGAAGGTGAAGCTGCAGGGTTCTCAAATCAAACTGGGCAAAGGGCACCGCCTCGAAGCTTGCCACCATCGAGCCCGCCAACTGCATTCCCTGCCGGATGGAGGGATGAGGGTTCGAGAGCAGGGACCTCGCCTGGGTTGTCAGAGCTTCCACCTTCTGCGGAGGAAGGAATATCCTTGACTGAAACGAGTCCAGAATCATTCCCAGAAACGGGGTCACTGAGGAGGGGGACAGAGAGGACTTTGGGTAATTGATCACCCAGCCGAAGGACTCCAGGGTGGACACCACCAACCGAGTGTCCAGTTCTGCCTGCCGCAGAGACCGAGAGGTGATGAGTATATCATCCAGGTAGGGCAACACGCGTATGCCCTTTAGTCTTGAGAGAGATCACCCCTGCCAGCGCCTTGGTGAACACCCTGGGAGCCGACGTAAGGCCGAATGGCAGGGCCACGAACTGATAATGCTGATCCAACAGCGCAAATCTGAGAAACCTTTGGTGCCCTGGAAACACCGGAACGTGCAGGTAAGCGTCCTTGATGTCCACAGATGTCATGAAGTCCCCTGGGCGCAGCGAGGCAATGGCCGAGTGCAGAGTTTCCATACGAAAATGCCTGTTTCTGACAAATCTGTTTAGGATTTTCAAATCCAGAATGGGTCTGACTGACCCGTCCTTTTTGGGCACCGTGAAAAGGTTGGAATAAAACCCCATGCCCCTGTCTCTTAAGGGGACCTTGCAAATGACCCTGAGATCCAGAAGGTCCTGCACAGCCAGCATCAAGACTCGAGCTGAGGCAGGGTCCTGTGGGATCCGGGACCCAACGAACCTGGCAGGGGGCAGTACAGCAAATCTTGTAACCGGAGGACACCACCTCCTGAATCCACCGGTCTGGGACGAGGCGTCTCCAGACATGCTCGAAGTGCTGTAGACGTCCCCCCACCCCGACGGGCGGGGGCGCCCCTTCATGCTTGGGGGGTCTTGGGGGGGGGCTTTGGGATTGGGCCCCCAGGAGGACCCAGGACGGAGTCCTCTGTTCTTGTTCCAGGAATCTGCGCGAGACCCAGCGGACACCCCTCTACCCTGCTTGGCCCCACGGTAGGGGGTCGAATGGGAGCTTGGGCCACGAAAGGGCCGAACCTGACGCTTGCGCTGGGGCAACTTGCCACCCTTGGAAAAGATATCTAATCTTTCTCCAAACAGGCGCAGCCCTTTAAACGGAAGCCCCGTAAGGGCCTTCTTGGCGACATTGTCAGCAGCCCACTGGCGTAACCAGACCGCACGGCGTATAGCTATCACCAGAGCAGTGGATCTAGCGCTCAGCTTAATAGCATCGTCCGATGCAGATAGGATATAATTCACAAAGGTCTCACAGGTGGCCAGAGCATTGGCGGCATCAGAGGGCAAGTCATCCGCCCCTTCCAGAGCAGTCTTAACCACAGTCCTGAGCGCCACCGCCGTGATGGCTAAGGCGCAAACCGGGCGGAGCGACGCTCCCCCAAATGCAAAGGCATGACATGCCAATTGATCAACTCGCCGATGCTCTAAATCCCGCAGCGTAGTAGTGTCAGGGGAGTGCATAATAGAGGTGTTGGACAGACTCAAAATCGAGGCATCGACCTCGGGCGGCGATGTCCAACACTTAACCAGATCGGCAGGAAATGGATACTTCTTATCCACAGCTTTAGGAATCCCCTGGAGTTTGTTGGGATGTTCCCATTCTTTCAGCACTAGGCTATTAAAATGAGTTTGCTCGGGAAACTCCAACCGCACCCTAGCGGTATGAAACAGATCACCCCTTTGCCGAGGAGCCGCGGGAGGAGCCGCGGGAGGGGGAGATCTGGGTCAACAGTCTATCAATGTCGTCCTGGGACCAATGATCAGAGCCAGACTCATCCCGACTCCTGGACTCGTCGTCGTAGGACCCCGAGTAAGAGAACAGTTCCCCTTCCTCTGACGGGGAATGTGCATAGGAAAGCAGTAAATCGTCAGATTCTACAGGAAGAATAGTAGATTCAGGATTCAAATGACGCCTCTTGGCAGTAGCCTTGCGCGCCAAGGAGCCAGCGATTAAGTTTTCCACACTAGCCAGTCTAGTGGCCAAATCGGCGTGAGAGTCCCCACTAGTATTGGGGGTTAGGCTCAAGCTTGGGGGAGTAGGGGAAGTAAGGCGAGGTGCGGGCCCAGCCTCGGAAGAGGTGGGGAGACCGGCTAGTGCCTGCTGGGCACAAGGGACGCAGACCCGTGCATTGTCACCGCTGCTAGGTAAGACTCCACAAGCTACACACAGACGGGCTTGTCCCAAGGGAACCCCGTTCACAATATCCTGAGATGCCTCCATATGGTGATTATTAAGTTCAATATGCCAGTAGGGATTGACGCTATAAAGCAACCCTGGATGCCCCAATAACCCGCTGGGAAGTGGGAGTGATTTCTTAAAATGGTCTGGACCGGGCGCTACACCGGCCGGGAGAAGCCACCAAAGTCCGCGGTCTGAAAGACACAAGGGGAACAGGATGTCAGAGCCAAGCGCGAAGAAGCAAAGCTAGGGAAAAAGTCGCCCATGAGGGCACTTACAGATCTGCGAGGGGAGGACCGTCTTCACCACGCGCATGTGAGAAGGAAATGGCGCCCAGCGAACTTCAAAGGGCGGGCCAGAGCGGGCGATGACGCGGAACGCGCCAAACCGAACCACGCCCCGGAGAGCGCGAAGCTCGAAGGCGCGCAGCCAATCAGAAGAAAAGTAGTAATGCTAGAAATCACCTCAGAGAAAAAATCTGACAGGGTGAATACAGGGATAAAGAAGGCCGTAGCGTCCCCGAAAGAGCTGCTGTACGCGGCAAGTAGAATACAATAAAAGCGCTGCGGTTAACTAACAACTTAAATGTGAAGCGCGCTCTGACACCCGGTAACCGTTAAAGGTTATAGGTCTCAAGTGTAATTAGGGAAAGGTTAGGCCATCGTACACACGACCCCCCTCTTTTTTCCCCCACTAACGGGGGAATCTAGGGAGGAAGGTGACCCAATATTCGGGGTTCACCGTTACACGGGGCGTGGGGGCACTGGTGCGGGAGGGGCATCCAACTGAAGGCTCACCATTCGCCTTAACCGCCTACCCTATGGTGGGGGATTGCGGTGGAGTCTAGCTCCGTAAGCACACTAGATGCTGCCTACCTTCACCCGACCAATGCAGCCCAGGCTGGAAGGCATTAATTCACAATGAGGACGGGTGGAAATAGTCCCGCAGGGCCTCGGGCTGTCAAGCCCCGCTCGCCTGCGAGAGCGTGATACTTCATGTCCTCGCAGTTCCAGCACTGCAGAGAAATCTGGGGATTTGTGGGCGGCCCCTCGGTATATGTAGGGCCGGGAGGAGCTTGTTTTCTACATGTCTGCAGCGCACGGCGCCGGAGGCGGAGGATTACCCACATGTTATTACTACTACTGGAGCAGGACGTGCTGTATGCTTAGAATATCCTTGACTGAACCGTATCCAGAATCATTCCCAGGAACGGGATCACCGAGGAGGGGGACAGAGAAGACTTGGGGTGATTGATCACCCAGTCGAAGGACTCCAGGGTGGCCACCACCAGCTGAGTGTACAACTCTGCCTGCTGTAGAGACCGAGAGGTGATGAGTATGTCGTCCAGGTAGGGCAGCAGGCGGATGCCCCTTGACCTCATCAGAGACATCACCCCCGCCAGCACCTTGGTGAACACTCTGGGAGCTGAAGTGAGGCCAAAAATGGCAAGGCCACAAACTGGTAATGTTGATCTTCCAACGCGAATCTGAGGAACCTTTGGTGTCCTGAAAACACAGGGATGTGAAGGAAAGCGTCTGATGTCCACAGACGTCATGAAATCCCCTGGGCGCAGGGAGCTGATGGCCGAGCGCAGAGTTTCCATACGAAAACTCCTGTTCTTGACAATTTTGTTGAGGATCTTTAAATCTAGAATAGGCCAGACTGACCCATCTTTTGGGAACTGTGAAGAGGTTGGAGTAGAACCCCTTGCCTCTTTCTCTTAAGGGGACCCTGCAAATGACCCCCAGACCCAGAAGGCCTTGCACGGCCTGCGCCAACACCTGAGCTGAGACAGGGTCCTGGGGGATCCGGGACCTGATGAATCTTGGGGGAGGCCGCACAGCAAACTCTTGTAACCGGAGGACACTACCTCCTGAATCCACCGGTCTGAGACGTGATGCCTCCAGACGTGCTGCACCCGTCCCCCCACTCTGACGGGCGAGGGCGCCCCATCATGCCTGAGGAGGCTTGGGAGAGGTTTGGGCTTAGCCCCCCAGGAGGAGCCAGCACATCGTCCTCTGCTCCTGTGCCAGGAATCTGCACGAGCCCCCGTGAAGGACACCCCTTTTCCTTGTTTAGCACCACGGTAGGGGAGTGAAAGGGAGCCCTGGCCCCGAAAGGGCAGAGACTGCCGTCTGCGCTGGGGTAACTTACCTCCAAAAGGTCTAGGAGGTCCCCAAACAGGTGTAGCCCCTTAAATGGAAGCCCAGTGAGGGCCTTCTTTGCAGCATTGTCAGCAGCCCAGTCAGCAGCCAAACCGCGCGGCGTATAGCTACCACCAAGGCAGAAGTTCTCACACACATCCTAATGGCATCATCCAAGGCAGATAGGATAAAGTTTACAAACACATCACAGTTAGACAGTGCATTAAACACATCAGGTAGCAATCATCAGGAGCACCGTCAAGTACACTTCTGATCAGGGACCTGAGCGCCACAGATGTAATGGCCGAGGCGCAAAACGGGCGAAGCGCCGTCCCCACAAATGCAAAGGCATGGCACGCCAATTGGTCAATGCGCCGGTCCTCGGCATCCAGCAGAGTAGTAGAGTCAGGGGAGTGCATAACAGAGGTGTTAGACAGCCCTAGAATAGGAGCATCCACCTCGAGAGGGGATGACCAGCACTTGACCATATCAGCAGGAAAGGGGTACTTTCTGTCCCCACTCTTAGGTATACCGGGAAGTCTACTGGGACGTTCCCACTCCTTAAGCACGAGATTATTGAAATGGGTTTGCTCAGGAAATTCCAAATGAGCCTTAGCAGTATGAAAAAGCTCACCCCTTTGCCTCGGAGCCGCAACAGGGGGAGAGATGGACAGAACCTCAAAAATCTGAACCAGCAGCTGTCAGTATTATCCGGGGCCCAGGAGTCAAGAGCCAGAATCGTCATGACCCCTGGGTCTCTCAACAGATGATCCTGAATCAGAAAACAGCTCCCCTTCGTCCGAGGATGCCCCAATGACCCGCTAGGGAAGTGGGAGTAATTATACAAGGCCCAACTATCAATTACACCGGGCCGGGAGAAGCCAATGGATTCACCCATCTGAAAGACACAATGGGAAGAAGGGGTGTCAGAACCAAACACTAAAATGAGTATGAAGTCGCCCGCGAGGGCACTTACGGACCGCGGTAGGTAGAACCGTCACACACGCGCGCGACCTGACAAAATGGCGCCGAGAGTACCTCGAAGGGTGGGCCAGAGTGAGCCGTGATGCAGAGCGTGCCAAGCCAGGCCCCGCCCCCCCTCGAAGAGCGCGAAGCCCACAGACAAGCAACCAATGAGAACGCAGAAGCGTCTGAGGTAACGCCGCCGCCCGGCGCGGAACATCCAAGTGAAGGAAAAGACGCGCGCGGCGGCGGCATTTGCAATAGTAAAAAGACAAGTCAGCGCGGCGGCTGACACCACATATACTAGTCAAAACATGACAAAAAGCCGTATGCACGAATCACGATACACGCTCACCCACACCCCCCCCCCTTCTTTCCCCCCCGAAGGCTACAGGGAGAATGAGGGAGGATGGCGGCCCTCTGTACAGGACCCACCGCTACACGGGGCATGGGACAATAATGCGGGAGGGGCATCCCATAAAGGCTCACCATCAGCCTATACCGCCTACCCTTTGGTGGGGGATTGCGGTGGAGCAGCGCTCCTTAAGCACACATGGTGCTGCCTACCTTCACCCAACCAGCGCAGCCCAGGCTGGGAGGCACATCACACGAGGAATGGGTGGGAATAGTCCAACAGGGCCGCAGGCTAATAGCCCCGCTCACCTGCGAGAGAGTGATAATTTCATGTCTTCGCAGTAAGCACTGCAGAGAAATCTGGGGATTTGTGGGAGGTCCCCGGGTATTTGAGGGGCCGTGAGGAGCCTGTTTTACATGTCTCTGCAGTGCAGCGCCATCTGGCGGAGGATAACCCAAGTGTAAGTAATCTATCTGGAGCAGGACGTACTGTATACTAAGAATATGTGGACAGGCATTGTGTTGAATGTCTAAAATTCATAATTGTGATTTGAATAGTCCACACATCATTTTGGGTATACAGTGCACAAGGCAGGAAAATTATTTTTATGATGGGGTAAACAGCAAAATGTCCGTGTGTTTAAAAAGGGTAGAATCTGGACCTTCCAAGGGTCACACATACCTCATTAATGTCAACATGTCCATAGGGAGGCTTGCGGTGTCGATACATCCAGAACGCCAGGAGAATAGCCATGGAGAGGCCAGCGATGGGAAGAAGGGCATATACCAGAATGTTCAAAACAGACGGTTGGGGCTGGGGCTTGGAATCAAAAGTTTCTGAAAAAAAAAAAAAACACATGTATAGTTAAAAGGATAAATAAAGTGAAAAAAAAAGTAAAAAAAAAAAATAAAATGACATGATACTGCTACAAACAATACATATAAAACAACGAAGGCTTTCTTATTTTGACTTTGCCAGTGGTTCAAGGGGATGAGCTTCATTAGATTGTAGTTGAAAAACCAAAACCCTATAGCACATACAGTATTCTTAACCTGTGGCCCTTGGAGGCACCTGATGTGGCCCCTGTACCTATTGTGGGGAAAGTGGCAGGGGTAAGTAGAACTGGCGTGTAAAGGTAAATAAAGGCCTAATAAGAATGAGAGTTTTAAGGAGGGGGTCATTGCCAAATAGAGATGGCAGCAGTGGCTTAGGGGAACGTGTTGACATTGTAGTGCAACAAAACCCCTGGGTGAAATCTCTAGCCCTATAACCAGACAAGACAAGTTTTTTTTCAATACTTAATTGTAGGTTTAGCGTTGGTAGGTGCCTAGATGGGTTGAATAATGGGAATACAATTACAATTTGGGACCGATGTACTATAAATATGGGAGCCATATAATGGAGGCAATCAGCATGTGTATTGCTAGCATGTGGGGATTGTTGGACATAAATTTGGTAATGGAGTAGTGTGTCATGGTAGAAGGGCATACAAGTTATTGCACCCAGTTTTCAAAGTGTCCCACGCCCTATAAAAGGTTGATTCTTACAGCAATTTCTAAACAAGAATGCCTGCTTGCTTGAAACGCCCCAGAAATGTCTAAAATATGGGAAGAAGTCACCTTTAAGCAGACAGGACAGCCAAAATGACCGCGCAGGAAACCACTAATGACAAATTTTGCCATTGGGAACCAGCAGCTGGCTACAGGTGCCTGGGAGGGGGGCGGGGGGGGGGGGGGGGAGTTTTTGCCCAAATTTTCAGACAGGAGATTCCAAGGTATGCTATGTATAATTTCTGTTTGAGTATGCTTTAAAGTCCCTGTCCAGATAAATATGAAAAGATCAGTACTTTCCCTTTGTCTCCCTGTTTCAGCCTGGCTCTGGTAATTCAGAGTTTTGTGATGACCAAGTTCTCTCTCTCCACTGTACGTTTAGCATTGCTAGGCGCCTAGATAGTTTGAGTATTGGGAATATAATTACAACTTGGGACTGATGTACTATAAATATGGGACCCATCATGGAATATGGGGGTGTGTCAAGGTGGCACACCCCCATATTGCAAATGAATTGAATTGATCCTCTCTGGTAAGAGGAGAAGAATGAAAAACGGTGGAGGGGAAGCGCGGTGCTCAGTCTCCTTGCTGTTCTTCTCAATTTTCCCAACGTGGGATTTCCAAAAAGTTGCTTAGTTGGATGCTACCATAACGGTTGCAATCAATGGTGTTGCATTATCACCCAACCACACAAACTATTAGCTCCACCATATTTCCTGTGGCAACAATACAATCCCACGTTAAGGGCCGAGTAGCATTTAGTAGAGTGTAATACCAATACCAGAATATAGCCTACCTAATGAAATATGAACCAAACACATGCTCATAGCTGGAAAGAGGTTAAATGTCAAGCCAAAGCAGACTCTTTAAAAGTTTGATGGCCCATATAGTGGGTACTCATGCTAGGCCCACCTCCTTTCAGCTGGGCATGGGCAGCTAGCACCAGCAGGAGTTGAACTTCTGGTTTGCTGGCATACAGCGAGAAAGCGTAGAGCAGGTTGTACTCCAACCAGGGAATGCCCAGTGTGTCGACTGCCAAGGTCATGGGGTCTCTCACCCTGGACACGAACCTCTGGACCTTTCAAGTGTGCCTAGATGCAATGAGATGCGCAGTCTTCCAGAGATCTTGAACCAGTTATCCAGAACCCCACCCCAACCCATCAGACTGGTGGCTGTGGTCAGGATGACCCACCAGATTGGCAGGTAACATTAACCCACTGACAGTGACTGCTGGTCCAGCCACCAATTCAGGGATCGCCGGGCATTGTCCAATACAAAACGATGGTCCTGCGCTTTTTCGATAGGAGCAGCATTGGTAGAGGCCTGGAGTGGAACTGGGCATAAAGAAATGTAAGGCCCGAGCGGGCCAATTGCACATGTGTGGCCCGGCCCCTTTCAGAATTAGCCAACAGGCAGGCTGCATGGCCATGGCCACTCCCCCCAAAACGCTGGCAGTTGAGCTCTGAATGAGCTCTAACCAGCGTGGCAGCCCAGTAGTAAGAACCAAATACTCCAGCTCAGGCACCCCCCCCCCCCACCAGCCCTGGGGAAGCATGTCTCTTGCAGGGTGGCATGGAACCATGGGGTTAGAGGGAACAGGGCACACAGCAGGGCCAGCATGCAAGGCCCCAAGATCAGGTATCCAGCAGGACCAGCCCCAAAGCGCTTACTTGGTGCCATGCACGCTCCCCTCACTCTGCACAATCCTACTTCAAGCATCTAACGGGGGTCCCAAGGAAAAATGCAGCTGGTGAGGGTCTGGGAGACAGATAGAACCAGAACCAAAGCCCCCGCTCAGCACTGTACTCAAAAAATACAACTCTGAAGTACTCACCTGTAGAGTTGGTATTATATGCAGACAGCACGTCCTGCTCCAGACATAGTCCTTACATGTGGGTATACCTCCGCCTTCAGCACCGTGCACTACAGTATCATGAAGAAAACAAGCTCCTCCCGGCCCTACATATACTGAGGGACCTTCCACAAATCCCCAGCATTGACAAGCAGTGAGAGAAGAAGCCAGGAGGAAAACAACCACCCAGAGACTGGCAATAATATCCAAGATAATAATCACCACACAGGGGATCCAGAACAAGGTGAATCAGGGTGGGGTGGAGCAGGACGTGCTGTCTGCATATAATACCAACTCTACAGGTGAGTACTTCACAGAGTTGTATTATTCTAAGCAGACAGCACGTCCTGCTCCAGACATAGTTCTTACATGTGGGACATCCAATAGCAGTGTCCATAAGTAGGGTGGGATCCCCGAGAAAAAAGGCACAGACAACCATAAAAGTGCTGTCACCTTAACCATGCTACCAAGAGCAACGAGAGCAATGCTCTAACCACAGCCCTTGAATTCTTGTAAAGGCAGAACTGAACACAAGCAGCGGACTAGCCAGCTTGCTCAACAGAACCTAGTGCTGAAAGGCCCAAGCCAAGGACAAGTAGTAAGAGAGCAAAAACCAAGAGGGAAGAGTAATCTTCCCCTAACGAGTAGGCCAGAGTAACAGCCTAACCATGCTACTGGAAAAAAAGGGCAGCCATGGCAACCTTAGAGATCTCCCCATCTAGGAATATGAACCCAGGTCTCAGGCGAGACCAGCAGGAATACTGAAAAACAACGCTAACAAGGCTCAGCAAGAGCCGAGACGTTTACTTTAGGCTCAGAGGAACAAGGCGACCGAGCAGGACCAAGCCAAAGGGCACCTACACCCGTGTTAGCAATCAGATCCGGTACATACGGATGGAGAAACCTATAAGCCCCAAGGGGCATAATCCCTACCAGGGACAAGAGAAAGGTCAGGAATCTCCAACACCTGATGAGGGATACAGATCCCTTTCGCACAGAGTAAGCCAGACAATAGCCCAGAGACCGTAGGGTCTGGACTAAAGGAGAATAAGAACACCGCCTGGACCCAATTTGGCGTAAGGCGGACACCCTCACCTCATGATGTACAGATATATATATACAGTATATATATATATATATATATATATATATATATATATATATATATATATACAGTATATATATATATATATATATATATATATATACAGTATATATATATATATATATATATATATATATATATAATTATAATGACTAGGACCGCTAACAGAGCCATCCTTTATGGCACATTTCTGACTGAAGCAACCGCCCCAGAAGAGCGATATGAGGGAAGGAACAGTTCAGACAAGGACCTGAATAAGACCCAAGGGAACCCTTAGCAGGGCATCCGGATAAGTAACCCCCCAAAAAGGGAGCATAGAATCCCCTGGGGAATGCACCTGAGCAACCCCTGAGGAATGCGCAACACAGAAGATTGAACTAGACTTCTGCTGTAGGTGAACAGGGCGAGCCCTGAAACCCTCAGAGCACTGATTTGGGGAGCCAACTTCAACCGTGCTATAATAATTCTAGGACCCAGGGATAGGGAACATCCCGCAGGAAAGAGAGCTAGTCCAAGCAAAGCAGACTAGAAGAGCATACTCCAACATAGCCGGCAGAAAAAGGGAGAAGAAGAGGAGGGAGCTAGGCCTAGCCCTCCAATAGAGAAAAGACACCCAGAGATACCCATCTCCAATAGGGTGAAAAGCCAACCGACCAATCGCCTAAAAGGCCTGTAGGTAAGGGCGATGTAGTAGGGAGCCTGAATAGGCAGAACAGCTCTCTTGAGAGGGCATACAGTACGACTGTCTTCAGCAGAAAATCTGCGAACCACACCCCGCTAGGCCCCCCAGGGCCCCCAGCATAACGGTTCTCCCTTTCTACTGCAATCTTATGCAGAACCCCGCCTGGCAGGGTGAAAGAAGTTAAGACATATAGAATATAATGTCCTGACAGAAGCAATACTAGGCCCTCATGACCAAGGCCAGAGAGTCCTGGGAATAACCCAGGACAGAGTCCCTGTAATAGCAAAGGGGCCCCACAGGGCCACACCAGTAGGGACTCAGTGAGATACTAGAATAGAACCTCCTGCCACGTTAGGGCAGCCAGCCAAGCTAATACCAATGAAGAGCAAGGGATGTAAACCCCCACTTAGAACCGAACCGGAACCTTCTTGAAGGGTCAACGTGTTCCGAGACCTTCACAGATAAAAAGGGACAAGCCACTGTCCTCAGACTGATCGAGAGTCCCCAAAAAGGACAAGTCCTGAAGAGGAGTAGTCCAGCAAATTAGAGCCCACCAAAGGCTCAATGGGTCAACCAAAAAACCGTATGAAGATGGATCCCCTAAAGGGACCCCTTTAGGAACCACGGGGGATTTCAGGGAGAAATAAGACCCCCCAGTCCACCTGCAAGACTTGGTACCCATGATGACCATCTACAGGGAGAAGAGAGAAGGAAGGAATGGTCCCAGACATCTTCCTTGAATTTACAACCTCAAAAGGAACCCCCGTAACGAGGGGGAGCGTACTGACCTAGATCCAGGGGTGCTGGAACCCTGTCCAGGATAAGTAAACTAAGGTGTCGCAGGGCCCAAGGGCTCCTGAGAATAAGGGACAGCATCTGGGCTGCAACCAACAGGCCCACCAGCTGCAATGTAAAGGAAGTGTGACATCAAAGAGGGCAAGGCCCTTCCCATAACAAGTCCACATTTAGCAGAAGGAAGGTTCTAACATGAACCAATCTAAATGCCACCCCGTAGGGGGGATACCGAACCGGGGAACACTAAGTAAGTGATGTGCCTGAGCACCAATCCACAGGACTCCCAAAGGAGCCACAAGTCAATAGCCAACCCGGCCTGATGCAAAAATAGGAAGCAAAGAAGGACCTAGCGCGGACGCCACACGGGCACGTCCAAGACACCACCCCCATACTCGCCTTGGCGAGTCATCTGGGAGCAGGAGAGGAACCAAAACAATACCCCAATGCGCAGAGTTGGTCCTTCAACGCTGGCTGGAAGTGGCCTAGGTGTCCTGAAGGCACAGGGGACTAAAAAGGGATTATAAATCTTCACATGCATCAAGAGGTCTACTGGACTAGAGCGCCTGCGGCCCAATAGGTAGATACCATGTAGAAACTGCCTGTGAAGGTATGAATGCTAGGCCCCAGAATGCCAACCTGGGTCAGACTGCTTCATCCCGGATGGGAAGGGTAAAGTGGATGCAATAACAGGTCAAGGGCCAACCTGTAAGAGAGCCCAGACACTACACGCCAAACTCGGCATGCCTCAACTCCCGAAGGGAAAACAGGGACTAGAACCCTGATAACCTTAGAAAAAGGAGCGCCCAGCAGACTCCATTCTGCATCTGGGGGGACTACCTCCTGTAACAACCTGAAAGAAGCATGGCGCCCTGCGATAGGAGCCCAGTGCTGCGGCAGTCCACTCGCCCAACAAGGCGAGGGCGTCCCTTCACGCTTGTGCGGTTTCGGCAGATTTGGACTTCGCACAGCCGGAAGGACCCAGGGCATTGCCTGCCCCCCCTGGGGCGGGTCTCCATTCCAAAAAATTGGAAGCACACTTCTAGTTCGCGCTTGACACTAACGTAGGGAAGGGGAGGGGTGTCCCCTGGGAGGCCGAGACGGCCTTCTGCTCGAGGGTGCCTTACTCCTTTTTTCCAAAAGGTCCAACCGGGCCCCGATAAGAGTCTCTAAAGGGAAGGCCAGTAAGAGCCTTTTTAGTATCATTGTCAGCCCTCTACTGTCGCAGCCAAGCAGGCGGCGAATAGCCACAAGAACCGAGGTTCTAGTGCACATTTTAACAGTGTCATCCATCGCTGAGAGAATAAACGAGAATAAACTTCCGCTAGGGAAGTGGGAGTATAATTTATACAAGGCCTACAAGTAATATACTAAAACAGGGCCGGGAGAAGCCAAGAAGGGTTCGTCCCGCCTGAAAGACATAAGCAGACAAGACCTTAAGTACATCGTAACAAAAGTGAAAGATATAAAGCCGCCTGCTGGGGCACTTACGGACCGCGGTAGGCAGGAGTCCGTCGCGCATAGGCCAACCAAGCAGGAAAGATGGCGTCGGTATACCTCGAGGGGCGGGCCAGTAACATCGATGACGCGGAACTCGCCAAAGACGGGCCCCGCCCCCCCGAAGAGCACGAAGCCAGAACGGCAAGCAGCCAATGATGGCGCACCAGCGCCTGAGGTAATGCTGCCGCCAAGCGCGGAACCAAGTCAGCGCACGGCGGCGCCAAATTTAAAAATGCAGTAAAGACAAGTCAGCACGGCGGCTGACACAAGAATAAAAGGCATGTGAAAAGAGTGTAAAGCACAGAATGCATAACATACATATCTATACACATACACACCCTCCCCCCTCTTTTCCCCCGAAGACTACAAGGAGGATGAGGGACGACGGCGGCCACTTAAATAGAGCCCACCGAGCAGGGGCAAGGGGCAATAGTGCGGGAGGGGCATCCATAGAGGCTCACCTTAAGCCTGAACCGCCTACCCTTTGGTGGGGGATTGCGGTGGAGCAGCGCTCCTAAGCACTTAACAGCAGTGCTGCCTACCCTCACCCGACCAGCGCAGCCAAGGCTGGGAGGCATAATACTAGTGGAACGGGTGGGAATAGTCCCACAGGGCCGCAGGTTAATAACCCCGCTCACCTGCGAGTAGAGCGCCAATTTCTCGTCCTTCACAGCCAGACTGCAGATAAATTCTGGGGATTTGTGGGAGGTCCCTGGGTATTTGAGGGGCCGGGAGGAGCCTATTTTTGATGTCTCTGCAGTCCAGCGCCATCTGGCGGAGTATAACCCGATTGTAAGTATTATATTTGGAGCAGGACGTACTGTATACTAAGAATAATGGGGGGGGCGACCCTGTGACTCCAGAGGCCGAAGAAGTCCACAGACATTGCTGTAGGGCTGTACCTTTTTCAGAGAAAACCTCTACAGCCCAGGAATAAACCATTTCAACAACAAGGCCCAAGCCCTACACCTATTCTCACTGCCCCACACCAAGCTTTCAATGAAACAGCCTTACAATCTACCAAGGTCAAAGTCTTGGCAAAAAGAATAATTCTGGGTCGAGGAGACAAAAATGGAGAGCTACCTTTCAAGGTGCTCCTGGAAGCTGCCCTTTGCAGAGACAAACCAGGAGAAAAGCTGTTCCAATTACCAGAAGTCAGTTGACTGCTTCTCCAGCTGGTGAAACAGGAGAAAAAACCCTCATAGTGCTAGATTCAATTTGGCCATTTACAACAAAAAAACAAGGCTTACCTGCCTGGCACCTGATCCTCTGCCAAGAGCAGCACTTTCACGTTTCATGCCAGACTGACTGCAAGCATGGCACCTGGAGCTGGGTAGGTGAGCCCTGTGTTTTTAAGCACCCGAACTGGGTTCTGCATCAGGAGGAGGGATGGGTGGTGGGGAACAGGAGGGGAGTATTGGCCTTTTCTTTTAATTTTAGCTTGGGGCAGTCCTGGAATAACTTCAGTATGTTACTAAAAGAAATTTTACGCATAAATGTAAAATCGGCAAGTCGAGTCCATGGTGCAAAAAATACTTAAACATTAAAAGCAGACAAATACAACAAAGTTTCAATTTTAAAAATACAATTCTGTGAAATACTCACCTGCAGAATTTGTATTCTAAGTATACAGTACGTCCTGCTCCAGATAGATTACTTACACTTGGGTTATCCTCCGCCAGATGGCGCTGCACTGCAGACATATAAAACAGGCTCCTCCCGGCCCCTCAAATACCCGGGGACCTCCCACAAATCCCCAGCATTGAAAAGCAGTGAACAAGAAGCCGGGAGAATTTAACCACCCAAAAACTGGTAACTATAACAATGATAATCACCATACAGGGGATCCAGAATAATGCAAAAACCAGGGTGGGGTGGAGCAGGACATACTGTATACTTATAATACCAATTCTACAGGTGAATATTTCACAGAATTGTATTATTCTTAGTATACAGTACGTCCTGCTCCAGATAGATTACTTACACTTGGGACATCCAATAGCAGTGTCCATAAAGCAGGGTGGGATGCCCAACAAAAAAGGTAACAGCAGACAGTTTAAACCACTGCCGCCTGCAAAACCTTTCGGCCAAAAGGCAGCATCAGCTGAGGCCCTAACATCAACCTTGTAAAACTTGAAAAGGTATGTACAGAAGACCAAGTAGCGGCCTTGCAAACTTGTTCAGAAGAAGACCGGTGCTGGAAGGCCCAAGAGGCACCGATAGCACGAGTAAAATGAGCAGTAGGGCGGAAGGGAGGACTCTTCCCCTTAGCAGAATAGGCCTGACTCACAGCCTGGCTAATCCATTCGCTAATAGTAGACTTGGCAGGAGCCAAACCCCTCCTGGGCCCAAATGGACCACTAAAAGAGCATCAGTTTTCCTGAAGGACGCAGTGACTACCAGGCAATACTTCAGACACCTGACCACATCAAAGGAATGCAGAACCCTTTCCTAAGCGTTGCTAGGATTAGGGCACACTGAAGGAAGGACAATATCTTGATTTAAATGAAAAGCAGACCCCACCATAGGCAGAAGGTCTGGCTTAAGCGGACCACCACCTTGTCCTGGTGTCTCATAGCATGGGGGCTGAATAGACAGAGCCGCCAACTCAGACACAGGCCTGACCGAAGCAATGGACACCAGAAGACAACCTTGAGGGTAAGCATAGCCAGAGCAGCATCCTGTATAGGTTAAAAGTGAGCACCCTGCAAGGCAGACAAAACCAAGTTCAATCCCAGACAGGGGCCATAGGTTTACGTGGGGGACGCACATGAGTAACCCCCCGGAAAAAGGTCTTAACCAAAGAATGCTGAGCAAAAGATTTCTGAAAGAAAAAACAGACAGGTCAGACACCTGACCCTACAGAGCACTGAGTTGTAGTCCTGACGCCAACCCATGCTGTAAGAACTCCAGAACCCTGGGAACTGACAACACCCGACAGGGAGGAGACCTAGACTCCTCACACCAGTCAAAGTAGGTATGTCATACCCTGTGATAGATGGAAGAAGATGCTTTCTTCCTAGCCTTCACCATGGTAACAACCACCGAGGCGGACAAGCCTTTCTCCATCAAGATGGAGGTTTCAGCAGCTAGGCCGCAAAGCCAGAGTTTGTAAATTGGGATGACGTAAGGGGTCCTGAGTGAGCAGATCTGGCACCCCTGGTAGAACGTACTGGTCTACTATCATCAGCACCACGTCTGTGAACCACACTCTTCTTGGCCACCAGAATCGCTGGTACCCCTTCCAGAGCAATCTTGCGCAGAACCCTGCCCAGCGGGGGGAATGGAGGAAAGACATACAGGAGCCGAAATTCCTGCCATGACATGGACAGAGCATCCTTGGTCCAGGCCAGAAGATCCTAAGACAGGGAGACAAGGGCCGGGAGCTTGTATTTGTGACGGGACGCAAACAGATCCACATCTGTCAGACCCCAACGGTGACACAGGGACTGGAATACCCTGTTGCAGAAGGACCACTCTCTCTGACGAGAGGTCCCCCTGCTCAGAGTCTGCCAGTAGACTCTCTGCCCCCGGGGATGTACACAGGCGAAATGCATGTAACATTGGCCTCTGCCCATGTCCGAATCCGCGTGACCTCCTGGAAGGCCCCCCTGCTCCGGGTCCCTCCCTGGTGGCTGATGTATGCAACCGCCGTCCTGTTGTCTGAGTGCACCTGAACAGACAGACCCGCAGGTGGTCGGTCAACTGACCCAGAACCAATCTGATCGCCCGTAGTTCCAAAATGTTGATCGGTAAGTGGGCCTCCTGATGCCCCCACCTCCCCTGGCACCGCAGGGACTACCAGAATCCCCCCCCCCCCCAGACAGACTGGCATCCGTGGTGACCGTCTCCCAGGAGGGGGCCAGAAGGACCTGCCCCCCAGCAAGTTCCTGGAGTCCAGCCACCACGAAAGAGACCGTCTGACCAAGGGAGAGGGAGCGCACAGACCTTGGGTCCTTGTCCCAAACTGACAGAAGGTGAAGATGTAGAGGCCTCAAATGGAACTGAGCAAAAGGCACCGCCTCGAAGCACGCCACCATCAGGCCCACCAACTGCATTCCCTGCCTGAGGGAGGGATGGAGACAACAGCAGGAACCTCACCTGCGCAGTTAGAGCTCCCACCTTCTGTTGAGGAAGGAATATCCTTGACTGAACCATATCCAGAATCATTCCCAGGAACGGGGTCACCGAGGAAGGGGACAGAGAAGACTTGGGGTGATTGATCACCCAGCCGAAGGACTCCAGGGTGGCCACCACCAGCTGAGTGTACAACTCTGCCTGCTGTAGAGACCGAGAGGTGATGAATATGTCGTCCAGGTAGGGCAGCACGCGGATGCCCCTTGGCCTCATCAGAGACATCACCCCCGCCAGCACCTTGGTGAGCACTCTGGGAGCTGAAGAGAGGCCAGATGGCAAGGCCACAAATTGGCAGTGTTGATCTTCCAAAGCGAATCTGAGGAACCTTGGTGTCCTGAAAACACAGGGATGTGAAGGTAAGTGTCTTTGATGTCCACAGACGTCATGAAACCCCGGGGGCGCAATGAGCTGATGGCCGAGCACAGAGTTTCCATGTGAAAACGCCTGTTCTTGACAAATTTGTTGAAGATCTTTAAATCCAGAATGGGCCTGACTGACCCATCTTTTTTGGGAACTGTGAAAAGGTTGGAGTAGAGCCCCTTGCCTCTCTCTCAAGGGAAATCTGCAAATGACCCCCCCAGACCCAGCAGGCCTTGCACGGCCTGCGCCAACACCTGAGCTGAGACAGGGTCCTGGAGGATCCGGGACCTGATGAATTTTGGGGGAGGCCGCACAGCAAACTCTATCTTGTAGCCGGAGGACACTACCTCCTGAATCCACCGGTCTGAGGCGTGATGCCTCCAGACTTGAGCAAAGTGCAGCAGCCGTCCCCCCACCCTGATGCTTGAAGGGGCTTGGGAGAGGATTTGGGCTTAGCCCCCCAGGAGGAGCCAGGACGTTGTCTTCTGCTCCTGTGACAGGAATCTGCACGAGCCCCCGCGAAGGACACTCCTTTTTCTTGTTTAGCACCATGGTAGGGAGGTGAAGGGGAGCCCTGGCCCCGAAGGGGCCGAGACTGCCGTCTGCGCTGGGGTAACTTACCTCTTAGCAAAAAGGTCTAGACGGGCCCCAAACAGGCGTAGCCCCTTAAAAGGAAGCCCAGCGAGGGCCTTCTTTGCAGCATTGTCAGCACCCCACTGTCGCAGCCAAACCAAGCGGCGTATAGCCACCACGAGGGCAGAAGTTCTGGCACACATTCTGATGGTGTCATCCAATGCTAATAGGACAAAATTTACAAAAACATCACAACTGGAGAGTGCATTAAACACCTCACAAGGGAGATCATCAGGGGCACTATCAAGCATATTTCTGATAAGGGTTCTAGTGGCCACAGCAGTAATGGCAGAGGCACAGACCAGGCGCAGTGCCGTCCCCGCACATGCAAAGGCGTGGGAGGCCAGCTGGTCAATGCGCCGGTCCTCAGCATCCCGCAGGGTAGTAGAGTCAGGGGAATGCATGACAGGGGTGTTAGCCCTAGGATCGGGACATCCACCTCGGGGGGGGGGGGGGGATGACCAACATTTAACCCCCTCAGGGGGAAAGGGATACTTCTTATCCCAACTCCTTGGAACCCCGGGAAGCCTGCGGCCCTATTCCAACAGGGCCGCAGGCTAATAGCCCCGCTCACCTGCGAGAGAGTGATCATTTCATGTCTTCGCAGTAAGCACTGCAGAGAAATCTGGGGATTTGTGGGAGGTCCCCGGGTATTTGAGGAGGCGGGAGGAGCCTGTTTTACATGTCTCTGCAGTGTAGCGCCATCTGGCGGAGGATAACCCAAGTGTAAGTAATCTATCTGGAGCAGGACGTACTGTATACTAAGAATATAATATAAGAATATAATTAAACTTTTCTAAGTTTTCTAAGCTCATCCTTATGGCTCTCAAATGTTGCGTGATATTTCACACTGCTAGCACAATGAATGAGAGAGATTTTCTTTTGTGTAGTTAAGGTCACTTTCATTGTGGTCTCAGTGTGAGAAGTGCTGATGTGGAGCTATCCCTCACACTGCGTATAATGAGAGCCTCTTGGATCCTGCATGGAAAAGTTAATGATTGAATAGCTTTTCTTTGGTGACAAGGTGCCATCTGTTCACTTTTCCTTTCTCTCTTTTTTGTGTGCAAGAAAGTTAAAAGGGACTATATCTAGGGAGGTCCCCCTCAACAGGAAGTAAAGTGTATTTGGAACCTATACAATGGAGAGTGCAGTTTTCATTTTACCATGCCCTTGCATGTAACAGTACATAAAAAGCCTTGACTTTAATACTGCAGTCAAAAAAAAAAAAAAAAAGATACACCAAACATCTCAAAAAAATAGTAATAGGTTAGCACATTTGCTGCACTATACTGTTAGTTCAGCTGTATCTAAAGGAGCCTGGAATTAATTAGAACGGATTAAAAAATATTGGTACAAAAAATGTTCTCAGTTTCACTTCAATATGTAAATGCACAGATTCATTGTTTCCGACATAGTGCTGGACACATGCCAGAAGCCAGGTGGCCAGTGTGCCTTATGGCCGGAGCCTAAATTTCCCTTCTAAAGTCTAAGCTTTCCATTTTTTTTGTTTAACTCTTGCTCTTATTCATGCACTTTTGATTACATGTTGAATAAACCCAGCTTAGAATTTAATTCTAATGACCCTCATTACCACTTGTGCCCTTAAGTAAACAAAAAAACTTGTTAGTCTTAATGGTAACTGTATTTCTACTAGTCCTTCAGGACAGCCATGGAAAGAGAGATCCTCCCTCTATAGAGGAAACACAATCTGGAACAAAAGTTAAAAGCCCCACCCCTTCCCCCCCAAGTCCTCGGTATTAAACAAGCATTAAAGTGGACCAACACCCTCCTTGATCGGCCCGTGAATACATACGTTTCCTGGGCCGATCCGATCCCTCCCTGCGAGGAATCCCCCAGGACGCCCCACCTGCGGGGCAGACGCATCTCTCTAGCAGGGCGCGTGCCCGTTAGAGGGAAGCGCGAGATGCAGCCGCCAGCGCGCTCGGAGCCGCTGTGTTTGGACGCGCATACCACAATGGCTCCGAGTGCGCCGATTGGATGAGCAGCCGCGCATGCACCAGAGGAGTAGGGTGAGGCGAGTTTTATTGGGCGTTCTGGGGGTTTTCATGCAGCAGGGCACCCCGCGGAAGTGGACCAAAACCCAGGATAGTGAAAATCCTGGGTGTTGGTCCACTTTAATGGGTGATAAAAATACAGTTTTGTGATTACTCACCTTTAAACGGATATTATCAGTGTGACATACACTCCGCTTCAATTCTTCATGACAGTTGGGTTATTCTCCAGTAGAGGGCGAACTTCTGCAGAGATGAATGCAAAAAAGGAGCTCCTCCCAGTCCATAAATCCTGGGACCTCCCACCAATTCAAAAGTCTTAAAGGGGCCACAGCACTCAAACCAGTTAGCTTGCTGACCAGCCTACAATCTGTCTCTAAACTAGGTTAAAAACAGGGGGCTCGGTCACACACATCTGCAGAAGTATGCTTAAGCTGCACCACCAGCGCCAAGGTGCCCCTGTGAGGTGCAGTCCTAACTCTAGTACTAATTCTAGTCTCTAAGAGCCCCATTTGGGACATACAATGCAATAGATAAATTGGGAGCAGGCTTACCTGAGGTTGCCCTAAACCTCAAGTGCAAGCCATGGGGTGGAAGGGTCAAAGACCTTGCAATACAGCCTAGACCCCACACTCCATGTGCTTGCACAAATTCTCTAAACTGTCTCTAAACTGATTGTAGGCTGGTCAGCAAGCTAACTGGTTTGAGTGCTGTGGCCCCTTTAAGACTTTTGTATTCTAATTGCCCTGCTAATGTGCACCTCCCTGGTTAGTTATAAAATGGTATGAGCGGCTGCCACCCCCCTTTTCTTTCTTTTGAATTTGTGCAAGCACCTGGAGTGTGGGGTCTAGGCTGTATTGCAAGGTCTTTGACCCTTCCACCCCATGGCTTGCACTTGAGGTTTAGGGCAACCTCAGGTAAGCCTGCTCCCAATTTATCTATTGCATTGTATGTCCCAAATGGGGCTCTTAGAGACTAGAATTAGTACTAGAGTTAGGACTGCACCTCACAGGGGCACCTTGGCGCTGGTGGTGCAGCTTAAGCATACTTCTGCAGATGTGTGTGACCGAGCACCCTGTTTTTAACCTAGTTTAGAGACAGATTGTAGGCTGGTCAGCAAGCTAACTGGTTTGAGTGCTGTGGCCCCTTTAAGACTTTTGTATTCTAATTGCCCTGCTAATGTGCACCTCCCTGGTTAGTTATAAAATGGTCTGAGCGGCTGCCACCCCCCTTTTGTACCTCCCACCAATTCCCCAGTGTAAGATAGCAGTAAGGGGACCAGGAAGAACCAAATATAACAATACTAACAATAAACAATGGTTCACCATATAAAGGATCCAGAATACCAAACAGAGTGGGTGAAGCGGAGTGTACGTCACACTTATAATATCCGTCTTAAAGGTGAGTAATCACAAAACGGTATTATTCCAAGTGTGACATACACTCCGCTTCAATTCTTCATGACAGTTGGGACATCCAAAAGCAGTGCCCGCCATGGGTGGGAACCATAAACAGTAAAGAATGCACCAACTCAAACCACTGCAGCTTGCAGAACCTTGCGGCCAAAAACAGCATCCGCTGAAGCCCGCACATCAACCTTGTAAACTTGGAAAAACTATGAACAGAAGACCAAGTAGCAGCCTTACAAACCTGTTCAACAGAAGCCTGGTGCTGAAAAGCCCAGGATGCACCAATAGCACGAGTAGAGTGCGCAGTGACCCTAAAAGGGGGAGTCCTCCCCTTACCAGAATAGGCCTCAACAATGGCCTGACGAATCCATTTGCTAATCGTAGACTTAGCAGGTGCCAAACCTTTCCTGGGCCTGCAGGGCATCACGAAAAAAGCATCCGTCCTACAGAAGGAAGAAGTAGTTACCAAATAGTACTTCACACAGCGAACAACGTCCAAATTGTGCAGAACCCTCTCCTTGTCATTGTTAGGCTTAGGACACAAGGAAGGGAGAACAATATCCTGATTAAGGTGGAAAGCAGACACCACCTTAGGAAGGAAATCCGGCTTAAAACGAAAAACCACCTTATCCTGGTGTCTCTCAAAATAGGGGGCCTGAATCGTCAGGGCCGCCAACTCAGAGACACGCCGAACAGAGGTAATAGCCACCAAGAAAGCAACCTTCTGAGTGAGAACCGAAGGAGCAATATCCTGCAGCGGCTCAAAAGGAGGACCCTGCAGAGCCGAAAGAACCAAATTCAAATCCCAAACAGGAACTACAGCCTTCCGAGGGGGCCACACATGCGCCACCCCTTGGAAAATGGTCTTAACCAGCGGGTGTAAAGCAAAAGACCTCTGGAAGAACACCGACAGAGCGGAAACCTGTCCTTTCAAAGTACTAAGCTGGAACCCAAGATCCAGATTATGCTGAAGAAACTCCAAAATCCTGGGTATAGAAAAAAACCCTGCAAGGCAAGGCCCTAGCCTCACACCAATAAATATAGGACCTCCAAGTCCTATAGAAAATGCCAGAAGAGGACCGCTTCCTAGCCCTAATCAGGGTCTGAACGACAGCCTCAGACAAACCTTCCTCTTTCAAGATGAAGGTTTCAGCAGCCAAGCCGTCAAAGCCAGCGTCTGTAAATTGGGGTAAAGTAGTAGACCCTGAGATAGCAGGTCCGGCAGCAAGGGAAGCCGGTACTGGTCTACGGCCATCCTTACGACGTCTGTGTACCAAACCCTTCTTGGCCACCGTGGAGCCACCAGAATCGCTGGTGCCTCTTCTAGAACCAGTTTGCGAACTACCTTGCCCAGCATGGAGACAGGTGGAAACAGGTACAGAAAACCCAGGTCCTTCCAAGCCAGTGACAAGGCATCCACTGCCAAAGCCAGGGGATCCTGAGAAAGAGACACAAAGGCCGGAAGTTTGTGATTGTGCCTCGAGACAGAGATCCACCTCCGGAGTCCCCCACTTTTGGCAAAGATCCAGAAAAACCTCGGGGTTGAGAGACCACTCTCCATGGCGAGAGGATCCCCTGCTCAGGGAATCCGCCTCTGTATTCTCCACTCCCGGAATGTAGACTGCCGAAAGGCAAGGAACATTGCTCTCCACCCAGTGCAGGATCAGAGAGACCTCCCTGAGGGCACTCCTGCTGCGAGTCCCTCCTTGGTGATTTATGTAAGCCACTGCCGTTCGGTTGTCCGAACGCACCTGAACCGGAAGACCCCGTAACTGTGGGATCAACCGAGCCAGAACCAGTCGAATGGCTCTGAGCTCCAATACATTGATGGGGGTGTGAGCCTCCTGGGGACCCCACACCCGCTGAACTGATGACTCTTCCAATAACCTCCCCAGCCCGACAGGCTGGCATCCGTGGTAACCGTCTCCCAACAAGGGACCAGAAAGGATCTGCCCTTCACCAGATTGCTCGAGTCCAGCCACCACTGAAAGGACTGCTGAACCCTGGGAGACATCTTGAAAGGTTGATCCAATGACTGTGGGCTCCTGTCCCAATACGTCAATAGGAGAAGTTGAAGAGATCCCATGTGAAATTGTGCAAACGGCACCGCCTCGAAGGAGGACACCATCAGACCCACCAGTTTCATCCCCTGTCGGATAGTGGGACAAGGACTGGCCAGAAGAAAAACGGATCATGCCCTGAATCCCCTGCACCTTGGTCTGGGGCAGAAACACTCTGGCCCGACTGGTATCCAGATCCATGCCCAGAAATGAAAATCACTCGAGACGGGGAGAGAGAAGACTTGGGGCGGTTGATCACCCACCCGAACCTCTCCAGGGTCAACACCACCTGGTGGGTGTCCAGTTCTGTCTGCTGAAGGGAAGAAGCTGAAATCAACAGATCATCCAGATAAGGCACAATGCGAATGCCCTGAGATCTGAGCAGAGCCATTACACCCGCCAAAACCTTGGTGAAGACCCTCGGTGCCAAGGTCAGACCGAAGGGAAGAGCTACAAATTGATAATGTTGATCCTCCACCGCAAACCGGAGGAATCTCTGATGTGCCTGAAAAATCAGAACATGCAGATACGCATCCTTGATGTCTATGGATGTCATAAAATCCCCTTGGCGAAGGGAATTGATAGCCGAGCGCAGAGTCTCCATGCGGAACCTTTTGGCTCTGATAAACCTGTTAAGAAACTTGAGATCTAGAATGGGTCTCACCGAACTCTCCTTTTTGGGAACCGTGAAAAGGTAGTAGTAACCCCTGCCTCTTTCCAACGGAGGCACCGGGCATATAACCCCCATGCCCAGAAGGTCTTTTATTGCTAACAGGAGCCCCTGTGCAGTCTGAGGGTCCGAGGGCACCCGAGACCTTAAGAATCTTGGGGGCGGCCAGTATTCGAACTCCAGTTTGTACCCGGAGGAGACCACTTCCAAGATCCAATTGTCTGTGACCTCCCGGGCCCAGACCTGGAAGAAGAGCCGCAACCGTCCCCGCACCCTTGCGGGTGAGGGCGCCCCTTCATTGCTGAGCCAGTTTAACGGCAGACTTGGAACCCCAGGCAGCCGCGGGACGTGCCCGACCTCTGCCTCTGTTCCAGGACGAGCCAGACACCTGAGAAGGCCATACCCCTAGACGCTCTGGCCCCTCGAAAGGAAGGAGTGAACGAGCCCGCCCCCCGAAAGGGACGGCACTGTTTCCCCCGCTGAGGTAACTTACCTCCTTTAGCAACAGCATCCAATTTATCTCCAAACAGCCGCGCACCCAAGAAGGGGAGAGCTGTGAGCGACTTCTTGGCTCCAACGTCCGCTGTCCACTGACGGAGTCAGACCAGTCTGCGCATGGCCACCAGTAAGGCTGATGTCTTACTACACACGACAATGGAGTCTTCCATCGCAGCCATGACAAAATCCATGAACAATTCACACTTAAGTACAGCAAGCTGAGAGTTATTCAGCCAGTCCCTGATAAGAGACCTGGTAGCAAGCGACACCAGGGCAGATGCACTAACCGGCCGCAGGGCCGAGCCCACGTTGGCAAATGCGCGGCACGCCATCTGATCAAGGCGCTTATCCTCGCCATCCTTAAGGGAGGAGGCGTCAGGGGTGTTCAGTACAGAAGAGTTGGTCAAACCTAAAACAGGCGCGTCTACCTCGGGAGGAGAAGACCAGCGCTTGACCGCCTCCACCGGAAAAGGATACTTCTTATCCCATCCCTGAGGCACACCAGGAAGCAGACTAGGCCTCTCCCATTCTCTAAGGATCAGCGCATCAAAATGACCCTGGGTAGGGAATTCCAGATGGGGCTTGTGTGCCCCAAAAAAATCCCCCTTCTTAAGAGGGGGCGCCTCAGGTGGATCAATATCCAACACCTCCATTAAATGTGACAAAACAGTGGGCGTATCAACGCATCCCCCAGCGCCTGCCCAACATTGAAATTCCCAGGCTGACCACAGTCAGCCTTTAAATCCTGATACAATTCCCCCTCCTCTAACGGGGAATAATCGGACAAATCAGCGGACTCATCGTCAGTATCCCACAAAGGCTGGGCCGATGACAACTGTCTCTTTTTAGCCTGGGCCTTCTTGCCCACCATGCTAGCAATCATATTCTCTATGTTGGCCAACCGAGCCCAAACATGAGAAAGCGACTCCCCACTGATACCAATGTCACTTGGGGTACGGATCAGGTGGGGAGGGGAAGGCGATGAAGCGGGAGGAGCCGACCCAGAAGGCTGGGTACCAGACTGCCGCGTTATGGCCTTTTGTACGCATGGTATACAGATCAGCACATTCTCCCCCGTAAGGGATACCCCGCACCCCACACATGGCCCGGATTATCCCGAAGGGATCCCGGGCCCGGTATCCTGCAGAGCCTCCATATGGTGAATTTTTGTGGTCAGTCGCAAGACCACAGGGGATTACGCATAAGCAACCCGGGATGCCCCTTAAAAGTCCCGGTGGGAGGATTTTTGGGTGGACAATTTTTATAACTAGGGACCCCAGGACCAGGAGGGACCCCTTAATATGCACATATACAGGGCAACCTGTAACACAAAATAAGTATATATACACACACACACACGTTAAGAGAGACCAGTGGGGGCCCCCGCTAGATAGGGGCCCTCACACACACACAAGCGAAGGAGATGGCCATCAGGCCCTTACCACCCCGATGTGCCAAGCGGCCTGCCAGAGAAGATGGCCCCCACGCAGCCTCGTGCCAGAGAAGGGAGAGCGGGGGGAGGGCGGGCCAGCGCAGAACGCACGTTTGCCGAGGCCACGCCCCCCTCCCAGCAACACGGACCCCTAGACGACGAGCACTGTAATCGCGCCAAATAAGGGGGCGGGGCTACCGCGGTCGCGCCGAGAGCCCGGCCCGCCCCCTTCCCGAACGCAGCCTGAGGGGGAGAAGCTCCCCCAGGCTGTAGTCATACCGTGTCGGCCAGTAAGCATCAAGCACACACACACGAAAGTGAAACACTCAGCACACAGTGACAAGGATTGGGTAAAACGAAATATCGGCCAAAACGAAATAGGCCAAAACGAAATATAGGCCAGCCCTCCCCCTTTCCTGGAGGCGAATAAGGGACCCAAAAGGGGGGAATCCAGCCAGGAGCCGGCCATAAGCCTAACGGGATGGGGCATCCCACACCAGGATCACCAAGAAACCTGGAAACCGCCTACCCCATAGTGAGGTCTCACGGTGGAGCAGTGCTCCTGCTGCACCCATAGGGTGCTCCTACCTTTACCAGGACCCGCAGCCTAAGCTGGGAGGCTCAATACAGGGTAATTTAGAAGGGTCCTGGCAGTAATAGGGATAATAGAAGGCCGGGCGCGAGCCCGGCTTACCTGTAAGCAAAGAAGTCCTCATCTTCTGTCTTGTCGCCTTCTCTGCAGAGAAGAAAACTGGGGAATTGGTGGGAGGTCCCAGGTATTTATGGACTGGGAGGAGCTCCTTTTTTGCATTAATCTCTGCAGAAGTTCGCCCTCTACTGGAGAATAACCCAACTGTCATGAAGAATTGAAGCGGAGTGTATGTCACACTTGGAATATGTAGAACATAATGTTATAAGGGACGTCCTGAAGGACCGGTTACTGTTACTGGGAAGAAAAACAGGAATAGTTTCCCTTCGTCCCTCAAGACGAAGACAAGCCATGGAACGGATATGCAAGTACTTTAGAACTAGGGATGGGAAACTGTAAGACCCTTCGACCGAAGGCCTGGTCTATGTAAGAATCTATTTGGTCTGCAGTGCTTGAGATGACCATGTGGATGCCTTGCAAATTTCCTAATTTGAAGGAAGGGATATTGCCCCTGACATCTCCGCCCATGATGTGGAGACTGCTCTAGTAGAGTGGGCTCTGATGTAAGGTGAGGTGATATTAATGGATGTATAAGCTAGGGAGATTGCCTGTCTGAGCGATCTGGATGGGGAAGATTTAGATGCTGCCAGGCCCTTATTCCTTCCTAAAAAGGACATACATTTTTTTTTTCTAAAGGAAGTCATGAGTGTGTTCTATGTAGGTAATGAGGCATCTGCAATCATCAATAGCTTGTTTGGATTCTCCCAGTTTACCTGGGTCTGGTAATAAGGAAGGGTTAGTTATGTCCTGGAAAGGTAGAAAACATCTTAGGCAGGTATAGGGGATCAGGCCTAATAATTATTCTATCTGGAAAGATGGTGCAATAACGATCTGATAGATAGAGCCTGTAAGTCACTATCCCGCTTAGCTGAAGTTAGGGCCAGAAGAAGTCCCGATTTGATTTTTAGGATCTTGTCTGAGGCCTCATCTAAGGGTTCAAAGGGAGGTTTAGCAAATGCCTTGAGGACCAAGACTAACTCCCAGAAAGAACAACTGTTATGAAGTATAGGTTTCCTCCATGCTCCCTTTAAGTGGACTTCTGTTCTGGTGCCCTCCTGACCATTTAAATAAGCCACGGACGTCATGTTGTCCTACCAAATCTGGATGTGTTTTTTTAAGAAGGGGTTTGAAGTGATTCAGAGCTTCCTGTACTGCTTTGAGCTCTCTGAAATTTGAGGTTCTATGACTCTTTTCTGACAAAGTTTGGAGATAGCTATTGGGAATGCTAACCTTCTTTCTGTATCATGGGGAAGCCTGGTAAGGAGCCATTTCCAGCCGGTAACCCAAAGAAACTAGGTCCAGAATGAACCGGTTCTGTGTAATTGACCGCCAGGCTTCCTGAAAGAAAGTTAGTCTGCCCTCCACAGGTATCTCGTCACCAGGACCGATGTCTATCCAATTAAGTGGGGGTGCACAGATAGGGTTGGACTTACGACGACCCCCAGTGCTTCTTAGGTTGCCTACTAAAGTGGAGAGGTTGAGAGGATCTAGGATTGTCCTTAGGCTTGTTTCTAAATATGCTTCCAGAGGACTTAGAAAGAATGATTTCTAGTTCCAGACCGAATTTCAACTCACCCACGAATGGAATGCCAAATAGTCTAGCTTTGGAGGGCAAATCCCACTGCCAGGTTTCAACTATATCAACTGTGCCAGAAGAGCCATAAGGCCAGTTGCCTCAGCTCTGTAAACACCCCCCCCCCCTCCCCAGGTCGCCTGGTAAACTCACCTTCTCCCCCGCTCCCAACAGGAGCGCAAGCATCAGCCGCTATCCTTTTTCCTCAGCAGGCACGGGATGTAGTCGTTGGGCTCGATCAGGTCTGCTCACTTAGACAGCACCGATGGGACAATAGGCCGTGCATGCTCCATAGGACGGGGAAAGGAGAGTTAGATTGGGCAACCTGGGGGATGTCACAGCAGGGCATCCCCGATTGGAGTGCCCCAGGGGCAAGCATTAAAACCTAGGATAATCAAAATTCGTTTTGGTCCACTTTAATAGTAATGTAGCCAGCCAACTATACTGAAATATATATGAATTTGTATATAACAATGTATGATCTTTTGTCAGGTTAGCTACCATCGTCATGATTCTATGCCATCAAGTCAGACATCTCTAGACAGTAGGGCAATATCCTTCATCCGCAGTTAGTTACTTTAATTCTAAATCTTAAAAGGGAAGCAAAACCCTCTTTGGCTGGCATTGGAGTCTAAAAGACTCCAGGGCAAGCATTTTGCCTACCAGCATCCCGATTTGGAGGAAACTCTGGGATCTGGTTTCTGCCTGATGGTGAACAGCCATTTGTTGGAGTCCACCTGTGAAAGGAGATCAGGACTAGACATATCAGGACTGAATCTCATCTGACAAGTTCCCAACCTCTGTAGTAGCACCAATGAGCTGTGGAGAACAAGGGGGAGTAACCCTTTTGTTTTGTTTTTTAATTGCCTAGACTGCCCCTCTCATGTTACATGAACTAAGGAGTGAAAGCCAAAAATGCATGTGCAGGTGTTTAGAGTGGCAGAAGATCTACTTAGAAGATCCAGGAATCAGTCTTGCCCTTATGGACGCAGATAAAATAAGAGGGGCAGAAGTACAATTCACTTTTACAATTGGCAGATTTCTCTGCCTGATATTCTTAACCTGCTGCTAATCAGACTGTAGAGTGCAATGCTCCTAGGCTGAGGGATTCCCCTGCTGTCTACATGATAGGTGTAAGGCTTCATATTTCGACAAAATGATTTATTATGGAACATCCACATTTTTCTGCTACAGGTAGACACATACAAAAAAACACTTGGGACTCCAATTGCTACTGCGATGCACAAGGCAGGCCTATTGAGATATGCAAGCCGCAGATGAAATAAATCACACGCTACGTAAAAGATTTAAAGAATGCATTTAATCACTGTGACACTTACCGATATCAGGCAAATGAGTAAATTTCTCATTGCAATAGTTCCCATCACAACAACAGAAGAACACTTGCGGGTTTTCTTCCTTGGCCACACACTGCGGTCTAAAAAGAAATCAAATGGGTAGGTCTGTGACAGAGACTGATACAATGCAGAGATCATAGAAGAAATTACACAGCAACAGTACCTGCTTTTCATAGGCTTTGAAAAGGGCATTTCTAATTAGAGGTACCCAATCGGAAACAAAAACTGCACCAAGCTTGCGATTTGCTTCTGGTAGGAATACGATTCCAAGGTGACAGAATTTTGAGTATTCTATCTGCTCAAAGCATTGCATGATGGGTAAAATCATCTACACACAGAATTGCAAGAAGCAATTAAGCAGTTATTCCAGCACAGGCTGGCTGAGGAGACAGGAATTCGAAAGTTGAGCAAGACTCCCCTGTAAAAGCAGAAAGGTATATTCAAAACCTGTCAGCCTGGTGTTTTATTCCTACCATTAACAGAACAAAATGAGTTTTGGCTGGAGCTTTTTTAATGCAGGATAGGCATCGGGTGAGCTGCTGTCTTGTAACTGCTGTTGCCTGGACAGCCATGGTGCCTGTACAGCAGTGGACCCCAACCCTTTCCTACAAGGCCCACCAACAGGTCATGTTTCGTAGGTCTCTGGATAGCTGCCTCTATAGCTCTGCTGCAGCATTAATTAACTTTACCAGTGTATCTGTGTGGAGATCTGCAAACCATGGCGGGTTGCTGGGCCACATAAGAGGGTTGGGGAGCTTTACTCTACAATGTATTGTGCTAAATCCAAGATAATGTATACAAATGTACTGGAGAGGAATTACCATCCAAGCTGTATGTATGCATTAAGACATCCCAGGACTCCATGCTGAATGCTTGCTTGTGCAAGTCCAGGCATAAATGCATATCCACCTGTGTACCAGCATGGCAGCATCCATGTCATTCCATTATCCTATTACTGGTCTAGAAAACGACTACAGTTTACACAACGGAACAGGGCTGCCACCATTGCAGGGTGTCAGAGTTGCAGGGGTGATCTATAACTGTATAACTGTGGCTATAACCCCACAACCAACTAAATCCTTACCTTAAAGTGGACCAACACCCAGGATTTTCACTATCCTGGGTTTTGGTCCACTTCGGTGGGGCACCCCGATCGGGGGTGCCCCGCTGTGTGAAACCCCCCAGAACGCCCGGAAACACTCACCTCACTCCTACGCGGGCGCTCGTCCAATCAGAGCGCTCAGAGCCGCTGTGGTATGCATGTACAAGCGGCGTCCAACCACAGCAGCTCTGAGCACTGGAGGCCGCGTCTCGCGCTTCCCTCTAACAGGGAGCGCGCCCGCGACGGCCATTCACAAACGGCCGGCGCGGGTGCGCGCCCTGCTAGAGGGATGCGCAAGACGCGGCCCACGCATGTGCCGTTGGAACGGGGTTAAGGTAAGGCAACCAACTGCAGAACCGCATTGCAGCTGAGGATCAAGGGTTTTGGAAAGAAAATCAGGGGGGTTGCAGGGTCATTGCTTGAGGTAGGGGAGTCACAGCATCTAGATGCCCACCCCCTCTGCCTGTCACAATGCCATCCGCACCAGTTGGAGAATAGGAATAGGATCGCTTTAATACTATGCTTATCACAAGATGCATAATGTCTCAGCAATGAACAAAAAAATAAAATTCTGTGAAACTGTAGAATTGTTTTTCAATATATCCAGTCCAGGTCATCCCAGAAGTGATGACAGTTGGGTAGTCTGCCACAAGGTGGCGCAGTTACTGCAAGATCCGGAGCTGGAACTCCTCCTGGCCCCCTACAAAAAGAGCTGTCTCCATAGAATTCCCAGAATGTCAAAAAGCAGCAATAAGACAGGCCGGGAGGCCAAGAAACCATGTTAACTTAACATGTACTCTCTCCAACAAAAACGAAGGACAACGGTCCAATACAAAAAAGGTAACCACCATAAAAGGCAAACAGGAGATAATGAACCAAGGGCGGGGTGGGACGACCTGGTTATATTCAAAAACAATTCTACAGGTGAGTTTCACAGAATTGTATTTTTCACTATATCCAGTCCAGGTCGTCCCAGAAGTGATGACAGTTGGGACATCCAAAAGCAGGGTCCACTGCTGGATCCCCAGTGCGTAACAGCATGTAGTTCATTTCACTACCGCTTGAAGCACCTTTCGGCCAAAAGCAGCGTCAGCTGAGGCCCTAACAACCCCGTAAAACTTTGTAAAGGTATGAATAGAAGAGCAAGTAGTGGCCTTACAAACTTGTTCAACAGAAGCCTGGTGCTAAAAAGCCCAGGAAGCACCAATAGCTCTAGTAGAATGAGCTGTAACATGAAAAGGGGGATCCTTCTGTGACGATTGCACGGGTTGATCAGACCTATTGATCGTTCATCTGATCAGACCGGCCAATCGTACCCCACGTGTGTAGCTGCAATTCTTGAATTGGCAACACACGTGGTTATAAACTGCTGCCACCAGAGCACAATCAATGCTCAACTCTATAATATAATACTGGCCACACACAATACAATCAGATCGAACGTATCGATCGACCCACAACCACTTCCAGGTGGGGGCGATCGAGCGTCTTAGGCAAGTAAGGTAGCCAGGCTCTTCCGAAATAGCGTGGGCTTTTTATATCAGATCAATTGAGAGCATCTGCTGTATTTTTAGAATTAATTTAAACAAACAGAAAAACACAAAAACGACAAGAAACACGATGCAAGGTGATAAAACCAGAGTTAACTATAAAACACGTAAAAATAAGAAATAGCAATGCAAAATAAAAGAAGGTGGGAAATATACTTAAAAGTCCGTCTGGGCTGCGTTCTGTTTGATCAAATCAATTGTCCTCACACGCTTTCTGGTCTTCTTTTGCTTGGATGTTAAAAGCAGCGTGTCACTCTTGATGGTCAGATCGAGTGTCTCTGGCCATTCTTCCAGGCATGCTTATAGAGGCCCCAGAACAGTGAGTGTCCCTACCCCTCCCATTTCTGCTATAGGATATCAACTGACCACATTCCAAGGGAGGGGGGTGACAAGCATGAGGGACCTAGCTGGGATCTATTTGCCATTTGTTTATTTGGCTTTTCCAAGTGGTTTTATTACTAGGTGTGAGGGAGGAAAGGATTTTAAGAGGAGATGGTTATCAGCATTGACCTGGCATGTGAGGGTTAGATAACTAGGAAATCCAAGTGGGAGGGGGGAGAAAAGAAATGAGGGGTTTACAGGCAGGTCAACTAAAGTATATATATATATATATATATATATATATATATATATATATATATATATATATATATATATATGTATACACACACACATATGTATTACCCCAACATACACACAGAGAATTAAAATACACCTAAGATGTTCTGTGACACCTTCCCCCTGGCAGAATAAGTTTGCACCACCGCCTGTCTAATCCACTTACTGAAAAAAAGTCCTGATCAGTCTATGATTGGCAAAGGATCTTTGGAAAAAGATGGCCAAAGCTGAGACCTGGCCCTTGAGGGTACTTAGCTGTAGACCCAAGTCTAAGCCGTGATGTAAAAACTCCAAAATCCTAGATATAGAGAATGTGCGACAAGGGAGACTCTTGGATTCACACCAAGCAATGTAGGCATGCCAAACTCTATAGTAAATCATGGAAGAGGACTTCTTCCGCGCCTGAATCATGGTCTGCACAACAGTGGCCGAGAGTCCCTTTTCAGTTAGGATTGAGGTTTCAATAGCCAAGCTGTCAAAGCCAGCGTCTGTAAATTGGGGTGCCGCCGCGACCCCCGAGTGAGGAGCCCTGGGTCGTCGGGCATGATGTAACAATCGACTGACATCTGAACTTTGTCCGTGAACCAACCCCGCCTCGGCCAGCGAGGAGCCACCAGAATGGCTGGTACCCCCTCGAGTTATCTTGCGCAGCACCCGGCCCAGGAGTGGAAACGGAGGAAATACATAAAGGAGCCTGAACTCCGTCCAAGGAATTGCCAGAGCGTCTGTGGCGAAGGCCAGAGGATCTCTTGACAGGGAGACGAACCTTGGAAGTTTGTGATTGTGTCTGGACGCAAATAGGTCCACGTCCGGCTGACCCCAGTAGAGATACAGAGCGTGAAAGATCTTGTTGCTGAGAGACCATTCCCCCAGACGAGAAGTCCCCCTGCTCAGGGAGTCTGCCTCCTGGTTTACTACCCCAGGGATATAAACCGCCGAGATGCAGGGAACATTCTCCTCCGCCCAAGTCAGGATCTGGGACACCACCTAAAGGACTCGCTTGCTCCGAGTCCCACCCTGATGATTGATGTAGGCGACAGCCGTCTGATTGTCCGAGCGGACCTGAATAGCACAACCCCTTAGATGTGGAGTCAATTGAAGAAGCACCAACCGAATCGCTCTCAGCTCCAGGAGATTGATGGGTAAGTGGGCCTCTTGTGGCCCCCACTGACCCTGGAACTTCAGTGTTTGCCAAAAACCTCCCCAGCCGGTCACACTGGCGTCCGTGGTAACTATCTCCCAGAAGGGGAGTCAGAAAGGACTTGCCCACCAACAGGTTTCTGGAGTCCAACCACCACAAAAGGGACTGACCATGGGGGACAGTGAAAATTCCTGATCCAGGGACTCCTGCATCTGGTCCCAGCCGGTCAACAAGTTCAATTGAAGAGGTCTCATGTGGAACTGGGCGAAGGACACTGCCTCGAAGCAGGACACCATGAGGCCCACCAGCTTTATCCCCAGGCGGATCGAGGGCCGCTGACAAGCCAGTAGGGCCTGCACCTGCGTCTGGAGGCCCTCCACCTTCTGCTGGGGCAGGAATACCATGACCTGAGAGGTGTCCAACGTCATTCCCAGGAAGGACTTCACCATTGAGGGAAAGACGGAAGATTTGGGGTAATTGATCACCCAAGAGAGTGGATAACACAGTCCGGGTGTCGCTCTCGGCCTGCTTAAGGGATCGAGCCGCAATCAGCAAATCATCCAGATAAGGAAGAACACGAATGCCCCGGTTCCTCAGGCTGCCCATGATGCCTGCCAGCACCTTGGTGAACACACAGGGAGCTGAGGCTATCCCGAACGGCAGTGCCACAAACTGGTAATGCTGATTCTCCATCCCCAACCTCAGGAGCTTCTGATGCCCCTGAAAAAAATCAGGATGTGCAGATAAGCATCCTTGATGTCCACCGTGGTCATGAAGTCGCCAGGCCAAGCGAGCTCACTGCGGACCGTAAGGTCTCCATGCAGAAATGCCTGACTGTGACAAACTTGTTGAGACCCTTCAGATCCAAGATAGGTCGCAGTGTTCCGTCCTTCTTGGGCACCGTGAACAGATTGGAGTAGAACCTTCGCCCCCGTTCCTGGCAAGGCACGGGACAAATCACACCCGATAGCAGAAGGCTCTGAACGGCTACCCTTAGGCCCTGCTGCGTCAATGCGTTCCGGGAAATCCGCGAAGAAATCATGGGGTCGGCCAAACTGCCAGCTCTATATTGTACCCGGAGGACACCACCTCCTGAATCCACCGATCCGAGATGGGTGAGGGCGCCGCCTCATGGCAGGGGGTTTGGATTTAGCTTCCCAGGAGGGATTGGGTCGACCGCGAGACCTACCTCGTCCCCAGGAATCTCTGCGGCCACCTGAAAATGAAGAGCCTCTTCCTCCTCGAAAGGAGCAATAGGCAAAAGAACCCCGAAAGTGTCACGCAGGTTTCCGTCGGTGAGGAAGTCTTCCGTCCTTGGCCAGAAGGTCCAGGCGCTCCCGAATAACCTGAGTCCCAAAGGGGATACTAGTGAGCGACTTTTTGGCCACAGTGTCAAAACGACCACTGCCGCAGCCGGAGCAAGCGATGAAACGCAACAAGCAGAGCCAAAGCCATGGCGCCCAGTTGGACACTATCGTCCATGGCCGAGACTACAAAAGCAATAAAATCCACACAGGCTTTGAGGTCTTTATACTCCTCCACCCGCTTGTGAGATTTGGCCAAATCAACAAGGCGTCTCACCTTCTTCCTGATGGCCAAAGATACAATGGCCGTGGTACAGACAGGGCGAAGCCCAGCACCCACAAGGGTGAACACATGACAAGCCAGCTGATCCATGCGCCTGTCAGCAGGGTCGCGCAACCAAGCAGTATTGGGTGACGGCATAACCGTAGTGTTGGTTAACCCCGAGACAGGGGCATCCACATTGGGGGGACGGGACCTGAGGTGGATCAGCTCCTCAGGAAAGGGATACCGCCTGTCCATACTCTTAGGCACCGAAGGCAATTTATTAGGCCTATCCCATTCTTTAAACACCATAATGGAAAAGTGGGCCTGTTCTGGGAAGACAATCCTCTGTCTCTCAGGCCGGAATAAATCCCCCTACTTCCTCTTAGCCGCTTTAGGAGGGACAATATGCAAAGTCTCAAACACAGAAGACAGCAATTTTTCCGTGTCGTCAGGAAGCCACATATCCTCGTCCGAGGAGGAACCAGGCTCGCTGTCATAACCAACCGACCAATCCCCTGAGGAAGCGGAGTCTCTAAACAACTCTCCCTCCTCCATGGAGTCCCGACCTCCAAAAAGATCATCATAGTCAGCAAAATCTGAGTAATCCGGCTCGATGTGCCGCTTCTTACTCGTGGCCTTCCCCGTAGCCGTGTGAGACAACTGTCTCTCCAGGCTGGCCACCCGGTGTGCTGAATCGGCCTGGGACCCCCTTGCTGAGGGCTGACTGCAGTAGTGGGGGGGGGGGGGGTAGGTGAGGCCGCAGGCACAGGAGGGCTAGGGGCAGAGACGCCCGCCCTATCATGTTCCAAAAGTACGCTTCTGATGCAAATGACACAAACCGTGCCGAGTCCGCCCAGGGGGCAGGTACCGCACATGGGGCAGAGCTTCACCCGCCCAGATGGGGCCCCTAGCTCGCTATCCCCAGAAGCCTCCATTATGATGATTATGGTGATAAAAAATACAGGTTACAAGGCACTAAGGGCCCAAACCTAGTAAGAACCTCCAATTTAGTCCCTCTTATCGTGATCCCTCTTACGGGAGAGGGTGCGGAGAGAGCGCGGGGGGGCTGGGGGGGTGTAGGAAACCGGGAGGAACCACAACCTACGCTGACAAGGGGATCCCACCTAAAAGACACAATGGGAAAAGCCATGAGATCCCACAGCGCATGCACATATAATATACATATCAAAAGAGGGACTCACGGACCGACCACACAGGAGGGCATCCAGGGACTCCACAAACGGAGCGGCAGGCAGGTACAAGGCTTCGGCAGGAAAAAGGCAGCCCCCAAGTGCAGAGCAGGGCAGCAGGGAAGATGGCGCCGGAATGCAGCGCCGACGAACCTCGAGGGACGGGCCGCGTAGCTGTTCAATTACAGGAAAATACCTTACATGGTCTTCAGTGGTGGACAGAACCCAGCCATATAAGAATGGAATCCACTAACCATTACTACAGTTACCAGTTCCTGGGGCTAGGGGGCCCACATGGACATCCATTAAGTCCAGGGTCAGTGGGCCTTGTTCATAGCAAGGAAATCCTAAAACTACAGAGAATTGAGGGTTGTAAAGTTTGCTCTGGAACATATTTTGCCAGTAACTGGCGAATATGTGCAGATTCGCACCGACAATGCTGCGACACCCATTCTAGTGCTCTTTCAGATTCCATTCTCTTCCCGCTTCAGGATCAGATTCAATCAATCTCAGAAATCCATCTAAACTGTTGCTTTCTTTTTGTGGGTCAGGATAAAAAAATAGACCTTTTCATCAATGCAGGCAATTCCAAATGCATGGATATTTATGCTAAGGGGAGACTGCACTGGCAGTGGATATCCTAGCCCAACCATGGCATTTTCAATTCCCGCTCCTCAGACTCCTTCCTCAAGAGATCAGGAAAATGGCACAGGAAGAGACCACAGGGCCAGAGGATCCTGGGACAGAGAGACAAAGACTGGAAGCTTGTGATTGTGACGGGACGCAAACAGATCCACATCCGGCTGACCCCAGCGGTGGCACAGGGAGCGAAACACCCTGCTGCTGAGGGACCATTCTCCCAGAAAAGAGGTCCCCCTGCTCAGAGTCTGCCTCCAGATTCTCCACCCCCGGGATGTACACAGCTGAGATGCAGGGAACATTCTCCTCCACCCAGGACAGTATGAGGGACACTTCCTTGAGGGCCCTCTTGCTCCGGGTCCCTCCCTGATGATTGATGTAGGCAACCGCCGTCTGGTTGTCCGAGCAGACCTGAGCAGCCCAACCCCACAGGTGTGGGGTCAAGTGGGCGAGAACCAACCTGATCGCCCTCAATTCCAGAATGTTGATAGGGGCATGGGCCTCCTGAGGGCCCCACTGACCCTGGAATTTCAGGGACTTCCAAAAGCCCCCCCCCCCCAACCTCTCAAACTGGCATCTGTGGCGACAGTCTCACAGCAGGGGGCCAGAAAGAATCTGCCCTGCAGCGGGTTCCTTGAGTCCAGCCACCACAGTAGAGACCGCCTGACCAGAGGGGACAAGACAAATGCCTGATCCAAGGACACAGGGTCCCGATCCCATACTGACAAGAGGTGAAGCTGAAGAGGCCTCATGTAAAACTGAGCATATGGAACCTCCTCGATGCAGGACACCATCAGGCCCACCAGCTGCATTCCCTGCCTGATGAATGGATGAGGACAAGACAGAAGGAGCTGAGCTTTCTCTTGAAGATTCTCCACCATCTGCTGAGGAAGAAAGATCTTGACCTGAGATGAATCCGGAATCATGCCCAGAAAGGACTTCACCATGGAAGGAGACAGGGAAGATTTGGGGTGGTTGATCACCCAGCCGAATGACTCCAGCGTGGACACCACCCACTGAGTGTCCAGCTCTGCCTGATGGAAAGACTGAGAAGCGATAAGCATGTCGTCCAAGTAGGGAAGAATGCGAATGCCCTGAGATCTCAGCAGAGCCATCACTCCTGCCAGCACCTTGGTGAATACCCTGGGAGCCGAGGTGAGACCGAAGGGCAAGGCCACAAATTGGTAGTGCTGATCCTCCAGAGCGAACCTGAGGAACCTTTGATGACCTGGAAAGATAGGTACGTGAAGGTAAGCATCCTTGATGTCTAGAGAGGTCATGAAGTCCCCTGGGCGTAGGAAAGTCACAGCTGAGCGCAGAGTCTCCATGCGAAAGTGTCTGAATCTGACAAATTTGTTGAGAAGCTTTAAATCCAGGATACGTCTGATGGACCCATCCTTTTTGGGAACAATGAAAAGATTGGAATAATAGCCTTTGCCCCTTTCCCTCAAGGGCACCCGGCAGATGACACCCAGTTCCAGAAGGCCTTGGACAGCCAGGGACAGACCCTGAGCTGACAGGGGGTTTTGAGCTAACCGAGATTTGATGAATCTTGGGTGCGGCAAGGCTGCAAACTATCTTGTAACCGGAGGACATTACCTCCTGAACCCACCGGTCTGAGACGTGAAGCCTCCAGACATGAGCCAAGAGCCGAAGCCGTCCCCCCACCCGGATGGGTGAGGGCACCCCTTCATGCCTGAGGGGGCTTGGGGGAGGACTTAGGCTTGGGACCCCAGGGGGGGCCAGGGCGGCCACGTCCTCTGCCCCAAAAATCTCCACGGTCTCCAGCAAAGGAAACTCCCCGTCCAATTCTGGAGCCCCTGAATGAAGGAGAAAAGGCACCATAACCCCGAAAGAACCGGGGCTGCCTTCTACGCTGAGGTAACTTGCCTCCCTTAGCAAACAAATCCAGACGTTCACCAAAGAGGCGCAGCCCCTTAAAGGGAAACCCAGTAAGAGCCTTCTTAGCAGCGTTGTCAGCTGCCCACTGGCGTAGCCAGACTGAGCAGCATATCGCCACCAACGAGGCAGAAGCCCTGCCACACATTCTAATAGTATAATCCAAGGCAGAGAGAACATACGCAACAAATTCTTCACAACGCAGAAGAGCTCTATACTCTTCACTACCTGCATCATCAGGGGCCCCATCTAAGAGACCCCTGAGCAGACTTTTAATGGCAACAGCCGTAATAGCAGAGGCACAGACCAGACGGAGCGCGGTCCCCACACAGGCAAAGGCATGGCAAGCCAGCTGATCAATGCGCCTGTCCTCCCCATCCCTCAGTGTAGTAGAGTCAGGGAAATGCATGACGGTTGTGTTAGACAACCCCAGAACTGGTGCCTCCCCTTCGGGAGGACATGATCATCGTTTAACCATTTCAGCAGGAAAGGGATACCGCTTATCCCAACTCTTTGGCACCCCAAGGAGCCGGCTAAGCTGTTCCCACTCCTTGAGCACCAGATTATTAAAATGAGCTTGTTCAGGAAACTCCAAGCGTGGTTTAACAGTATAAAACCGCTCCCCCTGCTGCCGCGGAGCCACGGCAGGAGGAGAAATACAGAGTACATCAAAAATGTGAGCTAAAAGCCTGTCAGTATCATCTGAAGCCCATGGGTCAGGCCCAGAATCGGCACCATACACCCTAGAATGTTCCTCAGATGATTCTGAATCAGAAAATAATTCCCCCTCTTCTAGGGGGGTATATCCAGTAACATCAAAAAATTCCTCTGCCTCCATAGGAAAGAGGGAAACGCCAGGTGATAAATGCCGCTTCTTAGCAGAAGCCTTATGCGGGCCAGAGCCAGCAATATGTCTCTCAATGCTGGCCACCCGAGCAGCCAAATCAGGTTGAGACTCCCCACTGGTATGCACCTCACTGGGAGTCATGTAAGCGTGGGGGGTAGGCGAAGCCCGAGGGGGCGCAGGCCCAGCCACCGGTAACCCAGACTGCAGCGCAAGCATCTGCTGGGCACACGGAACACACCCTGACATCACTTATAGAGGATACACCACACGCAACACACAGCCGGGCTTGTCCCGAAGGAACCCCAAGCACATTATTCTGAGAAGCCTCCATATGGTGATTATTGTGGCACAATAGGCCAATTGGGATTGACGCCAATAAGGCTACCCGGGATGCCCCAATAGCCCGCTAGGGAAGTGGGAGATATAAAATACAATAGCCCTCCAATAGGGAGTTAACACTAAATAGAGGGGATAGGACCGGGAGAAACCACTAAAGCTTGACCCGCCTGCAAGACATAAGCAAAAAGATCCCATAAGCAATATGCAATACAGAGAAATACAAAAATACCGTTTTGTGAGTACTCACCTTTAAAACTGATATTATGAGTGTGACATATACTCCGCTTCAACTCTTCATGACATTTGGGTTATTCTCCAGTAGAGGGCGAACTTCTGCAGAGATGAATGCAAAAAAAGGAGCTCCTCCCAGTCCATAAATACCTGGGAGCTCCCACCAATTTCCCAGTGTAAGAAAGCAGTAAGGGGACCAGGAAGAACCAAATATAACAATACTAACAACCAAGAAACAATGGTTCACCATATAAAGGATCCAAAATACCAAAAGGGTGGGGTGAAGCGGCGTGTATGTCACATTCATAATATCCGTTTTAAAGGTGAGTACTCACAAAACGGTATTAATCCAAGTGTGACATACACTCCACTTCAACTCTTCATGACATTTGGGACATCCAATAGCAGTGTCCGTCATGGGTGGGAACCATAAACAGTAAAGAATGCACCAACTTAAACCACTGCAGCTTGCAGAACCTTGCGGCCAAAAACAGCATCCGCTAAAGCCTGCACATCAACCTTGTAAAACTTGGAACAAGTATGAACGGAAGACCAAGTAGCAGCCTTACAAACTTGTTCAACAGAAGCCTGGTGCTGAAAAGCCCAGGATGCACCAACAGCACGAGTAGAATGCGCAGGGACCCTAAAGGGGGAGTCCTCCCCTTAGCAGAATAGGCCCCAACAATGGCCTGACGAATCCATTTGCTAATGGTTGACTTGGCGGGCGCCAAACCTTTCCTGGGCCCGCAGGGTACCACGAAAAAGGCATCCATCTTGCGGAAAGAAGAAGTAGTCACCAAATAGTACTTCACACAGCGAACCACATCCAAATTGTGCAAAACCCTCTCCTTGTCATTGCTAGGCTTAGGGCACAAGGAAGGGAGAACAATATCCTGATTGAGATGGAAAGCAGAAACCACCTTAAGAAGGAAATCTGGCTTAAAGCGAAAGACCACCTTGTCCTGGTGTCTTTCAAAGTAAGGGGCCTGAATCGACAGAGCCGCCAACTCAGAGACATGCCGAACAGAGGTAATAGCCACCAAGAAGGCAACCTTTTGAGTGAAAACAGAAAGAACAATATCCTGTAACGGCTCAAAAGGAGGACCCTGGAGAGCCGAAAGAACCAAATTCAAATCCCAAACAGGAACCATAGCCTTCCGAGGGGGTCGAACATGAGTGACCCCCTGGAAAAAAGTCTTAACCAGCGGGTGTAAGGCAAAAGATCTTTGGAAGAAAACAGACAGAGCAGAGACCTGCCCTTTCAAGGTACTAAGCTGGAACCCAAGATCCAGACCGTGCTGAAGAAACTCCAAAATCCTAGGGATCGAAAACACCCTGCAAGGCAAGGCCCTAGCCTCACACCAGTCAATATAGGACCACCAAGTCCTATAGTAAATGCCAGAAGAGGACCGCTTCCTAGCTCTAATCAATGTCTGAACAACAGCCTCAGGCAAACCTTCCTCCTTCAGAATGAAGGTTTCAGCAGCCAAGCCATCAAAGCCAGCGTTGGTAAATTGGGATAAAGTAGTTGACCCCGAGATAACAGATCCAGAAACATGGGAAGCCGGTACTGATCTACCGCCAGCCTTACAATGTCTGCGTACCAAACCCTTCTTGGCCACCTTGGAGCCACCAAAATTGCTGGTGCCCCTTCCAGAGCTAGTTTGCAAACTACCTTGCCCAGCATGGAGAAGGGAGGAAACAGGTACAGAAACCCCAGATCCTTCCAAGCAAGGGACAACGCATCCACTGCCAGAGCTAGAGGATCCTGAGAAAGAGACACAAAGGCCGGGAGTTTGTGATTGTGCCGTGAGGCAAAGAGATCCACCTCCGGAGTCCCCCACTTGCGACAAAGAGACCGAAAAACCCCAGGGTTGAGAGACCACTCTCCTTGGCGAGAGGACCCCCCTGCTCAGGGAGTCTGCCTCCGTGTTCTCCACTCCCGGAATGTAGATTGCCGAAATGCAAGGAACATTGCTCTCCGCCCAATGCAGGATCAGAGAGACTTCCCTGAGGGCACTTCTGCTGCGAGTCCCTCCTTGGTGATTGATGTAGGCTACCGCTGTCCGATTGTCTGATCGAATCTGAACCGGAAGACCCTGTAAGTTCGACGTCAGCCGTGACCGGACAAGCCGGATGGCTCTGAGTTCTAAGACATTGATGGGGTTGTGTGATGCCTCCTGAGGACCCCACACCCCGCTGAACTGATGACTCTTCCAGAAACCTCCCCAGCCCGACAGGCTGGCATCCGTGGTAACCGTCTCCCAGCGAGGAACCAGAAAGGATCTGCCCCTCAACAGGTTGCTCGACTCCAGCCACTACCGAAGTGACTGCCGAACCCTGGGAGACATTCTGAACGGTTGATCCAATGACAGCGGACACCTGTCCCAATGCGTCAATAGATGAAGTTGAAGAGATCTCACGTGAAACTGCGCAAGCGGGACCGCCTCGAAGGAGGCCACCATCAATCCCACCAGTTCCATCCCCTGTCGGATAGAGGGGCAAGGATTGGCCAGAAGAAGGCGGATCAGATCCTGAATCCCCTGCACCTTGGTCTGGGGTAGAAGCACTCTGGCCTGAATGGTATCCAGATTCATGCCCAGGAATGATAACCCGTGATGGCGAGAGAGAGGACTTGGGGCGGTTGATCACCCACCCGAACCTCTCCAGGGTCGACACCACCTGGTGGGTGTCCAGCTCCGCCTGACGGAGGGAAGAAGCTGAAATCAATAGGTCGTCCAGATACGGCACAATGCGAATTCCCTGAGCTCTGAATAGGGCCATTATGCCCGCCAGAACCTTGGTGAAGACCCTCGGTGCTGAGGTCAACCCGAAGGGAAGGGCTACAAACTGAAAATGTTGATCGTCCACCGCGAACCTGAGGAACCTCTGATGCGCTGGAAAAATTGGAACATGCAAATACGCATCCTTGATGTCTATGGATGTCATGAAATCCCCTTGACGAAGGGAACTGATGGCCGAGCGCAGAGTCTCCATGCGGAACTGCTTGGCTCTGATGAATCTGTTGAGGACCTTGAGGTCCAGAATGGGTCTTACAGAACCTTTTCTTTTGGGGACACTGAAAAGATTGGAGTAGAAACCCCTGCCTCTCTCCGACGGAGGCACCGGGCATACAACTCCCATGTCCAGAAGGTTTTTCACTGCTAACAGGAGCCCCTGTGCAGCCTGAGGGTCCAACGGCACCCGAGACCTTAAAAATCTTGGGAGGAGGCCAGTACTCGAACTCCAGTTTGTACCCGGAAGAGACCACTTCCAAGATCCAATTGTCTGTGACCTCCCGGGCCCAGACCTGGAAGAAGAGCCGCAGCCGTCCCCCCACCCATGCAGATGAGGGCGCCCCTTCATTGCTGAGCTGGTTTACCCGCAGGCTTGGGCTTGGAACCCCAGGCAGAAGCGGGACGGGCCCGACCTCTGTCCCTGTTCCAGGAAGAGCCCCTGACACCCGAGAAGGCCAAACCTCTGCTAGCTATGGCACCTCGAAAGGAAGGATTGAAAGAGCCTGCTCCCCAAAAGGGACGGCGCTGTTTCTTCCGCTGAGGTAACTTACCTCCCTTTGCCACAGCATCCATCTTATCTCCACAGCATCCAACTTATCTCCAAACAGCCGCGTACCCAAGAAGGGAAGAGCTGTGAGCGATTTCTTGGCTGCAAAGTCCGTCGTCCACTGACGAAGCCATACCGAGCGGCGCATGGCCACCAATAAGGCTGAAGTCCTACTACACATAACAATAGTGTCTTCCATAGCAGCCAAGACAAAATCCGTGAACAATTCAAATCTTTTAAGCGTAGTGAACTCAGCGCTGGCCGGATCAAGGTGAGTGTCATTTAACCAGTCCCTAATCAGAGACCTAGCAGCCACAGACACTAGCGCAGATGCACAAACAGGCTGCAAGGCCGACCCAACACTGGCAAAGGCATGGCATGCCATCTGATCAAGGCGCCTATCCTCACCATCCTTTAGGGAAGTGGCATCTGGGGTGTGAAGCACGGAGGAGTTGGTCAACCCCAAAACTGGCACATCGACCTCGGGAGGAGAAGCCCAGCGCTTAACCACTTCCACCGGGAAAGGATACTTCTTATCCCATCCCTGAGGTACACCCAGAAGCCGACTAGGTTTCTCCCATTCCCGAAGGATCAGTGCATCAAAATGATCCTGGGTAGGGAACTCCAAACGAGGCTTGTGGGCCCCAAAAAATTCCCCCTTCTTGAGAGGGGGCGCCTCGGGTGGCGCAATATCCAAAACCTCCAAGAGATGTGACAAAACCGTGTCAACAGCATCCCCCAGCGCCTGCCCAACATCAGCCTCGCCAAACCGTACATAGTCAGCCTCTGACTCCTCATACAATTCCCCCTCCTCTAACGGGGAATAATCCGACATATCAAATGATATCATCAATATCCCAAGTCGCCTGGACCGACGAAAAATGTCTTTTTAGCCTGGGCCTTCTTGCCCACCGGGCTAACCATAAATTTCTCGATGCTGGCCAACCTAGCACAAACATCGGAATGCGACTCCCCGCTGGCACCAATGTCACTTGGGGTACGGATAAGGCGGGGAGGGGAAGGCGATGAAGCGGGGGGCGCCGACCCAAAAGGCTGGGCACCCGACTGCTGCGATATGGCCTTTTGTGCACATGGTATACAAATAAGCACATTCTCACCCGTAAGGGATGCCCCACAACCCACACATGGCCGGGATTGTCCCAGAGGGAGCCCGAGCCCGGTATCCTGCGGAGCCTCCATATGGTGATTCTTATGGTCAGTCGCAAGACCGCAGGGGATTTAAGCAATAAGCAACCCGGGGTGCCCCTTAAAAGTCCCAGTGGGAGGATTTTAGGTGAGCAATCTAAGCCTAGGGACCCCAGAACCAGGAGAAACCCCTTAAAAAAAGCCCATACACGAAGCAATCTGAAACACACAAGCAATAATACAATCACACTGAAGAAATAACTAAAAAATACCAATATATTAATATTGATACACAATACAACCATATGCTCAGAATATTCTATAATTAAAAATATCTATATATCTATATGAAAGCACAAAAGCATGAAGAGGAGGCCCCCCGGCTCAAGGAGGGCCCCCGCAGAAACTAAGGAAGTGGCCGCACAGGCGCTTATCGACCGAGGAGTTAATCAGAGCAGCAGCCAGAGCAATCACATAAGATGGCCCCCGGAGAGTCACACGAGCAGAGGAGAGGAAGAAGGGGGGCGGGCCAGCGCCGAACGTGCGCTCGTCAGGCCACACCCCCTCCCAGCAACGCGGATCCCAGCCCTGGGCTGGCCCGCATAATCGCACCAAATGAGGAGGCGGCGCTACCGCGGCCGCGTCGATGGCCGGGTCCCGCCCCCCCACCTAACACAGCCTGAGGGAGAGAAGCTCCCCAGGCTGAGTAAAGAAGGTAAAGAGTAAAGGAGACCACAATCAACCCCAGTCAGCACCAACACACACACACAAGTGAAAGACACACACACACACACACACACACACAGTGCTTCAGTAATTAAACAACCGTGGGTGAGGCCAGCCCCCCCCCCCCCCCCCCCCGGAGGGAAGGAAGGGACCCGGAAGGGGGGAAATCCAAGCAGGAATCCGGTCATAGGGATTAAGGGACAGGGCATCCCATACCGGGATCACCAACCCGGACAACCGCCTACCCCTTGCAATGGGGTCTCATGGCGGAGCAAGGCTCCTACAACACCCATAAGGTGCTGCCTAACCTCACCAGGACCTGCAGCCAAGGCTAGGAGGCTCAAATAGGGACAATTTACCTGCAAGAGAAGTCTTCATCTTCTGTCTTGCTCGCCTTCCTGCAGAGAAGGAACTGGGAAATTGGTGGGAGGTCCCAGGTATTTATGGACTGGGAGGAGCTCCTTTTTTTGCATTCATCTCTGCAGAAGTTTGCCCTCTACTGGAAAATAACCCAAATGTCATGAAGAGTTGAAGCGGAGTGTATGTCACACTTGGAATATCAGCCCGCAGAGGCACTTACGGACCGCGATAGGAAGATGCCAGACACACGCAGCAGAGAACTAAAATGGCGCCGCATATACCTGCGGAGACAGTGATGCAGAACGTGTCAGCCGCAAGGCCCGCCCCCCCGAAGAGCGCGAAAACGCGCCCACATGACAAAGCCAGCCAATGATGGCGCAGCAGCACCTGAGGCGATGTCGCCGCCGACCGTGGAGCAGAGTACAAGCATGCGGCGGCGGCAAAAGAAACCAGTGCAACCAATTCAAAAGGGATCATAACAAATAATATAAACAAGACATGCACCCCCCCCAGATCTACCAGGGAGAGCAAAGGGGAAGCGACGGCCAGCCTAAAGGGAGCCAACTGCGGGGACAGGGGGCGAAGGGGATAAGACGTGGGAGGGGCATCCCATAAGGCTCACCATGGGTCTGTACTGCCTACCCTTTGGTGGGGGACTGCGGTTGGAGCAGCGCTCCTTAGCACCCGACAGTGGTGCTGCCTACCTTCACCCGAACCAGTGCAGCCTAAGCTGGGAGGCAGTAAAAGGAAACTGGTGGGAATAGTCCTACAGGGCCGCAGGCTAATAGCCCCGCTCACCTGCGAGTAGAGAGAGACATCTTCTAGTCATCGCAGCCCAGACTGCAGAGAAGAACTGGGGAATTTGTGGGAGGTCCCTAGTATATATGGGACCGGGAGGAGCCACTTTTTTGTCTCTGCAGTCCAGCGCCATCTACTGGATGTATAACCCAAGAGTAAGGAATATCTTCTGGAACAGGACGTGCTGTATACTTAGAATACCCCGGATTTTCACTTTCCCGAGTTTAGTTCCGTGCTGTCCAGGCATCCTAAATTGGGATGCCCCACTGTATGAACACCACCCCCCCCAGATCGGCACATTCAGACTTGCCTTCTCCAGGTGCAACGGCACCTCCGCGGGCTCTCGCACCCAATCAGAGCTGCCTGCTGAAGTGACGTAGTTAAGCGTGCAGCTCTGATTCTGAATGGGGAGTGCGAGCAGGCAGGTCCAATATCAATTCCACCATGCTCTGAATGATTAATAAATAATTGCAGTTGCAAAACTGAACTTCCTTCAAACGTTGCAGCAAGGAGGCATCCTGATTTCTAGCCTGGTGATCAGAAGACCCAAACTTACAGTTTTGTATGTGCTGTGGACGGCTGCCGTTCACGTGATCACGGGCAGCCCGACAATATCAGGTAGACAAGTGTCTGCTATAAGTCAGCCGGAGCTCTATGAATCATAGCCAAGTTCCTGCAATGCCTGCTTGACCTTGCTAGATACTTTTTGAAGACATTGCAGCTTTTTTAGATAGTACTGTTGAAAGCTTTAAGAAACAAAGCTTTGTTCCAGTATCTATAAGGCCTTGCTATGCCGACAGGCATTAGGTTGACCAGTAGGCTACGTCAACATAGCTAGGTATACAGCAACAGTAATTTCAGGGTTACTAACTTCATTTCTGAAGCCACGTTTACATTCTGTAGTTTTCAGGATGATCATCAAATTTCATGAGGCCAGGGCATAGGAAAGCATAGGGCTGCATCCTGACCCGGAGCTGGTTTAAATATTTTAGGCTTAAACATTCATGGTTCTGGAACTTTGTGCTTGCAGTGGAATAGGTAGCTTAGCGTTAGATTGGCTTGCACCTGGGAAGTTATGAAGTTATATATGGAGCATGCCGGGGAACAGAAAACTGGTGTGGTCTTGGAATTAACCCCCAGCTGGAAACTCCCAAAACCCATCTGGGCAGAGTATGTAGACCCTCCTCTGTCTCTGTTTAGAACTTGCAGACACTTTTTTGGGCATAACTTAAACCGAGGTGGATGCCAGCCCAATCCTGGCATCAAACTAGTGAGCTAGTGGTGCCACGTGTTTTGGGTCCTAGAACTAGGGTGGATCAGAATCGGAGATCTCCATTTTAGCATATGCTGGGTTCAGCACTGCAATGAGCAAACTATGCTTGGGTGTGGATTTTTGTCCCCATTCCAGTTCTGTATTTGGCTAGGGAGGTCCCCATTCGGACCCCGGTCCGCCAGTTGAGTACCGCTGGCCTAGGCTTAAGCTTCTTTTTTTAAATTACATTATTGGAACTGCCGTTTTTGAAAAATAATTTGGTGCCCCGCTGTGTGAACCCCCTCAGAACGCTGAATCCACTCACCTCTCATTGCTTGGCTTGGGGAAGGGCGAGTTTACAGGGAGCCCCAGTTTCACATTTAAGGTACATTTTAAGCTGGAAAGGCACATTATGATGGGTTCACTTTGTAACTTATATTAACTTACTGGTCATAGCAGTTGAAGTCATCCAACCAACAGCCTTTCTTCACTAGTTCGATAAAGCCGGAATTATTTCTCCAAGAAGCATAGCAGTGAAGCCTCTTGTCCTTCTCGCCATCGCACCTTTCAACGCCGCTCTGGTTGGTCTTTTCAATTTCCCAGTTGACATTATAATAAAAGCATTCTCTGGGGTCCTCCTCATTGTGTCCCGAACCTGTGTGATCAAGAAAAAAATGTTAGAATCCTTCCTCATTCCCTACAATGACAATTTTCATACAAACGGATACACGGAAAGATCATGAGATAGGCCTATGAAAATTGTCAAAACAGAATAACACAATTTCCCGGAAATCCATACCGTTCAGCAGGAGCACTGCCTCCTCTATTGTAATGAATGGAGAGGGTGCTGGGAAAGTTTGCTTGTGTATAAGGCCCAATGTGAACGCTTTCACTATACGCTGTAAAATGACACACACCATCTATCTTAGCATTATATTATTAAGCAGAGCCTAATCCAAGGACAGGAAACTGGAGTTCTGATTTAAAGCGGACCAAAACCCAGGATTTTGCCTATCCTGGGTTTTGGTCCTTGCTCCCGGGGCATCAGGAATGCCCTGCTGTGTGAAAACTCCAAGGTTGCCTGAATGAACTCGCCTCTCTCTGGTGCTACGGCGCATGCGCAGCCTCTTGTTGAATACGCGCACAAAGAATCCACTCCCACCCCTTTGTATAGGCCAAGCAGACCAGAGCATGCTGGCGGCCGCATCCTCCGCTACCCTCTCACAGGGAGCATGCCCATGTTGGCCGTTAAATGCCTGACGCAGGAACGCGCTCTGCTAAAGGGATAGTGGGGATGTGGCCGCTGCTTGCAAATGTGCCGCTGGACCCGGAAAGAAGTCAAGTTTCCGGGCGACCTGGGTGGGCTCCACACAGCAGGGCATCACACTTTCGGATCAGAGGGGGGTCTAGGAGCCCTGAAATGTTATAGATTTCAGGGCCTTCAGGGGGGTGGGTTTTGGTCACTCTTTAGATACTCTGCGTTAAGACACCTACAGGGGATGTCAGCGAGTTCAGACCATACATTTCGTTTTCCTTCTTGGCACATTTGTAAATGCGGCATTACTAATGGGAAGGAAAAAAAAAAAAAAAGGAGAGGATAAATTCAGGATAACTGGAAACCAACTGTGTATAAATGACGCAGCTCTCAGTGAAAATGTACATAAAATAACATTTTAGTTGACTCTGCAGAAACCACTATATGCTAAGCTGGCACATTGCTTTCCATGTCCTGGATCTGAAGGGTAATTACTTCCTTGGTCTACAGGTCTCAGCAATATGAACCATCCACACAGCAAAGTAGCTGAGGAATAAATACACTGCTCAAAAGAAATAAAGGGAACACTTAAATACCAGATTCTAGATCTCCCTAATGGAATATTTCAGTTACAAATAGTTATTCATACGTGCCTGTATGGCCCTCCCTACAATGCTCCTGATGAAGCGGTGGATGTTCTCATGAAGGATTCACCTTCCAAACAAAAGTTGGCAATAGTGCCCACTTTAAAACAGACCAACCCCCCCCCCCCCCCCAAAACAACTCAACTTTGCTCCCTGAATGTGGCTCAGTGGCCCCAGACCAGCCCCCTATTTTATACAGCAAGTTGGCACTGCTTTGATCATAGTTAGTGTGAAACCTCCTGGTCAGCCATTCACTTACCTTCTTTTCAAGTCCAACAGGGCATGCGTGAGCTGCAGCCGCATCCCCACGGCAGCGTGCCCGAATCAAGGCATTTGTGAATGGCCAGAGGGTAGCAGGGTTAGTGGGGGATGCAGTCAGCGTGCTCGGAGCCGCTCGCCTTAAACAAAGGGACGTCAGGGCATCTGAGCTCGCCGATAGGTAGGGCGACCATAGGACCGGGAAGAGAGGGGTTTGTTTTGGCGACCTGGGGGGGAGGGGCTTTTTCACACAGTGGTGCACTCCCAGGGGCAAGGACCAAGACCTAGGATAGTCAAAATGCTGGGTTTTGGTCTGCTTTTATTTTTCTGCTTCCAGGGAGAGGTCCATCGGTGGGGGATTGGCCAACATTGGTGTGTTTTGATCCCATTTAAAGCCCATTCCTGGGAAAAGCACTAGGAGGGTATGAAAAATGTTTTCTGACCCAATATTGCAGTACACAGCCGAAACGATAAATTACTTGCAGAGTGTTTTGCCCATATGTTGCCCTATATGTTTCCAGTTTCCCAGGAATCAAACACAAGCCTGGTATTATTTAATCCACTTCTGCCGTCTACTAAATGTTTCTGTGTAGCAGCCGCCCATGATTTTACAATAAAGACCACATATGGCACAGAAAACCACTCTCCAGTTCATAAAGCCCTTCACCGTCTGCATCCTTTTGATTGTAGTGGCTGTTTGCAAATAAAATGTGCACCTTTATTTTTATTGTTCTGTTGTCATTATTGGCAAATGGACAAAATCTCCAAAAGAACAAGGAACGTGTATTTACAAGCCAGCAGTTACTCCTCTGTGCTGTAGAGGGCGTCCCTGCTATGCTAGCATCTGACTAGCTCTGTAGGATTATATTAAATTGCAATGCTTAAAGAGGCCTGATAACTGGAAACCACCAACCTCCGTTCATTTTTACAGACTGTGAAACTGAAACTCTCCTCCTTTGCTTTAAAGCAATCAAACATACATCTGAGGTTTGATCTCATTAAAAAGATACAGCTTCGCTTTTTGTCTGTATTCAAATTTTTTTTTTTTCCAAAAGAAAGCAATGAGCATCACAGGGGCCAGAGGGAATTTATTTCTATCCCTTCATTAAAAATATTTGACTGTTGGACTTAATGTAGATGTGCAGCAAAAGCCAAATAGCTCTTCACACCGGCAATGTGGCGATAAGAACACGCAGTGTAGATTTGCTGGGTAGGCTCCCTGGTCTAAATCAGGAATGGAAACCATTAAAGGGGACAAAGGGTCAAACATGTTTTAATTAACACTATCCCCTGGGACAGCCCAGTTTAGGATGTCTCTATAGCAGATACTTTGGAAGCCAAAACCGGACATGAAGACCTTTTGGATGGAGACAGGAAGTAGCTGCACACTTCAGTAAAGCCGGCCAATCACCAGCTTGAATTACATTCAGCTTAGCGTCACAAGCAAAGCTGAATTGGCTCACATGCCATTGGCCCCAGCCCTACTCTAACCGTAACCGTGCCAGCCAGCCATCCAGAAGTGGAAGGTGTGGCTACGCGCCTCAAAAAGGTACAGCGGGGATAAGACCACGGCAATCCTGGAGGTTTCACACATGGGGCATCCCAAATTAGGATGTCCCACAATGAGGGAGACCACACACCCTAATGTCTTAAAGTACACCTATATTCAGAAAAGATGTGTATGTGGTCACCTTCAATCCACAGCCCTGTGCCCCAAAACGGCCTGTGTTTTTGTTTTGTTTTTTAACTAACGCCTTTGACCAATATCCATAAAAATACAATTCTTTGAGTACTCACCTGTAGAATTGTTTTTACTATGCACAGCACGGCCTGTTTCATTTAATCCTTACTTCTGGGTATTCCGGTGGCTCCTCCCGGCCCCATATAAAACCAGGAATCACCCAATAGACCCCCAGTGTTGAAAAGCAGTTATACAAGAAGCCGGGAGCTAATCAAGATAAAAAAGATAAAAGCCTCACACTTAAACTTTGGAACAAATCACCATAAAAAGGCAACCAAAGATAACGATAACAAGGTAGGGATGAAACAGGCCGTGCTGTGCATAGTAAAAACAATTCTACAGGTGAGTACTCACAGAACTGTATTTTTCCTAATGCACAGCACGGCCTGTTTCATTTAATCCTTACTTCTCGGACATCCAATAGCAGTGTCCGTAAAAGTAGGGTGGGATCCTCAAAAAGTAACGGCAGGTAGTTCAAACCACTACCGCCTGAAGTACCTTGCGGCCAAAGCAGCATCAGCTGAGGCCTTAACATCAACCTTGTAAAACTTTGAAAAAGGTATGAACAGAAGACCAAGTAGCGGCCTTACAAACTTGTTCAACAGAAGCCTTGCGCAGCACCCGGTCCAGCAGAGGAAAGGGAGGGAAAACAGAAGTCGAAACTCCGTCCAAGGAATTGCTAGCTTATCCGTGGCGAAGGCCAGAGGATCCTGTGACAGGGAGACAAATCTTGGAAGCTTGTGATTGTGACGGGACGCAAACAGGTGCACATCCGGCCGACCCCAGAGGCTACACAGGGCGTGAAAGACCTTGTTGCTGAGAGACCATTCCCCCAGCCGAAAAGTCCCCCTGCTCAGGGAGTCCGTCTCCTGGTTTTCCACCCCCGGAATGTAGACCGCCGAGATGCAAGGGACATTCTCTTCCGCCCAAACAGTATCAGGGACACTTCTTTGAGGGCTCGCTTGCTCCGAGTGCCTCCCTGATGATTGATGTAGGTTACACCGTCTGGTTGTCCGAGCGCATCTGAACAGCACGACCCCGAAGGTGTGGAGACAACTGGGAGAGAACCAATCTGATCGCCCGCAGGTCTAGAATGTTGATGAGTGCATGGACCTCTTAGGGGCCCCACTGACCCTGGAATTTCATAGACTTCCATGCGAAAGTGCTTGAACCGGACAAACCTGTTGAGACCTTTCAAGTCCAGGATGGGCCGCAGAGAACCGTCCTTTTTGGGCACCGTGAATATATTGGAATAGTACCCCTGACCCTGTTCCTGGTGAGGTACTAGACCGATGACCCCAGAATCCAACAGGCGTTGAACTGCTAGGCGCAACCCCTGAACTAACAGGGGTTTTCGGAGAATCTGGGATGTGAGGAATCTTGAGGGCAGCCAGGCTGCGAACTCTATCTTGTAACCGGAGGACACCACCTCCTGAATCCACCGGTCCGAGACGCGAAGTCTCCAGATGTGAGCTGAGAGAACATCCAGACGCTCACCAAAGAGACGAAGCCCCGTGAAGGGAAGCCCGGTGAGGATCTTCTTAGCTGCAGTGTCAGCTGCCCACTGGCGCAACCAAACCGACCGGCGCATAGCCATCAAGAGAGCCGAGGCCCTACCGCCCAGCCGGACGGCATCATCCATGGCAGCCAGCACAAAGGCAACAAAATCAGAGCAAAGCAAGAGGTCCCTATAATCCTCATTCTTCTACCAGATATGGCACCATCAGCAAGGCGCTTGAGCTTCCTCTTAATGGCAATAACCGTAATGGCAGTGACGCAGACCGGACGCAGACCGGACGCAGGCCTGCCGCTACAAAAGGTGAAAGCATGACAGGCCAGCTGATCCATGCACCGGTCCGCGCTGTCATGCAGTGTAGTAGTGTCAGGGGACGGCATGACCTAAGTATTAGACAATCCTAGAACTGGAGTGTCCACCTCAGGAGGGCACGACCAGCGCTTGACCAGATCAGCCGAAAAGGGATACCTTCTGTCCAATCCCTTGGGCACTGTGGGCAATCTGTTGACGTTCCCACTCCTTGAGTACCATATTGGGGAAATGACCCTGCTCCGGGAACTCCAAGCGTTGTTTGCCAAAGCGAAAAAGCTCACCCTGCTTCCTCTTTGCCGCCTTGTAATGTCTCAAAGATGGCTGTCAACAGTGTCATCAGGGAGCCAGGTATCCTCATCAGAGGCGGACCCCAGGTCACTGTCATAACCCTCCTGATGGCCCCCAGAGGATTCTGAATCATGGAAAAGCTCCCCCTCCTCTAGGGAGTCACGGCCGCCAAACACATCAAGGCCCTCATCCTCCTTGGCAAAGAGGGAAGGTGCGGCGTCAAGATGCCACTTCTTGCCAGAGGCCTTGCCCGTCACAGGTCGGGCCAGCTGCCTTTCAATGCTGGCCACGCATAGTGCTAGATCAGATTGGGACCCCCTGCTATTATCCCCCTCACTGGGGGCTAAATGCAGGCGCGGGGGAGTAGGAGATGCCGGAGGAAGCGCAGAACTGGGAAGAGAAGCACATGTCCCAGCCTGGTCCGCAATAATACCTTAGGCGCACGGCACACAAACCGCGCCACCACCACTCAAAGGGGATGCTCCGCACATGACACATAGCCCCGAAGGACCCCCAAGCACGCTATCCCCAGAAGCCTCCATATGGTGATTACCACAGGCACAATAGGCCAGTATAGGGTAAGGGCTAACAAAAGCCACCCAGGATGCCCCCCAAGGGATGCCCACAGAGAGAGCCAGGAGGGAAAAAGAGGGGGGAGGGAAGAGATAGGACCGGGAGAAACCACAATACACTGTTATCCCGCCTGAAAGACATAAGCAAAAAGACACATAAGTATCCCGCAGCACATGCCCAACAAGAAAACCCCCCATGGGGGACTCACGGACCAAGAGCGCAGCGCGTGCAGCACACACAGGCGACCGGAGTACAGTCAAAGGATCCGCGGAGGGTAGATCGGGGAGAGCTCCCACGCTGACAAGAAGCCTCCGGAACAAGTTCACAAGCAGCGCAGCATGCAGGCAAGACGGCGCCGCAATTGAGCACCTCGAGGGGCGGGAGCATGACGCGATATGCGTCATCCCCTGGCGCCGCCCCCACGAATAGCGCGAAAAATGCACCCCACGTGACCCAGCGCCATGACAGCCTGTCAGTAAAGACAGCAGTAAAAATACAATTCTGCGATTACTCACCTGTAGAATTGATATTATGAGTGTACATCCCGTCCCGTTCCGAAAGATATCCTTACTCATGGATTAATCATCTTCAGATGTCACGTGACTGCAGAGCAGAAAAAGTGGCCCCTCCCGGCCTATATATACCGAGGCACCTCCCACAGAACCCCAGTATTTAAAAAGCAGTTAACAAAAGGCGGGAGAAAATAACCATCACCATAAAGAGGTAACAAGAACAAGGGGGGGGGCGGAACGGGATGGGATGTACACTCATATCAATTCTACAGGTGAGTAATCACAGAATTGTATCATTCTTAGTGTACATCCCGTCCCGTTCCGAAAGATATCCTTACTCATGGGACATCCAATAGCAGTGTCCGTAAGGTAGGGTAGGATCCCCAAAAGCAAAAGCAAGCAGTCTAAACCACTGCCGCCTGCAGAACTTTGCGGCCAAAAGCAGCATCAGCTAAAGCCTCAACATCAACCTTGTAAAACTTAGAAAAAGTATGAACAGAAGTGGCGGCCTTGCAAACTTGTTCAACAGAAGCTTGGTGCTGAAAAGCCGAAGAGGCACCAATAGCACCAGTAGAATGAGCAGTAAGACGGAAAGGAGGTTTCTTTCCTATAGCAGAATAGGCCTGAATCACGGCCTGACGGATCCACTTGCTGATAGTGGATTTAGCAGGAGCCTGGCCCTTCTTAGGACCAAACGGAACCACAAAGAAAGAATAAGTCTTCCTGAAGGGGTTACCAGAGTTAGGGCACAAAGAAGGCAACACAATGTCCTGATTGAGATGAAAAGCAGACACAACCTTAGGCAGAAAGTCAGTTTTAAGGCGAAACACCACCTTGTCCTGGTGTCTTTCAAAATAAGGAGGCTTGATGGAAAGTGCCGCCAATTCAGAAACACGCCTGACTGAGGTAATGGCTACCAAAAAGGCTACCTTGACAGTGAGAGTGGATAAAGCCGCCTCCTGCAAGGGCTCAAAGGGAGACCCTTGAATGGCAGACAAAACCAAGTTCAAATCCCAAACAGGTAACATGGGCTTGCGTGGAGGATGCAAATGAGTAACACCTTGAAAGAAGGTCTTAACCAGATGATGCTGAGCAAAAGACCTTTGGAAAAAAACAGCAAGAGCAGAGACATGGCCCTTCAGAGCACCAAGCTGAAAACCCATATCCAAGCCATTTTGTAAAAACTCCAATATCCTGGAAATTGAGAACACCCGACATGGAAGTGACCTAGACTCACACCAGTCAATGTAAGCACGCCAAACCCTGTAGTAAATGGTAGAGGAAGACTTTTTCCTAGCTCTGATCAAAGTATTAACCAAAGAGGCCGGCAACCCCTTGTCCATCAAGATGGAGGTTTCAGCAGCCAGGCCGTCAAAGCCAGCGTTTGTAAATTGGGGTGGTGGAGCCGCCCCTGAGTGAGCAGGTCTGGTACCATGGGCAGGACGACCTGATCTACTGCCAACTGTACGATTTCTGCGAACCAAATTCTTCTTGGCCAACACGGGGCCACCAGAATGGCTGGCGCTCCCTCCTGGGCTATTTTGCACAGCACCTTTCCCAGCAGAGGAAACATAGGAAAAACAGACATTGCCAGAGCATACACTGACAGGGCCAGGGGATCCTGTGACAGGAATACAAAGACTGGAAGCTTGTGATTGTGACGTGAAGCAAAAAGATCCACATTCGGCTGGCCCCAACGGAGACACAGAGAGTGAAACACCCTGTTGCTGAGGGACCATTCTCCCATGCGAGAGGCCCCTCTGCTCAGAGTCTGCTTTCAGATTCATCACTCCCGGAATGTACACCGCTGAGATGCAGGGAACATTGTCCTCTGCCCAGGACAGAATCAGGGATACTTCCTTGAGAGCCCTATTGCTCCTGGTTCCTCCCTGATGATTGATGTAAGCAACCGCTGTCTTGTCGTCTCAGCGGATCTGAACTGACAGACCCCAAAGGTGCATGGTCAGCTAGTAAAGCACTAATCTTACTGCCCTCAGTTCCAGAATGTTGATTGGGGGCATGGGCCTCCTGAGGACCCCACTGCCCCTGGAATTTCAGGGACCTCCAAAAGCCCCCCCAACCTGTCAGGCTTGCATCCGTGGTGACCACCTCCCAGCAGGGAGTCAAAAAAGATCTGCCCACTAGCAGATTCCTTGGGTCCAGCCACCATGACAGAGACCGCCTGACCAGAGGGGACAGAACAAATACCTGATTCAGGGACCCTGGGTCCCAATCCCATACCGACAAGAGATGAACCTGGAGAGGCCTCATGTGAAACTGAGCATATGGGACAGCCTCGAAGCTGGACACCATCAGACCCACCAGCTGCATAGCCTGTCTGATGGACGGATGAGGGCAAGACAGAAGGAGCTGTGTTTGTACCTGAAGACCCTCTATCTTCAGCTGAGGGAGAAAGACCTTGACCTGATAGGTATCCAGAGTCATGCCCAGAAAAAGCTTTACCCTGGAAGGGGACAGGGAAGACTTGGGAAGATTGATCACCCAGCCAAACTTTTCCAGAGTGGATACCACCGTCTGAACATCCAACTCTGCTTGTTGCAAAGTCTGAGAAACTACAAGAATGTCGTCCATATAAGGAAGAAAGAGAATGCCCTGAGATCTCAGCAGAGCCATTACTCCTGCCAACACCTTGGTGAACACCCTGGGAGCAGAAGTAAGAACCGAATGGCAGAGTCACAAACTGGTAAGGCGGATCTTCCACTGCGAGCCTGAGAAATTTTTGATGGCCTGCAAAAATTGGCACATGAAGGTAAGCATCCTTGATGTCTATAGAGGCCAAGAAGTCCCCTGGGCGAAGAGAATTTATGGCAGAACGCAGAGTCTCCATGCGAAAGTGCCTGAATCTGACAAATTTGTTGAGGAGCTTTAAATCCAGGATAGGCCTGATAGTAGACCAAGCCCCTTTCCCGCAGAGGGACCGGGCAAATGACCCCCAATTCCAGTAGATTTTGAACAGCCAAGCACAGACACTGAGCTGACAAGGGGGTCCTGAGCCATCCGTGATTTTGTGAACCTTGGGGGCGGCCAGGCTGCAAACTCTATCTTGTAACCGGAGGGGACTACCTCCTGAAACAACCAGTCTGAGACAAGACGTCTCCAGATGTGAGCAAAAAAACGAAGCTGCCCACCTGTATGGGTGAGGGCGCCCCTTCATGCCTGCGGTAGTTTGGAGAGGATTTTGGCTTAGAACCCCAGGAAGGACCAGGCCAGCCACGTGTTCTGCTTCTGCCACGACTCACCACGGCCTCCCGCGGGGGGAGCCCCCCTTTCTCTTCTGGGGTAATAAAAGGGGGACAGAGCGGGGGGAAAACCCCCGAAAGGGCCTGAGTGGTTTCTTGTGCTGAGGCAGTTTGCCTTCCTTGGCAAACAGATCCAGAAGTTCTCCAAAAAGGCGTAGTCCTTTAAATGGGGCCCCAGTAAAAGCCTTCTTAGCAGCTATATCAGCCATCCATTGGCGCAGCCAAACAGAATGGCGTATAGCAACCAGCAGAGCAGAGGTTCTGCCACACATTCTAATGGCATCCAAGTATTGGTGCCTCAATCTCCGGTGGGGTACACCATAATTTAGCTTTATCCAGGGGAAAGGGATACCTCTTGTCCCAGCTTTTGGGTACACCTGGAAGTCTACTAGGCTTTTCCCAAAAAATTAGATTGTTGAAATGTGACTGTGCAGGGAACTCCTAGCGGCGTTTAGCAGCATAAAATAATTCTCCCTGTTGCTGCGGGGGGGGGGGGGGGGGGGGGGGCAACAGGGGGAGATATTTCAAGCACTTCAAATAAATGGGCAAGTAGCCTGCCAGTATCAGCTGCATCCCAAGGATTGGAGCCAGTCCTTGGATCATCAAAAGACCTATTCTGATTCTCAGATTCAGACTCAGAGAATAATTACAGACCGCACACGAGCATCAGCTGCGCCGCACCACCTAGACAAGATGGCGCCCAGACATATACCTCGAGGGGCGGGCCACGGGGGAGCGACGCAAAATAGGTCACTCGCCCCGCCCGCCTCCCTCCGAAGAGCGCGAAAAGGACGCGCCCACGTGACCTAAACAGCCAATGGCTGCGCCAAGGAGCCTGAGGTAAATGTTGCCGCCCTATACAAAGCGGTGTACAAAAGCGCGATATTAGAGAAAAAGAAAACAGTGCAACCAATTCAAACTGGGATCACTGCATATTGCACTCCGCAGGAGCCAGAGCATAAAAAACAAAAAGGTACCACACAATACATGATACACAACATCTAATACAAGGAATACAAGGAACACCCCCCCTTCCCCTAAGGGACTCGAGGCAGCGGTCACAAGGGAACCACTATTGAGGGATAGGGGGTGACAGGCACACAAAATGCGGGCAGGGCATCCTATAAGGCTCACCATGGCCTGAACCGTCTACCCTTTGGTGGGGGAGTTGCGGCGGAGCATAGCTCCTTAGCACCTAAATATGGTGCTGTCTACAGCCAAAGCTGGGAGGCAGTATAGTAAAAACAGAACGGGTGGGAATAGCTCAACAGGTCCATAGGGCCAAAGACCCGGCTCACCTGCCTGAAAGAGAGAGAGAGAGAGACTCTTTCTCGTCCTGGCAGTCCGAGACTGCAGAGAAAAACTGGGGTTCTGTGGGAGGTGCCTCGGTATATATAGGCCGGGAGGGGCAACTTTTTCCGCTCTGCAGTCACGTGACATCTGAAGATGATTAACCCATGAGTAAGGATATCTTTCGGAACGGGACGGGATGTATACCAAGAATAACGCCGCCCGCGACGAGAGACAAGCACAGAGACACTGCTCCACAAACCGCCACCCCCCAGAGCGGAGGCGAGGGCAGGCCCCGCCATCTAAAAAGGGCCAGAGGGGAGGGAGGGGGACAAGAGAACAAACACCAACAGGGAGGGACAGACAGAAAAAGGGAAGACTGGCTAGAAACACAAGTCCCCAAGCACAACTCCTACACCATAGCGACCGCAGTGCTTCTTCATCCCTCAGCAGGTTCACCATAAAAAAGCCTATGGCCGGTTACCCTTTGTTGTACAGGGTCTGTGGCTTGGAGCAGCGCTCCCCGAGCACCTGACCCTAGTGCTCCCCTACCATCATCCGATCCGACAGCCGAAGCTGGGAGGCACAGAGGGTCCGGAAACGGGTGGAAATAGGCTTGCAGGGCTGCAGGCTTGGTTGCCCCGCTCACCTGCGAAACAGAGAGCCATCTTCTATCTTCGCAGTATGAATGCAGAGAATACACTGGGGGTCTATTGGGTGATTCCTGGTTATAGTTATATATGGGGCCGGGAGAAGCCAAAAATCTTCTGCAGTCCACTGCGCCACCTTGTGGCGGAATACCCAGAAGTAAGGATTAAATGAAACAGGCCGTGCAGTGCATTAGGAAAAAACAACAGGAAGTAGTATTATGGCAGGCCATGCACCATATGCGAATAAATTCAGTTACAACCAAATTGACACACAATGGCAGTTAGGTTGAAATGCTCCCCATTTCTAAGCTGTGTGTATTATAAATGATTGCATCATCACTGGGGGGAGGGGTTGTTCCGCCAGGGAAGAACCAAAACACAAAATTGTCAAAATCCTGAGTTTCGGTCCACTTTAAAGGAGCTCATTACTAACCTTACTGTGGAGTCGGAGTCCATTTTAGCTGGAGTTGGTAGAACTGTTCCGATTCCAAAATAAAAAAATATATCTTAATAGTGTATAATGTATCTTTCATAGGATGTTTATAAAGGTCACCCATATGTTCTCCATATATGGCCCTTATTTATAAAAATCAGTGATAAGCAGCTAGGTGTTCTAGTGGTAATAGAGAGGTCTTCAATCAGTCCTGCTCCTTATACTCAGCTGTCCCAAGGCCCTAAGTTACAATGCCTGGACCTTAATTTAAAGGGATCAGCCAGGCAGAATCAAAGTCTATACACCCCCCACCCCGCCGCTCTCCATCCAGCCTGAGGTTCCCATTTAGTACACCAATTATAGAGCCGTTATCAAAAGGAGTCAAAGTTGGGACATCAGACTGATTTTGCCTGTAGTTTACTTAGAATTGATTTGCCTACTTGGGACTCATCTTACCAGGCATTTGTAGGAATTTATAAAGAGAATCCAATCAGAGTTTATACTGTATTGCCAGCATCAGCAAAAGGTCTAAAATTGTGGACCCCACATTGCTACTTGTCGGACAATGATTGCAAGGCTAAGGCCAAGTGAACCTATTCATCTAGTCAGCCTAACAACAGGTTTGTGCGAGATCACACAGGAAATCTTGGGGGGAAACAACACAAAGTCACATAATTGGTTCAAGCACTTTTCTATTGATTTTAAACATTGCAAACTCAAGTCGCTGGGAAATGGAGAAAAGGGAAAAAAAAAAAAAAAAACGTTTGGAACTGCAGAACTAGAAAGATCAATTACTAGAAATCGATATTCATGTGAATTGCTCGGCACTTATCCCAAGCCTAAAGCTTCCCATCAATTGTTAGATCGAGCTCACTATGGCAATTCTCCTGCAAATATATGATCTTAATAGCTCTTTTGGCATCCCTGGATTAAATGCTTAGGATTACCATGGGAGCATAAAGGAACATATAAGCTCAATGCTTTAGGTGAGATATGTAAGAACATTTTCTCCATTGTTAGAGCCCCTTTGTAGCAAATGTGAATTAGTACATTGGATTCAGAGGTAATTAAACAGCACAAAAGTCAAGTCAGCTAAGTTCCTTATTCACTGTATGGTTGCCAATCATGTGATTGCTGGTAACCAATTGGGTTGGCAGGGTGGGCTTGCACATCAAAGCTGATGGTGGAAGTGAATTGACTTTAGAGTCTCTTTAAAAGCGGAACAAAACCCACTGTGGCTGGCTATGGAATCTAAAAGATTGCCTCCCAAATCAGGATGCCCAGATGTGTGAAGCCACCGAGGGGCAGGACTCAATTGTTTCCTGGCTCCCTCAGTCACGTAAACATCTGGAGGCCACATCCCTGCATCTTCAAGCTGTGAGCACGTGTGCACTACTGGGGATGCAGCCATGTGCACATGCACCGTAGGACCAAAAAGATGGTTTTACACAGCTTTTCAGGGGGTTTCACACAGTGGCATCTAAAACTGGGATACCCTTTGGGGCATGAAAAAGGATAGTCAAAATCGTGGGTCTTGTTCTGCTATAAGGAACAGTGACCAGCATGAATATTTCCAGGTACTCTGTCAGCACTGTAGAAATACACAATATTTAGTTGTATTCTCTACTGCTAGTGGTTTGTACCGAATATGTATAGTCACAGACATGTACACATGACCATATTCATAAAGAAATGGAGTGGTAAAGGATGACAAACAAGTCTTTTTTGAGCTTAAAGTGGACCAATCGCCAGGATTTTGACTACCCTGGTGATTGTTCCTTGCCATGGGGGCAGCACGATATTGGATGCCTCCCTGTGTGAAACCCCCCAGATTGCCCAGTATCATTCACATTTCTGACATTCCCAAGGAGCATGTGTGGGGGCTTACACAGTGGAACATCCAGTAAAGGATGCCCCGGGGGGGGTGGCTAGCAGCCGGTTCTGGAATCTTTTAGATAGGCTGGCCACATGGTGTGAATGGTGCACTTTAAGTCCAACTCAAGGCCCACCATAAGAAACAAGGCCTGGTCTATACATTTAGACTATACATATACACTTCACCTCAGTTTTGTATATACACCAATATAGTTGCGTGGAGGAGCGGTGGACAGTCCTTTAAGGGGGGTGTTGCTACCACCACTATAGGACAGTCTGTGGGTATCCAGAATGCTGGAGCCTCAACCCACACCCCCCAGGACATCTGTAAACCTTACCTTAGTCTCAATCCTCTGCCGGGAATTTATTGCCTCGATTGGCACCAGCCGCTCATGTGGCAAGGCATTCCGGCTGCAGGAACGATGGTGGCCACGTGAGCGCCAGGCAGCCAATCAATTCCCGGAGAGGATGAAGGCTAAATAAAGGTAAGATGTCAGTTATAGCACGACAAGCTATATTTCTAGAAGAAACACAATAAATCCTTATCAGATAGCATATGTAATATACTAAAATACGCCAGCACGCACCGTATTCAAAGCTAATTTATTGCTACTTAAGGACAAGCCACAGCAGCATCTTATCTGTGCCTGAAGGCATTGAAGTTTACATGTGACTGGACTGCAGAGACGTGCATTAGCAGGTTGCAGCTATTTCATGAACCCTATCCAACCTGGTAACACAAGCTACACTGGATGGATGCATCTATATTATACAGACACATATATTACAATATTGATCCTAATCTACTTGCCTTATCCAGAGCACACATTGCAACTATACTTTTATAGAGAACCAACCACAAGGGATGCAGATACCCAGCTTTAAAACCAACCTCCAAGCAACGAGTTAAAACTCCAGTTACATAATTTTTTTCCAGCAGGCTGTCAGGTCAGCAAGGACTTGTGTAGCGATGAATGATAATTGTGTTACCTTATGACATGGAGAAGCAGCAGGCCATACACTGCTTCATTACCTGTACAAACCGCTTGATAAAAGCCAGAGTGCGCCATCCTCTCATAGAAGAGCTAGATGAATCTAGCTTGAAAACGTATAAAAATATTAAATATTTAACCTGCTCATATCCAGCTCGTACACAGGTGAGCACAGCAAGCTAAAACAGCAGGAAAGGTAGGTAGGGTTACTTTGAAAATCCACCTCTAACCACCGTTGGTCATCCAACGAGCTATCTACCTTGCTACCTTGTCCTATACAATGCGAACCACAAATATGCCAAATGCCAAATAGAGGATGAGAATAAACATGTAAATCTCAAACTTCATTGTTTATTCAAAAATACACAACTGCTAGACCATTGTATTAAAGGGTACCAACTTCCCTTCCAGGAACATACCTCAGCAGTGTCACAAATCAACACCACAATGGAGACATTTGTATTGTTAAAAAGACACTGGCCAATTTTGTTAAAATAATAATCCCGCAGACAAGTCCCCATCCAGGCAAACGTCAACTTTATTCCACCTCTGATGTATGTAAATATTTCATGTGTTCTATGTGAAACTGATTACTTTGCTTTAGTTTCTGGGTTCCTGGGTGAGCTGGGAAGGGCATGTCATAGCGCAGGTTTGAGAGTCTTGAGCATGCTCTGCTGTGGCCAGATAGCTATGGGGCCACTGTGGCTTGCAGTTCTCCCTCACACAGAGCACTAAGGGACAAGGAGGAATAACAGTTGTAGGCCAGTGAGGGAAAGAATAAAAAGTGACTAAAAACGTCAAATATAATAATTTTAGATGCTGAGGAATAGTTTAAGGGTTTGGGCTTTTCATTAAATGATGCTGAAGGTCCACTTTAAGTATGTTAAAATTTGCTCCCAGGAGGTGGGAGGATGTAGACACGTGTCCCAGGGTTTTGGTTCACTTTACCAGACTTATGAATATACACATAGGCTCAATAACTCAGCAAGCAAACCCTTCAGTGGTAGACAGGATGTAATAGCCACATCAGGTAGTGCTATCCAAATAGATATTTTTTAATAATTTATTATTATAATTAGTTATTTATTATTATTGTTTATTTATATAGCACCATCATCTTCTGTAGCGCTTTACAAGGTATGATTACAGACAAAGTAAAACATATAGTACAGGGAACAATATAAAACTAGATGCCATGGGGTTAAAAGCAAGTATTGTGAGCACACGAGACAATAGGAGAGAAAGCCCGCCATTGTGAGCTTACAGTCTAAAGGTCGGGGTGGAGACAAAAGGTAGGAATCACAAGTGGTAGAGCTCGAGTTGGGCTGCATGTGCCATTTGAAGCTTATAGGAGTTGCTTAAGCCAGGACAAATGCTTGTCTGAAGAAGTGAGCTTTGAGGGCACTTTTAAAGGCTTGGAGTGATGGAGAGACGAATTGAACGGGGGAGCGAATTCCTGAGAAGTGGGGAGGCACGGGAGAAGTCTTGAAGGTGGGCGTGCAAGGAGGTTACAAAGGCAGAGGAAGAGCGGAGGTTGCGCTTGTGATGGTAAAGCTGTATCAAAGATGAAATGTAGGGAGGGGCCTGGTTAGAGAGCTTTGTAGGTTAGTGTTAGAAGTTTGAACTGTACTTGGGAGACTGTCAATCCCTCCACTGGTTACCTGAGGGGGGGCAGCACTGGAGAAGCGAAGAGGAGAGGTGAATGAGGCGAGCAGCAGAGTTTAGAATAGATTGGAGGGGTGCCAGTCTGTTAGTTGGCAACCTACAGAGGCATACTAAGCACCATGGGATTGTAGGCATGTAGTGCCTAATCCTAGAGAAAAGAATGTGTAATCATACTATAAGGGGCCTGTACCACACTGCTTTCTCTCCCGATGCAGGAGAGGAAGGACCCAGAGGTGGCTTCTACAGTAAGATTGCAAGATGACAGCATGCACAGATGCAAACTGTTACAACTGTATAGTGATAAGATGAAGGGAAGCATGCAGGTGGTCAGCAGGTGCCTCTAGGAGGGGGGTCATCCAATCCTTCTTACCCTGGAAGCCATATTCAGGCCTGAGAAATGGTTTCAAAGCCACAAGCAGAGCACAGAGGGGTAACCGTTTGTTCAATCTTCCGGAGTATAAATTCAGTTATACATTTTATGACTGCAAAGGCCTCAGTTTCCAAAAATATAAAGGAGTTGTGTACTTGTCTAATCAAACCGGCTCAATTCCTGGGGGCTCAATTGACCCCAAAACTTTAATATGCAAAACTTTCCCTGTGAAAATATTGAACTCCTTTGGGGCTGGGGGGAGGGGGGTCTGCTTGTGTCATGTGCAGACAAAGCAAAGAAAGAAAATATCCTTCTCCACCCACCTTAGCTGCTTCAGGGATGTCCCCAAGTGACCGAGGTGCGCCCCCGAAGCTTCCTACAGAGTTGGCATGGCGGGTTCCACGACACATAGTGCACTAGTTACAGTCTGGAGGAGGGGGTACATTTTTAGAGGAGGTCCTAAGCCAAAGGTTCCCTTAAAAGAAAGGTACACTTGCACATATGGGCCTACAGTGGCCCCAGAAGCCTTCATGAGATCAGTAAAAGCGACTGGGTGACATTTGCAACAGTAAGAAGAGAGTTGGTTCTGGCTTCTAAAGGAATAATATGAAGTCGAATTGCAGCCCCAATGCATTCATCTAACAGCTGCTACAGCATCTTGTCCTTGTTGAAAGGACACTTTTTGGTTAATGTTGTCTCCCCATTTTGCAGTTTAGGGAAAACGTAGCTCTCCCCTGGTAGGTTTGTAGCAGCTGTCCATTTTTTAGTATTCAGCAATTCCAGCCTCCCTTTCTCTTAAGTGACAATTTATCTTATGACTGTCAGGCTCATGCATTGTACATGGTCACCCACGCTGGTTTTAAATGAAATTCGAAACATGCATGAAAAGAGAAAACAAAGCATCATGGCAGGGAAGGGGTTCAGGGCCTTTCTGGATGTGCCTGCTTGCTGACTCGGCCCTCTCCTGTCTGCGCTGGCCATCGACTAGAAAACAAGTGCTGGCCATGTTTATTTTCCAGACAAAGTCCAGTTAAAAAGGAATCAGGCATGAATGATCTTTGAACGCTGACCTCAGAAAACCTGCGCCGGCAATTCAGATGCCACCAGCTGAGCGAGTTCCGTGCAACCCCCCCCCAAACCACTAATTACAGTGAGCATTAGCTCTGGCTAGGCATGGCTTCCTAACACCTAACCATGGCAGAGCATTAGCATCTTTTAATATCCTCTCTATACACAAATACTACAGATTTGATTGATGGAGCGAGACGGAGAAGCAGCATTTGCTATTGCAGAGATCACAAATGGTCAACTTAACGGCACCTTATTTTCTGCTGTCAGGGAAAATACATTTGTATAAGCAGGCTTTAATTTCTTATAAGTGTTGAATAAAACATTACGGCACACTTCATTTAGCATGTATGACCACATTCATGGACTTATTTGCATTCTAAAGTAAAAGTGCATCCGATTTTTACAAAAAATGATACTATTTTCTCATTGTATATATACACACACGACATGCTCTACACAGTCATGTTTTATAAATCCTTGCCCATGGAAGTGAACTGTGCTATGGCGGCTACAATAAATCTAATCTTGAAATTATTTGTTCAGACTAAAACTACACTATAGGTTTCATCTGAGCAGGCGTCTGTTGGAGAGGAGATATCCGCAGGTATAAAAAGTTTAACCAGAACCAAAGAGGATATGAAAGTACAAGAGACATTAAAGGATTAGCTTTAAAGTGGACCAACACCCAGGATTTTGACTATCCTGGGTCTTGGTCCACTTCGGTGGGGCACCCCCGATCGGGGTGCCCCGCTGTGTGAAACCCCCCCTAACCCCCCGAAAAACTCACCTCTCCCCGCTCCCAGCGCCGACGTACAAGCCAGGTCCAGGAACGTCTAAGCGGCTGCCGCCGCCGCCGCCTCCCGCGCGTCCCTTTTGACACGCGCGCGCCCGCGTCGGCCATTCGCAGACGGCCGGCGCGGGCACGCGCACGGCTACAGGGGCGCGAGGGAGGCGGCGGCGGCCGGCCGCCGCCGAACATCAGGTAAGGTTTTTCGGGGGTTTTGGGGGGGTTACACCCCGCGGGACATCCCGATCTCGGATGTCCCGCGGGGTGGGGGGTGATCGGCCCGGGAATCTTATAGATTCCCGGGCCGATCACCCGTGGGTGTTGGTCCACTTTAAAGTGGACGAAAGCCCAGGATTTTGACTATCCTGGGTTTTGGTCTTGGCCCCCCGGGGATGCCCTGCAATGCGAACCCCCCCCCCCCCCCCC